>OY856409.1:442060860-443305860 GCA_963693085.1 Alisma plantago-aquatica
TTGGTTTTGCTTGAGCAAGGAAAAGGATACATCGTCTTCTGTGATGCATCCAAGAATGGCTTGGGTTGTGTGTTGATGCAAGACAAGTAAGTGGTTTCTTTTGCTTCTCGACAACTTCAGAAACACGAGGAGAATTACCCTACCCATGATTTGGAACTAGCTGCAGTGGATCCTGCCTTGAAGCTTTGGAGGAACTACCTATATGGAGAGAAGTGTCAGATCTTCACAGATCACAAGAACATGAAGTACAACTTTTCTCAACTGGAGTTGAACATGAGGCATCGTCGTTGTATGGAGTTGATCAAATACTACGACTGCACGATTGATTACCACATGGGGAAGGTGAATGTTGTAGAGGATGCATTGAGTAGGAAGTCTTCATCCTCATCCATGGACAAAGGTCAGTTGAGTTCTTTGATGTGCCACAAGCGAGACATGTTGGTATCCTTACGTTAGATGAATGTCAAGTTGGAAGTCTCCTTGTTAGCCGGATTGCTGGCACAATTACAAGTGAAACGTACACTGAGACAGCAGATCAGGGGAGCTCAACAGATAGATATTGTGATACAACAGATTAGATCAGAGGTTGGCAATGTGAAGCATGATGGTTTACATGAGACGTATGACAGGACAATTTGTTACCATAACACAATAGTGGTTCCTGATGCTGATAAACTGAGGAAGATGGTGCTGGAGGAGGCTCATTCATTCATGTATGCTATGCACCCAGGTAGTACCAAAATGTACCACAATTTTAAGGATATGTATTGGTGGCCAGGCTTGAAGAAATATGTAGCTGAGTTCGTTGCAAGATGTGCAGTATGTCAACAAGTCAAAGCTGAGCATCAGAAGCCTACAGGAACGCTACAATCGTTGCCTATACCATAATGAAAATGGGATCATGTGACTACAGACTTTGTGGTCGGTCTGCCTAGGATAGCCAAAGGGTATGATTCCATTTGGGTGATCGTTGACAGGTTGACCAAGTCAACACATTTCCTTCTCATGAAGGCAACATTCACAGTAGATAAGCTTGCCCAAGTCTATGATGACGAGATAGTGTGTTTGCACGATATTCCAGCAACTATTGTGTCTGATAGAGGTCCTCAGTTCATGAGTCACTTTTGGGAGTGACTGCACACAACTTTGGGTACATGGTTAAAGTTTTGTACTGCTTTCCACCCATAGACAGATGGTCAATCTAAAAGGACCATCCAAACTTTGGAGGATTTATTGAGGTCATGTGTCCTTCAATTTTTAGGAAGTTGGGATGTACATCTCAGTTTGATAGAGTTTGCCTACAACAACAGCTAGCAGAGTAGTATTGACATGGCACCATATGAGGCATTGTATGGGAGACGTTGCAGATCTCCATTGTGTTGGTATGAAATAGAAGAGCATCAACTTTTGGGTCCTGAGCTTGTGTAACAGACAACATAGAAGATCAAAGTGATATAGAAATAGTTGAAAGCAACACATGATAGATAGAATTCATATGCAGATAATCGTCATAGACCCTTAGATTTCCAAGTGGGAGATAATGTATATCTGAAGGTCTCTCCTTGGAAGGGTGTTCTGAGGTTTGGGAAGAAGGGTAAGTTGGATCCCAGGTATATGGGACCTTACCTAGTTGTGGCACGTGTTGGGAAGGTGGATTATCGGTTGGAGTTGCCACCTGAGCTGCACAGGCTGCATCCAGTGTTCCATGTCAGTATGTTGAGGAAGTTTCATCTAGATACTGAGTTAGTGTTATAGCCAGTAGAGGTTAAGCTCGATGAGGATGTGACCTATGTAGAAGGTCCAATGTTGATCCTTGATAGGAGAATGAAGAAGTTGAAGAGGAAATACCTTGTGCTTGTGAAGGTTCATTGGCACCACCATGGTGTTGAGGAAGCCACATGGGAACTCGAGGAAGAGATGAGGAGGAAGTACCCTTCCCTTTTCTCTTAGGATTTCAGAGGCAAAATCCATGTTAGGGGTTTATGGCTTGTAAGGACCCTGACCCGCGTATTGGGATAACCCTATTTGTTTTGCTTAAGTACATTGCTTAGATCCTTGCTCTAATCACCTAAGATGTAATTAGGGCATGTTGGAGACTTGAGTTCCTTGTTTGAGCTTGTTTGATTGATGCTTGTGTTTTGTGGAGGAGTTTTGGTGCAGATTGCAATTTACCCAGGACAAGGGTTGATGTGCACATTTGCCACCTCTAGAGTGTTCCTTCTCTCTCTTAGCTTCTTCTATAGGAGTGAGAGAGAGATGGGCACCTTGGTTGAGCCTTGGTTGAGTGGTGACATCCTTGGTGATGTTTTGCACTCATGTTTGAGGTGTGTTTTGCTCCTAGGAGTGTTGTCTCGGGATTGAGAGCCTTGGAGAGACCTTGTATTAGTTTGGGAATGTGATGAGGAACATCCTATCAGTTTTGTGGTGTCTCTAGATGCACCATATCAGTTTGTGGCTCTAAGGTTTCATCCCTATCAGTTTGTGAAGGGAGTGGGCGTGTGTATCGACCTTGACCTAGGAAGGTGATCTAGTGGGCAAGACATAGATCTTATCACCTTGTTGCATGGTGTTGCATGTGGCTCTTTGTTCGTGGACAAGTGTCATCTAGGGTTCTTTGGTGGTGAAACCTTTCCTTTGTTCTCTCTTTCATCCCTCTTGTATATATATCTCTTTCTCTCCATGCAAGAGAAACCTTTTGGTTATCTTTGCATTCTCTCCTTGGTGGCCAATCTTAAGATTAAGGAGTGCTCTCCCTTGGAGCTTGGTGGATGAGCCTAAGCTTATGGTGTTCTCTTTTCATCTTCTTCCTTGGTAAGCCATGATCCTTAGATCTTCTTTCACTCCTTCTTTCTTCTTCTCAACCATGGACCTTAGTTGCTTCTCTTTCCCTCTCATGCTCTCTTAACCTTGGTCCTATCTTCTTCTTGGAAGTGTTGTGGAGATCGAGCTTGGAGGATCTTCTTATACCTTGAGCTCATGAAGCTTGGAGCTTGACCTTGAAGCTTGGATCTTGGTGGTGATCCTTGAGGCAGATCCTTGAGAAGCGTTGTCGATATGTGATGCATTGCCCGACACAAGGAGAGCCTGATGTGTTGCTTAAACCCTAATCATCCTGTCACGATGAGCGTTGCCAGATTCACCAGCAATGCCCGTTATCCCTTTGATGCCCATCACACCTCTAGATTGGGTTGCCTGATAGAAGGGGGTTGGTCGACACCCTCTCCTTAGGTGTTCGGCCCGATACCCCATGATGCCAAACTGATGCACAATGTATGTCCTAAACCGATAACCCCCTTGGTGTGGTTGCTCGATACCTTTGAAGGAGAATCCAATACCCTATGTGGAAACCCTAATCGGTGTCTTGGGGTGGTGTTTATGATACACCATCTTGATGTTAGGGTCACATGATAAGATGTGATACCCTATGGGGTGGTCGTGTGCATGATGATAGGGGTCATGTTCCTATAATCTTTATCTTATAACATGTCTCACAATGATAAGGAAAGTGATAATCTAAGGGTGGTTGTTGATCCAACCTTGTAAACCCTAATCGGGTAAACTGAAACCATAATTTTAATGATTTAAAATGTATGATGTAAAATGTGTGGCATGGATCCTACGAGATGATAGTGTTAATGATGTATTGCTTCCCTTGTTATATGTTTCTAACCATGCAGGTAATATCTGTTGATGCACATAGACATGTATGAGCTATGGTGATATTCATATGTTTGATAAGCCTTATGAGGCACATGTGAGATGGTGACTCAGAAAGAGGAGGGAAGTGGTCTTATGACCTGGTAATGGCTTATTGCCTTATATGAGTTGATGGGTTCCTCAATTATTAGATGAGGGGTTGCTACCCTAAGATATGTGGTCCTTGTGATGGACATTGATCCTTGTGATGGACATATGATGAATAATAGGCATAAAGAGATATGATGTGATGAGATCACACCTAATATGTTTCAGTAAGTGTTGGTGATGTGTTATGCTCTTGTTTAAATAGAATTTGTTTATAGGTTGTACGTTGTAACTTGATTGATGCTAAAAGATATTTAAATTTGTCTAATTAATTAAGTGGAACCTAATAGTATAGTTTTCCCTGTGCCATAGATCCATTCAGTGTCAATACTTGCTGAATGGTGAAACAAGTTTAACTCAGAGCACATATTGTTGAATATGCGGGGTGCAAGTTGAGGCATTTACTTGCATCCTGAATGTATATATCTAGGATTTGGCTACGGTCATACCCCAATAAAAGTACAACTGTGGTTGTAGCTCAATTTGAGATACAAGAATGGTTGCAGTCATATCCTAATAAAGAGTATGGCTGCGGTTGTAACTCACTAGTACCGTGACCTGTACCAAGGCGGGTTAGATGTGTACAACTGGACTATAAGTCGTTGATAGCAGTCTGACTAATGACTCACTGCCAATGCTCTTGTACTGACCGAGGGGATGAGATCGTGGATTTAGGCTCTTCCACTAGACCTTGTATGGCATCATTTCGACTTATCAAGTGGTCAGTTGGATTTGGGTGGTACGACTCAAATCCTTGAGGCATAATAAAATACGTAATCAGTCGTGTAGTATAATTGCATAGGATCAAAATACAAAAATATTGGATGAGGCCTTGCTTGATATTTATACAATGTTATTGATAGAAAACATACATGTTCTTCATATTCCTTTTAAATTATTAAGATGTTTCATAATTCAACAATAATTGCTCTTCCTGTAAATGGTCATTATCAGTTTCACTCAGTTGAAATTATACTGCTACTTAGTTTATCTTATCTGTGATAATAATGGAGTTGGTGGTGAGTTATATCTCCCGCTGAGATTTGGAATCTCACCCCGTGGGTTATCCACACCCTTTTTAGATGGACGAGCATGAAGAATTAGAGACCGTGCAACAAAGGTTGAAGAGCAGTAGGAGGACCAGTAGCTGACAAAGTTGGCAGTGTTGCTGGATGTCTTTTGCTGATAGGGTCCTATAGTTGTCCCTGTACACTCGGGTCTTTGGGGAACATTTTGTAGATGTTTCATGAATGTGCTTTCTTTATGTGGATGGAATGTATACCTATTATGAAAGGTTATGGTGGAATCATGTATATATGTTCTGAAACAGTTCTTTGGTTACAGGTTGACAACATGCCTTGTATATGCTTTGAGGCACGAAAGGACTTATATGTGAAGGTTCTTGCTATTTGACAGCTTTATGAAAATGGTTTTAATTTTTAGCATTTTTAGTAATATATTCGTTAATCTTTCTTTCGTAGTTTCATTTTGAGTAATCTCGCTATGTGTGGCGCGGGGTGTCACCTTCGTGATAGATATATATATATATATATATATATCCAAGGGTAGAGATAGGTAAGGGGGGTTAGATGTCATGCAAACAAGCACCACTTATCCACCATATCTCACCCATGCAAGAACTAAGCTCATGCATGCATCAATTGTCATAAAAACAAGAAAAATCAAACCTCACTTGGCCCTGAAAAGTTCATCAGTCAAAGGAAAACTTAGTTTAAAAGTTCAACCGGTCGTAGGGAAATAGAAGACCATGGATCACATAGAATGCACCCTAGGGTTTCTTGGCTCTTTGACTGCCAAGACCGCTAGGTGTACTTCAAACCTCATTGATAGAAGAAACCAAGGTTGATGAAACAACACGCCAATTGCTAAAAACCAAGGGAAGCCATTGGTAAACACTCAAATCCAACATCAAACTAGGCCATCCAAGCAAACCCTAGAACATGAACACATGGTGCCACCTCATCAAACCAAGGTGCAAAAAAGCATCCTAAAGCACCACTCTCTCCAACATGATGCCAAAACATGTGAGGCACAACAAGAATGTGACAAATTACAAGATAAACCATAAACATGGATAAACTGCAATTAGGTCCAAAACAAGCACACATAAGCATAGCTACCTCTAACAACAACCAAATTGGACCAAACTAAAAACATAATCATGTCACATGTTATTAAAGCACATCACATGATTAGATTAAGGTTTTAAAACATAATTATGCTAAGAAAGCAATATCAACCACAAATCTAGCTTAGGGGTCTTACAATAACATTATTAATTAGTACTACTTAATATAAACTTTAATTTGAAAACTAAGCATCCAATTAAGCTACATAATCATGTTAATGTATTAATCAAGGTTAGGGACCTTACAGTCATAAACCCATAACAATAATTTTGCCCCTAAAATCCTAAGAGAACAAAGAAGGGTACTTCCTTTGCAACTCATCCTCTAATTCCCATGTGGCTTTCTTACCCCACGATGATTATATAATACCTTCACTAAAGCTATCTCCTTGTTCCTAAGATTTTGCACATGTTTGTCTAGGATTAACACTAGACCCTAAATATAGGTAACATCTTCATCTAGCTCCACCCTCATTAGATGTATCGTTTACTCTATATATGGATGACATTTCCTAGACATATAATCTTGGAGCACATTATGCAACCTGTGCAACTCTGGTGGCAAATCCAACTTGTATGCCACCTTTACAACTCGAGATAAGATAGGGTAAGGTCGCATGAACCTAGGAGCCAACTTACCCTTCTTACCAATTCTCAGAACACCCTTCCAAAGGGATACTTTGAGATATACACGATATCCAACTTGGAATTCCAATGGTCTATGATGATTATCTGCATAAGAATTCTACCTATCATGTGTTGACTTTAACTATTGATAGATTACCTTAATCTTCTCTATAGTCTGTTGTACCAACTTAGGCCCCAACAACTGATACTCACCTATCTCATACCAATAGATAGGTGATGTATAACGCCTACCATACAAAGTCTCATTCAATGTCATGTCTTTGATCCTCTTATAACTATTGTTGTAGGCAAAATCAAACACACTCAGGTGAATATCCCAACTCCTCAGAAATTAAAGCACACATGCTCTCAAAAAATCTTTCAACATCTATATGGTTCTTTTTGACTAGCCATTTGTCAGTAGGTGGAAGGTTGTATTGAATCTCAATTTTGTCAAAAAAGTTGTATGTAGGTGTTCCTAAAACTTGCTTGTGGACTGAGGAGCCATGTTAGATATGATGGTAACTGGTATTCCATGTAGAGGAACTATCTCATCAACACAACCCTCCACCCCTTTTGTACTCCTAGAGGAAATATCCTTGACTATGTGACTCAAAATGGAATAAAACGATCTTCTTTTATTCCTCGATTGAAAAGAGATGTCTTGAGCAATCGGAGAAGCATTTTGATAAATAGATTTGATCTTTACTGACTCAATGGAGGTCTCTGTTTTTGTTCTCTCTGACAAAAAGGATCGCATTTTTTCACTTCATTCAAATAAGGGTTGTACATGTACTTCTGTTTCATACAGATTATCTTATCGACACAAATTTGGGCCAACTTCTCGGTAGTGTAAGAGGTCTTGAATGATAAAAAGTGAGCTGACTTTGTCAAACAATAAACAAGAACCCATATGGAATCATGAACCTTGGCTGTCTTAGGTAGACCAACTACAAAGTCCATTTTTATGTGATCCCATTTCCACCATAGAATTGGCAAAGACTGTAACGTCCTAGCATACTTTTGATGCTCATCTTTTAATTGTTAACAAACTACACACTTGGCCATAAACTCTACCACATCATGCTTCAAAACCAATCACTAGTACACATACTTAAGGTTATGATACATCCTTGTACCATCAGGATGCATCACGCACATTAAAGAATGAGATTCCTCAAATACCATATCCCTCCATATGCCTACATTAGGAACCACCATCTTGTTGTGAAAGCTTACTGTCCCTTCATCTGCCTCATGGAATCCTTCATGCTTCTAGCTACTAAATTTTGGCATGATATTCTGTATCATAGTATCATCCTTTTGGACATCCCTAATTTGTTGTATCAACATCAGCTTGACTTGCAACTGTGCCGAAAAACCTACCAACAAGGAGACTTATAACTGTACATTCATCTATTTAAGTGACACGAATATGTCTCTCTTGTAACAAGCCATGGAATGTAACTATGCTTTGTCTGCAGGTGATGACGAAGAAAACTTTCTGCTCAACGCATCAACCACTACAATCTCCTTTCCAGGATGATAGTCTATTGTACAGTCATAGTCCTTGATCAGCTCCACCCACCTCCTATGTCTCATGTTTAGGTCTTGCTTCAATAAGATGTACTGCATATTCTTGTGATCCATGAAGATTTGAAACTTCTCTCCATATAAGAAGTGTCTCACAATCTTCTAGGCAAGAACTACAACTGCTAACTCTAGATCATGATTTGGGTGGTTCTCCTTGTGTTTCTTAAGCTATTGAGAAGCAAAAGAAATCACATTCTTGTCCTACATCAACACATATCCCAACCCATTCTTCAAAGCATCACAAAAATGATGTAGCATCTTCTAGGCTCTAGCAGCACCAACACTAAAGCACTTGAATATTCTCCTTCAACAACTGGAAAGAGCTTTGACACTTGTCATCCCAGATAGAAGGAACATCCTTACTAGTCATCCTAGTCAATGGTAAAGCTACAACACTATAGTTCTTGATGAACCTACTATAGTAACTAGCTAAACCAAGGAAGCTTCAAGCCTCAATCAGTGTCTTGGGATCCTCCCAGTCCAACATTCATTCCACCTTCTTAGGGGTCTACACAAATGCCCTTTGTAGAGGTTACATGAACAAGAAAAGACACCTTAGTCAGCCAAAACTCACACTTATTAAACTTAGAATAAAGCCTATACTGTCTCAACAACTCCAATTCCTGGAAAAAGATGTTGATCATGCCGTTGAATGTCTCTGGAGTATTTCAAGATATCATCTATGAACACCACCATGAACTGGTCAAGGTATGGTCTGTATACTTTGTTCATCATGTCCATAAATGTTGTCGGCACATTGATGAGCCCAAACATCATAACCATGAACTCATAATGACCATACCTAGTCCTAAAAGTAGTATTACTATGTCATCTTCCTTGATCCCCAATTGATGATATCCTGACCTCAGATCTATCTTGGAAAACACTACAACACCTCTCAAATGATAAAAAAAATCATCTATCAACAGATGCAGGTAGTTACTCTTTACTGTAACCTTGTTAAACTACTAGTAGTATATGGAAAGCCTCATAGATCCATCTTTCTTCTTCACAAAAAACACTAGAGAACCCCTAGGGGAAGTGTTCAGCTGTATGAAACCCTTCTCTAACAAATTCTATAATTGCATCTTCAACTCCTTCATCTCAGTTGGTGCCATCCTATAGGGTGTCTATGCTATGGGTTGTGTTCCAGGAACTAGATTGATTTCAAAATCAATCTCTCTTGGGGGTGGAACACCTAGAAACTCATCAGGAAAAATATCCTCAAACTCACACACAACTAGTACATCCTAGATACTAGGACTCCTTACCTTGGTATATACTATGTGTGCTAAGTAAGCATCATATCCTTGTCTCATTAACTTATCTAATATCATAGTCAATGCCATTAGGTAGGAAGAATCTTCCTAACTCCTTGGAAAGTACATGATACATCACCATCACAACATTGGAACCATGGTCCAAAATAACCGTATATCTCTCTAAGGTATCCATCCTTAGGATCACATCTGAATCCATGCATATCAAGTGGCAAAAGATCCACTTGAATGCTACATCCTAAGAAAGAAAGAACACAAGATGGACACACTTTTTGCAACACAAAAAAATCAAACAAAGGGGTTTATAACAAAAGATTATCAATTTGACTAAAAACATGCAAGTTACAACCATTTATCATCTCTCTAATGAGAAACAAGTGTGTCACACCCCTGTTAATCAAAACATATACATAAGTAGATGCAGATAAGTCAGAATGAAAAAGTTCCATCTGACCTATTACTACTCGTGGGTTGACCACTCTTTTGGCTGAATCATACCATGGAATCTAGCTGTTTCATGTTGTCTTCCTCAACCTCTACTAGCTGGTCCTGAAGACCCTATCTGCGATAACTAGCCACATCCTCTATTGCTACTAGTACTACTAGTGCTGATGTGAACCCTATTGAGATTTACTGTACTATTGTGTAACCTTCTAGTTAGGGAAAAACCATCTCACATTCCCAACTTGGCCACACTCAAAGCACATCCTTGTATCATACTACGTATCAGGCAAACCTATTATAGACACTAAACCTGAATTGTTCACCCTGGATGGAAGAAAGCTATGACCCCTCCCTTTGCTAGGAGACAATTGTGACTATACTTGCACCTTGGGCTAAAAAAACATTGACCTCTACAGTGACTATTGGTATTGTGGCAAGGAGAACCTTGGCTTATTGAAACTACCAAATGATTATCCTTAGAATTGGGTTGACCTTTTTTTGGCATTGGCTTCTTACTACTCCACAACTGTCCTCTCTATCCTTCTCACATACTCCACAGATGTGGAAAACTTCTCTCACGACTCCAAGCCAGATGTCGTCCGTTCCAACTCAACATTCAAGCCTTTCTCAAATCTTCTAATCATCTCCTTCTCTATTTCCTCCATGTGGGGACAAAACCTCAACAACTCCATGAACTTTGCCTTGTAATAATTCATAGACCATGATCCTTGGAACATGTGCTCAAACTAAGCCATCTTCTCCTTGAGATACGTCTTAGGGAAGTAACATCTCACAAACTCTCACTAAAACTATTCCCAAATGACCACCTCCCATGGTATCTTCTCTTCCTCTATGGACCACCAATAGCCAACACTACCCTTTAAAAGGTAGATCATATGCTTCACCTTGTACCTTGGAGATATTTAGGATCTTGAATGACTTCTCCAACTCCGTCAACCACATATCCACCTCTGATGGGTTGTTATGCTCGCATACTCCATGGAACCCACACACTTCAACCTCTCAAAGGTATTTCTTAGACCCTGGGACTCAACATGTGAGAGAGTGCCCTTAGTTGAGGTGTAAACACCCTGTCTGCCAGATGCGTAATTGCCTCCATTAGATGTCCCAAAATAGACTGGAAAGCTAGATCATCTATGGTTGTAGGGTCAAACAGAGGCTGGACGGGCTGTTCTAGCCCCATCTTTGGTACTCTTCCATCTTGTACACGTCTCCTACTACCACATCCAGGCACCAAAAAATTGCTCTCTGCATGTTCATCACATTCTTGAGACATATATGCATAATTGTAAATCATGGTTAGATATGTTGGATATGTAAGAACATACACAACAACCTAACTCCTATGTTCATGTAGACTCAACAAACCTAGGATCCTATACCACCAAATGTGATTTCCACCCATGTTAAATGAGATTCACTCAAAACCAAAATGACGATTGAACAATAAAACATATAAACAAAAGGGGTACAAAATAAAATTGAATCAAATTTTAGTATTTCATAAGACATATTTGCACACAGGTTCAACTTCACATGCATATTCATCACGAGTACCTTTACTTGAGTTCATTGACCTCCAACATAACCTGTATACAAAAAATATTGTCTAGATAATTACAACATTTACAATGCTCAAGGCATACGACAAAAGTCTCGAGTCGATGTACATCATATACAAAACCCATGTTCAGACCTGAGAGTACATGGACAACTCTAGGACTTTACACAACCAAACCAACCTCCCAAACTCTACTGATATTCAAACCGATCATCCTCATCACCATGGGTATGAATTTGTCGTTGATCACCTAGAAAGGGCATGGAAACCCAGGAGGTGAGATCCATATCCTTGCAACATGATATAACCTTTAACAAGATTTACTGCTTACAAGCAGATTATGTATATACAACAGTTAAGGCAGATAGTGTAACATAGACTATGTAATTTATATAAAATGGTCCAACATAGTTAAAGTTAGATGTAAATTTAATTACACTTGCCAAAATATGAGTCTCACATAGTATTACCAAGAAAACAAAAGCGATAATTCATTCAAAGTGATTCACCAAATAATCCTAATTAATATACTACACAACTCAATTACACCTTTTCATTAAGCCCTGGGTAGTTTGAGACATACCACTCAAAATACTAGTTGACCACTGCAAAGTCACAATTGACCCCGTATAAGATCTAAGATGATCAACATTATAAAGATTTCTTCCCTTCGACCAGTATGAGTATCAACTGTAGTGTCACATCAACCCAACTACTAAGACAACTAGGTCCATCATGGGTACACATGTAGTGGTACTAGAAACTAGGGTACAAACCCTCAAATCCAAGTTATGACAGTAGTCACTCAATTACATCAACATCTAAGACATGACCTCAATCTCTCTTGAAAACCTTGAAATCAGGATGTTAGGAATATACCTTACTTGTACCCACGTATACTCAACAGTATATGACTATAAGATCCTTCTAGATTACTTGTTTCACTATCAAGCAAGTTCTGATACTAGGATAGTTCTAAAGTCAGAGGGCACTACATGATTAAGGTTACACTTGATTACTTCAGTCAGTTAAATATTTTTGACTAAACCAACCAAGTTACATAAATATAACTAAAATATTCTTATATAATTATTGGGGGTTTGCAACTTCAAAAGGTATAAAAAATAAATAAAAAATTCATATCACTCCATCTAGGCATATGTATTCATCATTGGTCATTAAGAGAATCAAACCACATATTCGGACATGTAAAAGCCCATTAGGGCACTTAGACCCCAAATAGTAATAACTTCATGTAGGAGTATCACCAACATTTGAAACTTTACAAAGAGATTAATGAGTCATAAACAAGACTACACCCAAAACTTCAACATAAAAGTCCAATGGATATAAGATTTATGGTATTTCTAAGAAATAGGCAATCATACACTCAAAACTTATTATAGATGAGCTACTTTCAGTACTAGGGTTTCATCCAACCATTATTACAACACCATAATAGTGTTTACCTATCCTAATCTTTTCACAGATAACCAGCATACAACAAAAATTGTACATGGGTCAGATTTCCTTTATATTGGGTACTAAAACTTCATAAGAATGATATTTTAGGAGTCACTACACATGTATTTCATATTTGAAACCTTGCATATTCAAAGAAATGTTCACTTTATAGTAGAAAATATTCAGAGAGTCTAAGTAAAACTGAAGAATTTGTATTTTCATTTTTCTATATAAAATAATGCTTAAAAAGATCACTTTTTAGCATTTTATGAATTTCTAGAGTAAGATTACAACCATGAATGTAGAAAATAGGCAAGAAATGTTTTTAAAATTATATCACTCACCTTGGTAGAGAATAAACTAAATTATAATAGGGGAAACTCCAAAATTAGAAACAAAGTACCAAGCTTGATCTACAAAAACTCTAAGAACAAAGTGTATATAAGTCAAGAAGAGATAAAAAGGAAATTATTCATCCACATGCACGAGTTTTCTAGCAAGGAACACCATGAACCTCAGCCATGGTAGGAGAGGAGTAAAGGAGAACAACAAGAAAACCCATATAGGAAAGAATATCTTACATGGGCAAAATAAGAAGACGATCAAAATCCTTCAAATTGTCTAAGGAAAACTTGATCTAGCACATGCACCCACTAACAACAGTCTAATGACTTCTATGATCCTTTGTCAATCTCCTATAATCATAACTGATGTGCCATCAAACAAATAAAAGGAGAGAAGGAAGGGGGGTATTTGTATAGGGATGGCTCAAAAGACTGGATTCCCATCGATTAGAAGACCTGTCAGGCTATATCTTAGAAAACTCATCGATTGATGCTCGGTTGTCAGTCAAAATACAGACACAAAAACTTTGTTGGCCATGTTCAAGTAGAATTTTGCCAACCCAGAAGCTTTTCAGGTACAAGGGTCGACTGTCTACTTGTCAATCAACCAAACTTGTCGATCAACCAAACTCATCAACTAGGAGCTTCTTCGGTCAGTCCTCGTCAGACTAGCTATCTCCAAGATTGTTGGACCTCAAGTTGACAACAACATGGAACAACTCTATTGGTCTGATGGAGATCAAGGGTCTCATCAATTGGATTTCATTGAACACTCCATGTTGACTCAGGGTGTAAATTGACTAAACTCTTATTTTAACGATGACCAACCACTCCACTTATTTATGTATAATGATTCTAGTTGAGTGATTTAGATGAGGTAGACACACCCCAAATGCATAACCTTGCAAATCCTAATATGGAGAAGTCAAGAGATATAAGCACAAAGATCAAGATTGAAGAATAGATAGTTTTCTCCTTAGATCTTTGATGTAAATCACTTGTAATGATTGTAGGACTTGTAATTGAGATCATATGTATAATATAATTAATTAGTATGAATTATATTGAACTTGGGAGGTTTTAGAACACCCAAAATAGCAATTGTGGTTGGTCGAGTTTGTCTTGGGGTCAATCAGTTGACAACAATGTTCATGGGGTTTTTTTGAGAACCTTTTGTCAGCCGAATTGGTAACTTGGTCAGCCAAAAAATGGCCCAGACAACACAAATTGTCAATCAAGTTGTCCCTAAAGGTAACTCGACCAAAAGCATTATAGATAGCATTTTTGCAATGTAAATATAGCCGTTGGTGGGGTTAAAAAGGTGAAAATATATCCATTTGAGACCCTAATAACAGCTAGAGTTTGTCCTAAATGGTTCTAATGACTAGGATCCATCCCGAACTATAAATAGGACCCCTTGAGCTTCATTCCATGGTTAGGAAAGAATTATGAAGTTCTCTATATTGTAGTTGAGAGAGACTATCCTCCACCCACTCTCATGAGCTTAATCACTTGCTTTATCCATTAGAGTGGGTAGGAGATTTGTAAGAGAGCTAGTCCTACATGTATATCTTATAAGGCTCTCACTTCCTTCACCTCTGAATCTCTCTTTCTACCATGAATATGAAGATTCTCTTTCTTGGATAAGAGAGGTGAGGAAGATGAAGGGAAGGAGTCCCTTGGTGAAAAGCTTCTTCTTGATGAAGGTGAAGTCAAAGGCAGAAGGTCCAAGTCAAGTGTTGGTAAATCCTTGAAGGAGGAAGACTTGTTGCAAGAGTGGGTAAGTCCTTGGAGTAGGATAAAGACTCATTACAAGAGTAGGTAAGTCCTTCATAAGGTGTAAGACTCTTGGTCATGGATAGGTAAGTCCTATGTAAGGTTGTTGTCTCCCTTATCCTCAAAGGGAAGACTAGTTATCCGTTGACCTAAAAAGGGTGGTCTTATATTGTAACTCTTATAATGGAATATAAGGAGTGAGACATGGTTGAAAATCCTAGACGTTGACCTCTCTAGGTAGTGGATGTACATCTCCTAGTGTGGAGGTTGGAACCACTATAAATAACTAGTATTATTTTGTGCTTGTTCAATCCCTCTCTCCTTTTCTATTCATGTTTAGTTGCACTCAAATTTCATATATGCAAATTTATCTTGGGATATATCTTTGAATGTATAATGATTTTTTTTAAATGGTTTTATCTCTATTCACCCCTCCCCAAGCCCATTATAGATCCAACAATTGGCATCAATCAAGGTCTTATCCAAGCAATACTTTCACAAGTAGGAGAAAATGGGTGATAATCAAGGATGGAGATAGTACTTCAACACTATGATCTTTGACATGATCAATTTCTTCTACTAGAAGAGAATAATGCAATAGGATCTTAAAATAGTATTCATATTTCAAAGATTACTATGCGTGAAAGTGAAATTTCTTCCTTGATTTCTAAATCAATTTTCTTGAATCTTGTTCTAGTTCTACTAGTAGAGAGAATAATCTTGCTGCTACACGATTAAAGACCTTTTCTTAGAGACCAATCTTTTTTGTGTTAGAGATGATATTAATCAATTGTATTCTACTACTACTTCTCTTATGCATGATAATAATAGTTTGAAATCCTCTTTGCAAAAGCTTTTAGATGATAAAAAGAATCTTAATTATATCCTACACCACGCTACTAAACAAATTGGTAGACATGGTATAGGGTATGATAGAACCCAAAGGGAAAACAAAGGTAAAGGACCTCCAATATTTTATGGAGAATCCTCTAGTTCTATGGATAAGGGCACTTGGAACTATAGAAATGAAATTGGTCTAGGAAAGCACCCAAAAGAAATGGGACTTGGGTTGCTAAGTTAACCCCTCCAAACCCACAAATATTATTGAGGACCATTTTGTCTTTCTTCTTGTAGGTCACTTGTAAATCGATTGACATGAGATATGGATTTGCATATTGGTTTCACAATCTACATAGAAGTATAAAGGTTAGATTGTAATTATAATAAATGGAAAAGAAATGGTAGAAACATAGGCAAGGATATTCTTGCTCATATCCAATCATAGCTTGTTTTACCAAGTTTGTATGCACTTTACATATGGTTTTTGAGTTAAAATTGGTATATAATGATTCTCATCACTTTCTTTCTCAAAAAATTCCCTTGATTCTTTCATAGTGCATTACAAACTTTCATATACATGTTTGTATATTGTTTATATTTTCATCATGCCTCTATATATGCTTTTCTAGAAAATGTGTGCTTCAGGACAACAATTGTTGTCAACAAAGTTTGTCCTGAGGAAAATCAACCAACATGCATCCTTTGGTTTATTAGCAGTAGTTGTCAGCTGAATTTCTCTCCCAGGAACTCGACCGACACACATCTTGGGGTCTTGCCAGCAACTCTTGTCTCCCAAGAAGTTCAACCCAGAAACTCGACCAACAACACTATGCATTGAATATACAGATGGATTTATTGGATGAGAATTTTCCTCTCAAATAGATTTTCTCAACCAATATCCTTATTGTACTGGAACTACCTTTGGAACCTTCTTATGATATGCATATTTCCATGTTTTAAATTACCTATCTTTTATACAACTCTATCTTTCTAATTGCTCTAAATTGATGTCTCTATATGTTGCAGTTACTTGTCTTTGATTTGTTATGCATGTTTGATGATGATCTCTTTGGATCTCTTGGTTGTGATTTAAATTGCTTCTGTTGTGCTCTAACTTGCTACATCTATCTACTTATATATATTTTTGATACAACCTTGAGTTTCTTAGGGTAACCATCTTTTGGTAATGATGCATATTTTCAAATAAGTAATATCCATTCATCCTTCTTGAATTGCATATTTATTCGTAAGGATATTTCTATACATATATTCATAGCTTGTTTTTAACTTAAGTATCTATTTCTATGACCTAGATCCTACTAGTAGTCCTAACTTGCAACATCATCTTCTACTAGTACATCTACATGTAGATCTAGTTTTGATCATATATTGGTATCCAACTATATGCTATGCTTGTATCTTATTTCATACATATTTGAGCTTGTTCCTTGATTTGCACATCTATTATATTAAGTTGCTTGCATAGAATTGCCTTGATACTTGCTAGAACTGCATCTAGGTTGTTCAAATGCATGTCTTGATTATATAGATACATTGCTTGGACAAGCCCTTAATTTTCTTCTCTTTTATTCCTTTTTCTAACAAGTTGTGTTTTATCTTTTTAACCCCCTAAAATTTTGAAATGACAAAGGGGGAGAAAACATGTCTTATGAAAATGGGAGAAGACATATATCAGTAATAGACATAGTTTCTATAAATGTTATGAAAGCTAACCTTGTAGGAGAGTAGCATACATTGGGGTGGGGGAGTATATGAATTCAATTGGCATAAATTGGGATGGGGACATGTAATCAATGCATTGAAACCCCTAGGTTTCTACAAAGGTATGGTCTTACTTATTATATTTTAAAAAGGCTTTCAATACATTTATGGACTGGTTTGTCATCGTAAAAAAGGAGGAGAATGTTGACTCAAGGTCGAAATTGACTAAACCCTTGTTTTGATGATAACTAACCATTCCAATTATTTGTATATAATGCTAATACTTGAGAGATTTCAGATTAGATAGACACACTCCAAACTCCTAAACTTGAAAATCCTAATGTGAATAAATCAAGTGATACAAGAACAAAGATCAAAATTGAATAATAGATCATTTTCTCCTTAGATCTTTGATGTAAATCACTTGTAATGATGGCATGGGTTTTGTAATTGAGATCATATGTGTAATAGAACTGATTAGGATGAATTATTTATTGCACATGGGAGGCTTTGTAACACCCAAAATAGATAGTGTGGTCGGTCGAGTTTGCCCTGGGATAACTCAGCCGACAAAGCTATTCGTGGGGGGTTTCCAGAACCGTTTTCGACCGAATTGGTAACTCGGATGAACAAAAAAAGGCCCAAACAACACTTGCTGTTGGTTGAGTTGTCCCTAAAGGTAACTCAACCAACAACACTGTATCAAGAATTTCTATAGTGCTAATATATTCATTGTAGGGTTTTGAAAGGTGAAAATATATCCATTTGAAACCCCAATAGCTTCTAGAATTTGTCCTAAATGGTTCTAATTGCTAGGAGGCATCATCAAGTATAAAGATGACGCCTTGGGATTCATCCCATGGTTAGCCAAGCACCATGAAGGTCCCTATACTATAGTTGAGAGTGATTAGCCTCCAAATAGCCTCCATCCACTATCATGAGCTTAATCAATTGCTACATCCATTAGAGTGAGTAGTTATTTGTAATACAAATAGTCCTACATGTATATCTTGTGAGGCTCTCACTTCCTCCACCTCCCGATCCCTATTTCTACAATGAAGATGAAGATTCTCTCTCGTGGCTAAGAAAGGTGAAGAAGAAGAAGGGAAGGAGTCTCTTAGTGAAAAACTTCTCTTTGGTGAAGGTATAATCAAGGGAGGAAGATCCAAATCAAGAATAGGCAACTCTTTGAAGGTGGAGGACTTGTTGCAAGAGTGGGTAAGTACTTAAAGAAGGCCAAAAACTTGTTGTAAGAGTAGGTAAGTCCCTTGTTAGGTGGAAGACTCTTGGTCATGGATAGGTAGTCCTCTATATGGTTTTTAGCTCCTGTGTCCTCTAAGGGAAGGCTAGTTATCCATTTACCTAGAAAAAGGTTGCCTTATGTTGTAACTCTTATAATGGAATTTAAGGAGTGAGGCATGGTTGAAAATCTTAGAGGTTGACCTTTCTAGGTAGTGGATGTACATGTCCTAGTCTGGATGTTGGAACCACTATAAATAACTTGTGTTATTTGGTGCTTGTTCAACCACTCTCTCCATTACTATGTATATTTAGTTGCACTCAAATTTCATATATGTAAATTTATATTAGGATACATCTCGAAGGTATTATGAATTTTATTTAAGTGGTTTTATTTCTATTCACCCCCCTCTAGATCCCATTATAGATCCAACACTTTGAACCATTGGCTGATGGAATAGTAGATGCCATTGACCATCAAGTTTGTTGACTGACCAAAAGCACAACTCTACTATTATCTAACTTATACACATACATACATATATATATATATATATATATATATATATATATATATATATATATATATATATGTGTGTGTGTGTGTGTGTGTGTCTGTGTGTGTGCGTGTGCGTACATGTCTGTGTGTGTGTGTAAACCCCATGAAATCAAATTTCAAAAGCATCTAAAGGAGAAGACATTTGAAAGATTTTAAAGGACATCACAAAACAACTCAAGCAAGGGTTTAAATTTTTTTTAGACTCCCAGAAAAGGGGTACTTTATATAAAGGTCCACAAGTTACATAAAATTGTATATCTTGAGCAAACAAAGTCCGATCTGATTTAGAATTTCAAACATAAAATTATCAATTAGTACTACTTCATAATCTAAAGTCTAATTTCAAAATTAAGCATTCGGTTAAGCTATATAGTTGTTTTAATGTATTAAGAAAGGTTAGGGGCCTTATAATAAAAGTGTATAAACACCTCTAAGAAAGATTTACCAGAGAGGTACTCAGTAATGTCCCACATGGGGGTGGGATCCTATTTGTAACTTTACAAGGAATCACCTTGTGGTAGCTCACAAAAGTTTCAACAGAGACCTATGGCACCATGGAAGAAGACTTTGTAAGGTATTCAATCACGGTTCATCCAATATGCACTCAAAATAGGAAACTCAATAACCAGGGACAAATTAAAGAAGGGATTAATGAATCTAGAAACTACCTTGGAGCAACTCTTTATCAAAGACAAGCGTTGAGGTTAAAACTCAATATACCTTAGGCATCACTAGACTTGGTCTATCATCTCACCCTTGCAACAACTATTAAATCAATTCCCCAAAAACTCAACATTGCTCAGATGGACGTGCACTCTTGCACTTTCTAAAGTAGTTGTCTCCTCCATCAGATCATAGTCGCATACTCTCTGTCTCACTCTTGGACACTTCCAAGGCAATCGTATCACCCACTGGTGATACTTCTCTTCTCTCTTCTCGGACCCTCTGGTGGTAGAAGTTTATGCTCCTCACAATGTCTACTTGGTATATTTTGTGTTGGATTCCTCTAACAGAGACTTGAGAAACCACAACATTCATCATCATTCCCTTGCCTTAGTATGCCTTCTCTGGGTTCTTCTATTTTGTCCATATTAATGCCCAATCCTTGCCTTTTATAGGCACAATGCTGAAATGGTTCCAACAACATTTGGCATATGTAGGGTTCAAGGGATACGTACCTAGTGCCTATGTTATTTATGTGTGTTGTACACATCCTTTGAAGGCAAGAATTCATCAATAACCATAACGCCACACTCGCACATCTCCCAAAAGTGGCACCTCTTTGTTGGAAAATGGTTGTGCTAGTCGTGACACTCACCAACCTTTCTTGACAAGCCCAATAGGTGCGTCCCATGCGAACACTTATTCATGGTGACACATGTCCTCGACCCAAAAGACGTGCCACTTTTTTCATGTCTGTCATATATCTCTGTAACCACTTATGCATCCTTTAGAGAAGTGTGGGGCCTAGTCTGACATGGCTTGGGATCCATTTGATCTATTGGTCAATGCTTTGGAGCTTGCATCGACCCTTAGCTCACTTCATATTTCTTGGAAACTTCATACCATTCAATAATGGCTTGGTGAAGCTCCATGCAGTTTTGGTCAACTTGCTCTTATCTCAGTGTAGCTCTAGCTCAGCTTGTGCAACTAGGTCGCAACTCTTTTTCACCAAGGTCTCTAGATCTTTAGGGTGACTCACACACATCTCCATCTACTCTCTCATGTCCCATAGTCATCCTAGGACTCAACCTTGTGGTTCTAAGTCCTCCCCTTTTATCCTTCTACCCTTTGAGGAAAATTTGCACAACATACCCTCCCTTACTTAACTCGAGGAATCATCATTTTGTCTTCATAAACACCCATATTCATATTAACATAACTCAAATGCTAATTCTACAATTCTCATCATGCAATCTCAGTGATGTCGAAGAAGTTTTGATCTAGTTAGTGAAGCTTTACTTCATTCTGAATTAGAATTCCTTTTGTCTTTAGCACCTCCTTGAGGCCAACTCGCAAGTAGAATTGACTCAGATTCATTTCTCACCATTTTGGATAAGTCCTCAAACTTGGTTTCATTTCTCACTTTATTGTTGTGAGAGGTCGTATCTCCAAAAACTAAAGGGATCCATGTTTTTAGAGCAAGTTCCCCATGAAATCCTATGCACAAGAACCCTTTTAGATCATTCTCACAACATTTGTTAATGTTCCTCACATTCCTCTCTAGGAACCAAATGCCTTTAAGAAAATACTTCTTTTGATTAAGTTTGTACTTGTTATGCATTTCAAAGATAGAAAATTACTTTTGAGAGATATAAAAAAATGAATGGGCACATGCATCAACAACCCTTTCAAAGGTGAAGTGACTCTTCACTTGGTAGAGTGGATTGCTACCTTCATACAAGTACACATGACATACTTGTAGGGCCTACAATCTTCATGATTTTTCATTATTATAGGTGTATGTGGAGATGGTGTCACTCCATAAATCCTTCAAGTTGTTGTGTTTGGTTTGGTCCAATAAATCGCTTGTGGTAATCTTGTAGTTTACTTCAACTCCTTACTAGAAAGTTGTTATGGTTTCTTGCTCCATTGAGTCACCACATGTGCAACTCACTTGTGTAACCACTCATCGGTTATGCCTTTCACTAACATTTAACATCATGTTGCCTCATGGTGGTAAGTATTGATAGTTAGACATTAACACTCCTTTCATGTGATATTTGTAACCGTTCCTAGCATGCAGGTTGTATGGATGTAGTTACCATCGAGCTCAGGCCTCTTATGTAGGGAGGGTGATAGGCATTTGTTTGAGTTGGTTATCCTTGCTCCCAATTACCAAATGCTCTCTAGTGAGACTGAATTTGCATTTGCAACTAGTTGTCCTATCAAAATAGTTCACATCATGCCCTCCTACCATGTTGTGAGAAAACCATCCACCATCGTCATTGTTGGTTACAAGCATTGAAGAAATTATTGAAATTACTCCTTATAGAAAGGTTCGAGTGTCATGTTGAGGCCAACGTATGAAATTGAAGCCCTCACATCTGCTCACCATGCAAATTGATCTATCCCTCATAGTAAGGTGTGGATTTGGTTAAGGTCATCACCACTCCACCTATAACCTAAAGGTATTGACTCCATTCATCCCTTCCTAACTTATTGTCTGTCTCATCGGCTTTGATCCATCTTCTAAGCAATTCCTCTTTTCACAATGATCATCATGGAATTTGACAGTGTGTCACCGTGCTATTATCCCTCTAAATTGTTTGGGTTGAGTCCACCTTTTAGATACGTTGACCATGATCTCTCTTAGCATTATTAGAACTATCCTCTTCCTAAAAAGATTTGTCATTGAATCTTCCCTATCACTAACGTCCTTGCAATCTATGCATCCAACTTCATGTTTTAGATGTTTGTGACATAACTCATAGATAGGGAAGCCCTTGTGATGGTTTATTGGCATATGTAGTAAACTTGGGAAAATTCATTTGGAGGACCTTCACCTTGTGGTATGTTTGGATGGGGTGACAACCCCATCCATCCTTCCCTTGTCCTCCTAGTAGGGGATAGATCACTTCTTGGCCTGGTCCCAATAAATATCCTTTTGAGGTGGAGAGTTTCCTCTTACAAGTTCTCCAATGTCAAAGTTGGAAGCATCATTGAGCTTGCTACTAGAGCACCATGGACTCAACCCTTTTGGTCAAGTTTAGCATAACCTAGTGTACTCGCACCAACTTTGTAGATGTTGGATACCCATCAACATGTCTTTCTCCTTATACAACATTCCTCCAAGTGATTCACTCCATGGGGAGTCTTGGATGATACCCATCTCAATGTAGATGCCAAAGAACACTTCAATACAAGTGACAATAAGACAATTAATTTGCTCCTTAAGGACATCTCTCCGCAAGTGAACATCCTCTTATAGGTCAACCAAAACCTCCCTAGTGGCACTATATTCATCAATGTAGCACTAATATTCTTGGGAATAAGGTGACGATCAAGAATTTCCACTTCACACCAAAGTATAGCATTATCATTCTCCTCCCTTGTCATTTATGTACCTTCATCAAGCACCATATCATTATAGAACATTGAGCCATAGAGAAGAAAGGTCTAACAAGGACTGTAAAGGAGTTTGAAGATCTAATACCACTTGTCAAGATATTTTTTAGGAATCACCCCTAGTTACTGGTGGGATTCTCGATAAAGATATGAGGTACCAAGGAAGAAGACTCTAAATTTATTGTACCAAGGTTAAGCCAATATGAACTAAAATACCAAACTCAATAATCAAGCACAAATAAGAGGATGAATCAGAAACACTAGGATTTATAATGGATCAACTCTATCTCAAAGACAAGTGTTAAGATTACAACTTAATGTATGTTAGGTGAAACTAGACTCAGTCCATTGTTGCTCCCTTGAAATGACAATTACATCAATTTCTCAAACACTTAATATTGCTTGGATAGACAAGAACTCTTGCACTTCTTGTAGTTGTTGTCGCCTCCATTAGATCACCACTTTTGGAATCTTTTTCTTTCTCATATAATCTTCAAGAACATTAGTACTATATGTTGGCTATACTCCTCTTTCTCTCTTCTTGGACCATCTAGTAGTAGATGGTCACACTCCTCATGATGTGTACTTGGTGTCTCTTATGTTGGATCCCTCTAACATAGAATTAAGAAACTATTGGCATTCATCGATCCTTCCATTCCTTCTTCTACCTTCTATGAGTATTCTTATTCTATCCATATCGATGCATGGTCCCTGTCTATTATAGGTGCAACTCATGAAAATGGTTATAAAAACATCCAACATACATGACATTCAAGGTACGTTTCCCTCATGCCCATGCATGTGTTGTGTGTTGCCCACATACATTAGAGGCAAAAATTCATCAATAACTATAACGACATGCTTGCACATCCCTTAGACATGGAACTTATTCACTAGGAAGTGGTTTTCGATGCTCGCCAACTATTCCCTATAAGTTTAGGGGTGCATCCCTATAGAGAGTTAATCATGGTGGCACATCTCCTCATACCAAGAGAGGTGTCACTTCTGTCAATGTGGCAAATAAATATGTAACCGCTTCTAGATCCCTTAGCGAAGTACATGGCTGGGTCTAGTGTGGCTTGTTCCCCTTTGACCCATAGGTCAATGCGCTTCAGCTTGGACTAGCCCTCAACTCACTCAATTTTTTTAGCAATTGTCAGACATTTCAATTTTAGCTTGGCAAAGCTCGATGTAGCTCTAGGCAGCTTGCTGTCAGCTTGGTCTAGCTCGGTATAGCTATAGTTTAGCTTGTGTAACCTATCCACAACTATCTTTGACTAAGGCCTTTATCTTTTAAGGGTGAATGAAACACATCTATAACTACTCTCTCATGTCCCTTAGTCATCTTAGAACTCATCGTTGTGGAGCTAACTCCTTCCCTTAGATCCTTCTGCTCTTTGGGGTGAAGTTACATAATAAATCCTCTCCCTCTTGATTTGAGACATCATCCTTGATGTTTACTTTTGCCTATAGAATATCCATATTCATATTGGCCTAACTTAGGTGTTGACTTTGCAATCATTATCATGTAGTCTCAATGGTGTCGAAGAATTAGTCAATTGGCCCGAGAAGCTCATATTTGTTCTAACTTGGAACTCCTTTGTCATTGTCTCCATGTCAATACCAACTCACAAGGAGAATTGGCCCACCCTTCTTCCTTGTAATTTTGGCTAAGTCCTCAGACTTGGCCTCATTTTCACTTTACCATTATGAGAGATTGCCTCTCTAACAACCAAAAGGATCCATGCTTTTTGGAGAAAGTTCCCCATGAAATCCTCCACATAATAACCCTTTAAACTTGCTCACACATTGGTTATTGGTGCTCCTCACAGTACTCTTTAGTAACCAAATGCTTGGAAGAAATCATTCTTTTTATTAACTTGTGAATTTTTCTTACATAGCAAGGAAATAAAGATACTTTAAAGAGAAATAACAAATGCATGGGTACACACATCACTCCCCAACCCATTACAAGAGTAAAATGACTATTCACTCGATAGAGCTATTCATTTTAAGATCATTTTGTCTAAGCATCAAATCTTATGATGTTATAATATCCCCCACTTAGACTCTTGATGTTTATTATAAGGCTTAACTATAGTCCTCATATTTTAGTAGGCATACCTAGAATGGCCCATGCACACCTAGCTCCTATTTGTGGCTACCAATTCAAGGGTGGATTCATCTCACTTCAATAGATAGACCTTTCCTCCTAATAGGACCGCATGGATCAATACTACAATGTTACATGTACATGTGGGCCCCACCTACTAGAGGGATACTAACTTTGATAGTTAGATTAATTTCTTGTCGCCTTTACAATTGGAACATAATACATTATCATTCTTATTTTTGATGGTTCATCCCTTTGCAAAAAAGTGAATGTGAAGTTTGGCATATTTGATAATTTCTTTAGTTGAACAAGTATTGAGTGACTACTATTGTGGATCCCACTCATTAAAGTATAGCTCATATGTATCATTTTCCTTCAATAAGTTATCTCACTTGAAATGCCTACTACCGTTTATGATTTTCCTTATGTGAATTTTCTTCCTCATAGTTTCTACTCCCTCTTTTAATGATCAATGACCATTCAGAATAAAAATATCTGGTGACGCCTTGTTCTCTCTGGTTGACCTCATCATGCGACTCCATTAGCTCTTCTTGTACGTGTTTCTCCCACAACTAGGAACCAACTGGTCATCAACGTTTCCAACATCATGATCATCACATGTGCATTATCATGACGAGACTCATCATCCTCAACCATCACTATATTAACATACTGTTGGACTTCATTGGGATTTGATGTATGGGATAATGCATCTAAAGTGGGATCACATGCAATGTTGTAAAATATCTTACAATATGTACATATAATCAGCTAGCACATTACGTTCATATGCGCGTGGCATTGATTACAAAGTGGAAGATTATCATGTATGAAGGAAGAGTTCATACTGCCAAGGGATTGAGATGGAAGTTGTTACAACCTCAATTTTGCATATGTTTTCATAATTGAATTGTAAAGATTTTGTGAATATGGACTTAATTGAAAAGGTTGTATGCTTTTCTTCAAAAGATGGATTTCTTTGCAAAACTCCCTTTTAAGGAATTTCGTAATTTCTATTATTAGATTAATCCAATAATGGATATAAAAGAGAAGAAAAGAAGAAAAGTCCAAATAAAAGGAAAAGATACAAGATAATGGATATTAATCAAAGTAAGTATGAGAAATATATAGAAATCTCTAGAAAGTAGAATTAATGTCCACAATTAAATAAATTTCGTTTCTATGTGATTTCTAATGAAGAAATATGAAAAGAGGAAAAAGGAAATGAAAGATAAAGAGAAATCCTTGAAAAGAAATATCTTAATAAAGGGATAAATAAGTCTAACAAAAGACATCAAGATGGTTAGACACTCGGTTTGTTAGTGAGAGGTCCCAGGATCGAGCCCACGCCACAGGATGAATAGAATGGCCAATTTAAAAAAAAATAAAGGGATAAATAAGAAAAGGATAGAAGAATAAGAGGAAAGGGAAAGGGAATATTTCCCAAGGTGAGATTTCATGCCTTTAAGGTTCCTTGAGGTCTAAGGAATCCAAGATGATAATTTAATGGCAAGGGAAAAAGAAAATATGTGAAAAATGTATATAATTAAGTGATGACTTGCAACTAAAGAAAAGGACTCGATTTCTTTAGATAATAATCCCAAATTTGGCATGATAAAAGATTAAGACTTTAATGAGTTTCCCTCAAAATTTGGGATAAAACGGAGCCATGGATTAAGAGTTACGATTTTTCCATATTATCCTAAAATGAAAAGGATTTTCCTTAAATAGAAACCAGACTTTTCTTTTGTTTGGGCGTGAGTGATGAGGATCGTTGGATCCTGATCCAATGAGGTCCGCTCGTCTTCTAGTTCTAGTCAAACTAGGAACAAGTTGGTGATAGAGGGATTCTTTCCCCTCAATTTACTCATGATCTCGAGCATGTGCAAGGCCGTTCTTGGATCCTTTGAATTCAAGAGAGAAGTCTGAAGAGAACTATCCCTACCTTGTAGGGGTTTGGTCGACGATTGGGGAAGTTCCCAATTCACCCGAACCCTACCTTTGACCCTATATATAGGGGAGAGTGAGAGGGGGAACTAGCACATTTTTTTGCTGACTTAAACTCCATGACAGATCGAGAGGAGTGCTCTCATGCCCTCGATTTCTCCTTCTACCCTAACATGCACCACTGTCTTCTTAGCAAACCTTGCCAGAGTCCGACGAATAAGGGAAGGTTGTGGCATAGTCATGGCAAGAAATTGAAGGCCTCATCATGTTCGGTGAGGAAGGTAGAGCTTTCTAGATCTTCACCGCGCTCACAGGTGGCTGGGATCTCATAGTAAACCACGAGGTTGACCATCGAAACAACAGAGAGGAGTCACGAGGTTGAAGAAGAAACCCCACGAAATTACTAATGAGCCCCCTCGTCTCCTTCTGTCAAGGTAAGGATACTTTGGTATTTTGTATACTTCAGATCGAAGTTTAGGCATGCGAATCCTAGGCTGTTGGATCCTGCGTGCAAGAAAAATCATATCTTTTGCTAGAAAACTCAGATGAAGAAGTGTTATACATGAAAATTGATCAGAAAAATACGAGGAATGTAGATTAATTCGAGTATTGTTAACTTGTTTAATGATAAAGATGAATCTTAACCTATTTTGAAGATGAAATTGCAAGATTTAGGGTTTTAAACATAATAGGATGGTTAATATACTTAGAAACCTTAACTAGGGGAAAAAGGAAAGAAAAGTGCCCTTAATCCGAAATTAGGGTTATATGTTGTTAAAAGGTAACCTTAATATCTTTCATGAGTAGATGAGATAATTAGGGTTTGTGAGTAATTTTATAAAATTAAGGTTTAAAATAGGAAAAGTGAAGTGAAATCCTAATTGTAATTGAAACCCTAAAGAGGACTAGTAACCCTAGGAGTAACTATGCTTAATAAACCTTGATGGCATGATCAATGATAGGAAAATTGGATGAATATTTCATGATCATCTTGTGTGCTTGCTTGTTTACTGGCTTTCTTGCTTAATTGGATTATTTCTGCACTCAAGTCAGTCTGACAGGTATGTGGTTAATTATGGTTAATCGCATTAGTTTCCTGAAGGTTTTCTGGATGATTAATCGCATTAAATGCAACCTATCAGTTTGGACGTTCATACTTGCAAATCATAAAGTCACTATGATTATCACAATTATAATATAAGTGTGTATTCTCACACCTACATGCCACCCTGATGGATGATGCAAAAAGGTCAAGCCCAGGAGGGAAGACCCATGGATACCATGAATGGCGACCCTAGACACCAAGCTAGGGATTGAGAAGGTGGTCTTTGTTGCATGACTAATGGGCACCATGAAAGGTGACCCCAGACACCAAGCTCTGGGTTTGAGAAGGTGGCCTTAAGTAAATGGCAAAATAGAAACCCTAATGGGGGTATTCCAGGGTTAGGGCAAAAGCGGTGGAGATTGACACATTGAAAACGTAAATTGAATTGTTAACTACCTTGATTGTGATAAATAGGTTATTAGCCTTATGTTTGATATTTTGTTTGTCCCCACATACCGACATATTCATTTATGCTGACTGACATTTTGTTTGTTGGCATTTTAGGTACAACGTTGAAAAGGACAAACAGTAAAGTGACATATTATGAAAATAAGAATTAAAGTGCAAGGAGGATTAGTTAGAATAGAGTCTAGATGTGGATAGGAGTAGATATCCAAGTTTTTGAAAAAGGTATGCAAAGTTTTATTTTATTCCAGCTTTCAGTATAGTCTTGGTAGAATTTTATAATTATTATTGATTATTTATCGAACCATTGATTCGGGAAATTGGGATAACAACTCTGACCTCTTGGTCTCCCTTAATTGGGGGTTACTGGGAGGTGGGGTTATTACATTTGGTATTAGAGCACTGGTTCCTCATTTCATCTTTAGTAATTATTAAATTTTACAAACTCTATAGAACCCAAAGGAGTTATTAGAGGATTTTCTGAAAGATAGAGGTGTCTAGAAAAGGATCACGTTCGGGAGCTGGAAATATTTTCCTCCGCACCGCTAGTCAGAATACGAGGACTCTCAGATCTATGTGACTGCCTGACCAATGTCTTAGGATCTGACTCAAAATAAGATACCTTTAGGACTCTCTCATCTATTTTCATCCCTTCTCAACCCTAATTCTGTTAGGATTATAAGGTTTAGGGTTTTCTCTCTCTTCCTCACCCTCTTGAGGATAGGGTATGCATGATAAGGTTAAGGAATCCTCCACCAAAATTAATAAAACACATGTAAATAGGATGTCATGGACATAAGCTTAATAGTTTAAGCGTAAACTAAAGAATAGCTGCATGCTTAGGTCATATGACGTGTTGTCATGCCCTCAGGAGAAACCTGAGGTTAGACCTTCTTGTCAGGAGGATGAAGTAGAGTTGGTCTTGGAGGGAGAGACCTCCATTAAAGGTAGAGACCTGTTACATCCTATGAGGATGATGCTAACCCTAACCCTAAGTGGTAGTTTGAGAGGGATGACATGATGAGTTAGATGTCATGGTAGACCATGTGTGTGGGTGGACATGCTTTTGGTTTGGATACCCATGATAATTTGAGCCATGTGAGGTTGGTTGACCTAGTACCTTTGGCGACCCAACCCTGGGAAGAGTCATGCATGATAGGGTGAAGGATAACTCCTTCATTGATGAGGTTAGTGATGACCATATAGAAACCCTATGAGCTTATATGAGCATGGCAAAGTTGCACCCAAAGTACGTCTGTAATGCTGGCAGTAGGTTGAGCCCTGGCCAGGAGAGTATGTTGGATAGCTTATGAGATAAGCATGAAGAGTTTTAGATAATCTTGAGCAAACATGGGTTTCACTCATGTAGGTGTACGCTTGTGAGCTTGATCCACCTTAGAGAGAGGACCTCTAGTAGTAAAGTTGTTGTAGGGTTAAGCTCTAGAGAGAGAGAGAGCAGGGCCCGAGCTAGAAGGTTGGAAGTTTAGACTCCATGTTAGGAGAAACCCTAAGAAGTTGAGTATGATGCGACCTAAGAGGATGGTTGCGGTTGCCTCATGCACGATCCCTAGAGGCTGATGGTATCTTGGTTGCCTTTAAAGGAACCAAACCCTAGAGAGAGAATGAGACTACTGGTACCTATGTGCCTATGGTATGGGTGTTTACCTTTTAGGGATAGGAGTAAGAGTTCCTTAGACCATGAAGAGGTTTAGTAACAAGTTGGGAGACCTTATACCTAGTTGGTTGTCCTTGAGGAGGGCTCCACTCTGGGGTGTTATTCAAGTGGAATGATAATGGGAAGTGCATGCCGTACCTTGTCTTGGTACGTGGTTACAGGGTTGAACATGCAGTTGGACATAAAAAAGGTGAACCTAGGGTTCCTAGACCTAAGAGGGGAAGTAGTAGTGCTTGGTATACCTAATGCTCATGACGAGATTTGAGTTTCCATAGATTTGAGCATGGCACCCCTCATGTTTAGAGGAAAGGGAAACCCCTTGGATTAAGGTGTATGCTTGATGAACCCCTCACATATAAGTTGGTGACATGGGAAGGTATGATCTTGGTCCAATATTGAGGAATGAGAAACAAGTATGACCTACCATGGACACTTAGCATGGTTTAGAAGGTGGTCTGCTTGTGAGCTACACACCTTAGTAGCTTGATAGGACTAAACATGCTCATGCAAACCCTAGATGTAAACCCTAGGACGTTTGTGACCTTTGTTACTATCAAGAGATAGTTTCCTCCCATCTTGGGAGAGGACCCTTTTGTAGGGTATGAATCAGCTTTCATTGGGTTTGAGGAAACCCTAAGAGGTCTCATAGAATCTTGGGAAGCTAAGTGGAGAGTACATAGTATAAGAGTGAACCTGTAGACCCATAGATGATCATCTCTAAGTTCATTTGGATGTGTTACCATGGAGATAACCGGTATGGGGCCTGACCGAGGTAGATAGGTTGCCATGACCCCTATAAAAGGACGTAAGTCAGACCACGAATGACGAGAGAGATGATGGAGACTTGGGTAAGGTTTCAAGTTGGATATGTACTATGTTAGGATCCTAAGTCTATCCTAGGGCCAGGTAGGGATACGACTGATGGAAGTAGGATTTGTCTAATTCCCTAGTTGCACATGACCATAGGGTCGGGAGGTAACAACTATCATTGTCTGAGGGCCATGGGTTGGGAGATTGATCACCTTCATGAACTCATGGGACCCAAGGGGCAAATGAGGAGGGCACTCTCTGATGTATAAGGGAGAGGGATGACCCCAAAAGTTTCGACAACCTATAGAATTAAAGGAGATGACCGAGGATGGTGTGATGACCCAAGTGTAATCGAGACAAATTTTCCGTGAAAGTAACCTTGATATCGAATTGTTCATGATGTGGAGACATGTGATGCATGTTTCAAATTAGATTGTAGGTGTACTGGCAATGTGGGATGTACCATCTCTACTCTTGGAACGGGAAGAACTCTGTATTTGGACTGCAGCCAAATGTTTATTTCCTCTTGTTATGGGAGTGAGAGATAGAACAGTACGCATGCTATACACTAAGGATAAAGATGATGTGAGTGGAAACATTGATATGATGCATGAGGATGGAGATAATAACGTACCCTTGAGGAGTGTAAGATGTGTGGATGTTGTACAAACACTAAGAGAACTAAGGTAGTCATCTTATGAGGATGTTTTTATCATGATCTATGTGGAATTTGTGAGTTATACAAGTTAGAGTTCGATAACCAAGAGGATGAGCTCAGAGTTTTCTTGATGAAGATAGACTTAGAGTTTGAGATGAGATAATAAATGGAATACATGGAGGTGTATATCTTCAACATTACCTTACACATAAGGATGTGAGGTGGTAATGGATGCTCTGGTTGAGATGCAGCTACCTAGTTTAGCTAGAGGCTAGAAGAGGTTGTTAGGTTAGCCCTCAGTTTGAAAAAGAAGATATGTTTGGCTAACACTCAGATGTAACAAAATATGTTTATCAATTTAGTGGTTGTTTGGTTAGCCAACCTAGGCCTTGATGCGATAAAAGGATGGTTGTAGTGTTGGTATGTATGCCCTGAGAGCCAATCATGGGATGATTGGTGGGATACATTAAGATTGATTTGATAAACATCAAAGGCAAGCTTACAATTCTTTCTGGTTCAGTCATATGAGATAGTGATAGAATAGATTGAATCTCTAGAGAATGACAATACCCAATGACGTATGCTTTCAGGTTGAGGACCTGAACGATGAGATACTGATGCTAAGAGTTTGTACATTCTTGTTATGTCCCTAGTCAGATGTCATTGTGGAAGGTAGATAGACAACAATGACACACAAGACTAGATTGTGGTGTTGGTTGATGACATAATCTCATTAGTCATGATATAGAGATATCAAACCAAACACGTAGGTACTTGTTAGAGAACAAGTGTACCAGACAGACCCACCGTGAGTTTGACACATGGAACCATGACATGGTAGTCACAGTCAGTACTCACAGTGATGGTGGTGAGTGTGATTCTTTGACCTGAAATCACTACACTCAACACATGCCGTTGGGCACACTTTGACATCATCAAATGCAGTCCTGAAACATGGGTTGTTATAAAGGTGATGATTAGGTGGCTTTGACACATGGGGCTTTTGAGGGGTGAGTGATAAATATGGGATTTGTCCCTACTGAGGGAGCTTGATATCCATGGCCACTTGATGAGTAGGATTGAGAAAGGCGTGCATGCATGTGTGAATTAGTATGTGATATTGATGTCATACATATCTCTTCCAATCTACTCTGAGATCAAGAAAGTGAATGAACATTGACAGGATGACTGTTCCATGCCTTGAGTTCATTCAAGATATCAGTGACAAAGGAATTATAAATTAACTGTAACACCATTCACGGATTGTAGGATTGAAAGTTGTTCTCCAATTTTCTATTTCACTTGGGTAGCACTGATGTGTGACTAGGCACCGCTCTTTGCTTGTGAAGTCATAAGTGTTATGGATTTTCACTACCAACGTGAAATGGACCTGCAGGGTCACACACATAGGATTTAACCTGGAAGAGGAGTTTTGTCCACAAACAATGTTTAGATTGATTACTAAAGGAGTTTAGTAGTTCAATTAAACACTCAATTAATTGATAGCTCATTGTCATAATGTTCAAGGTGTTAGACACATTGATTGGAGTATCAGATTGATTGAAACTGCAATTGACTGTTTCTACACAATCTGCACTCCCAACCGATCGGCTCATGTGATGAACCGATCGGCTGAGCTTGGTGAACCGATCGGCTTAGATGGTGAGTCGATCGGCTCATGGACAGGGTGAAACAATCACTTCAAGTGTTGAAACAATCGGTTCAACTGGTCCAACCGAGCAAGTTGGGAAAGTAGGATTGGTGAGAAATTTCTTTTTGTTTCACTTGCTCAATTTGATTGGAACAAGGATTGGTATTAGGTACCAATTAGAAACAAAAGAAGAAAAGTCAATCGGGAACTGATCAGGACCATGAACCGACCGGTTCATAAGTGAACCGACCATTTCATGGGTCCCAATTGATCGGTTGAGGTGTCAACCGACCGGCTTAGGTCCCCAACTGACTGTTTCAGTAATGAAACGATCGGTTCAGGTTGCGCAGTTGGTTGTTTTTGTGGAAATTCTCGAACCCTTCTACTCCTGCTTTAGTCACGCATTGCCCGGGATGGAGAACCCTATCGCATGACCCTCCTATATATAGGGGTATTGGGGGCTTCTCAAAGAACAACTTAGTGCAAACAATTGCTCTGTAAAGTTGTCGTTCTCTCTGGTTTTGGTAACCGAGAGAGCCCGAGCAAGTGCTACCCGATAAGGGAGGCACATCAAGGGAAAGACAAATGTAGAAAGCGACTGGTGGCAGGAGAGTGTGTCAGTGACTAGTACGCTGATAGGAGGGTGTGACTCCTTCCAATTCCTTATGGGACAAGGAGATTGGAGTTCCAGGTGGTCCGTGTGGACTACTTCAGAGGCGGGAGATTTTTTTTGCTCGGAGGACATCTGTCAATCCCCACAGTCCCGGTGAGACCAGGAGTCGTCAGTCCCGGTGCGACCAGGAGCTGCACAGACACTGTCCAAGACCGGAGGTGAAGACCGCGCAAGCCGCGAGGTATTGTCACTGAGAAAGCCTCGGGACAAGGTATGATTCCACAAACCATCCTTTCCTATTGTATAGACGTTGATGCGTTTCCTTGTTCTGGGTTTGGGGAGGAGAATTTTTTTGTTTCCGCTGCCTTCTCTGCCTCCCCTAAAACCCAAAAGTGGTATCAGAGCCACGTCAACTTCTCTATACTTTAGGATTATCGATATGATCGATTTTGGGTTGTCGCCTTTATTTATTGCATACGATGCGGATAAAATTGGCTTTATGCATGTCCAATCCTAAATCCACAAATCTCAATTTACATATATGATATGTATTATGAATGCACTCGATACGCGTCACCCTTAAATGAGTTTTGTGGTGGATGTATAGCGTGGTTATGGCCAATAAACCCTATCTGTGTATGGTTGTATGTGGTTGCTTGCATCTCGGTCTACGCACCGATCTTCTTTCTCTTATTCCCGATGTAACTCGAAATAATTCGAGATTTCTTTCCTACCTTTGCTCCCCCCGAATGTAACTCGGGGTTTCCCCTTTTTAACAATGTAAAATAGGATAGAATTTTATTTCCTGTTATGTCAAAGAACAGAGGACATCCTGACGACAGCTGATACGATCGGTTCAAGGCCTGAACCGATCGGTTGACATTCGAGATGATCGGTTCAAGGAGTGAGCCAATCGGTTGATGACCGGTTCGAGGAGCGAAATGAGCGTGTGGCGGCCATGATGAGGTGCACGACGACCAGACGAATCGATCGGTTGGAGGAGCCAACCGATCGACTGGTGGCACCCAGCCGACCGGCCTGATGGCGAGCCGATCAATCATGTGATGAGTTGATCAAACCCAGAAAGGCAAAGCACAAAGTTCATCTTGTATAGGTTGAATGTGATGTAGACCTAGATGACCGTGATTCCTCTTGTCTCGAGGAATCACATTAGGATGACCATAATCATCGCTTTTATCATTTTGCATGTTTTCTGTGGGATATAACATGTATATGATACATACTATGTATTGTGGTGATTGGATATGTATATGTATATAAAACCAAATCCCTCATTGAATATTAAGTTTTAGATGCCTTCCAAATGTGACACACATGAAAAGCTTGATCGACCAAGTATGGGCACATCCTAGCATGGTGCACCATCTATCTCATGGAAGCGTGAAGGATGAATGTGTGGGTCTGCCCTAGCAGGGTGCATATTCATCGTGTTGGCTTTGGGTCGGACTTAACAAGGTGACCTAGATAGGATCTAGCACCTTGAGGCATGGAGATGATCATGGCAAGGAGTTGCATATGACATCTTATCAAGAGTTGCATATGATGCAATTGGCAAGAGTTGCCTACCTGAAAGATCTAAGTGGTGGGTGACAGCCCTAGCTGGTCCATGACTTAGAGGATTTCAGGATCTTGCCCACTAGAAGGTTTTACACCGCAATCTTCCAAATTGATGGTGAGGGCTATCAATTTGAAGTAAAATAGTAGGAACGATAATTAATTAAAAGCCTAATTATATCGTCAACTTTTCAAATCAATCAAATAAGTTTTTGGACTAAAATTGCATATTTCCTTTTGTAGTACAAATGGCAACAAACAATAATCACTTTTCTTTGCGATCAATCTTTGAGACCAAAAAATTAAATGGGAATTTTTCTACGATTGGTTAGGACGTTGAGAAGCGTTCTCAATCAAAGAGCAAAAGCTCTAAGTCCTAGTTATACCAGAACCAGATGAACTTGATCCCACCATATCAATGGCTAAAAGGATGCTTATGGAAGCATACCGAGGAAGACATTGATGAGGAGTGCTTGATGTTTTGTTCTCTGAACTATGAGTTGCAGAGACAACATGAGACATATGATGTCTCCAAGACACTGTCTTAGTATGTCATGATAGAAGGAGATCCAGTAAGGTATTCACACACTCAATGTGATTGGGTATGTGGAAAAACCTAACTAAGGAGGATTCCCTCTGAGCCAAGAGTTGGCTAATGGTATGATACTCCAAATGTTGCGAAAATCATACAGTTCATGATGAACTATAACATGGACAACTTTGACAAGCGTTGACAGAGTTGTTGGACATGTTGAGGATAGTAGAGGCAAAGATGAAGAAAGACAAACCATAATCTCTGATGTGATCAAAGAACAGGTAAGTCTTAAGGGCAAGGGCAAGGGAAAAGCAAAGAAGTGTTCTGATGCTAGCCAGTAGCCCAAGCCGTCTTCAACCTCAAGGCACATGGGGAAAGGGTGTATGAGGGAATTGCCTTCTATATCTGGAAGAACAAAAGAAGATGAAGGAGGGGATGGAGATCTCCACCTAAGGTATCATGAAATGAACCACTTCTTTATCTGAGGTATATAATACCAAGATATGGATATGTCATATATGATATGCAATATCCACAAAGAAGTGATGGCTTTTGTGAAAGGACCAAGAAAGGAGTACCCATCATTGGAGCAAGTGTTGCTGCCATAGATAGGAGTACCTTTCAGTTTATTTCAGCCTAAAGGGCACGAAATAGAGTTGAGAACTGCTATTTCATATTTGCCAATAGATAGAAACACCTTATTTTTGCATATTGTATGACAATGATATCAATTAATAAAGTTGATGTTTCAATCTCAAAGATATGATATTTGTGGCAATGCCTTATTTATCTTGTGGTATTTGATATGCATAAGATAAAATGATACCTAAAAGTTATAGATAACTCAAACAATCAAATTAGCATCAATCATGAGAAATTCATTTCTAGTTTCCATGTGATGGATAAATCTAGACTCTTTTGGTTAGAGAGCCAGTAAGAGACATGAATATCTTGGACATGATTAATCAATCTTCACTAAAGGTAGTGGGAGAATGATTATCCTATTAGGTATGATACATGTGATGTATTTACATACCTATTGGAACAAATGCTAATACTTCAAATGGTGTTTAGAGAAATACCAATATGAATATCTTGAAGTGTTCAAGATTATCATAGATGAAGTGCAAATTTGGTAAAGTATTAATTCTTGATGGGATTAATGAATGAAATACTTGGACCAAATGTTTGAGATCCTTATGAGTGATTATGATAGTGTATCATAGTGAACTCATGATTTAGGCATGGTGATGTCTAAATCAAGAAGGAATCATACTCTAAGGAGTTAGAGAATGATTATCAAATAACTAAATTCTTCTTAATAAAAGAATACCCCACACTAATAAAGGACATTAAGAATCACAAGGAGTTGTAATTTCTTATATCCTTGACGGATACACCTCATTTATCTATGTGATGAGTTGTTCATGTGATGAGTCAACTATCTAGATGAATATGAGGAACCAAATTTTGAGTTATGGTTTATGACCATTACATCCTAAATGACATCCATGTGAACCATAAGGTATGACCTTGATGGTAGCACCCATTGGATGAAATCCATAAGTGCAAATGAATCTTAAGTGTTAAGACACATGGATAACATTTTGAGAAGGTTGATGCTTGTTGATTGCAACTTAATGACTAAAACATTTGACATATGGATACTAAAACTACATTCCTATGAGGAATAGAACAAGGATGTGTACGTGACACAACCTATAAGGTTTATGAATCCACTAATGCAAATGAAGTCTATAAGTTACAATGGACTAATCAATGTGATTGATTGAGTACAAACAACTCAGAATTGGATCTTTACTTTGATGATATAGTCAAAGGGTTTGACTGATATGTCAAAGATAAAGAAGGGATCTGTGATTTAGTGGGAGCGTGTTCACATTCCACATGTTGATGTGAAATGGAAATGTTCTAGAATGGAAATCCATAAGTGGAAATTATATTTAAGGAAGATAGAGATGTTTCCTATGTGATATGAATAGAGATCTATAGAGATAGTTCTCGAAAACCTCTTGACCTGAAAAGAGAAAGCATACATTGGCAATATGTACTGAAGGGTTCAGTATGCACAGATTCAATGGGAGAAAACTTGTCCATGTTACATGGAGTTAGTATCCTAAGGCCAAGTGTCCAATTCTTAAGAAGAATGGGAACACTAAGAATAGATATGGATATATCATGTATGTAATCATCCCATTATCCTGCATGTATCGACATGGCAAGAACGAAATGCATTCATCATCTTGTATGTAGGACATGGCAATATGATGTGCTCATCTTGATAACTCGTATGTAAGACATGACGAGTGGATGTCTGTCTACTTCCAGTAAGGGTTACTGGAATACCATGAGAACTTGATAAGTACTTGAGAAGTACTAGTTCTATGGAGATAAGGAAGAGTTCAATGTAAAGAGTTACATTGATGCGAACTTCCGAAAGGATAGAAAATTAATCGCAAAATATATATAGGATATATAAAAGTGAAAGTTTGTCGATAATTGGAAGTGTTCCAATAAAACCATTTAAAAGGAAATGTCGAGTATCTGTGTGTTAGAGAACAACAATGGATACTATATGGGTCGGGAAGTTCATGAGATGAACTTATAGATATTCCGGTCATTGATGACAAGTATGGAATCCTTGATCATGCAATGTGGCTAAAGGTTAGCAATGGAATACTAGATCACATATTACGGCAACTCCATCTCATACGTGTGACGTACAACGAAGAGATGTGAGACATGCAATTTATACTGACTTTGGCAAGGTGTTGCCATAACTCACTATGTTCGCACTAGAGCACAGTAACATGTGGGACATGTTTGAAGATCACTATGAATATGATTCAAGGGTGATTGGCTCGCAGTGCAAGTGGGAGTCTGTTGGTATGTATGCCCTAAGAGCCAATCATGGGATGATTGGTGGGATACATTAAGATTGATTTGATAAACATCAAAGGCAAGCTTCCAATTCTTTCTGGTTCAGTCATATGAGATAGTGATAGAACATATTGAATATCTAGAGAATGACAATACTCAATGACATATGCTTTCAGGTTGAGGACCTAAACGATGAGATCATATGTATGCTAAGAGTTTGTACATTCTTGTTATCACTACTACAGAAGTGCCTTTTAGTGTCGGTTGTTTAACCCCCTTTGGCGTCGGTTTCTTAACGATGCCTATGTGGGCGCCGCTAAAAGGTTGGACACTTCAGCGTCGGTTAAAAAACCGACGCCTATTGAAAATCAAGGCGTCGGTTTATTATAAAACACTGACTCCAAAAGGGTTCGCGCCACAGAAAACGACGTCATCTAGGACGCCTTCTGCGTCGGTTATATACTAAAGGACCGACGCAGAAAAGTGTCCTAGATGACTCCCATTTCCTGTAGCGCGAACACTTTTGGCGTCGGTGTTCAACAAAAAACCGACGCTGTAAGTCTGTGCTGACGGTTATCTGTAAATAACCGACGCCTATATCTATTTTTTTTTATAAATCTGTTTGCAGGCCTGCTGTGGCTGGTCAGCAGGATGAGAACCTGCAGTTCAGTTTTCTGAACTGCAGGTTTACGCCATCCATTGATATCAGCCTACAAACAGGCCACAAACCTGCAAAATTAACATAAAAAGATTCACACAAGTAGATACATTCAGACATCAATTCAATTGTCACGTTCACACATATAGAATCATTCAAATACATGTTTTAACATTCAGAAACATTCATTTACAAAGTATCATTCATCATCACTATCAACATCCCAATTATATCTTACACTTGCCACTGTTTGTACAGCTATTGCCCATTCTTCTCTTACTTCATCTAATGCTTCCCTCGTATATGGAGCATGTACATTTTTTAAGCGTTTGCCTATAGTGTGGTCAGTTTTAAACACCTGCAAAGAGAATGATGTATATATATAAGTAATAATATAAAAATAAGATTGATATATTTCATACTAACTTATGAGACTATATATAATACCTCATGTATGGTATCGATGTCCAATGCGGCATGTTTGATAATCATCTGCATAAATCGCATCACATAGTATGCGCATGCCCAGCCATTGTCTTGTGTAGCGCACTATAAATTGAAACATACAAAATAATACAACTAAGCACAATTCACATCAATAATATATACATTGGAGTCGGGGAGTCGGGAACTTACTTTTACGTTCTCCCAAGACAATGGCTGGTTCTTTTTCCTTGGGACCTTTCCTCCAGCATTTTTGAATGCATCTAAACCCCTACATGTTAATAGAACACACTAAGTTGCATAAGTAAATAGTAATGTAATAAAAGATGTTAACGGATATAAAAAATGAAATATTTCTCACCAGAATAATGCCATTCTCATTACGTGTCCAATTTTAGTGTTTAATGTACTTCCTGCGGGATCTAGATAATAAACAGTGAACGTCCCGGGGACAATAACTAGTAACTCCCAATGTCTACCACTAGAGGTAAAAAGTTAACAATTAATAACTCAAAATGCAAAATAATAATGGAATTTTCTTAAGTCCAAATTATAAATAAAGCAAACTTACTTGACATTGAATGGAGCTATTATTATCGTCTTCATTTGATGACCAAAAATTGTAAAAGCATCTATACAGTATTGTTGAACACTATCAGGGTCTTTAGCTACCATACTAATCAATGATGGAATAAAAAATCCCACATGATCATATGCAAATTGTTTGCAATGATCTTCGATTAAGTAGCTGCAAAACATATAGACGTATGCATTAATATATAAGAAACTAGATCACCGGATCTTACACAAGGTATATGGATGTATAAACAAGATCTCACCTTATCCATGTCTCTATCATTGATGTATTCAACCAATCATACATAAACAGCTCAATAATATCTTGTATAAATAAAGAGCTGTCGTATGATTGACCTGCATAATCTACATCTAAAGAAACAATTATAGGGCAAAATATATTATGTGCCCGTAGCCAACATGCCATTCCCCTACAAGCAGGACCTAACGGGTATGGTAGGTCAGTTGGAACCCAAGTTGGTAATGCGGGAATTGGAGGTGGAGGCCTAGGTGCTCCTGGTGTCTTCTTTTTAACCTGTATATATAATTTCAGATCAGTTGACATCATATATACACATTAACAGTCTAAATCAATGTAAATTTATCTTACAATTTCAGTCATGTAGAGGACATCTGCTTTGGGCCACAATATGACCCCGCTTTCTGCCTCACCAAGTGTATCAATATCTGGGTGGGCATATGGCAACTCAACTTCCCTCCAATCGGGTAATACATGTATCGGGCTCACACGAATGTAGCCCTGCGGCATTGGAGTCCCATGAAACGTTGCCCCAGGAAGGGACTGGTAAGCTTGCGCCTCTGCAACAACATAGTTTTCCATTCTTAAGCGGCATGGCTTCAATGCCTACAAATTTACGTAAAGAATGTTATACATATATACATATCATCTTGAAAACATATCATCTTGAAAAGACTAGCTACAATGTCATAAACAATACTTACAGCAGACGTGTTAGGCGATGGGTCTCCAGGATTACTTGCAGTCTGTGCACCAGGAGAAGAGTGGGTCGGCATAGGCTGATTGGAAGCCTGAGATGCCTGCCACCGCAGCAATTCTTCCTTGACCTTCTCAGCAACCACATCGTTGAGCTTCTTAGCAACTATATCCTTGACTCTCTTATTCTCCTATACATGGATAAAACAAATATTAGCTTTTTATTAATGAATTTCCTTTTGCAGTAACATTCTAAAAATAGAATATGTTACCTCTTCTTGAGAAAGTCCCGCTCTGGGTTTGCGCTGGGATGGCCCAAAGAATGCTTTGATGCCCACACCAGCGCCGACACCTCTAACATGTCCAGGATGCTCTGGGTTACCCAGAGCAACTGTCAATTCATCCCTTGTGCCCTGAGGGATGAACGTGCCTTGTTTCCTCTGCTCGTGCAGCTCCCGCTAATCACCATAAACAAAAATTGGTAAGTTAACACCACAAATAATCAATATTCAAATGATTGCTCTAAGAGTTGTATTTTACCATTTTTGTAGCCGCCTCAGCAGTTTTGGGCTTCTTTATTTCACCCTTCTTGTTTTTCTTGCCAGCTATCCAGATATCATGGCGAGGCAAGGGTGTGGCCACAGACTCCTGAGTAGCCGCAGACTCCTGAGTAGCCGCAGACTCCGCCTGTAGTCTTTGGCGAACGCTTGCATAGCCTTTTGGACCCATAGTATGGTCATGTACATTCAGTGCACGCCTTGCTTTTTGTGCGTCACTGAGGGCCTAGTTAGTATGCACATTTATAATTAGGTTAGTAGCAGTAAATGTTAATCTTGAATAGGTGAATACAATGTATATTAATTAAAATGGGAGTGACGCCTAATACCTTGAATTCTTCAGATTTTCTTGAAGCAACAAAATTGTCCCAATCTTCTTTGTCCAAGAAGTTCCATTGTTCAAGGGCTGACTTCTTCTTCTTATCACCCTGTCTTATGTATTCTCTGTTCAGATTTGTCCTGTAATTCCTAAGCATCTTTCCAGCGCGTTGCATCACACTTTTACGATGCAACATCTCATCCAATGCAAACAGATTCTGTAAAATAGAAATGTTATTAACTAGTACCAAAAATAGAATTGCAAATAATAGAATTTGTAATCTACAAATTAGAATTGCAAATAATAATAACTCACGCATAAATCTTTCCATATCAAGTCTTTCTTCGCCTGAGGAACTTTATGCCAATTATCATACTTAACACCACAATGGCTTCGAGTGACAACCCCAAGATAGTTTATAAAATTATTGCGGTTCACTCCAATTGCATTCCCTCCATTATCAAAATCCACAACCAATTTGGATCCACTGCCACTCAGCGCAAGTAACTTTTTCAACAGAGTGATACCCCTTTTCTTGTTAAGTTTTTGTTGCTGCGCATCAAGTTGCTCAATTGCTTCAGTGGGTAGCTGTGCATCATCAACCTAAAATTTGACAAAAATAAACACACCGAATTAAGCCAATATAGAAATATAGGATATATGACATAACTAGAAGATAATGAATTTTATAGAAATACGGGATATGTTTTTAGAACTTACGTTGGTATCCTCGCCATGCTCGTCATGGACAGCATGCTCATCATGGACTTCATGCTCATCATGGACATCATTCTCATCATGGTGAGCCATCTGAAAATTTCATTAAAAAGGAAAACATTTAGCATTTGTATCAACTAGAATAAGGAAAACATTTAGCATTTGTATAAACATACATGTCTCTAAAATTGTGATCTTTTATCAATTAGCAATCCTTCAATGTACAAGTAATATAAAAAACAATGATTGTTCACATTCTAGGCCAACAAACACATGTGATGTCATTCTTATATATAATAAATGTGTACCACCTATCCCATCCTTGAACACCTAATCTCACTAGTAAGTGTATAATGTGTATTGGGTTTTCAAGAAAATTTCGGCAGCATTTCCCCGCTGTTCTCTAAGTACATATGTACTTAGAGAACAAACGGGGAAATGCTACCAAAATTTTCTCGAAAACTCAATACACATTATACACTTACATCCTAAGTGAGATTAGGTGTTCAAGAACAGTCCCAAACTGGGGACTATCCAAGATTTACTCCTAATGAGTAAATCTTGGACGAGTTTCTAGGCCAACAAACACAATAATAGATATCTACAATGAAGCCGGACTCCATACAAACAATATATAATTTAGTGATTGTTCATTCTAATTTATATCAATGTACAAGTAATATAAAAAACAATGATTGTTCACATTCTAGGCCAACAAACACATGTGATGTCATTCTTATATATAATAAATGTGTACCACCTATCCCATCCTTGAACACCTAATCTCACTAGTAAGTGTATAATGTGTATTGGGTTTTCAAGAAAATTTCGGCAGCATTTCCCCACTGTTCTCTAAGTACATATGTACTTAGAGAACAAACGGGGAAATGCTACCAAAATTTTCTCGAAAACTCAATACACATTATACACGTACATCCTAAGTGAGATTAGGTGTTCAAGAACAGTCCCAAACCGGGGACTATCCAAGATTTACTCCTAATGAGTAAATCTTGGACGGGTTTCTAGGCCAACAAACACAATAATAGATATGTACATGTTAGGGTTTCATCACAATTGATGTTAGGGTTTAAACAATGTTAGGGTTTAATCAAATCAAATGATGCTAGAATGGACAAGTTTAAATCAAATTAGGATTTAAATTAGGGTTCCAATAGGATTCAATTTAATTAATTTTAATGTGAAAGATGTAATATTATAATACATACAATGGCAATGAAATGAAACCCTAATTGTATTGGAACTCATAAAAGGATGTCTCAAAGGTTGAATCTAATATATGCATCCTAAAAAAGGTATCACATCACAAATGTGCATTTCAGTAATCATATTTTATTTCCTTCCAATTAGTGTGGGTGCCATGTTTGGAATTGTTTTCTAATCATGGGTCCCTTAATTTAATTTAGGATAGAAGATAAAATCAAGGATATCAAATAGTAGACAAAAGGGGTACACTCTAGGATTTAAGATCACACTACATCATGAATTTTATACAAAATTACATGTATGTGTATATATAAAAATATATTTATAAGGAACTTCTATACATATCTAATCAACAAAAGCAGTAAAACAGCAATCAGTAAAACTAACAGCAAGGAAATCAGTAAAACTAACCAGTGTTGTAGAAACAGGACGCCGGAGAAGAAGGGCACCGGAGAAGAGTGGCGCCGACGAGCGGACAGCAGCAGCAGCAGGGGCGGCGGAGAAGAATGGCGCCGGAGAAGAAGGGCGCCGGAGAAGAAGGGTGCCGGAGAAGAAGCTAGGGCGGCGGCTCTGTTGGAAGAAGCTAGGTGGGCGGCACCGGCGACGAACAACAGCAGCAGTAGCAAGGTCAGCGGCGACGCACAGCAGCAGCAACGTCGGCGGCGACGGCGAGGCAAGGAAGCACGGGCAGCGTCGGCGACGGCGAAAACCGGCAGGCGGGCGATCGAGCAGCGCGGCAGCTAGCGATGAAGACAATGGAACAGGTAGGTGCCTAACGGGCGTCGCGCGGGTCTATTAGGTTGCTAAAGGCGTCGGTTGATAGTAATACACCGACGCCCAACAATGCAACCTTTACCCTAATTTTTCGCGCAAATTTTCATTTACATAGGAGTCGGTTAATAGTTACCAAACCGACGCTGTAGGAGACGAACAAAGTTCGCTCGAAAATTGATTTTCGCGGGCTACTTTTAGACGTCGGTTTGTTATAAATGGCCGACGCTGAATACAAAGCGGTACCCGTGTCTGGCTGGTCTTCGAATATAGACGTCGGTGAGTATAAATAACCGATGCCTATGTAGAATAGGAGTCGGTTTTCCTAAATAACCGACGCCACTAAAAGCGCCACTGAATGATGTTTTTGTAGTAGTGTATGTACCTAGTCGGATGTCATTGTGGAAGGTAGATAGACAACAATGACACACACGACTAGATTGTGGTGTTGGTTGATGACAAAATCTCATTAGTCATGATCTAGAGATATCAAACCAAATACATAGGTACTTGTTAGAGAACAAGTGTACCGGACAGACCCACCGTAAGTTTGACACATGGAACCATGACATGGTAGTCACAGTCAGTACTCACAGTGATGGTAGTGAGTGTGATTCTTTGACCTAAAATCGCTACACTCAACACATGTCGTTGGGCACACTTTGACATCATCAAATGCAGTCCTGAAACATGGGTTGTTATAAAGGTGATGATTGGGTGGCTTTGACACATGGGGCTTTTGAGGGGTGAGTGATAGATATGGGATTTGTCCCTCCTGAGGGAGCTTGATATCCATGGCCACTTGATGAGTAGGATTGAGAAAGGCATGCACGCATGTGTGAATCAGTATGTGATATTGATGTCATACATATCTCTTCCAATCTACTATGAGATCAAGAAAGTGAATGAACGTTGACAGGATGACTGTTCCAGGCCTCGAGTTCATTCGGGATATCAGAGACAAAGGAATTATACATTCACTGTAACACCATTCACGGATTGTAGGATTGAAAGTTGTTCTCCAACTTTCTATTTCACTTGGGTAGCACTGATGTGTGACTAGGCACCGCTCTTTGCTTGTGAAGTCATAAGTGTTATGGATTTTCACTGCCAACGTGAAATGGACATATAGGGTCACACACATAGGATTTAACTTGGAAGAGGAGTTTTGTCCACAAACAATGTTTAGATTGATTACTAAAGGAGTTTAGTAGTTCAATTAAACACTCAATTAATTGATAGCTCAATGTCATAATGTTCAAGGTGTTGGACACATTGATTGGAGTATCAGATTGATTGAAACTACAATTGACTGTTTTTGCACAATCTGCACTCCCAACCGATCGGCTCATGTGATGAACCGATCGGCTGAGCTTGGTGAACCGATCAGCTCAGATGGTGAGTCGATCGGCTCATGGACAGGGTGAAATAATCACTTCAAGTGTTGAAACGATCGGTTCAATTGGTCCAACCGAGCAAGTTGGGAAAGTAGGATTGGTGAGAAATTTCTTTTCGTTTCACTTGCCCAATTTGATTGGAACAAGGATTGGTATTAGGTACCAATTAGAAATAAAAGAAGAAAAGTCAATCGGGAACTGACCTGGACCACGAATCGACTGGTTCAGAAGTGAACCAACCATTTCATGGGTCCCAACCGATCGGTTGAGGTGTCAACCGACTGGCTCAGGTCCCCAACCGACCGTTTTAGTAATGAAACGATCGGTTCAGGTTGTGCAGTTGGTTGTTTTTGTGGAAAATCTCGAACCCTTCTACTCTTGCTTTAGTACCACATTGCCCGGGATGGAGAACCCTGTCCCATGACCCTCCTATATATAGGGGTATTGGGGACTTCTCAAAGAACAACTCAGTGCAACCAGTTGCTCTGCAAAGTTATCGTTCTCTCTAGTTTTGGTAACTGAGAGAGCCCGAGCAAGTGCTACCCGATAAGGGAGGCACAACAAGGGAAAGACAACTACAGAAAGTGACTGGTGGCAGGAGAGTGTGTCGGTGACTAGTACGCTGATAGGAGGGTGAGACTCCTTCCAATTCCTTGTGGGACAAGGAGATTGGAGTTCTAGGTGGTCTGTGTGGACTACTTCAGAGGCGGGAGATTTTTGCCACTCGGAGGACAGCTGTCAATCCCGACAGTCCCGGTGAGACCAGGAGTCGTCAGTCCCGGTGCGACCAGGAGCTGCACAGACACCATCCAAGACCGAAGGTGAATACCACACAAGCCATCAGGTATTGTCTCCGAGCAAGCCTCGGGACAAGGTATGATTCCACAAACCATCCTTTCCTATTGTATAGACGTTGACGCATTTCCTTGTTCTGGGTTTGGGGAGGAGAATTTTTTTGTTTCCACTGCCTTCTCTGCCTCCCCTAAAACCCAAAATGTAGAACCTAATATGCACTTCTCTGGAATAGAAGGTGATGAAACCCCGACTAGAGTGATTTAGGGTTTCCGAGGAATCAATCTTGAGGAATCATGACATACAGGAGATCATGATTTTAAGTCACCATACACCATGGTACTACTAAGATGGTAAGTTTTAGTAGTACTTTGGATGCCTAAGATGAAGTTGCATGTAACTTTTCTCCATGCATGTCAGGAGGTGAAGGACGAACACCAGTAACCCAATAAGTGATACAAAGGATAAAAAGTACCTAAGAGGGAATGGGAGTTCATCACTATGGATGTCGTGGTAAGTCTCCCTGGACCAAGGAAGGTCAAGATGCAATATGGTTTATGGTAGATCATCTTACCTAGATGACATAATCTAAGAAAAGAGGGAGTGTGGTCAAGGGACAAATCCAGTTGAACTACATGTAAGAGAGAGAGAGATGGTTCAACTACACCATGATGCGAGTTCAAAAGTTCTTGAATGTGACCTAAAGATTCACTTCCATAAGGTGGAAGTAGATACATGAAGAACTCAATGTGAGTACAACTTATCACCCCTAACTAATGGTTAGTATGATCCAGATAAGAGGGTCTGATGAGAGTATGTGTGCTCATTCAGGGTGATACATGGGGGGCAGTTCTTGCCCTATGAGAGATGTGATGATAACCACCATAGCTAGTATCAGGACGTAAAGAAGCTCTGTAAGGGAGGTTGTGTCGGTCACTACTTCATTAAGATAATGTTGGTGAAGGGACCTCACGAAGGTCAGAAAATGACCACAGTGTCTGCAGATGAAGTTGCTTTGATCATGCGATGGCTGAGGAAGCCCAGGGGCGACATGAGTCATGAGCTGATGCAAAGCAGACTGACATGCAAATCACTGTAGGAGAATATGCGATGTGAAAATCCGACCCCTCTAAGCTACAACTGAGAAAGCTGGGTCCTCGATATATGGGTCCTTTTGAGATGGATTGGTGGAGATGGTTATGTTTAGTCTTACCCCTCGGGATAATGTGACGTGTTCCATGAGTCCAATCTAGAGCACTATGTGAGGTACCCAAGCCATGTGCTGAGCCATGAACCCAATTAGCTTTGAGAGAAGCTGAAATGTCTTGAGTCACCTATGAGGGTACAAGGTACCAAGGTGAGAAAGAACTCAGATGCAAGAATACGAGATGATGAAGGTTCTTGGGAGGCACCATGGAGAGGGTAAAACTACATGGGAGCCATGATGGACATGAGGAAGTCTTATCCTATTTGTTTGTATGTTTGAGGGAATTTTGAGGGCAAAATTCCTATAAGAGGGGAAGGATGTTACAAACTCAAATTTGCATATGTTTTCATAATTGAATTGTAAAGATTTTGTGAATATGGACTTAATTGAAAAGTTGTATGCTTTGCTTCAAAAGATGAATTTCTTTGCAAAACTCCCTTTTGATAGGAATTTCATAATTTCTATTATTAGATTAATCCAATAATGGATATAAAAGAGAAGAAAAAAAAGAAAAGTCCAAATAAAAGGAAAAGATACAAGATAATATATATTAAGCAAAGTAAGTATGAGAAATACATAGAAATCTCTAGAAAGTGGAATTAATGCCCACAATTAAATAAATTTCGTTTCTATGTGATTTCTAATGAAGAAATATGAAAAGAAGAAAAAGGAAATGAAAGATAAAGAGAATCCCTTGAAAAGAAATATCTTACTAAAGGGATAAATAATAAAAGGGATAAAAGAATAAGAGGAAAGGGCAATGGAATATTTCCCAAGGTGAGATTTCATGCCTTTAAGGTTCCTTGAGGTCTAAGGAATCCAAGATGATAATTTAATGACAAGGGAAAAAGAAAATATGTGAAAAATGTATATAATTAAGTGATGACTTGCAACTAAAGAAAAGGACCCGATTTCTTTAGATAATAATCCCAAAATGGGCATGATGAAATATTAAGACTTTAACGAGTTTCCCTAAAAATTTGGGATAAAATAGAGCCATGGATTAAGAGTTATGATTTTTCCAAATTATCCTAAAATGAAAAGGATTTTCCTTAAATAGAAACCATACTTTTCTTTTGTTTGGGCATGAGTGATGATGATCGTTGGATCCTGATACAACGAGGGCCGCTCGTCTTCTAGTTCTAGTCAAACTAGGAAAAGGTTGGCGACAGAGGGATTCTTTCCCCTCAATTTCCTTGTGATCCTGAGCATGTGCAAGGCCGTTCTTGGTTCCTTTGAATTTAGGAGAGAAGTCCGAAGAGAACTATCCCTACTTTGTAGGGGTTTGGTCGATGATTGGGGAAGTTCCCAATTCACCTAAACCCTACCTTCGACCCTATATATAGGTTATTGGTGCTCCTCACAGTACTCTTTAGTAACCAAATGCTTGGAAGAAATAATTCTTTTTATTAACTTGTGAATTCTTCTTACATTGCAAGGAAATAAAGATACTTTCAATAGAAATAACAAATGCATGGGTATACACATCACTCCCCAACCCATTACAAGAGTAAACTGACTATTCACTTGGTAGAGTTATTCATTTTAAGATCATTTTGTCTAAGCATCAAATCTCATGATGTTACAATATCCCCCACTTAGACTCTTGATGTTTACTATAAGGCTTAACTATAATCCTCATATTTTAGTAGGCATACCCAGAATGGCCCATGCACACCTAGCTCCTATTTGTGGCTACCAATTCAAGGGTGGATTCATCTCACTTCAATAGATAGACCTTTCCTCCTACTAGGACCGCATGGCTCAATACTACAATGTTACATGTACATGTGGGCCCCACCTACTAGAGGGATACTAACGTTGATAGTTAGATTACTTTCTTGTCGCCTTTAAAATTGGAACATAATACATTATCATTCTTATTTTTTGATGGTTCATCCCTTTGCAAAAAAGTGAATGTGAAGTTTGGCATATTTGATAATTTCTTTAGTCAAACAAGTATTGAGTGACTACTATTGTGGATCCCACTCATTAAAGTATAACTCCTATGTATCATTTTCCTTCAATAAGTTATCTCACTTGAAATGCCTACTACCGTTTATGATTTTCCTTATGTGAATTTTCTTCCTTATAGTTTTCTACTCCCTCTTTTAATGATCAATGACCATTCAAAATAAAAATATCTGGTAACGCCTTGTTCTCTCTGGTTGACCACATCATGCGGCTCCATTAGCTCTTCTTGTATGTGTTTCTCCCACAATTAGGAACCAACTGGTCATCGACGTTTCCAACATCATGATCATCACATGTGCATTATCATGAGGGGACTCATCATCCTCATCCAACACTATATTAACATATTATTGGACTTCAAAGGGATTTGATGTATGGGATAATGCATCTAAAGTGGGATCACATGCAATGTTGTAAAATATCTTACAATATGTACATATAATCAGCTAGCACATTACGTTCATATGCACGTGTCATTGATTACAAAGTGGAAGAGTATCATGTACGAAGGAAGAGTTCATACTGCCAAGGGATTGAGATGGAAGTTGTTACAACCTCAATTTTGCATATGTTTTCATAATTAAATTGTAAAGATTTTGTGAATATGGACTTAATTGAAAAGGTTGTATGCTTTGCTTCAAAAGATGGATTTCTTTGCAAAACTCCCTTTTAATAGGAATTTCGTAGTTTCTATTATTAGATTAATCCAATAATGGATATATAAGAGAAGAAAAGAAGAAAAGTCCAAATGAAAGGAAAAGATCCAAGATAATGGATATTAAGCAAAGTAAGTATGAGAAATATATAGAAATTTCTAGAAAGTGGAATTAATGGACACAATTAAATAAATTTCGTTTCTCTGTGATTTCTAATGAAGAAATATGAAAAGGGGAAAAAGGAAATGAAAGATAAAGAGAAATCCTTGAAAAGAAATATCTTAATAATGGGATAAATTAGAAAAGGGATAAAAGAATAAGAGGAAATGGCAAGGGAATATTTACCAAGGTGAGATTTCATGCCTTTAAGGTTCCTTGAGTTCTAAGGAATCCAAGATGATAATTTAATGACAAGGGAAAAAGAAAATATGTGAAAAATGTATATAATTAAGTGATGACTTGCAACTAAAGAAAATGACCCAATTTCTTTAGATAATAATCCCAAATTTGGCATGATGAAAGATTAAAAATTTAATGAGTTTCCCTCAAAATTTGGGATAAAATGGAGCCATGGATTAAGAGTAATGATTTTTCCAAATTATCCTAAAATGAAAATGATTTTCCTTAAATAGAAACCAATCTTTTCTTTTGTTTGGGCGCGAGTGATGAGGATCGTTGGATCCTGATCCAACGAGGACCATTCATCTTCTAGTTCTAGTCAAACTAGGTACATGTTGGCAATAGAGGGATTCTTTCCCCTCAATTTCCTCATGATCTCGAGCATGTGCAAGGCCATTCTTGGTTCCTTTGAATTCAGGATAGAAGTCTGAAGAGAACCATCACTACTTTGTAGGGGTTTGGTCGACGATTAGGGAAGTTCCCAATTCACCCGAACCTTGCCTTCAACCCTATATATAGGGGAGAGTGAGAGGGGGAACCAACATGTTTTCTTGCTGACTTAAACTCCACGACGGATCGAGAGGAGTGCTCTCGTGCTCTTGATTTCTCCTTCTACCCTAACCTGCACCACCGTCTTCTTAGCAAACCTTGCCAGAGTGCGACGAATAAGGGAAGGTCATGGTGTAGTCGTGGTGAGCAATTGAAGGCCTGATCATGTTCGGTGGAGGAAGGCACAACTTTCTGGATCTTCACCATGCTCACAGGTGGCTGGGATCTCAGAGTCAACCACGAGGTTGACCATCGGAACAACGTAGAGGAGTCGCGAGGTTGAAGAAGAAACCCCATGAAATTACCAGTGTGGCTGTTGGGTTTTAGGGGAGACAGAGAAGGCAGCGGAAACAAAAATTTTCTTCTCCCGATCCCAAAACAAAGGAAACACGTCAACATCTATATAATAGGAAGGATGGTTTGTAGAGGCGTACCCTATCCCGAGGTTGCTCGACGACGTTACCTCGCAGCTTGCGCGGTCTTCACCTCTGGTCTTGGACGATGTCTGTGCAGCTCCTGGTCTCACCGGGACTGTCGGGATTGACAGCTGTCCTCTGAGCGGCAGAAGTCTCCCACCTTTGAAGTAGTCCACATGGACCACCTGGAACTCTGATCTCCTTGTCCCATAAGGAATCAAAAGGAGTCGCACCCTCCTGTCGGCGTACTAGTCACCGACACACTCTCCTGCCACCAGTCACTTTCTGTAGTTGTCTTTCCCTTGCTGTCCCTCCCTTATCGGGTAGCACTTGCTCGGGCTCTCTCGGTTACCAAAACCAGAGAGAACGATAACTTTACAGAGCAACTGGTGCACTGAGTTGTGTACCTGAGAAGCCCCCACTACCCGTATATATAGGAGGGTAATGGGACAAGGTTCTCTATCCTGGGCAATGCAGGATTAATGTAGGAGTAGAAGAGTTTGAAATTTTCAACAAAACAACCAATTGCGCCACCTGAACCGATCGTTTCATACATGAAACGGTCGGTTGGGGAGTTGAGCCGATCGGTTCACACCTCAACCGATCGGTTGGGGCACCTGAGCCGATCGGTTCACTTCTGAGCCAATCAGTTCGTGGTCCTGATCCAACTCAAATTGACTTCCAAATTTGTTTTCGATTAATCAAATATTAATCCTTGTCAAAATCGAATTTGTATAAGTGAAACAAATTGTATTTGCAAAATAGTCTTCTCACTTTCCAAACAATCTCGGTTAGACTAGTTGAGCCGATCGGTTCAACCCTTGAACCGGTCGTCTCAACCTGTCTTGAGCTGATCGGTTCATCACATGAGTCGATCGGTTCACCAACCTAACCCGATCGATTCAACTCTTGAGCCGATCGGTTGGAGCAACAGACTGTGCAAATTAGTCAATTGTAGTTTCAATCAATCTGATACTCTAACCAATCGGTCCAACACCTTGAACACTATGATATTGAGCTATCAATTGATTGGTGTGTTTAATTGAACTACTAAACTCCATTAGTAATCAATCTAAACATCTTTTGTGGATAAACTCCTCTTCCAGGTTAAATCCTATGTGTGTGACCCTACAGGTCCATTTCACGTTGGCAGTGGAAGTCCATAACACTTATGACTTCACAAGCAAAGAGCATTGCCTAGTCGCACATCAGTGCTACCCAAGTGAAATAGAAAGTTGGAGAACAACTTTCAATCCTACAATCCGTGAATGGTGTTACAGTGAATGTATACTTCCTTTGTCACTGATATCCCGAATGAACTCAAGGCATGGAACAGTCATCCTGTCAATGTTCATTCACTTTCTTGATCTTAGAGTAGATTGGAGGAGATATGTATGACATCAATATCACATACTAATTCACACATGCGTGCACACACCTATCTCAATCCTACTCATCAAGTGGCCATGGATATCAAACTCCCTCAGGAGGGACAAATCCCATATCTATCACTCACCCCTCAAAAGCCCCATGTGTCAAAGCCACCCAATCATCACCTTTATAACAAATCATGTTTTAGGATTGCGTTTGATGATGTCAAAGTGTACCCAACGACATGTGTTGAGTGTAGTGATTTCAGGTCAAAGAATTACACTCACCACCATCACTGTGAGAATTGACTGTGACCGCATGAAGCCAACCGATCCCGAGACCGCATGGAGTCACACGGTCCCAAGACCGCATGAATCCAACCGGTCCCGAGACCGCATGGAGTCACACGGTCCCAAGACCGCATGAAGCCAACCGGTCCCGAAACTGCATGGAGTCACACGGTCTTAAGATCACATGAAGCCAAATGGTCTCGGGGTCCAAATGGTCTTAGGGTCCAAACGGTCTCAGGGTCCAAACGGTCTCAGAGCCCAAACGGTCTCAGGGTCCAAACGGTCTCGGAGCCCAAACAGTCTCAGAACCCAAACGGTCTTCAAGACCATTTGGACCCAAAACTGCCCAAACCGTTTGGACTCCACTCAAAGCCTATAAATAAGACCCGAGGGGTCCTCCCAAAAGGAAAAAAGTTTCAGTCCAGAGGCTGCCTCTACTACTATAGAGCTATTCCATCTTCCATCCTCCGCCCAAAGGCTGCCGGTCTGAGATCCACACTCCATCCTGAAGGTGCTTTCTCTCTCTTTGCCAAAGAAGGTGGGAAGAGGAGACCTCATCATCAAGCAACCTGTGAAGTGTGAAGATCATCATTCTCTCTCCTTCCAAGGGGTTGACTTTCCTCTCTCCTTTGTGGGGATGACGTTCTCTCTCTCTCTCTTCTCGCCTCCTTCTTTGTCCTAGCTATGAGCGATTAGTCTCATTCACTAGGGTGCGGGGAGTAGCCCCACTACCCATGTTTTCATTTCATGAAATGTAATCCATAGTTTCCAATAGAGATATACTTTCTTTTCAGTTCAACATCAATCGTTTAATGAATGCTTGTTGCTTGATCACCAACTCGTGTTATCTTTTATCTTTTAGTATGAATTGTCTACGTTTGTACTATCAGATTCGAATCTCGATTGAATGTTGGTTCTTGATGCATGTATCCACCATGCATCTATTTCAGTATCTAGGAGTGTTTCTCAAGAAGTGGAGTAAACTCACTTCCATCGTTGTACTTTCATACTATGAAATGGAATCAGTTGACATATGAAAGTACAACCTTGATAAGTCGAGGAATACACTTTGAGAAGGGAATGATGTAAAGTAGGTGACCATTCGTTCGGGGATGGATGGCTTTGCAACATTCCCCCACTTCTCATAGTTAGTTCTCTGAAAGGAAACTAAGTCTACAAAGATACTAACTGTTTAGACTCTTTTTGCAGGTTGTGTTTTATGTTGCATGTTTTGATCCATGTGTAGTGGTGGCGAAAGTCGATCACATCCTAGTGGCTCTTTATCATTGTTAAAATCCTTAAGTTTACTTTTTTGCTCTACTTTATTTGTGCTTAGTTTAAAACAACAAAACCAAACTTTTCGATCTAGATACCAACTGCTAAGAGGTTAAATGGGATTCTAACATTTTTCATCTTGTTGCTCTCAACAAGACCGTTGTCCTGTGGATTCGACCCTTAACTATACTACGATAAGACTTCCACATATCCTAGCACACATGGGTGGAGTTCTCAATCTAGTATAAGCAAGGCTAAACTTAAAGATTTACTATCTTTAGGATTTTTAGTGGTGCGCACAATTCCACACGAGTGGAAGCTCCATCAAAAATTGGCACCGTTGCCGGGGACAATGGAACGTTTTAATTTCGTTTACTATCTTTCTAGTTGGTTAGGGTTTTACACTCTCCTTGAACCATTAGTCCATATATTCTTAAATTCATCATATCTCCTGCATCATCTAAAAGGTGTGTTTCTTTCTCTACTCAGGTAGAAGACGTGTATGCAACCATCGCATAATCTCAGATTCTCCCCTGATCTAGAGTACGACTCTGAGGTAGAGATAAGCTTCCACTGCCACATCAGACTTAACCGCCAAAGAGCCAAATAGATGGCTGAAGATCAATGCCAAGATGCGTTAGTAATGGAAAGGGTCAACGCCGCCATTTCCACCCAGAGAGCACAACTCATCGCCGACACTCATGCTCAGATTCAAGAAGAAATCCGAGCTGAAGAACAGGCCCACATCTGAGCTGAAAACGAAGCAGCTAACCAAGCTGCCCAGCTGGATCTAAGAAACAAGCAATTGAGGGACTATGCCGTCCCCAAAAATTATGAAGATAATCATCCAGTCCGGCCACCAATCATCAACATACCCAATTTTGAAATCCGGACACAATGGATTCAAATCATGCATGGTATCTCCTTCTCTGGTGGTTCTGGAGACAACTGCATGGATCACTTGAAGAGATTCAAGGCACTTTGTCGACTTGTCCCACAGGCTGGATTTGCCTTTGACGCGATAATGTTACATATTTTCCATTTCACTCTGTCCGGAAGGGCTCTGAGTTGGTATAATTTGCTTGATAGGGAGCCAATCATCACCACTTGGGCTCCCTTGGAAGAGAAGTTCCTAGAGAAGTTTTCCCCCCTTCGTTAACTTATGAAATTAGGGGGCAGATCAACCATTTCACCCAACTTCCTGGAGAATCACTCACAGAAGCATGGGAAAGATTCAAGGAGCTTCTAAGAAAGTGTCCTCATCACGACATCTCCCAAAATCAATTAATAGAAACGTTCTATAGGGGGGTGAGCGATGACATCAAGTAATTTCTGGATTCCTCATCTGGAGGAAATTTTATGAGGAAGAACTATGAGGATGCTTGTAAAATCGTTACACTTGGAGATGAGAACCAATCCAATTGGGGACGATCATTCGGCAAGGGAGTCCTCAAAGTTTATAAAGCTGAGGAATCAATGGAAATGAAGGCTATTACTGAAGCTTTAAAGACTATAGCTCACAAACAGTAGGCTCTTGAAACTTCATTTGGAGAATATGATAAGAAGAAAAACCCCCAAGTCCAACAAGTTAAAGCTGCTAGAGGGACTTGTGAAGCCTATCACGCATCTGATCACCCTACACTGTCATGTGGTCTACTTTTCAATGTGATGATGGATATGCAACCACCACAACAGCAATATGAACCAATCATCAAACACCCTGAAGACCAGATGCCTGAACAAGTTAATTCCATTCATTCCATACCGGGACAAGTTTACTATAATCCAAATCAACCAAGAAACCACCCCGGTTTTCAGTATGGGAATCCTGCGGGGACTGCTAACCCGCAACATCAAATACAAGATGGGTCCTCCAATAGGTTGCCACCTGGATTCCAAAGCAAATTTAATTAAAATCAAGGGAACCTCAGAAATAACTTCCCAAGATCCAACTACCCTAGAAACCCCTCTGCCTACTATCAGTATACCCATCCTCCTCTGCACCGACAATTGCACCCTCAGTTGCAGCAATCGCAACAACCTCAGTTAGCACCACCTCCGCAACAACCACATCAAGGACAACAACAACTCACTCAGAAAAATGCCCCTTACCAATCAACAGACGAGATGACTATGATTAGGAAGATGTTACAGTCACAACAAACCATGCTTGCCAATCAGCAAGCTCAGCAGAAGGCTGTGGAGGCTCAACTAGCACAAATTGCTGCCCAATTGAAGCCACCAGCAGGCACTTTTGCTAGCCAGCCGGAATCAAACCCAAGACACGATCAGAATAGACCAGAGCAATTGAATGCTGTCACTACAAGATCGGGTCGTGTCTTTCATGAAGCCACAAGGATCACTCACAATGATGATGATACACCTATCTTTGTTCCAAATGCAAGCTTGAATCTAGCAATTGAGAATTCTATAGAGACTGAAAAAGGCAAAGAAAAGGAACAAGCCCCCAAGGAGCCAAAATTTCCACAGTATAAACCTAGGATACCATATCCGGGAAGATTGAGAGAGACTAAAATGGACACTAGGTTCCAAAGATTTAAGGAGGCAATGAAGAAACTCTATATCGACATCCCGCTCCTCGATGCCCTCTCTGAAGTACCAGCTTGGGATAAATACCTGAAAACTTTGCTACCAAGGAAGTACATTACTAAAGAGCAAGAGATCGTAAAATTAGCTCAGACCACCTCTGATATCATTCTTAATAAGATGCCAAAGAAAAAAGAAGGACCCTGGTTCCTTCGATATTCAATGCTGTATTGGAAATGCTTCGAGCAAAACGAGATTAGCTGACTTAGGGGCTAGCATATCAATTATGCCCTACTCCATGTGTATAAGATTGGGCTTCACTGACTTGCTACCCACAACGATGACAATTCAGTTAGCTGATTCCACTATCACTGCACCCCTAGGAATTATTGAGGACATTCCAGTCAGGATAGGCAAAGATGCCTATGTCCCATGTGATTTTATCATTATGGATATCAAGGAGGATCTAAGATACCCAATAATATTTGGCAGACCTTTCCTTGCCACAGCCAGGGCGCTCATTGATGTTGAAGCTGGCACGATCATTTTAAAACTGGGAAAAGAAGCAATTCAATTTCGGGTCCTCAACAACATGAAAGGTCCCAACATTCAAGAGGAGGTTTTTCTCTTAGATGCAATACATCAAATGTCCCAATTGGAAATATCTGAGCCATATGATGAGTTAGAGAATGTTCTAACAAATCTAGAAGTCGAATTCTCAGCCAATGAATTAGTTCAACAATGCTTGCAACACTTAGAGAAAGCTGAAGAAGCGCCAACAACCACCTTTGAGGAGCTCAAATCTGTCACTATTTTAGAAGCAACAGAAGCACCCAAGGCTCCCAAGATGAAGACTCTACCAAAGGGACTTAAACATGTCTTCTTGGACAAAGAAAAATTATGTCCAGTTATCATCAGTTCATGTAACGTCTATCTCACGAAAACAAGATTAACTAATGCAGAAGCGTTCACTAAGCAGCGGATTACCAAAAATCACTAAAAATTAAAACCTTTTTTTATCAAAGATCCATCAAAGGAAAACTTTCTCACATAGAATCAAAGTAACATAATTACATTCTTGTTCATAGGTACATATTCTGTATCATCTCCTTTTGAGAATTACAAGCATTAACTGTCCTGTCAAGCTAAACACAGGAAGTATAAAATCTCGAGGCACTGATCCAAAATCTCTAAAGAACTAACTACTACTCTGAGAACCTGAGAGTACAGAGACGACATATAGGACTCTATCTATACAAGGCATGACAACCAATGTCTCCACCTGAGACTTCACGACTGTCCCTGTTGCTGCTGCTGCTATCCTTCTCCTACTGAAGGATTTTTGCCTCCTCGTCCGCGTCCACCTAAAAATGTGGTTCCCACGGGGGTGAGACAATTGTAAATTGCCCCAGCGAGAGATATAACTCTCCGCCAGAAACATTATTATTGCAACTTAGGAAGATAAATATACACAAAGGAATTATATTTGTTTGGTAGCAGATATTTTAACGTCTAACAGATTAGAACATTATTCTTATCAAAAGCATTATAACCATAATTTGATAGAACAACATGTCACTTATCCTTTAAGGAAAATGAAGAACATGTATCAAATTTATTCACTATAGAATCATTACCACAACATTAACTCTCTTCAGACTTAGATCATATATCTAATGCCTGGCATTGTCATTGGGGAGTCAGGGCCTGTAGCCATACTCTTTTCACAAAGTGTTGGGATCTTAGTCCCTCATCTCATCAAGTACATTTACACTTCTTAACAAGTTCATTATCATGATTATATAATTTGGGTATTTGAACCCATAACTCACCATAGAACACTTATTTCCACTATTAGGTAACTTCATACCTTCATATCATCTGACCCAAGGACATTATAATTCTTTCTACACAAAGCATTGCACATAGTTCACAAAGCTCATAAACAACCTAAGACAATTAGCACATCATGTGACACACAAGACTTATTAATTGTAGGTCACCTCTCACTACGCAACAAAGCATATGAAGGCTTATAAGGCCTATAGAACATTTTCAGTATACAAAACATCATAGCTCATACCTGGCTATGCTCATCATCTCAACATATCTACATGATTAGTAATCATGATACCATTACATATCAGTACTATGCAAATAAGGGTTATATTATTACATTCATGACCCATTAGTCTGTATTTGAGCTTCACATAGGATTACTCTGTGTTAGGACTTCACATAACATCACTTTGTATTAGGGTTTCACATAACAGTACCTTGTATTAGGTTTTCACATAGCATTACCCTATATTAGGGTTTCACATAGCATTACCCTATATTAGGGTTCACATAGCAAGGAATCAATATGGATAACATAAGTATTCAATCATACTTATTTATTCTCATCATTCATCATTGAATGTGTTATCAATCACAAAGTATGAGTTTCTCTCTCATCTATGCCAGAATATGATTGCATCATAGTTTATAGGTTTGGATTAACCTTTTCATAAGGCATGTTAGTCTACATTCAACAGATTGCATTACATCTCAATGTAACCATTGAAATGACACATCTCATGTGTCATTCATCCAATTATAATGGACTTATAACACATCAAGGTATACCAGTATTGGGGTGTTGGATGTGATATCTATCATATCTTGATGTATCACTTCCCTCAACACCTTTATCTTACTTGAGTTCATACACTTAGCTTGTATTAGGGTATTACCCATCCTAATACTTTATGCACTAGTTCATCACATTTATCATGTAAGGTAGTGGTCATTAGTCACTCACTTAGAATATACAACCATTGCCAAAACTATGGTCTCATCCTTAAGTTAGGAACTAACAAAACGGCCATACCAGGTCACTTGCAACTTAACTCCAAGTCAAGCATAGAGCACCACGGCCGTGCATCCAAGAACGGCCGTGCAAGGGAAAGCCACCACAACCATGCTACCTTGCACGGTCGTGCTACAGAAGATCACCACGACTGTTTTACACCACCATGGCTGCCATCATCCAACCCTTTTTAGCTTAATTAAGAATAGTATTCTCCATATTTATAATTTGAGGATTCACATAGAATATTCCATACATTTATGGATTTCACATAGTAATACTCTTCAATAGAGTTTCATATAATCATCCTTCTATATCAATGATTCACCTAGTATTATGTGAAATTAAGATTTCACAACACATCACCCAGTGCTAGGTCTTCACATAGGATTAGTGGCACTACCCTATATTAGGGTTTCATGCACCTTACCCCATTTTAGGGATTAAGGTTTTCTATTCACATCCAAGTAAGGTTTCTCTTACCTCATACCCAAATTAGGGTTAGGATGTACAATTCCCATTAAATTAGGGTTTCCTTCAGTGTTACACTAAGTTAGGATTACATCATCACCCTGGATTTATGATAACACTCAGCTTTGCCCTAGATTAGGGTTTCACACATAGCTTTGTTTTAATTAGAGTCTCACACATAGCATTGCTCTAATTAGGGTTTCACACATAGCATTGATCTAATTAGGGTTTCACACATAGCATAACTCTAATTAGGGTTTCACACATAGCATTGCTCTAATTAGAATTTCATACACAACATTGCTCTAATTATGGTTTCACACATAGCATTGCTCTAATTAGGGTTTCACACATAGCATTGATCTAATTAGGATTTCACACATATCATTGCTCTAATTAGGGTTTCACACATAGCATTGCTCTAATTAGGTTTTCACACATAGCATTGCTCTAATTAGGGTTTCACACATAGCATTGCTCTAATTAGGGTTAAGGCTCATTGATTAGGGTTTCATGATCTCATTATTATGGATCAACCATTATCACATAGTTTACTCATAATGAGAGAATTAGGGCTTATTTATATAAGAATTCATCTCTCTCATTCTCTCTCTCATCCTCTTTAGGATGTTAACTCCAAGATTAATCTAGGTTAACTCTTCACTTGAGTACACATAGCTAGGGTTAACCTTCACAATCATCATGGGTCTACATCTTTATTAATCACATAGCTGATCGACCTTTGATCATATTAGATGTCCAAATGGTCTAATCAATTAAACCATCAATTATATAATGAGTTCAAAAGAATTGACCAATTAAACTTTCAATTCCACAAAGTGATCAATTGGGTTAACCATTGAAATCTTCAATTGCATTAAGTATCTAAATAGGTTCACCATATTGGACCTTAAATTACATGAGATATTCAAATGGTTTAACCATGTTGATCTTCACAAAGTTAATTACTTAGACCCTCAATGATCTTGGTTCTCATACATCAATTGGTTGAAAACTAATTGAACAAGTTATACTTGAAACCAATTGGACAAAGTAGGTATTGGAACCGTTTGCACTTTGGGTCTCCAAATGGTTTGAGATCGTTTGGTCCCAAACAGTCTTGAGACCGTTTGTACCCAAACGGTCTTGAGACCATTTGGTCCAAACCTTCTCAAAACTGCATGGACCAAAAAGGCACTTCAACACTCAATCGACTCAATGTTTCAATCCATGGACCAATTATAAATTGAACCACTTAAAGTATTCATCAATTGGACCACTGAATCACCATTCAATTAGACCTTCAATTTAGGGTTTTGAACCCAATTGAACTAGGTTTGATATTCAATAAACCATCACTTAGGGTTTGAAATCAAGGATCCATCAATGGTTGACATTGTGGAATCAAATCAATTGAAATCAATAAACTATCATCATCACATGATGTGAACTGACCTCAAACGGTCTTGGATGACCACCAAATGGTCTTGAGACCGTTTGGTTGATATCCAAACGTTCTTGAGACCGTATGCCCATTCCATCATCAAAAACCATGATATCCAATTAGGGTTTTGAACCATTGGATTGATTATCAAATCAGCACTTAGTTGCAATTCAATTTGGTACCTTTGGACCTTCAAACACTTAGCCATACTTAACCCTAGACCTCCAAACAGTCTTGGGTGACCCCCAAACGGTCTTGAGACAGTTTGGATGATTCCAAAATGGTTTTGAAACCGTTTGGGTCAATCAACCCAAAACATCATCTCAATCAATTTCAAAATCAGCACTTAGCCGATTAGAGTTTGCAATTAAGTAATCAATCACATTTGAATCCATCAAGGTCAACCAATTGGAAACATTAGATCAAGATCCAAGTACCACATCATATGTATTCAAATGGTTAACCATCCCAAACGGTCTTGGAACTCAAACCACCAAATGGTTTGGTGAAACCGTTTGGACTCAACATTGAAACCGTTTGCCCTAGATATTTAGGGATGTGTGTGCTTATGATGGTGTCATCATCATCAAGCTCCAAACTCATGAAATCTATTGTGATTTCCATGTAGATTGCATCAATCAACAAAACTTAATTTCAGAAATGTAGAAATGATCACCAATTGATAAGGAATTGATTGCAATAATAAAATTAAGGGTTCAAGTTATAAAACCCACCTCCAATTGAGCTCCAAAGCTCCAAGATCACGGAAAAAATGGTGGATGAAGCTATTGAAACTCCCCCTAGGCTCGTCCTCAAGCTTTTGTTTGAAAAGTTTGGCTAGGGTTGAAGAGGAGATTGAAATAAGAAGAAATCAATGATTTATTTTCGATTTCCACCATGGAATCAAGGAGAACGAAGGTCAAGGGCTTACCAACAGGTTGGGGGTCGTCCTCCTGATCCTCCACAGCTCCTTGGTCGTTTTCCAAGCAAGGGGAAAGAAAGAAATCCGAAAAAGCCTTTGTTTTGGCTTAGAAAGGGTACTTTTATAAGAAAATTGATGAGAGAGAAAATCTTCTTATAAAAGTCTATTAATTCCAAAATTGTTGCCACCACTTCCCCCTTGGTTTCTTGCATGCAAGGGAATCTCTATCCCCACCAAGATCCCTTCCATTATCCATGAATTAAGGAAAAAGAAATTAAGCACCGTAACCCTTATAATAAGAATATCCATATTTGAGTGGAAATTCTTTTTCTTATAATAATGGTGAGTGGGATTTCACCTCCTTAGGATATGCTCGTGCCTTTGCAAGGCTTTAAGCTCATACACACATATGATTCCAACCATTTTAATTTTGGTTGAAGGCCCTTTAATTAATACATTCATTTTTTCCCTAAATTAAATTAGGGTTTCACTTAGGATTAAATCTTGATTATTTTAATATCAAGATTCTCTCTCCTCCAACTTAATTCAAATGAGGCATCCCTCTCATTTTCTTTTCTCTAAATGATGACAAGAAACATTAGGGACCTTATTGAAGTGGTAATTTTCATATTGAACCCTAGGTTTTGGGTAAATTGCACATTACACCAAAACTAGGTTTTAATGCACAAGGATTGCTTTTACAAGCTTAATCTTGGTGCCCAAGCTTGTGGAAGCCATACCACTACATCATATTCATTCTTATGATGTCTCAAAATCAGAGGAACATCTTATCATGCAACATTTGCAATTTAACCCTCAATCTTGGGTAATTTGCACTTTAGTCCAAAATAAGCAAACATTGCTTCAACATTGTTCAAACAGGACCAAAATTGAAACATAAGTTTCTCATGAGCCCTAATTACTTTTCCCAAGATAATATTAAGCATCTACTCAACCTTATTAGGCAAAACATCTAGGGTTAACACATAACCCAGGTCAGGGATGTTACAGTTCCACTTTGACGAAAAACCAGGAAGAAAGACTTCTTGTTGAGCTAAAGAAACACAAGAGAGCCATTGGGTACAACATAACTGACCTGACAGGTATAAACCCAGCCTTATGCATGCATAGACTGCCCATGGTCGAAGAATTCAAGCCTTTAAGAGAGCACCAGAGAAAGCTGAACCCCAATCTTAAAGAGGTGGTTCGCCTTGAAGACCTCAAAGTGCTGAAAGCCGACATAATTTACCCAATTTCAGATTCCCAATGGGTCAGCCCTGTCCAAGTGGTCCCCAAAAAGGGAAGAACCACTGTCATGCTAAATGACAAGAATGAGCTAGTGCCTACAAGGACTGTGACGGGGTGGAGGATGTGTATTGACTACAGGAAATTAAACAAATCAACGCGAATAGATCACTACCCCCTGCCCTTTCTTGACGAAGTTCTAGAACGCTTAGCCCATCAAAAGTTCTTCTGTTATCTAGATGGTTATTCTGGGTTCTACCAAATCCCTATACACCCGAAAGACCAAGAGAAAACTACTTTTACTTATCCCTTTGGGACCTATGCTTTCAGAAGAATGCCATTCGGGCTGTGCAACACACCTGCTACTTTCCAAAGGTGCATGTCTGCTATTTTTGCAAGATTAACAGAATCTATAATGGAGGTATTCATGGATGATTTTTTAGTTTATGGAGATTCCTTCAACAACTGTCTGCTCAACCTTGGACAAGTCTTACAGAGATGCGAGGAAACAAAACTCATCCTAAATTGGGAAAAATGCCATTTTATGGTAACTGAAGGTGTCATCCTCGAACATAGAGTGAGTGACAGAGGGATTGAGGTAGACAAGGCAAAAATTGATGTTATCTCGAAGTTGTAACCACCAAAAGACGTAAAAGGAGTATGAGCATTCTTGGGTCATGCTGGGTTTTACATAAGATTTATTAAAGATTTCTCAAAAATAGCAAAACCCATGATGACCAAAGACACCGAGTTCAATTTTAACCAAGAATGCTTCCAAAGTTTCTCAACTCTGAAAAATGCTTTAATCTCCGCACCCATACTAAGAGCCCCGGATTGGTCACAACCTTTTGAAATCATGTGTGACGCCAACGATTATGCCATAGGGGCCGTGTTAGGGTAGAGAATTGATAAGAAACCTTATGCAATATACTACGCATCTAAAACGCTCGATGAAGCGCAGAAGAACTACACCACTATAGAAAAGGAATTCTTAGCTGTCATCTATGCATTCGAGAAATTCTTCTCCTACCTAATTAGAGCCAAGGTTATAGTCTACACTGACCACTCCACCATATGATATCTAATTCAGAAGCAAGACACAAAACCCAGACTTATCCGCTGGGTGTTGATGCTTCAGGAATTTGATTTGGAAATCAAGGACAAAAGTGGAGTAGAAAACATCGTCGCTGATCATCTCAGCCATATTGAAGTCGAGGATGATGATAAAGTACCTATCTGAGACTCCCTCCCTAACGACCAGCTAATGAAAATTACCACAGGATTCCCCTGGTATGCCGACATAGTAAATTATCTGGCTACGGGAATCATTCACCCTTCCGCCTCTTACCATGACAAAAAGAAATTCCTCCATGATGTCAAACAATATTATTGGGACGAACCCTACCTCTTTCGTCTATGTGCAGACATACTTTTTCTCCGTTGCCTACCTGAAGAAGTGATTACTCATGTCCTAGAACACTGTCATTCTGGCCCCGCTGGAGGACATATGAGTTCGAAAAAAACCTCCATGAAAGTCCTCCAATCGGGTTTCTTTTGGCCAACAATAGCAAAAGATTCCCATGATTTTGTAAAATCGTGCAACAAGTGTCAACTCTCCGGCGGTATAACAAAAAGAAATGAAATGCCTCTCACTATGTGGCAGGAGATCGAGATTTTCGATGTTTGGGGGATCGAATTGATGGGTCCTTTCCCCTCTTCATATGGATGCTCTTACATACTGGTCGCTGTGGATTATGTCTCAAAATGGGTAGAAGCTATACCCACAGTTTCCAGCGATTCCAAACCAGTCATTAAGATGTTTAAAGATATTATTTTTCCCAGATTTGGAGTTCCCCGAACTGTCATATCTGACAGAGGAACCCATTTTCTGGAGCGAAGCTTTGAAGCCCTTTTAAAAAAATACGGAGTCAACCATAAAGTTGACATGCCTTACCATCCACAAACTAGTGGTCAGGTTGAAGTTTTGAACAGACAACTAAAGGCAATCTTAGAGAAAACCGTCAATAGACACCGTACCGACTAGTCCACCAAGCTTCCCGACGCCCTTTGGGACTACCGAATAGCTTACAAAACACCAATTGGAACAACACCGTTCCGTTTGGTATACGGGAAATCATGTCATCTCCCGGTAGAATTGGAGCATAAGGCTTGGTGGGCTATTAAACAGCTGAACTTTGATTTTAAAAGCACTGGAGAAAATAGACAACTGTAGTTGCAAGAATTAGAGGAGCTCAGAATGACCACATACCAAAGTGCCAGGATTTACAAAGAACAAATAAAAATGTGGCACGATGGTCATCTAAAAAGAAAAGACATCACCATCGGAGATAAAGTCCTTCTTTTCAACTCCAGACTCAAAATGTTCCCCAGGAAACTTCGTACAAAGTGGTCGGGGCCTTTTACTATCAAACACATATACCCGACTGGAGCCATCATAATTGTTGATGACAATGGAGGTGAAAGGACCATCAATGGACATAGACTAAAAAAATATTATACTCCAGTAGACAAAACTCCGAGACAGACTATTGAGATCAAAGACCTTACAGTATCAACATAACAACATCAAAACTTCGTCGAGCCAGCGACGTAAAACCCAGGCGCTACTTGGGAGGCAACCCAAGATCTGAGTATCACCATTTATCTTCTATCTTTGTTTTCTACTCCTTTCATTAACTTAGGTTTATCATCTGAAAATATAAAAATTCACATAACCAAAACAAACATAAAAATATAAAAAGCAAAATAACCTAAGCCTTCCCAAACGGTCTTGAAATCGTTTGGAGCCAAACGGTCCTGAAACCGTTTGGAGCCAAACGGTCTCGAAACCATTTGGAGTCCAAACGGTCTTAAAACTATTTGACCTGGGGAATTTGTAGGGTCAACCCCCGATTCCTATAAATATAACCCCCCTCTCCTTCTTCCTTCTTTCGACTCTCGAGCTTTCTAAAACCCTCGGTGCACTGTTTCATCTCCCCTGCCCTTGTTCCCGCGCAGCTCACGACGTAGGTCCTCTCCGTCGCTGTTGCTCCCTCTTCTGCGTGCCTTCACCTCAGTTACCACTGCTCTTCGCTTCACCGTCGTCTTCCTTACCCGCAATAGCAAGGTAGACCTGTGCACCACCATTATCGGTGCCTTTGTCTGTACACCACATCCATCTTTACCATTGCCGACGTCTACGATGCCGACACGGCTCCCATTTCTATCACCGCTGTTGTCTTTATCACCGCCTTTTCTATCACCGCCGTCGTCTTTATCGCCGCCTTCGCTATCGCCGTCGATACCGTCTCTACCACAGTCTGCCGCGCCCCCAACGTTTCACCTTCCAAACGGTCCTGAAACCGTTTGGAGCCAAACGGTCTTCAAACCATTTAGAACCAAACGGTCTTTAAACCATTTGGAGCCAAACGATCCTGAAATCGTTTGGAGCCAAATGGTCTTGAAACCGTTTGGAGCCAAACGGTCTTCTAACCGTTTGGAACCAAACTGTCTTTAAACCATTTGGAGCCAAACGGTCCTGAAACCGTTTGGAGCCAAATGGTCTCCAAACCGTTTGGTCTTTCAAAACCGCTTGTATTTCGTTAAAACATAAAAACACATAAACACATACAAAATCCAATTTTTTTTTCTTCTTTTAAAAAAACTTGTTATTCTAACACAGGACTTTCCATTTTCAGAAATGGCTTCACTAGCAAAGCAACCCACCGGAAACGAAGACGCTCGATTCTGGACAAGGGAGCAACTGATAGCAAACCACACTAGGCTCCAGGAGATAGTAGACACTTATGAAAAGACCAAACAGATCCCACTAAAGGTCAACATAATAGCGGTTATGTGTGAACTTGACCACATCAACTGATGTCTTGCCGAGGAGCCTGAAGAAGAAGTAGAAGAAATCTCTTCCAGTTATGAAGGCTCCGAATACGAGCCTAACTCTGAGGATGCCTCCCCAACAGACAAATCCAAGGGGAAACGAAAAGCCCAACAAGCTACAAAAGAACAACCATCAAAGAAACGAGCAAGGAAGCAAGTCCGTCCCGCTACTACTAGGGAACAAACCCTTGCAGAGTCCGTCCCAACACCCGCCACTACCACCCCCGCTACCACCCCCGTCTTCTCAATGCTCACCACCACCGCACCACCACCAGAAAACCTTTACATCCACACCCTCCCACCCATTGACAAAGTACTAAAACCAACAAAGTACCTCTGCTCAAGCGTACTACTCAAGATGGGGATCTACGACAGAATCCTCAACATGCTAGACAACGCTAATCTATCCAGACCACTGTTCAGAAAATTGTCCGCTTAGGCCGAATAATCGTCCAAATATTCCTTTTTGGGGGTCTACCGAACCGATTATCAATAATTGGCCTATAATCGGTCCAAGACCGATTAATCGGCCGATCGGGGGAATAATCGGCCGATTAATCGGTGATTTTCAAAATCAAATGCTAGTAATAATTTTTTTTACATTAATTTTTTCTAATACTACTATTGGTCATTACAATTACATTCTCTTCTTCCAATTTACATATTTGGTCTTCTCCTCATGTTTTCTCTATAAGTTTATAGTTAGTGTTTATTGAACTGATCCTTACTATTGATGTTTTCTTCTCTAAGTTCATCAATGTTTCTAATTACTTCTTAATGCAAGATTAGTCTATGACTTATCAATGTTTCTAATTACTTATCAATGTTTTTCCCTAATTTCATCAATGTTTCAAGTTACTTATTAATGCAATATTAGTCTTATCACTTATCAATGTTTCTAATTACTTATTAATGCAATATTAGTCTATGACTTATCAATGTTTCTAATTACTTATTAATGCAATATTAGTCTATTACTTATCAACGTTTCGAATTACTTATTAATGTGATATTAGTCTATGACTTATCAATGTTTATAATTACTTATCAAATTTTTCTTCTCTAATTTCATCAATGTTTCAACTACTTATGAATGAAATATTAGTCTATTACTTATAAATGTTTCTAATTACTTATCATTGTTATTATTATATGGTCAATATATAATTTACATATCTTTATGATTAATATTGAAAAAAAATCAAAACCGATTAAAACCGAATATTCTCCCGCTTATACTCCCGCATACCGTATATACTCTATTCGGTACCCTCTCCGCCCGTACACCGATTACCGCTTTTCAGAACACTGATCCAGACTATGCTTTGTCCCTGAAATTTCATATGTCGAACCCACAATAGAATTCTTTACACATCTTACTAAAGAATCTGTGGACATTATGCACAGGGCAAGGGACGAAGGTGACCGCAGGCTGGTCACCAAGCTTTTTGGTTACAACGTTGTTATCATAGAAAATCTTTTGAACGAAATATTCATTGACAACCCGGAGCAGCTCAAACAAGACAAAGCTGTTAGCACAGAGAACTCACAATTCAATAGACACAACTTCTGGAAGACCCTAACAGGGATCCCCACTTATGAGGCAAAGACATGCAAAGCCTCCAATATTCATTCTGGGTTCATGCACATGCTTCGCAAAATTCTCACCAGTGCGTTGTTCCCTAGAACAGAGGGAGGAAACATTATTACCGCCGATCTTTTTCTTCTATGGTCCATTCTACACGGAATGCCGGTCAACATCGGACGTCACATGATATAGAAATTTTCAACCTACGCCATAGGAAAAGAAATCTGTATGGGAGGGCACATAACTTCCATTATCAAATACCTCAAAATGGATAGATTACTCCCTCGATGCACACAGATCAAGGGCGACATCCTTACTAATGAGAAAACCTTGAAGAACTCCTACATTATCAAGGAAAAGGATGCAAAATTACACTACATTTTCTGCCCCACAGTATGATCTTCCAGAACTCTGCTACCGCTTCCGGAGCTCACGGATTATGACAAAGACAATCTCCTCTTCACCGACGAAGAGCTTACCAAAATCCTGGCTTCGGTCAAAGTACAAGAAAAGAAGACCAAAGCGGGACAGACAGAGCTTAGTATTAACGCCCCGACAGCCAGGGCAACAAAAATACTAGTTAAACAACCATCTAAGGCACGTTTACAACCACCATAGATGTCAGGGATGCCAACATCAAAACTACAACCGAAGACAGACCGCCCTCATCCGGAGGAGCTAATCACTACCTCATCAATAGACTCATTCATCATGAGCCTACATGATGAGCTCACCACCACCACCCCCACCACATTGCCATCCACTACCATCCCACCATTCACCACCCTTCCACCTTCCTCCATCACAATCCCAACAAAAATCCCTCCACCCACATCTTCCACCTCACCCTCTTTACCCCCTGGCACCCCTTTCTCCGCTCCCACACCCGGCTTCACAAACTCCGCTCCCATCTCCACTCTCTTCTCCTCAACTTTTTCACTCCTTCATATCTCACCCAGCCAATCACCATTCTCTTCATCCGCTACCACCCCGACACCGCTGGTGACTCCATATACGGTTACCATGTAGTTTGCGGGACCATCAACAATGTCCCTTTCGTAAGGCACTGTCACCTTTCCACCCTGACCCAAGTCACACCACCCTTCCACATCTGGGGTCCACTTCACAAATGTCAGTGAGGAGTTCGGATGTCAGTTTGACGCTATTCGAAACCTCCTTACCGACCCTTCTAACATTTTAAAATCCATTTTTTCTTATGTGCATGGTCTATCTACGTAGGTCGCCAAGATCGACACGCAAAACCTTGCCTTGCCAGGCATCATTTCCAGCATCCACCAACAACAGAAAGCAGCGGCCATGAAAGTCAACCGCCTCGACGACCGCCTGCAACAAATGCCAAAGTTGGTGCTTGAAGTGAAATGCTAGCAAGATGATCTGGTCAAGAAGGTCGACAGGATTTCTGCATAGAATCAACCCCTGCCAGAAACTCTGTGCAAGCTTAAGCAGCAAAAAACTGCTTTAAGCACGTGCTTGGATGCCATCTGCACCACCCTCACACAACTAAATAACCGGCAAGAGGAGTCATCCAACAATGAAATCCACCAACTGAGAACTCAAGTAACAGATCTATCTGCATGACTCCTCTCCGCCGAAGCTCGATATTCAGATCTTAAAGAAGCCCATGACGCTTTGCTTGAAACACATGAGCATACACAAGTGGCTTTCGACGAGCTACAAGCACTCCACCGGAAGTGCAAGAAGCCTCCACCAAAGAAGACAACAAAAAAAGAGGCAGACGAAGATGATGATGAAGACGACAATAATGATGAGGATTCTGACTCCTCAGCTAACTCCAATAATATCACCTCCTCAGACGACCAATCTGAAAACTTAGACAATGCTGGGGAGGGCCCCAACCGAGGAGCTGCATCAAACCAACAAAAAGATCACCACGACGGTGATAAAGATCCCAAATCCATGACTCACAATGAAAACGTTAATATGTCTTACGGGGATCAGTTCCTTGACGATTCAACAATGGGATCTCTGGGGGAATCTGCTAAAGAAGCAACTTTTGCTGAGTTCCAACAATGTTTACTCGGAACCAGCACAAGTCAACAAAAACCAACATCAGCTCAACTTCTCTCTACACCTGAACAATCGGTTCCCTTTCCCCTAGAGCAAGAGGATTTAGAAAGATTCAGTTTAGATACAGAAGAAGATCTGGAATCAACATCTGACTCAGATAAAGACGAAGATCTATAGCACTACTTAGACAATCAGGAGCAGACTTCCACTCTCCCTCCGTAAAAGCTTCCCCCGCCGCCACCTCTACCGCACAAGATGCACGATCTAGATATGACAACCATCTCTACTCTTGATTCTCAAGACATCTTCATCCTAAACACTATAGTAGATGATGCCAAAGATGGGGGCGATTTTATTTACCAAAATACGAAGACTTAGTGCAAGTTGACATGTGAAGACTTCCGCTCCATCCTTCGACCACAATCGACAGTGAAGATGGCAGTCTTCTGTGTCCTCCTTTCCAATTCTATCAAAACTTACAGAAGCTCTAAGTGGCAACAACCAGTTCTTAACACATCACCAGCTCTAGCCATGAGTCTTATATACAAAAAATTACAAAGCAAATCAATCGAACAGTTGCAGAGGGGAATTGCCAGAAAGGCACACTATATTACCGTTCCCTTCCAAGTCTCTGGTCACTGGCTACTAATGATCGTGGATACCGCGGCTCGAGATGCCAAGGTGTACAACTTTTGCGCCACTAAACTAAGAGCCGGAATAATTAATTTCGCTGGAACAGAAGCCGGGGAGGCCAGATGCATCCCTTTCCGGCTCCTGAAATTGATTTGGGCCGCTTGCCCATCCCTCCACAATAATTGGAACCAACCTTGGTTCCAAATCATCAACCCCCACACCCAAACTCAAGAGGGATCTAAGGATTGCACTTTCTATATTCTACATCATATTCAAGCGCTCAATCAGCAAATCCCTTTCACTGAACTGGCCACAGAGGATTTTCATTCTCTACGAGGTCGTTACGCCATGGAGCTAATATGTGATAGATGGTTCTTCAAGGACCCAACTATGGCACCTAACGACGTTCCTCGCTATCTCTTTTCGGCCATCCAATGTCCTCCAAAATAGCCATTCAGGCAAACAATAGAGGAGTTGGAGAAACAACAACACGCCAAGGTCCCTGAGAAGAAGAAATGGGACCCTTACTCTTTCGATCTGGCGGATGATGAAGGGGTCACTGAGTTGCTCACCGGGGCAACCATCAACAAATCATCTTCACAAATGGTCCCCCTGTCTTTCATTTCACCAACATTCCCCAATTTTGACCTCAGTGCTTGCAAAAGCCTCTATGACAATGAACTTCGCCTCATCATGTTGAGGCTTTACGCCGAGAAAGATGACCTTGTTTTCATGTCCGGTGACATTCTGGTCTTGGCAGATGCGCTATGAGAAACTGTACAGACAAAAGGGTCTCTATCCATAAGTTTGATGGCCGCCTATCAATTTCTTCTCAGACAGAATCACCCTACAACCTATATGGTATCCACGTATATGAAGGATGACCTCCTAAAGCTAAAGAACTTCGGAACAACTGAGGCACTCATTTCCTTCCTACAACATACGACTCCGAAGTTTATCATGCTTCCTTTCCTCCATTCAGAACACTGGATGTTATTGGCAACAAATCTTCACGACGGAACAACAACCATATACAACAGTTCCGATAGCCAGTACAATCCAGATCAGCAACAATACACCACAACACCAAGGATGCCTATATAAGAAGTGGCAAAGGAGTGTGCTGACAATCTACATGCCCTTCTCAGCAAGTACACATGGGCATATGATAAAGAACACTTTCATCGCCCCGCCTTCAGCCACAAATGCCCACAGCAGCTCCGCGAGTCGAACGACTGTGGCTTCCACGTCCTCTACTAGATGTACACCATTATGGCCCTTGGACGACCAATCAAGGACATGATAGATGTGGATTACCAAGCATTACGAGAAAAGTTCTCCGCTTATCTTCTTCTCACACATGGAGCTAATGCAGGACTAACAACCGCCTGATGCCCTTGTCCTTGTACTTCTCAACCTATCACTTTGACACTCTATGGACAAAGTGAGTGATAAGTTAGTGGGGGGTACACTGGAAAAGGGTGAGGTATCATTCTTAAATCTTTCCCTCTCTATCTTCTCTTTCAATCCTGCACAAAAGTTTTCTTTGCACACTTAGTTTTTGTTTTAAATAATAAATCCTATCCATAAAGAATAATATCCCTCTTGGAACAAAGTCATCCCCAACTAACTTCAGAATCCAATTAGTCCTAAGGAACAACAACAAGAATAGCACATAGACATGTAATGGAGAACTAATAAATTATCTTCACATTCAATTTTCATGCTTTTACTTCAATTCTACATCTGACTCTCCACAGGTCAACATCAGGGCTGAAATAAGCCAAACACTCTCAAGGACGGGAGGGACATCAGGTGACATCCAAATCATGAACCCTTGCAAGTGGACCACTAGTAGAAACCAAACAAGTGCATGTCGAGAAACTCTAAGAAAAAATTTCTTCTCTTCAAATAAAAGAGGCTTGGTCGCCCATTTATTTTCCCTAAAAACCCAAATCCTAAGCTTGTGATCTTATGAATAAAAGCCAGAGTATTGAATAAAACTATGAGAGTTGTGCCATTAATAAGGATCTATATAAAGAACCAATGAAGGTATCGCCTGGTCGGTACATTCAACTACCCTCACAAAGGCAGATGTGCCGTGCCGAGTAGTGAAACCCTAAGGTATCTAAATATATGAAAGGCTGATAAAGGACTCGCCCGACCGGTACATTCATCTGCCCTCACAAAGGCAGATGTATCGTGCCCGGTAGTGAGATCCTAAAAGCATAGACAACCCCTCCTCCACTTGAAGGGGGAGTTACACATCAAGCCTTTAGCCAACCCTCACACCCACTCTAGCTTCCGGTAGGATTTTCAGAGAAGTATAAAACTGATTAGAGTCAACGACATGCACAGAATAAAAAGTGGTCCCAATGCGGGCCACGAGATTTGGAAGAAACCTGAGATCCAAGAAACTCTCAATACCTGAAAGTGTTAAGGAAAAAAGCTCCGATACAACCTTAGGAGATCTCGGGTTTAGAATTGAAGCAAGAGTATGGAAATCTTAACTAAATAAAATCACCTCGCCATTACATGCCTCAGCTCTATCTAACTTGAGGACAAGCTAGACTCTAAGTTAGGGGGGTGATAACCTCCAATTTTGTGATGATATCTTAGTAATTTTCCTCAGTTTTCCACACTCTTTCTCAGATAAATTAGATAGAATCCTTAATTTTCCTCTCTTATTGCAAATATACTGTTAGATTAACTTTTCTCTCTTTTTACTTACAGAAAAAGACACAAAAAAATCACAAAAGCCTCACATGGTCTCAAGACCGCATGGAGTCAAATGGTCTCAAGACCGCATGAACTACCATGTCATGGTTCCATGTGTCAAACTCACGGTGGGTCTGTCCGGTAAACTTGTTCTCCAACAAGTACCTATGTGTTTGGTTTGATATCTCAATATCATGACATGAGATTCTATCATCAACCAACACCACAATCTAGTCTTGTGTGTCATTGTTTTCTATCCACCTTCCATAATGACATCCGACTAGGGACATAATAAGAATGTACAAACTCTTAGCATCCGTATGATCTCATCGTTCAGGTCCTCAACTTGAAAGCATACGTCATTGAGTACTGTCATTCTCTAGACATTCAATCTGTTCTATCACTATCTCATATGACTGAACTAGAAAGAATTGGAAGCTTGCCTTTGATCTTCATCAAATCAATCTTAATGTATCCCACCAATCATCCCATGATTGGCTCTCAGGGCATACATACCAACAGACTCCCACTTGCACTGCGAGCCAATCACCCTTTGAATCATATTCATAGTGATCTTCAAACATGTCCCACATGTTACTATACTCTAGTGCTAACATAGTGAGTTATGGCAACACCTTGCCAAAGTCGGTATTAACTGCATGTCTCTCATCTCTTCGCTGTACGTCACACATACGAGATGGAGTTGCCGTGATATGCGATCTGGTATTCCTTTGCTAACCTTTAGTCACATTGCATGATCAAGCACTCCTAACTTGTCATCAATGACCGAAATATCTATAAGTTCATCTCATGAACTTCTAGATCCATATAGTATCCATTACTATTATCCAACACACAGATACTCAGCTTTTCCTTTTAAAACAACTTTGTTGGAACGTTTCTAATATCAACAAACATTCACTTTTATATATCCCATATATATTGCGATTAATTCTATGTCCTTTTCAGAAGTTTGCATCAGTGTAACTCTTTACAGTGAACCCTTCCTTATTTCCATAGAACTAGTACTTCTCAAGTACTTATCAAATTCTTATGGTATTCTAGTAACCCTTACTGGAACTAGACAGACATCCACTCATCATGTCCCACATACGAGTTATCAGGATGAACATATCATATTGTCATGTCCTATATACAAGATGATGAATGCATTTTATTCTTGTCATGCAAGATAATGGGATGATTACATACATGATAGATCCTCATCTATTCTTAGTATTTCCATTCTTCATAAGAATTGGATACTTGGCTCTGGGATACTAACTCCATGTAACATGGATAAGTTTTTCTCCCACTTAATCTATGCATACTGAACCTTTCAGTATAGACTGCCAATGTATGCTCTGTATTTTTAGGTCAAGAGGTTTTCGAGAACTATCTCTATAGATCTCTATTCCCATCACATAGGAAATGTCTCTATCTTCCTTAAAGATAATTTCCACTTTGGATTTCCAATCTAGAACATTTCCATTTCACATCAACGTGTGGAATGTGAATACGATCCCACGAAATTACAGATCCCTTCTTTATCAGTCAAACCCTTTGACTATATTATCAAAGTAAAGATCCCAGCTCTGAGTTGCTTGTACTCAATCAATCACATTGATTAGTCCATTATAACTTATAGACTTTATTTGAATTAATAGATTCATAAACCTTATAGGTTGTGTCACATACACATCCTTGTTTTATTCCTTACAGGAATGCAGTTTTAGTATCTGTATGCCAAATCTCTTAGTCATTAAGTTGCAATCAACAAGCATCATCCTTCTCAAAATGTTATCCATGTGTCTTAACGCTTAAGACTCATTCACACTTATGGATTTCATTCCAATGGGTGCTACCATCAAGGTCATACCTTATGGTTCACATGGAAGTCATTTAGGATGTAATGGTCATAAACCATAACTCAAAATCCAGTTCCTCATATTCATCTAGATAGTTGACTCATCACATGACCAACTCATCACATAGATAATTGAGGTGTATCTGTCAAGGATATAAGAACTCACAACCCTTTGTGGTTCTTAATGTCCTTTATTAGTGTGGGGTTATTCATTATTTAAGAAGAAATTAGTTATTTGATAATCACCCTCTAACTCCTTAGAGTATGACTCCTTTTTTGATTTAGACATCACTATGCCTTAATCACGAGCTCACTATGATACATTATCATAGTCACTCACAAGGATCTCAAACATTTGGTTCAAGTATTTCATTCATTGATCTCATCAAGAATTAAGACTTTACCAAATTCGTACTTCATCTATGATATTCTTGAACACTTCAAGATATTCATATTGGTATTTCTCTAAACACCATTTAAAGTATTAGAATTAACTCTAATAGGTGTGTAAATACATCACATGTATTATACCTAATAGGATAATCATTCTCCCACTACCTTAGTGAAGATTGATTAATCATATCCAAGAGATTCATGTCTCTCACTAGTTATTTAACCAAAAGAGTCTAGACTTATCCATCATATGGAAACTAGAAATGAATTTCTCATGATTTATGCTAATTTGATTATTTGAGTTTTCAATAACTTTTAGGTATCATTTTATCTTATGCATACCAAGTACCACAAGATAAACAAGGCATTTCCACAAAGATTGAAACATCAACTTTATTTATTGCTATAATTGTCACAACAAGATGAAAAAATAAAGTGTTTCTATTGGCAAATTGAAATAGTAGTTATCAACTCTATTTCGTGCCCTTTAGGCTGAAGTAAAATGAAAAGTACTCCTATCTATGGCAGCAACACTTGATCCAATGATGGGTACTCCTTTCTTGGTCCTTTCATAAAGGACATCACTTCTTTGTAGATCTTACATATCATATATGTCAGATCTTCATCTTGGTATCCTATACCTTAGAAGTGGTTCATTTCATGATACCTTAGGTGGAGATTTCTATCCCCTCCTCCATCTTCTTTTGTTCTTCCAGATATAGAGGGCACTTCCCTCATACACCCTTTCCCCATGTGCCTTGAGGCTGAAGATGGCTTGGGATACTGGCTAGCATCAGAACACTTCTTAGCTTTGCTCTTGACCTTGCCCTTAAGACTTACCCTTCATTGATCACATCAAACATTAGGGTTTGTTTTTCTTCATAACTGCCTCTACTATCCTCAACATGTCCAACAACTTTGTCAACGCTTGTCAAAGTTGTCCATGTTATAGTTCATCATGAACTGTATGATTTTCGCAACATTTGGAGTATCATACCATTAGCCAACTCTTGGCTCAGAGGGAATCCTCCTTAGTTAGGTTTTTCCACATACCCAATCACATTGAGTGTGTGAATACCTTACTGGGTCTCCTTCTGTCATGACATACTAGGACAATGTCTTGGAGACATCATATGTCTCATGTTGTCTTTGCAACTCATAGTTCAGAGAACACAACATCAAGCACTCCACATCAATGGCATCCTCGGTATACTTTCAGCCATTGGTGTGGTGGGCTCGAGTTCATCTGGTTCTGGTATAACTAGGACTAAGAGCTTTCGCTCTTAGATTGAGAACACTTCTCAATGTCCTAACCAGTTGTGGAAATTATTCCCATTTAATTTGTTGGTCTCTAGGACCAATCACAAATAAAGTGATTATTGTTGATTAGTCATTTATTGTACAAAAGGAAATATATGCAATTTAGTCCAAAAACTCCTTTTTGACTTGATTGATTTGAAAAGTTGACGATATAAATTAGGACTTTAATTAATTATCGCTCCCACTATTTTATTTAAAATTGATAGCCCTCATCATCAATTTGGAAGATTACAGTGAACAATCTTCTAGTGGGTCAAGATCCATATTTCATTAAGTCATGAGTCAGCTTTGGCTGATCGCCCATAATCTTGACTATTTAGGTAGGCCATCATGCCAATTGCATCATATGCAACTCTTGATGAATGAACATGCACAACACCTTGCCATGAACATTCCGTGCCTCTAGGCTTAGACGCTCGAAGAATCACCAGTCAAGTCTAACCCAAAAGCCGACACAGTAAACATGCACCCTGCTTTGGAAGAACCTACATGTTTACCCTTCACACTTCCGCGAGATAGACGGCGCACCACGCTTTGGCGTAACCTATGCTTGGTCGATCAAGTTTTTCATGTGTGCAGCTAATGGAAGGCATATAAGACTTAATATTTAGATGAGAGATTTAGTTTTTATAGGTACATATACATATCCAATCACCACAATACATAGTACGTATCATATACATGCTATATCCCACAGAAAACATGCGAAACGATAAAAGTGATGATTATGGCCATCCTAATGTGATTCCTCAAGCCAAGAGGAATCATGGTCATCTAGGTCTACATCACATGCAACCTGTATAAGATGAACTATGTGCTTTTCCTTTACTGGGTTTGATAAACTCATCTCCATGATTGATCGGCTCGCCATCAGACTGGTCGTCTGGGTGCCACCAGCCGATCGGTTGGCTCCTCCGACCGATCAGTTCGCCTGGTCATTGTGCATCTCCTCATGGCCACCACCTGATCATCTAGCTCCTCGAGCCGGTCGTCTAGGTCGCCAACCGATCAGTTCACTCCTTGAACCGATTGTCTCAGTCGTTGTCAGATTGTCCTCCGTTCTTTGACATAACAGAAAATAAAAGATCTATCCTATTTACATTTAAATTGGGAAACCCCGAGTTACATTCAGGGGAGCAAAGGTAGGAAAGAAATCTCAAGTTATCTCGAGTTACATCAGGAATAGGAGATAGGGAATCAGTGTGCAAACCGAGATGCAAGCAACCACATACAACCAAGCACGCATACATAGGGTTTATTGGCCATAAACACGCTATACATCCACCACAAAACTCATTTAAGGGTGACACGTATCGAGTGCATTCATATTACATATCATATATGTATATTGGGATTTGTGGATTTAGGATTGGACATGCATAAAGCCAATTTTATTCGCATCGTATGCAATAAATAAAGGCGAAAAACCAAAATCAATCACATCGATAATCCTAAAGTATAGAGCAGTTGACATCTGATACCACTGTTGGGTTTTAGGGGAGACAGAGAAGGCAGCAGAAACAAACATTTTCTTCTCCCGAACCCAGAACAAAGGAAACACGTCAACGTCTATACAATAGGAAGGATGGTTTGTAGAGGAGTACCTTGTCTTGAGGCTTGCTCGGTGACGTTACCTCGCGGCTTGCACGGTCTTCACCTCCAGTCTTGGACGATGTCTGTGCAGCTCCTGGTCTCACCAGGACTGTCGGGATTGACAACTGTCCTCCGAGCGGCAGAAGTCTCCCGCCTTTGAAGTAGTCCACATAGACCACCTAGAATTCCGATCTCCTTGTCCCATAAGGAACGGGAAGGAGTCGCACCCTCCTATCGGCGTACTAGTCACCAACACACTCTACTGCCATCAGTTGCTTTCTACAGTTGTCTTTCCCTTACAGTGCCTCCCTTATCGGCTAGCACTTACTCGGGCTCTCTCAGTTACCAAAACTAGAGAGAACGACAACTTTACAGAGCAACTGGTGCACTGAGTTGTGTACTTGAGAAGCCCCCACTACCCCTATATATAGGAGGGTAATGGGACAAGGTTCAATATCACGGGCAATGCAGAATTAATGCAGGAGTAGAAGGGTTTGAGATTTTCTACAAAACAACCAACTGTGCCATCTAAACCGATCGTTTCATACATGAAACAGTCGGTTGGGGAGTTGAGCCAATCGGTTCACACCTCAACCGATCGGTTGGGGCACCTGAGTTGATCGGTTCACTTATGAGCCGATCGGTTCGTGGTCCTGATCCAACTCAAATTGACTTCCAAATTTGTTTCCGATTAATCAAATATTAATCCTTGTCCAAATAGAATTTGTACAAGTGAAACAAATTGTATTTCAAAATAGTCTTCTCACTTTCCAAACGATATCGGCTAGACCAGTTGAGCCAATCCGTTCAACCCTTGAACCGGTCGTCTCAGCCTATCTTGAGCCGATCGGTTCATCACATGAGCCGATCAGTTCACCAACATGAGCCGATCGGTTCAACTCTTGAGCCGATCGGTTGGAGCAGCAGACTGTGCAAATCAGTCAATTGCAGTTTCAATCAATCTGATACTCTAATCAATTGGTCCAACACCTTGAACACTATGATATTGAGCTATCAATTTATTGGGGTGTTTAATTGAACTACTAAACTCCTTTAGTAATCAATCTAAACATTGTTTATGGATAAACTCCTCTTCCAGGTTAAATCCTATGTGTGTGACCCTGCAGGTCCATTTCACGTTGGCTGTGAAAGTCCATAACACTTATGACTTCACAAGCAAAGAGCGGTGCCTAGTCGCACATCAGTGCTACCCAAGTGAAATAGAAAGTTGGAGAACAACTTTCAATCCTAAAATCCGTGAATGGTGTTACAACAAATGTATAATTCCTTTGTCACTGATATCCCAAATGAACTCAAGGCATGGAACAATCATCCTGTCAACATTCATTCACTTTCTTGATCTCAGAGTAGATTGGAGGAGATATGTATGACATCAATATCACATACTGATTCACACATGCGTGCACACACCTATCTCATTCCTACTCATCAAGTAGCCATGGATATCAAACTCCCTCAGGAGGGACAAATCCCATATCTATCACTCACCCCTCAAAAGCCCCATGTGTCAAAGCCACCCAATCATCACCTTTATAACAACCCATGTTTCAGGACTGCGTTTGATGATGTCAAAGTATACCCAACGACATGTGTTGAGTGTAGTGATTTCAAGTCAAAGAATCACACTCACCACCATCACTATGAGAACTGACTGTGACTACCATATCATGGTTCCATGTGTCAAACTCACGGTGGGTCTATCAGGTAAACTTGTTCTCCAACAAGTATCTATGTGTTTGGTTTGATATCTCCATATCATGACTAATGAGATTCTGTCATCAACCAACACCACAATCTAGTCTTGTGTGTCATTGTTGTCTATCCACCTTCCACAATGACATTCGACTAGGGACATAATAAGAATGTACAAACTCTTAGCATCTGTATGATCTCATCGTTCAGGTCCTCAACCTGAAAGCATACATCATTGAGTATTGTCATTCTCTAGACATTCAATCTATTCTATCACTATCTCATATGACTGAACCAGAAAGAATTGGAAGCTTTCCTTTGATCTTCATCAAATCAATCTTAATGTATCCCACCAATCATCCCATGATTGGCTCTCAGGGCATACATACCAACAGTGCCCCCTCGTCTCCTTCTATCAAGGTAAGGATACTTTGGTCTTTTGTATACTTCAGATCAAAGTTTAGGCAAATGAATCCTAGGCCGTTGGATCCTGCGTGGTCCGACGGACCATGGATCAAGCGGTCACCGATTTTCTAGGGTTATCGAATAAATTTGAGAAATGATTTTTCTTACAAAAATCATATCTTTTGCTAGAAAACTCAGATGAAGAAGTGTTATACATGAAAATTGATCATAAAAATACAAGGAATACGATAAAAATAGTTAGAAGGAATGAATATGTAAAATTTTGCAAAAGGGTTTTTATTTTGATGAAAAAGATAATAAAATTAGGTTAGAAACCCTAATTGATGATGATGGATAGTTTTATAAGTAAAGGTAGATTAATTCGAGTATTGTTAACTTGTTTAATGATAAAGATGAATCTTAACCTTTTTTGAAGATGAAATTGCAAGATTTAGGGTTTTAAACATAATATGATGGTTAATGTACTTAGAAACCCTAACCAGGGGAAAAGGAAAGAAAAGTGCCCTTAATCCGAAATTAGGGTTATATGTTGTTAAAAGGTAACCTTAATATCTTTCATGAGGAGTAGATGAGATAATTAGGGTTTGTGAGTAATTTTATAAAATTAAGGTTTAAAATAGGAAAAGTGAAGTGAAACCCTAATTGTAATTGAAACCCTAAAGAGGACTAGTAACCCTAGGAGTAACTAGGCTTAATAAACCTTGATGGCATGATGAATGATAGGAAAATTGGATGCATATTTTAGGATCATATTGTGTGCTTGCTTGTTTACTGGCTTTCTAACTTAATTGGATTATTTCTGCACTCAAGTCAGCCTGACATGTATGTGGTTAATTATGGTTAATCGCATTAGTTTCCCAAAGGTTTTCCAGATGATTAATCACATTGAATGCAACCTATCAGTTTGGATGTTCGTACTTGCAAATCATAAAGTCACTAGGATTATCTCAATTATAATATAAGTGTGTATTCTCGCACCTACATGCCACCCTAATGGATGATGCAAAAAGGTCAAGCCCAAGAGGGAAGACCCATGGGTACCATGAATGGTGACCCTAGACACCAAGCACAGGATTGAGAAGGTGGCCTTTGTTGCATGACTAATGGGCACCATGAGAGGTAACCCTAGGCACCAAGCTCGAGATTGAGAAGGTGGCCTTAAGTCAATGGCAAAAGAGAAACCCTAATGGGGGTATTCCAGGGTTAGGGCAAAAGCGGTGGAGATTGACACATTGGAAATATAAATTGAATTTTTAACTACCTTGATTGTGATAAATAGGTTGTTAGCATTATGTTTGATATTTTGTTTGTCCCCACATACCGACATATTCATTTATGCTGACTGACATTTTGTTTGTTGGCATTTTAGGTACAATGTTGAAAATGACTAATAGTAAAGTGTCATATTGTGAAAATAAGAATCAAAGTGCAAGGAGGATTAGTTAGAATAGAGTCTAGATGTGGATAGAAGTAGATATCCAAGTTTTTGAAAAAGGTATGCAAAGTTTTATTTTATTCTAACTTTCAGTATAGTCTTGGTAGAATTTTATAATTATTATTGATTATTTGTCGAACCATTGATCTAGGAAATTGGGATAACAACTATGACCTCTTGGTCTCCCTTAATTGGGGGTTACCGGGAGGTGGGGTATTTATAGAAGTCTTTTATACAATAAGATTCAATTACTTTCTTGAAGTAATATATTATTATACTTGTGTTACGTTTCTCTTTTTACTCCATGAAAATTATCAAGTTTAAAGTGCATTGTAAAGGCCAATGTCACAAGTGAGGAATAAGTCAAACTATATGATAAAAGATCAAGAGGTTAGAATTTGAGAGAAAGGACTTGCATTCCAACCTCCCTTTACTTTATGTGAAAGGAGTTACTTATGGGAATTAACCACTCACTATGTCTAAGTGAGGGTAAGGTAGAATCTGAGGACTTCATCAGTCCAAGAATATATATCAAGAAGAGAAGTATTCACTGAGTAAATGCATTGGAGCCTCTATGGAGGTTCAGGATATACAAGGACATCAAGATGAAGTATGACATCAACTACAACATTCTTCAGGCCACAATAGCATAAATTATTCCTTCAACTATGAAGCAGATCAAAATGATGAAAACAAGGCAAGTTTGCAATTCATGTTTCAAGAGACAATAATGCTGACGAACAAGTATAATGGTTCACAAATCAAGTTGGGGTGGTGGTGTAACGACCTCTACCAAAAGACCAAATGAAGGAATTGACAAGATTAGAGAGGTCTACATGATTATCATGGAAGATTGTTACAAACACACAACCAACTAATTAAGAGCTAGTAGAGACTGACTTGTCACACTATGGAGTTCAGTGTGGCAGTTGATCAGTTCAACACAAGTAATATCAAGTCATAATGACCAGTAAATGGAGGTAGTGATATTAAACTATAGTTCAAGATAATCTACTAGGACTTAGGCCACATAATATTAAGTAACACACCATGGTTGGGTGTGACATTATCTAAGGAGTTAGATACCAAAGACTTACCATCAGTTCCAGATGCGTGTCTCCTATCAGATGCAAACTATAATGGAAACTCGAAAAATGTTAGAATAGGCAATATATTCAAACATGTAAGTGTAGCATGTGACATAGATCAACCAATGTCCCATCAAGTGCAAAATAATCATAGCATATGCAAGTATGATCAAGCAAGCACACATATAACACACTGTATCAACATGAAATAACCCCACAATATCCCATAAGTAACTCCATTCAATCCAAGAAAAGGGAGGTTGGACACATGCCATTTCTTTCAAACTCTAATCTCTCATTTTTTCTAATATAATTCAACTAATACCTCACAAGTGCCATTGTCCCTTAATGTACTTTACAACTAAAAAAAACTATAAAATTTCATGAAGTAAAAAGACCTTATCAACCCAAGTATGATAATATTTTTTGTAATGAGTGGGACTTGAGAGGGGATCCACTCATTACTTTTGAGAAACAAAACCATTCACCTCTAAACACACCAAGAAGTATAAAGGAAGACATGCATTTTCATTTCTCACATGTATTATACATAAAGCATTTTGAATAAATAATAACATAAATTAAAATATTACAATATTATATTTGTTACATTATTGTTTCCTCACTAATACAACTGACATTACAAAAATGAAGATGCAAGTTTGGCTAATCTATGTGGACTGGTTGCAGAGGGAAACCTGAATACTTCAAGATATCCCAAGATTTATAGTTGTGGATTTGTCTCCTCCCAATTATCCTGTCCTAGAGTACTTGCACCTGGGTGGTTTGGGAACAACACCCAAAATGTGAGAACAATTGTAACATACCAAAACTTAGAACTTAATCTTATTCCAGGATTAAGAGGTTAGGAACCTTAGTCTTTGGGATTTAGCTAAACAAGGATAAGGGAATTCTCTTTAGTGACCTTAAATATGTTAATGCATGAATAAATTACCATAAAATGTAGAATATAAATAAATATTACCCAATACCTTCAAATTAATCATAAGATCAAGTAAGGGTATAAAAAATATGTCACATGAGGTAATAATGTGCATAGAAAGACAATGTGTCTATAATTGAAAATAATGATATATAATTCCACAAAATATGAAATAGATAAACTTATGTGAGATAATGATGGAGTAGATTCGTTCTAGATCATTCCTTTACCTTATGGAGTAAGGAAGAGAAAAGGAATGAATAATAATGCTTAAAACACGCCAATGTGATATTGAATTATTAATAAGAGAAATAATAGAAATAATGGGTAATGGGTTAAAATCTATAAAATAGGAAGTAATTGGATAAAAATAACCTCATATTCGTATTCTTTGGATATGCTTTGGCTTGGAGGCCAAGTTTCACCAATTTAGGATAATAATAATCATATCTATTTTATTTAGAAAAGAAAAGGGCGTTTTACATTAAAAATATTAAATAAAATATTGAATGACTCCAAAAGTGGGAAATAATCTTAGATTAGTAATCTACACATTAAAATATGCCTTTGGGTGAGTTTTCACTCAATTTGGAGAATATTTCATTAAACGGTGAAATTAGGAGAGAGAAAGTGTGTAGAACCTTAAAATATTAAATAAAGGTAGAAACAACTCCAATATGTAAGATTGATGGTAAATTCGTATCCAATATACTTAATGTGACTTGTGGGTGAATTTTCATCAAATTTGGTTAATCTTATAACCATTAATGAAGGAGGAAAGAGAAAATAATATTTGATTTATTTAACATATTAAAGTTTCTCAAAAGGAAAATCTAATTACATATTCATATTCCTTATATAAAAATTAGGCTACGTAGCAAAGGGTAGGCTGGTTCGATTAAGGAGAATTTTTTCCATGATTATACCTGAATCCGTGTCACTGATTGATATTTAATATTTTATATCCATAAAATATTCTCATTCAATTCCAAATTTTATTAAATTTGAGATTCGTTTGCACCCTCAAAAGAGGAGAGAAAATAAATAAATTTAATACATCAATTTATTTGATTCCGATTTGATAAGGTTTCCGATTTTGATCTGTCAAGCGCCCTTTAATATCTCGCACCTCAATATTACCCGTCAAATTTCATATCGAACGACTTAGGACCCATATCCTACCTTCGATAGGAGAGGTGCGTCGTGAATAGTAGAGTCCCCTGGTAATTCAAAAATATCTCGACCAATACTTGATCATTTCTCGAGACTTTCCTCCTATGCTTTCCTCTTTGAGTTCCACAACGATTAATACCCTACTTGCTTCTTTTAGTTGAGAAACTAGGAAATCCCTAATTCTTGTGTCCCAAGGTCTTTGGCCGACCTACCCACTCTCTATTTCTCACCTCCCTACCTATAAATAGGGGTATGCACCTTGTCTTTGTCTCCCGTGCAATTGTTTACTTGTCACAATTTTCTCAAAGAAGCATCATAGTGTCATTGTAATAAGGTTTCTCACCCTGACCTTGCAGTGATAGGTCCTTATCCACCGCGTTGTCTCCAAACAAATTGGACACCTCAGTGAGTTCGACGGAGCCTGATCAACCTTTCCGGACTTTCATTTTGCCAATTTAGCAAGGGATGCATTTTTGCCCAAAAATTCTCGAGCTACGACACTGCTTCTTCATAGTCATGGAACACGAGCAGAGTACGGAAGATGGGTTGTGGTGATTTTCCAGTTCTACCCTCGTCGTCTCTATTTTCTTTCTTTTCTCGCCCGAGGGAAATTGTGTCTTTTTTCCCATGCTCTCTTGTGTTTTGGGTGGGTTTGTGCATCGTTGACCAAGTTTGACCAAGCGAGTTGGTTGCTCACCACTGGGCCAGGTCACAGGCTGGGCCCCACACCCTCTCTCTCTGTTTCTTGCATGTAAATGATGGCGTGGCTTTTTCTCTTTTTCCTATTGACCGATTTTCAAAAATTAATAATTAATTATTTACTAATCAGAAAATACAAATAAATAGTCATTGGATTCAGCAAATTAAGGGCTTTCTAATGGTATTGGTTTTTTTCCTAAATCCAATGTTGAAAGTATGCAATTTTAATGGATTAATCTAAATAAGTAATAACTTGTAAAATTCCTAACTAAATATATATAAGTCAAAAAAATATAATAAAATATATTTTGAACTTAGAAAAATATAACCTAAAACATGGTGTGGTTTTGATAACCTAATTATCTAATAATAAAATGTTGATTTTTAGGGGTTTACATAATCAATGTAATTCTAACCCTAATTTCACATACATGGTAATAGGTGCTTTGGAAACCTAGATTTAGATATAGAAGTGATCTTGTACTGTTAGACTCTATGGAGAGGTATGCTTGCATCTCCTATTATTCTATGTTGAGCAATACACCTATATTCTCCTTTCTTTTGGTCCTATGGACATTAACCTACACCATATCTTGTTCTTTTGGAAAATATGCTTCATGTGAAGTACCTTTTATTTATTGTGATCTTTGGACATTCTTTTGGTCTTTTCTTATGTTTTGTTCAAGATGGAATTCAATATGTTGATTACATGCCCACTTTGAGGTGGGTGATTATGATGATCACTTATGTGGTGATTAATTTATAAAATCTGATTATACTTATTACTCGCCTCTCTATTTAGCATGTTGTGTGACTCAGTAGCCCTAGCGTAATATAATTTGCATTGGTTTTTGGGTTATGTGCCCTTATTTATTGTTGGGATGGAGGTTATGTGCCCCATACATGGGTTTCAAATTTATGAGGTTTGGCCAAAATTTATATTTATTGGGAGTTTGGTTATGTGCCAATCTCTTTCAGGTTTCAAGTTTATGAGGCTTGGCCGCCTTTGTTATTTATGTTGTTCTAGTGCTATGTTTACCTCACCTACATGCATGTTGTTATGGGTTTTGTGCCCTAAGATATTATGTGTGCTTTTGTGGCACCACTTTTATTATTGATTTTATGGCAAGTATTCCCTCTATCATATGATAGTGATTCTTTCCTTTTATGCCCATTTGGGTAGTTCTTACCTTTTTCATGGAAAGCCTTCTATACTTTATGTACCTCTTTCCTAATATATATTGCCCAATTTTTTTTAGCATGGACATACCAGCTTTTCACTGATATCCTCTTTTCTTTTCCTTTCGTGGGGTATGCTTAGGTGTTGGACTAGGAGAAGGAAACCAAGGAGGACCTGGACCACAACAAGTGTAGCTGACTTTGTGGGAGATGTTGCTTGAAGTTGTTAGGTGATCCTCAGCTAGTCCTATATGTAGTTAGTTTTTCCTTTATATCACCCTACGTGGTGAAAGAGTAGTTATGATAAGAAGCTTTGTAATGGTTAGATACATCTTTAATTCTACTGCTAATTTGTGTTATGATACAATCATGCTGAATAAAGTGGTTTCATCCCTTTCGAGAAAAGTTTTTGTTGGTGTATTATTTTGGGATGTTGACTTTTTATTTTAGTAGGGAGTGGTTACCCTCTGGGATCCCACTCCTTACAACAATAGAGAATCTTATCGGTAAAATTGGTATGTGCTATGAAATCTAGCCTTGTGCAATATGATTAAGGTCAAATGGAATAGTTGTTTCCTTTCAATAGAAGGAACAAAAGTAGGATATAAGTCACACAAGAGAATGTATAAGTTCAAGAGTGATTAAGGTTTACAAGAAATAATATATAGATTCACAACAATAATTCTTGCCTTAAATGATGAGAACTCAATAAAAAATATAGACTTTACATGCTGATTCATCTTGATCAGTCTACCTAAATGTAGGGCTAGAACAATTCCAGATTCCTTGTTTAGAAAGGAGGCAAGAGCACCCCAATCCTATATATAAACTATATAAGATATGTCAGAACACCTGGGGCTAGGTGAGAGTACCATAAACCATATATAAAAAGTTGTACAATGGGATCCAACCCCATAATGTACCGCTACACTAGATGCAACCAGTTAAATAAATCTAACATTCTTGATAAATAGAGACAGAAAGACAATTCAACTAAGTTAAATCATAATTCAAGTATTAATGATGACATGGTCAATCAATAAAGTGATTAAATAGACAATAAAAATATTTTCACTATAAATATCACAGTGAAGAAGTAAGTATATAAGACTCATTAAAGAATATTCAAGGAGCACAAATCCAAGGTTAGGAGATTAGCCTCATCAATGGGAATATAGGTGTTATAGTCACAAGATCATTTCCTAATTTAAATAGAGGGTTAGCAACATAACTTAATTGAAAACCCTAATTGTCACTCAAAAGCCCTAATCCAAAATTTAGAATCTTAAAAACCTATCACAAAAAATGGGTAGATTATAGGATTAATGAAGTTATATTAATGATGAAACCCTAAAATTCAACTTATATCAAATGATCGATTCACCCTCTGAAAATCATACCAATCGTTAAGTCTTTTATTCACAAATCTAAAAACATATTCTATATTTTTTATGGACTACATATTAATTTCTACAAGATTTCAAAGTTTAATACATTTATTGGAGAAGAAAGAAAGATTATTGTAATATGACCACAATGCCACCACATTACACATCCAAACTATATCGTGACAGGGTAATGTGAGTCATAAACATTTAGAACAATACTGAGTATGATTGATGCAAAGAGACCAAATCGTCGATAGAAAACACGACAATGACTAATGAATTGATAAACACTATATGGAAAACCACTACGAGTCTTCTTCCTCCTGGCTACTCCATCTCACACAGGGATGTGAGTGGATGGGATCTCAATCCTTCAACCAAACTAGTGAAAACCAAGAGAAATGAAACACAAGCCAAGCCAAGGAACCAAACCCTCATTCCTTTTTATGCCACATGACCCAAGGAGAGGGTCACTTGATGGGAAAGATTGCCACAGCCACCCACTCCTTGGCCACATCATGATGTAACTCAATAAGAGAGGAACCCAGGTTAACACAGGAGAGACTAGTAGTCTGAAAATCTTCTGCACATTGTGAAGAACTCTAAAGTGTGAAGACTAAGTAGCATAGTCAATTGTATCCTAAAAATTCCACATTGAACCTATGTACATACAGTAAAAATAGAAAGAGGGGACAAGCAATAAGCACCTCAATTGTCACAAATAGCAACACACTGAGCTTCAGTAAGGCCATCCAAGTCAAACTGCACCCTTATGTAAGATTCACACCTCTAAAACAGTGCCATCGACTCCTTGAGGAGGAACCATTTGTTGGATGTAGAGATCTATCCATGTGATGGATATATAGCATGAAGACAATGAATATCACATCTTTAGGGTTCATTGATGCTTCAGGGAGGGATTTATATAGATTCATAGCCCCGAGATGGCCGAGAATCCCAATGCACATGGAAGTAGGGGAGGTAAAGAGCCCCAGATTCATTGGAATAGTTAGGGCAAGGAAATTGTAATGGATTTGGGACCTATGAGTGTAAGGAATTGTGAGGAATCTAACCAAAAGGGAAAGAAAAGAGAAGGGGTAAAGGTATGAGAAAGATACCCAAAATAAGACTACTCCACAATCACATGCTCTGATGTCTTTCGATTGAGGTTGAAGTCGAACCTCCTGTTCACTAGATCTGGATCCCACAACTCCTATTAGAGTCTGAATAAATCATGATTATTAACAACGCATGACCTCCCCAACTACAATGTGGTTATCCAATTTAAATCTTCAAAACTTTATTCCTAGTTTCCCTCTTGTTAAAATTTATATATTAGATTCTCTTATCAAATTGAACCCCTATACTTCACCATAATTAACTAGAATTTGATAGACAACCTATTTCAATCAGGTAGAATCCAATTATGGATTTTGATTTATATTCTAAATTATCTCATAGGAGTTCTAGGGACTTAGGTATTTCCATTTTCTTTATCATAAATGATATTCAAAGTATTAGTTATCCTTACTGTTTGCAAAATTATAATGTCAAGTTTGTTGTTAATATCTATTCTGGATCTTGGGTATAATTAGAAACGATCCTTAATTATCAAAATTGCATAAACCCAATTAAATCCAAATATGTGTATCTGAGAAGTTTGTGACATTTATTATACATTTCATAAACCCAAGCCTACATATTATATCACATGGAGATATAATACTATGTATAAATTATGTTAAGGTATCTCAACCTCTGTGTTCATCAATTTATTAATCATTGTACCGATTGTGTACCCCTTATGATCAGTCAACTTAGGGTTTGGGTCAAAATGAACATTATAAACATAGGGTTAGGTTCTAGGCATTCTATTAATCATAACTTCATGATTGGAACATCAAATACATTATTCAAGTCATATGCTACTGGGGACTCAAGTCATGAACCTGAGTCACTTCATTACATGTGTATGATATGTTCATTCCAACACAATAAGGCATATATGACTCATCCATGGTTAATTGCACTATTCTTGTTCTTACTTAACCCATGGGATTAAGGTTTCATCGTTAGATATTTTGGATTTCAGTATGTTACAAAATCCACCCCTTAAGAAAGATTTTATTCTTGAAATCTATCAATCTATTTTCTAGTATGTTCTTCCATCAAATACCGCACTAGGTTACACTTCTTGAACAAAAAATAAGGTTGTTGGGAAAGTCTAGGGCAATTGTAAACTAAGATATTTGCACATGATTTTCCACTCTAAAGGTCAAACATGTTGCACCAAACATGATGTATCCATAACTCTTCATGTACTAGTTTCTTAGCTTAGTGAGTGACTTAAAGCCTAAACCTTTTTTAATGATGTGGAACTTACCAGAGGTACCCATGTCTAGAATAGTATGTAGTTGTAGTATACCATCTTTATACTACTTTTTCCATCTATTTATACATCATTTAATTAGAGTCTAAACATTAAGTTACTAATGTCTACTTAACCTGGTTGTCTTCTGCTTCTCAACATGAGTGGGCACCATTCTTGGGTTGTTTACAAGGCCAATCCACTTAGATTAATTATTATTTTTCTTAATCTTCATTTTAACTCTTTGTCTCACTAATATCATATGAGACAATGAATTTTATCTCTCTCATGATTTATCAATTTTGCCTAATTAGAATAATAACCCGATTGTTTTTTTACTTTCTTCCAATTATAAAAAATGTGGAGACTAGTAGGAAGTGTGACATTTATACATGCGTAATTTCCGTAAATTTGAATTTAGGTTAAATTATATGTCATGAATTACTTGAGTTGAGTTGCATTGTTCATATTAATAATTAGGTTTTTGATATCAAACTTCCACATGCATGAATCATGGTTCCTACTCAAGAATAGGGTTAATATAGAAAATATATCTTATTATCCACATTGAGAATTCTAATAATTATATGATATTTCATGAGTTTCATTATTATTATAATTCCTAATAATGTATAAAAGACACGATATGAATAGGGCATTGTTAGTCACTTATCACTTTGGTGTGTTTAGAACATATGAGGTTAGGATGTTACCTTACTATGTCCAAAGTATCTAATGTGGTTAATTTCATTAACTAGAGTTACCTTATTTGCCTCATTTAATTTATACCAAACTAGGATACAACTCATTACCATCACTTTTGCTCATACATATTCATTGGCGAGGACAACATATTATCACTTAATGCATTCCTCATTTAATTGGTCAACCCTAAAGTTGTTTACACATATAGCATCAAAATTATACAGTTCTCCACCCGTTAAAAGGATGAACCTACCACATAACTAACTACTTAAAGAAGAATTAAAAGTAAGTCAACTACACATTATATATCCAATGTTTCTTCTTAAACATACTCTACATCCAAGTCTAGGGTGTAACAATTTGATGTAACCCATCATGAGGTCCTTCTGTATGGAGTTTCTCTACTACTTTACACTTCACCCATTGGTTACATTGTAACGTCCTAGGATTTGAAGCCTCAGATAAAATGATCTTATAAGGAATGATTGGACTACCCATATCACCAAGGTGCACCTTCTTTTCCGAGAGCCCATAACTAAGAACTCCATAGTTAAGTGTGCTTAGCTTGGAGTAGTACTGGGATGGGTGACCTGTCAGGAAGTTGATCCTGGCATGCGCGTGAGTGAGGACAAAGCATGCAGTTAAGGCTAGTGGTGGTGTGTGGGGTTAGTCGTCATTCCTGAAACCTTGCTAGATCCTTGGGCAGTGGGCCCAGGCATTACAAATGGTATCAGAGCCATAACCCCTCCAGTAGGTGGGGCCAACATGGGCATGTGGCATGCCATTCTTGAGCCATGCGGTCCAGGCAAGTTGGAAAGGGCTATCCGTAGAGACGAGATGGAGCCGCCCTTGCGCTGGTAGCTGTGGACGGGAGCTGGGTGTCCATGGGCCATTGTGGGTCTGCACTGAAATGGGGTCAGACTATGAGGTCATTTAGTTGAACCTTGACGAGGACATCAAGAGTCTAAGTGGGGGATATTGTAACGTCCCATGATTTGAAATAAATTAATATTGAAACTTTACAATGTAAGCGAGAATGGCATCAAATTCAATACGAGAACCAAGTCAATGAATATTCACCATACCATCATATTTACTTACTTCTTCACCATCCCTTCTTTTAACCAAGAATCTAGAAGGGTGTACCATATGCATACCTAACATGCAACATGGGAGGGATGTATAAGGTGTCCTATTGCATGATGTCAAGTATAAAATGATCTTATAAGGAATGATTGGACTACCCATATCACCAAGGTGCACCTCCTTTTCTGGGAGCCCATCACTAAGAACTCCATAGTTAAGCGTGCTCAGCTTGGAGTAGTACTGGGATGGGTGAACTGTCGGGAAGTTGATCCTGTCATGCGTGCGAGTGAGGACAAAGCGTGCAGTCAAGGCTAGTGGTGGTCTGTGGGGACAATCGTCATTCCTGAAACTCTACTAGAGCCTTGGGAAGTGGGCCCAAGCGTTACATACATGGTTTTGGAAAACAATAATATAATCCAAAAACATTTTTTTGTACTTGTAGTATTATAATAGAAAATAAATTAATGTTGAAACTTTACAATGTAAGTGAGAATGGCACCAAATTCAATACGAGAACCAAGTCAATGAATATTCACCATACCATCATATTTACTTACTTCTTCACCATCCCTTCTTTTAACCAAGAATCTAGAAGGGTGTACCATATTCATACCTAACATGCAACATGGGAGGGATGTATAAGGTGTCCTATTTCATGATGTCAAATACTCCAATATCATAATTGGGTGCATACTTCACCATATGTTGTTTCCTCTAAACATTGCTTTCCCAACTACAAGCTTAGTACCTCATCTTGGGGTATTTAAAGAATCACACATCCATCTCACCAAATGAGGAAGAGGGGTTTCCCATTCCTGATGTTTTACTTGTATAGTGTCCCTATAGGAAATAAGGGAACTACTTGGATTTCCATCCTCATCACTTGGGTCAACTAGGTACACATATCTTTATATGGCATTAGGGGGATACTCAGGAGTCCTACTTGTATAGTATAGATGAGAGACATGGAGTTGCAAGATTTTTTAAAAGATACCCTACAACATTTCTTAACTAGACCAATGCATGAGCAATTCATAACTCAAGAGTCAAGGTAACTAATCACCAGGATAAAAGGGGTTTAGAAAATCTATATCGGGACAAGTCCATCTTAAAAGTAGGGATGGCCCAAAGATAATGTAGTTAATTCTGGCTAACACCCGTTCAAAGGTGTGTCATAAATCTATATTCTAAGATGCGGTCCAATTTGTCATCTAGACATGCTCATTATTGAAGAGAGAAAAAAATATATCACACTTAGGAGATAACAATAGAGGGGTTACAACATGTACTATGGCTTAATTGCAATTAAGGTGTTCTTGATAGCCTATGTTCCTTTTCATCTACAGTGATTTAGATGAATTTCCCAATTACACCAAAACATAAAAGATACCACTAAAAGAGCGAGCTCTCATATGGGGAAGTTCCCACCACTAGGATAAGTATAGAGGTAGTTGAGACTATGATAGGTTATGTCCCAACCCTATAAGGGGGTTTGGGTAAAAGGAGTGACCATATCATGAAGGGGTTATAGCCCTAATTGGTCATCCTACAACTCAGTGGTGGGAACCTACACTATACCACATATCTATCTAGTGCCTGCACAAGGATACAATAAAGAAACTAGGAGGATAACTAGAAATAGTCAGATTCACTAACTGATATAGATCCGATACCATACTTGTAATGAGTGGGACCTGAGAGGGGATCAACTCAATACTTTTTAGAAACAAAACCCATTCCCCTCCAAACACACCAAGAAGTATGAAGGGATTCATGCATTTTCATTTCTCAAATGTATGATACATAAATAATTTTGAATAAATAAAAATGGAAATTAAACTATTAAAAAATTATTCACATAACATAATTATTTGTTCCTAACCCATACAGGTGAAATTATGAAAAGGAAGATGCAAGTTCGACAAATCAATGATGACCCATTGTTGAGCGCAACATGCCTAAATATATGGGTATGGAGCTGTCTCCTCCCAATTCTACTCTCCTAGAGTATTTTCACCTGTGTGTTTTGGGAACAACACCCAAAATGGGTGAACATTAGAGAAGATTATCAGTATAAATTGGTATGTGATATAAAATCTAACTTTGGGCAGTATGATTAAGATCAAATAGAATAGTTGTTCCCTTTTAAAATAAGGAATGAACGTAAGAGATACGTCACACAAAAAATGTATTAGTTCTCTAGTGATGAGGATTTTCCAAGAAGTAATATATACATTCACAACAATAATTTTTGCCTTTAATAACTAAAATAAATAGTTAAAATATTATGTTTGCATGCCAATGTCATCTTGATATGTCTACCTAGATGTAGGGCTGGAACACTTACACATTTTGAGCCTATGAAGGAGGTTAGAGAACCAAAATTCTCTATATAAAGTGTATAATATAGGTGAGTGCACTATCACTCATATATGTAAAGTTGTAAAATTGGATCCAACCCCATAATGTACCGCTACACTAGATACAACTGGTCAAATAAATCCAACATGCTTAATATATAGAGAAGCTAAGTTGTTCAGTACAATTAAATCATGGTTCAAGTGTAAATGATAACATGGACAAGCAATTAATAATGAAAAATATAATCAAAAGGGTTTTCACTATAAATTCACAATTAAGAAATAAAGAAATAAGACTCATCAAAGAATATTCAAGGAGCATAAATCCAATACTAAGAGATTAGCCTCATCAATGAGTATATAGGTGTTGTCATAAGATAATTTCCCAATGTAATAGCGGATTAGCAAAATACCTTAATTGGAAACCCTAATCGTCACTCAAAAGGCCTAATAATAATTTCAATCTCTTAAAGACCTATCAAAACAAATTGGGTAGCTTTTAGGATTAATTAAGTTATATTAAATGATGAAACCCTAAAAGTTGACTTCAACAAAAGGCCAATTCACGTTCTAGAAACCATACCAATAAATAGGTATTGTTTTTACAAATCTAAAACATACTTATAATTTTTCTTGGCCCATAGATTAATTTTTAGAAATTTTAGAAGTTTAATACATTTACTGGAGAAAAAAGGAAAATTATTGTAATATGACTGCAATGCCCCCACATCACACATCCAAACTTTATGTGTGACATGATAGTGCGAGTCATACACATTTAGCACAATGTTGAGTATGATTGATGCAAACATACTAAATCACCCATAGCAAGTGTGACAACATCAAATGAATGGAGGGACCCTATATGAAAAACTCTACTTTTTCCGTCTTGCCGCTCCAACTGTGAAGGGAGCCGAGTGATCGAGATCTCATTCCTCTTACCAAACCAACAAAAACCAAGCGAAAGAAAATGCAAGATAAGACAGGAACCAAACCCCATGTTCCATTTGATGCCACATGATCCAATGAGAGGGTCACAAGAGGGTCAAGATTGCTACAACTACCCCCGCCATGGCCACATCATGAAGTGCCACAAGAAGATATGAACCCAAGTAAACACATGTGAGACTAGTACTCTATAAAGCTTCCACACATGGAGGCAAACTAAAAGTGCGAAGAACATGTAGCATAGTTAATCATATCCTAGAAACATCACATTGAACCCATTTACAAACAGTAAAATTTGAAAGAGGGAAAAAGCTATAAGAACCTCAATTGTCACGATTAACAACACATTGAGATTCACCAAGGCTTTTGAAGTCAAACTGCACCCTCACATAAGATTCACACCTCTAAAATAGTGTTATCGACTCCTTATAGGAGGAACTATCATCAGAGCTAGAGAACCATCCACACAATGGATCCAAAGCATGAAGACAACAAATATCACTTCTTTAGGGTTCAATGATGCTTTAGGGAGGGATTTATATAGATTTGTAGCTCTAAGACGACTGAGGATCCCAACACAGGTGGAAATAGAGGAGGCAAAGAATGCCAAGTTCATTGGTACAGTTAGGGCAAGGAAATCGTAACATACTTGGGACCTACGAGTTCAAGGATTGCAAGGAATCTATCTAAAAGGGAAAGAGTAGATAAGACAGAATGGTGTAAGAGAGAAACCTAAAATTAGACCGCATCACAACAAGAGGCTCACAGGTCTCTGGATAGGGGTTGAGGATGACCCCCGGTCCACTGGATCTGGATCTTGGAGCTCCCAATGGAGTTCAAATAAGTCACATTTATAACTAGCACATGACCTTTTGAATGTAATGTGATTATCCAATTTAATTCCCATAAAGCTTTAATCCTAGTTTCTCTCTTGCTAAATGATTATGTATTATCTTCTCTTATCAAATTGAACCTCTAAACTTTATCAGGATTAACTAAAATTTGACACCAAACCTATTTTGACCATGTAGTATCCAATTATGGATACTTTGTATTTTTAATTTATCTTTAGGAGTTATAAGTACTTAGGATATTCCATTTTCTTTATCATATAGGGTATTCCAAGTATTATCTATACTTACTATTTTCAAAATTAAAATATAGAGTTTGTTATTGATATCCATGCTGGATCTTGGGGACAATTATCGACAATCCTTAGTTATCCAAATTGCATAGTAAGCCATATTAAATCCAAATACATGTATTTGAGAAGTATGTGACATTTATTATACACTTTATAAACCCAAAAATACATATTAGCTCACATAGAGGTATAATACTATGTATTACATCATGTTAAGGTATCACAACCTCTATGTTCATCACTTTACTAATCAGTGTATTGAATGTGTACCCCTTATGGTCTGTAAACTTAGGGTTTGGGTCAAAATGAACATTTAAACATAGGGTTAGGTTCTAGGTATTCTATTACTCATCACTTCGTGATTGGCACATATAAGACATTGTTCACGTCATATCCTACCGGGGACTCAAGTCTTGAACCTAAGTTACTTCATTACACTGTGTATGATATGTTCACTATAATGAAATAATGTATATATGAGTTTTCTATGATTAATTGTTACTCACTAATATCATTCTTACTTAACCCTGGGTATTAAGGTTTCATCATTAGGTATTTTTGGATTTTAGTTGTTACATTTTTCTTCATTTACATAGTAAAATCTTGTTGTACTATAGATTACATATCTGCCACTAGGTAGTAGGAGCTCTTCCCTCATACACAAGACTTTTCCACTTTGTAAGTGATGCCATGTGCATATGAACAAACTGGTGCTAGTAGATTTATATGTACATACTGTAAGACACATTATAACATTGCATAAGATCCCACTTTGGAAGTAAGACCCATGTTGTCTCGATATTCTTTTAATACGAACTTGTCTTCAAAGGTTGACTCACCCTATAGAAAGTCCATTGATCTTGCATTGAACATTCATCCCACTTGTGTAGCTTACATGGGATGAGTCTTCTAGGAAGGAAGGCTCACATGTACGTAGATTGCTTGTCATTAGAAACCCCAATGCGAGACTCAAATCTAAGCTACCAAGTCCCTTTTTTCTTGATGGGATGATTTTCCTGATGTAGGGTCAAGAAAACCACTACATCTATCCATCTCACATTGTTGGCATCAGGGGCGGAGCGAGATGGATTTTGAAGAAGGGCCCAATTACAAATAAATTTACTCGTTAGTTAAAATTTAAGAAAAAACCCAATAACATTAGTGGTTGTCTATTAATATCTAAAGCACACTCAAACTAATAATAATTAGATATATTGATACATTTCGTAATGAAAAAATATAATCTCATTCAAAAAAATCTAAATTTTTATCGCATTTTCATCCCATGGAATGGTTACACTAGTACTTTATAATCAATCATGTAAAATATTTAGAAAAGAACCCATATTGATCCTTGTTTAGATAAGGTATGAAAATATTTCTTCATATATTATAGACTTAATATAGTATTGATCTAATTAATAAATTGAATAAAAAAATCACTAGCAGTTCATATTAAATATGATAAGAGTTTATATTTACTAATATCTAAATATTTAACAAAAATAAACAAATAGATAGTAGTATATCTAATACATCAATCACCAATATATTTAGTTTATGATAATTGTAACATCGACTATATTATAGTAATGTCAATGCTAAACATTAAATCAACTAAAAAGAACATACAAGAATGTTCCTATTGCCCCTCGAATTGATCGAAACCTCAATATTGTTTGTCAATCATCAATTGCTAAATTATAAGGAACATTAACAATTGGTTTAAACACTAATGATCTTGTCCTATTGGTAATAATGGATACAAGATCATGATGCGATTATCATCCTATGTATCTAGATCTAAGACTACAATGATGTACAACTTTTGTTGATTGACATAAAATAAAATCTAAAATTCAAATTTTTGTTAAAAAACAATTAAGGTATGAGAAGTGTTGACACAACCAAAAGATAACAATTACCTTTACATTATGTTTCACTATATAAATTCAAAATTTAGGAAGGTGGCACGTGGAGGGGAAGAGGGGGTCTGTTGGGGAGGAGGAGGAGCACGTGGGGGTGGCAAGATCTGTAAAACATGGCGGGGGGAGCAGTGGTGGTGTATGGAGGGGTGGATGGAGGACGGGGATGACAGTAGGGGCTGACGAAGAAGCATGGGGGAGAGGGGATGTCGACAGACCTTTGAGAGGTCGGGGGCTTGGGATGATGGGAGGCTCTACAGAGGTGACTGGAGTGGGCAAACAGAGAGGAACAGAGGGAGGGAGGAGGGAGATGAGGTGTCACAGTGGTGAGGAGGGGCCTGTGGGGACGGAGGAGGGGCCACAACCGGAGGAAGGGAGTTTTGCAGTAGGTGTGGGGGACGGTATGTCTGTGACCAGGGCGTCTCTACCGGTTGACGGGCAAGTGAGTTATGATGGGGGATCAAAAGAGGTGAGTGATCGGCTGACTACGATCACCATCATAAGGGATGGTCCTAAAGACAAGACTGCGTCATAGGGTGAACCAAAGAAGGTAGCAGGGCAAGACAAGGATCTGCATGTACGAGAGAACAATGGCAAAACAGAGATCAATGTGACACAGTTGAAAACATTAATGCATGGAGCAAATGATGTTAATGGTGGGATGGGACAATGTGCTGAACAAGGTATTCAAGGTTTTGAGCAGGAATGAGGGAGGCCAAGGATGCAAACCAGAGGCCGGAAGAAAAAGAAAGAGCACAAGGGTACTCCAAGTGCGGAAAATTAAAGGGGAAAACCAAGGCATAAACCAAAAATAATTAGAAGACAGGTGTTGTTAGACGAGAGAGAGCCAGTGGTGATAGAGCAAGATGAGCATTGTATAATGACAAGAAAGAGAGGAAGGAACTATGATGATGGGATTATGGATATTGGTACTGATCTGGGTTTGGTGTTCCTGGTTAAAAAACATCATGGGATTCAAGTTGGGGAGAAGGAAACATCTAGGAGCGCATAGCTTCAAGTAGTGGGATCTCGGGTGGCCAGACCCATGAAGGACAATGAAGATCCTTAGTTGGAACTATCGGGGGTTGGGAAACCTTGACAGGAAGTAGGCTCTCCACCGGTGGTGTTGGAGAGAGTGCCCGAGTTTGGTTTTTGTTTCGAAAACCAAGATGGCATGATACAAGTTGGAACATGTGAAAAGAGAGTGTGGTTTTGTAGATGGTTTTTTCTTGGCCAGTGAGGGGCGTTCGGGAGGCATAGGACTGTAGTGGAGGGATGTGAAGGTGGATATTCAGAGCTTCTCACTGCATTATGTGGATAGCATTGTTGAGGCAAACAATAATGGGGTCAAGTGGAAAGCAATTGCTATATATGGCTGGGCAGAGCAAAGTCAAAAGCACCATACCTGGGATCTTATGCAGAGACTACATGGGGATTCTGACCTTCCAGTTCTGTTCTTTGGAGATTTCAACAAGATCCTTTCAAATGATGAGAAATGGGGTGGAAATCCCAAATCGGATAGGTGGATACAAGACTTTAGAGATGTGGTAGACAACTGTAGGCTGCTGGATCTGGGCTTTAAAGGCAATCCGTTTACTTGGCAGCAGGGCCGCACTATAGAGACACACATTAAAGAACAACTTGATAGAGGCTTGTCAACGCATGATTGGTGTCAGCTATTCAGAAACAACAAGGTGATTCATCTGCCTATTTATAGTCAGACCATGCTCCTATCATTATTTCTGTGGGTGTAAGAGACACGTACAGGTCCAAGCTGAAGAAATCCTTTTACTTTGAACCCATGTGGCTAGCTGAAGATGATTGTGAAGGAGTTGTGAGGGGTTCTTGGGAACAAGTTGAGGAGACTAATGTGCATATGAAGATGCTGAACTGCGGTGAAAAATTAAAAAAAGTGGGAGACTAAAAAATTTGGGAGGATGAAAGAAAGAATTAAAGAGGTTGAGAAGCGGCTTGGGGAGGAACAAAAGAAATATCTAGATGCAGCTGTGCTTGAAATATGCATGGAGTTATCCAAGGAACTAGAGTCTTGGCATTATGTGAAGATTCTTATTGGTGTGTACAGGCTCGTGTGGTGGCTCTTCGTGAGGGGGACCGCAATATGACCTACTTCCATCATAAAGCTTCACAAAGGTGAAAAAAAACCATATTGAGGGGCTAAAGGACGAGAATGGCACGTGGCATTTTGAGGAAGGGAAAATCCAGCAGGTGGTGATTGATTTCTTCCAGGAGCTCTTTTCTTGCAGCAATCCATCATGCTTTGTGGAGGCTACCAGGGGCATAAAGGAGGTGGTGGATGAGTCTATGAATGTTTATCTGGAAAGGGATATTTTTGATACTGAGATCCTCGAGGCACTAAGGAAGATGCACCCAAATAAGGCATCGGGACCAGATGGTATGAAGCCTATGTTTTTTCAAAAGTTCTGGCATATTATTGGCAATGATGTGTCCAATTACATTAAGGGGTGGTCGAAAGAGAGTGCTGAAATTAGCAAGGTAAACTCTACTCTAGTGGTTTTGATTCCGAAGGTGGAGAAACCAGCCCAGATTTCTGATTACCGGCCCATAAGCTTGTGCAATGTGATTTATAAAATATTTTCTAAATTCATGGTGAATAGACTCAAACCATGGATGGATAAAATTACTTCTGAGAATCAAAGTGCTTTTATTCCAGGGAGGACGATCACAGACAATGCCCTTATTGCATATGAGCTTTTCCATAAGATGAAGAATGAGAGTAAAAATAATAAGGGTTTTCTGGCTTTGAAGTTGGATATGTCAAAGGCGTATGATAGGGTGGAATGGAAGTTCCTGGATTATGTGAAGCAGAAGATGGGGTTCGGTGATAGGTGGAGGAAAAAAAATAGGAATGTGTTTCTTCTGTTGATCATTCCTTTGCTATTAATGGTGACCGGACCCGAAGCCTCAAGCCTTCCCGTGGACTGTGACAGGGTAACCATCTTTCTCCCTGTCTTTTTATTCTTTATGCTGAGGCTTTTTCTACTTCTCTTTTGCATGCTGCTAGCGCCAAGTTGATCCATGGGATTAAGGTGAGCAGACGTGCACCGTCTATTTCACATATTTTCTTTGCAGATGACCATATTCTTTTTGCTAGAGCTACACGTCATGAATACCTGAATGTAGCTAATATTATTAGCCAATATGAGCAGACATCAGGTCAAAGAATCAATCTTTCTAAGACGGAGGTGGCTTTTAGCAAGGGGGTACAATAAGAAATGAAGGAGACATTAAAAAATCAGCTGGGGGTCAAACATGTGGACATACATGCCAAATACTTGGGGCTGCCTACATCTATTGGGAGGTCAAAGAAATAGGTATTTAGCTTTGTGAAAGACTGAATATGGAAGAAACTTCAAGGCTGGAAGGAGAAGCTTTTATCCAAACTGGGGAAGGAGGTGTTGATAAAGTCCATTGTGCATGCCATTCCTTCTTACATTATAAGTGTTTTTTAAATACCGGCAGGAGCACTTGATGATATACAGGGCTGCATCACCAGATTCTGGTGGGGAGCAAAAGAGAATGAAAGAAAGTTTTCTTGGCAGTGTTGGGCGGACATTTGCAAACCAAAGAAAGATGTCGGGCTTGGGTTTAGAGACATGCATGTATTTAACCAAGATCTTCTGGAAAAGCAAGTATGGAGGCTCATGACAAAGCAATCTTCTTTGGCATACAAGGTATTAAAGGCAAGATACTTCCCTTCATCATCTATCTTGGAAGCTTCAAGGGGGTATAATCCTAGCTATACGTGGAGGAGCTTATGGGTAGCGAAAGCTTTGATTTTGGAAGGCATTAAATGGCAGGTGGGAAATGGAGAAAAAGTTCAGGTTTGGGAAGACAGTTGGATTTATGGCTATATGGGAGACTTGTCGCCTTTGCGGGATACATCTTATGAGCAGCCATCCATGGTGTGCGAGTTGATAGATCGGCAGACAAAGGGATGGGACTTACAGGTGATACAACAGATCTTTCCTTCTGATATATGTGGGCTGATTGAGAGCACTCCTATTAGTACCTGATTACCTAAAGATATTCTGTATTGGTGGCCGGATAGGAGAGGAGTTTTTACTACCAAATCGGCATATTGGTTGGGGCTATAGAGAAAGAGGGAGTTCATTGCTTCAAGATAGGCAGTTTTTTAGAAGATCTGGAAAGTTGTGTGGGACCGGTGGTGGCCGTCGAAGGTTGCTCATTTTCTTTGGCGTGTTACTACAGGTGGCATGGCTACCATAGGCAGATTGTTATACAAACACTATCATGTTGATGGATTGTGTCCCCTATGCTATGAGGAGAAGGAAACCATTTAGCACATGCTTTTCTGTTGTGTAGAGGCAAGGAAGATTTGGAGCACGTCACCCGCGACGATTATTATTACAACAACCCACATACAGTCCCCCAGGCAAACATTGTTGGAGATGTATGACGGGTTATCTCAGCAGGAGTTTACAGAGGTAGTAGCATATATGTGGGGGATATAGATGTACATGAATCATATAGTCTTTCAAGAATATGGGAGAAGTCTTTCTATGTTTGTGAGAGCAGCCCAAGCATACATGCTTGACTCATGGAGCGCAAGGCAGGTGCACTCAGGACAACATCAATGTCACAATATCACGGTGGATGCATACTAGAAAAGACCCATGCTAGGGATCGTGAAGATCAAAACTGACGCATCAGTGAAGGCAGGTTCTGGGACGGGGTTGGGAGCTATTGGTAGAGATCATAGGGGGCGAGTTGTAGCTGTTTGGGGGGAGGCGTCTTCCTGGAGGTGGATGTGTGGATGTGTATGAGGCGTTGGCGGTGATGGAGGGCGTTTAGCTCGCCCGACGGTGTGGGTGGAGTTCCATTGTGGTGGAGTCATACTCGATCATAGTGATGGCGGCGCTAAACAACTCAGGAGAAAGAAAAGATCATCTGGGCATGTTAGCTGCTGATATTAGAGCACTTGCTGTTGATTTTGTAGTGATTTCTTTTGTGCATGTTAGCCAATCCTGTAACCGTGTGGCACATGAGATTGCCAATCTTACGAAGGCTGGTGACTTCACACACACAAATGAAAATGGGGGCTTTCCTTAGTCTCTTCTGAACCTTGTAGCTTCTGATTTTTATGATTAATAAACAAGATCAACCCTGTTTAAAAAAAAATATAAATTCAAAATATAATATTTAGACATTTTCTTATTTAAATCATATTCATATTAAGTCCCACTCTATCTACCACAAATCATGCTAGAGAAGTCTATTTGCTTTCCAGTCTAATATAGCATATTTTCAATTATTTTGTGTACTGCACTTTGCCATGTAAGTATTATGAAGAAAACATTATTTTGATGAATTTCCTCACTTATGTATTGTTAAAACTAAATAGCCCCTAGTAATAAAGTCAACACAACCCATTTTCTTATATTTTTTGTTGATGTAGTAATTTTTGGATTATCATTTTTTGAGTTAATTGTTTGAAGACTATTTTGGAAATAAACATGCATTTAATGCATTTTCTCATGCACATTTTGTGGAAACTGAATGCACGCAAGTATTTTAGTTAGCACAACTTAATTTAATGATATTAATATATATTGAATGGAATGATTTTTTGACTTACCTTTTTTGAGTCAATTGTTTAGAGTATTGTTAATTAAATTTAGTATTACTACTAATTTTTTTATAGAGTTGAAATGGGACATTTACTATTACTACTACTGTTTCTAGAATTGTGGGGAGGGGAAAGGAGACCTTTACTTTTAGAAATATTCTAGAGTTTGGGGGGGGGGCACTTGCCCCTTTGTGCCACCCTCCCTCCGCCAATGGTTGGCACCCGCCGCATATAGCGTCTTTTTAGTTAACCCGCTCACATCTATTTAGGCTGCATTTGGCGTCCAACTTGTTTGCCGTGGGTAAGTTAACTGGCGGCAAGTTAACCTCATTCTCTTCCGTAAGGAATTGCTGCGGCACATAAACTGTGTTTTTAGCAGTTAATTAGTCCATACGACAACTTACTTGACCTATTAACTGTGTAACAAACACATGTTAGTATATCCAGATGTATTTATTTGTTGTGTCGCCAAACTTTCCGGCATCCCAAACAGACTCTTACACTCACCAAGTATGGGCGAGTTACCCATGGTAACTACCTCTGATTATGTTCGACCATCAGTTTGGCACATAGCACATTGGATCAATTGGTGTGCCCCCGTTTGGACCCATGGTATCAAGTGGTGTGCACCCCTCCTACGAGTAGATCTATCAAACATGTGGGTGGGTTGGGTTTGTATTGGATCGTTGCAGGTGCGGTCTTATGGGTGTGGGTCAAAAAGATACAATTCTAAATAGGTGGAAGAAAAGCACACCCAAATCCAACCCAGCGGGTTGAGGGTTGACCCACAAGTGCCCATATAAAATATGTCCAATAAAAAATAAGTTGTTCGTTGATTCTCTTAACACTAAGAACAACACTTACATTATCATGTAGGCATATTTTCGATGTGAAATATAGTACATAAAACTAACCAATTATTATGTTTGATGTCAAATCAATTAATTGTCAACTTATACTTTTACAAAATTAAAAGAAGAAATAACTACTAGTTGTTGTATTTTGATGTAGAATAAGGAAATCAAGGTAGTTTTCATGCATGAAATTTCCATAAAGCAACACGTAATTTTTTCATATAAAATTAGGCATTCCTAATATTACATGTACTTTCCATCTATTGCAAACATAAAACAAAGAGAATACGAATGCTGCAATTAAAGTTTAAGATTCATCTTATACAAAACAAACATCTTTTAATAGGTGCATGTGTATAATATGTATATAAATATATTGACTTAAATTTATTGGGTCACCCGTGGGTGCATGCGGATCACTTGTGAAACTCTCTATGTGGGTAGGTATGAGTATAAGTGATTTTCAGCAGGTGATAAATTTCATCATCCAAACCCAACTTAAACGGGTCAATCCATGGGTGCCAGTGAATCTTAACCCCGTTTGACAAATCTTCCTACGCATATGGAGCTGTCTGTCTGGAAAAGTTTTGCTTATAGTGAGGTTCATCTTACCAACTATCATTGGTGGTTATGCAGTCATGGATCTTGGAATCATTATGACCCACCATCGGAATGCTTGCTGCTTTTCCACTCAGTTTTCCTCTTGAGGGGATGTTGAGAGAGTTTGGCTGGCCTCATCCTCGGGTTCTTATCACCCGTCGACTCTCTCATTCGAGACTTCATTGGATAGGAAATCTGGTAGTACTGCAGTCATTGTTAACATCTCCTCCACTGGCTTACATAGTATTTCCACCCATGCTGTAAGTGAGAACACCAACTAGTGCATTAATTTCTGATGTTGAGGGTTCGCTAAGAACTCTTGAGTAGACGTGCTCCCCTGTGGCTTTGTCATACTTTGAATGCATCTCTGTTTCAAAGATTTCTAGTAGACAAACTTTTTCTAGGAGTTGCTTTATCTCCTTGCTATATATGTCATCGAGATTAACCAATTTCTCTCTAATAACATTCATCACATTAGGGAAGTGTTGTGCATGGAAAACATGTCCTTCCCGGTCCATTGCACGTTGTCATCACTAACTCTTCTGCCCCCTTGGTAGAGATTATGGTTGGCGAGAACTTCATTGAGAAGCCTGCCATTTCATTGATGTCAGCCTAACCTTCAGATCTTGCATCTCCATTTTGTCAAATTGGGTTGATATTAAGCAAAAAAGCATTGGGAGTATTTGCCTATCTGTAATGATTGCTTTTGCACCACCCTTGACACCACCTTGTAGTGAATGGCCTTCTTGAAACTTATCTGCAGTACAACCTAAGGAAGAAAAGTTCTGATACCACTTTGTTTTGAAACTCCTTCCTCATATTAAGCATATAACTCTTCAAGAAAATGATAACTCTGCCGAGAACATGATTGCCATGGTAAGAAAGCCAGATGTAATCAAGTAATCACCTATTCATATGTTTATTCATTTTTTTCTCAAATTTTAAACTCAATCATAAAAATGTTGTGAGGTCTAAGTATTGCCAATTTCAACTGACGCTAGAGACCTTATTATTGAAACCTATAACGTTCCAAGATACAATAGAGAGATGACTACTCATTGTTTGGATGGAACCTACCACCCTCTAAAGATAAGTCATCTTCATAATAGAGTCATGACTTTAAACCTTTCAAAAATAAGAGAATACAACTTCATAATAGTATTTGAAACAACTAGGGCATTACCCTTGTCTTAGAAATTGGGATGAATCCCTCTTCATTACTTGGTGGGGTTTCAATATGTATAAATGATTTGGAATAGTCATAAGATATTTTTCCGAGATAGAAGAGGTTCCAACATTAGACACAACAGAGCCACCAATGTTCTGAACTGGTGTTAGATATAGAGGGTAACTACAATAGCACTAATACAAAATAGACTTGGCATAACTTCAATGGTTGTAATATTAGCTGGACGAATTGCTTCAATTTAAATATTATTTCCATTAATGAATACCTTAGTATCTACTGAAGGTTTAGATACCCACACTTGTCTTTGCTCATTCTTCTTATCACAAATATTTGATTCATGACTAAATGATTCACAAAATAAACAGGAAACATGCATCCAATCATATTGAAAGTAGACAAAATGAATGGAATCATCATCATTCTAGATCTCCAAAGATTCCTAATAGTATATTGTAGAAGGGATGAAGACTTGGATTCTAGCATAATATAATTTTTTATAGGAATTAGTAGATCTATCTGAACATAAATGTTTACCAAGTAAGGTCCTAATAATAAAACATCATCCGGTCCCATAGTTCTAGTGGAAGGTCAAAAATATGAATCCAAGTCAAGATGCATGTATTTGTCTTTAAGAATTGGATCTCTAGGTTTCCATTTACTGAGGATAATTGGCTTATTCTTAACAAACCATGGACCAATTCAAGAACATAATCCATATATTCCATATCTGAAAATATAACCAAAAAGAATCTTATCACATCCAATAACCTCTATATAGAAAAAATGCTTAAGAGTGGGAGGATGGGGTTTAAGGCCAAGGATATAACTTGCTAAATAATTTTTACACCTTTATGAGTTCACCTTGGATCTTACACTTGGATATACTAGTCATTTACACATGCTAAGCACATGATTTATATTTGAATTATTTTAAGATGGAGTAAAATTTGTTCTAATAGATGAATACAAAATAAAAACACATACTTACCAATCATTAACATAACATCCAATATCAACTGCTGTCATGCTTTCAAGGAAAAAAATATAAAAAGTTTAAGTACTTAATAATCAATTGTCATTATCTTTGTAGGAAAGAATCAAAAGCAAGTTAATTAAGTAGTATGTAAACTCTTTGACACATGGTAATTTGTCATCTCATATTTGATTACCTAATTACTCTACTCAGTAGGTTTAATATGAAATTATTTGGTTGAGGTTCCGCTTTTGTAAGAGAAAGAAATCTAAAAAATAACTAGAATAAAGTTACTTGAATAATAGCTATCACTACTTTTGAAATAAGAATTGAACTACAATTGTTTGAATTGTCGCTCAAAAAATTTACGTATCAGGTAGAGCAACTTGTTGAAAAAGCACCCAATACCAACATTTTCACCAATTTTGTAAATAAAAAACAAAAAATAATAGCAGAAAAATGCTCGAATAACAACTATCACCATTTTTATTAAAAAAAAGTTAAATTGAGTCTGCATGACACATTTAAAAAAAATATGTATAAGATAAACTATAATAAAAAGTATGCATACTTTAGTAGCTCGAATAATGTAGGCAACTTATAAAAATAACGAAAATACCACACAAATAGGAATTTGAAGAAAAAAGAATTTAAAAAATTATCTAAAGGGAAATAAATGAATAAGCCTACAACCACTTTTACATAAATTAATGGATATGGCTTCAGTAGATGCTGAAAACATATTTACTACCAAAACAAGCGGTTCAAATAATGCATGTCACCAGCCTCTGTCACCAATTTTGTTAAACCTTTTCTAAAATACAATTCATACATAATAATCTATATGTCCACTAAGAGAGAGGGAGAGAGAAGATTAATATTAACAATTAGAAGACTCCCTCTAACCTATAAGTACACTAATGCAGTGGGCTAATTAACACACAGACAAACTGCTAGAACACACATACTACATGGACTGATGAGCACATAACCAAGCTGTTGGAGCACACATACACATTTAACTGTGTAATAATTCTAGTAAAAGAACTGCATACCAAGTGAATCAAGATGTTCAAATAGCGTCTACAACATCCATTATCACCACTTTTGTAAGAAAAAGAAATTTGAAAATCATCATAAGAAATCTACAAATATTATATATCTATCACTATTTTGTGAAAAACTTGGATGAAACTGTTCGAATGATCACTCAAAAAAATTATGTATCAGGTGAAGCAACTTGTTTTTATACCAACATTTTCACCAATTTTGTAAATGAAAAATTGTAAAACTTATTAGAAGAAAATTGCTTGAAGAAAAACTATCAACACTCTTATTAAAAAATATCAAACTAAATTTGCATGAAACATTTAGAAAAAAATTATGTACCAACTGAACCATAACAAAAGTATGCGAACTTAAGTTGCTTGAATAGCACAAACAATTTAAATAACTAACAAAAATACCACACAAATAGACACCTAAATAAAATAAATCAAAAAGTTATCTAAAGGAAAATACATGAATAACACCTACGACCTCTTTTGTAAAAAAATCATGGACCTGGTTCGAACAGACGTTGAGAAAACCAAGTTGTTAAAAAAAATACACATTTGATTTAGCCACTCCACTCACACCGATGTGTACCACATCTTTACAAAATTATCAAAATATAGTTCATGATTAGTATTACATTGCTATATAATAATTTATATACAACTGAGTAAGGGAGACCCACTCTATCAAAATCTAGATGACTCCTTCCAACCTGTAAGTACACATATAGTATGCTAAAGCACATAGACAAAATGGATTAATAAGCACATAAACATATTGACCTTTGCTAAAAGTTGATTTTTCATTAGAATCTTGACGAAGAGTACAATTAATACGTAATAATCTAAATGAAATCCACTAAGACAGAGGGAGAGAAAAGGTTAATATTAATAGTGAGAAGATTACCCCCAACCTAGAACTACACAAACACACTGGACTGATTCACACACACAAAAACTACTAGAACACACAAACTGAATGGACTGTTGCGAACACAACCAAGTCGTTGGAACAAACATACACATTTGATTAAGCCACTTGACACCCACCAATTTGTAGCATGTCTTTATAAATTTATCAAAATGTGGTCCATGATTTGTATTACATTGCTATGTAATAATTTATATACAACTGAGTAAGAGAGACCCACTCGATTAACATTTAGGTGTCTCCTTCCAACCTATAAGTACACATACAGTTTGCTAAAGCACACAAATAGACTGGATTAATAAGCACATAAACACATTAAACTTTGTGAAAAGTTGTTTTTTTCATCAGAGTCATGATTAATACTACAATTAATACTTACTAATATAATTGAAATCCACCAAGAGAGAGGAAAAGAGAAGTTTTGTGATAGAGTGAACTTATGAAATCTTAAAATATATAATGACATAAGTGAAATCATGTGTTGTAATTATATTAAGAGTTTAAAGTGTTTGGTAAACATGGAGTGTTGATTGGTTGACATCATGATTAAGATCCATGAGTGCATGTCTTTTTGATGTATTCAATTGAATGATCATACAATTGAGTTTTAGAATCAAATTTGAGAAGAATGTATCCTGACTTGTAGTAAATCCATGGTTAAATTTCATGAAAATTGAATATCCTAGAGGAAGGTATTTAGATTTGAAATTGATGAAATAATGTGTATTATTGATGATTTATAGACCTAAGTTAGGACTTTATCTGGTGTCTGTACGGCCATCTTGTGGCCCTAGATCTTTGATCAAATGACTATTGTCTTTGAGAAGGGAGTGTCCCTAATCTATGTGATGGGGTGATGATCCCAGACCATTAGATGTGATTGAATGGACAAGATTACGTCTTCTACCTTGAGGTTATGACCCTGACCGTGGATGGAGACCATACACATTGTTCCATTTGCTGATCATGGATGGAAACATGATCTCAGGCCATCCTTTACCTTTAGAACAGAAAGAGGAGTGGGAACCCTCATTCAGGGCAGATAGGCTTAAAACGGGAGAGATTCAACTTCCTATTTTTATCATTTCTCAACTCAACCTTACAAGGTAGAAGAGGAAGTAAATACGGGAGATAGAGGAGGGTCTTGATGAGACCTAAGAATTGCAAAAGGAAGTCTGAGGTCTGAGAAGATGGATGCAGGCATTTTCGTGCCCTGTGATGGTAGTTTGGTAGGTCGACAACCTTGGTTTTTTCAAGGAAGAAGAAGATGCTTTAGGGGATTTTGGGGATCCATGTATAGGCCTTCTCGTCGATGTTGGAGGACCTCAGGTAATAGAAGAATATGCCGCTTGAAGATTTTGGAAGCTTTGGGTTTGTGCAAGGATGAGCAAGGGTGCTTTCCCCTATCTACTCCCCCACTGCTACACTCCACATCGACGACCTTCTTGAGCCACAAGGAGAAGACATGCACGGTGATCCAGAGAAGTTGATGACTCTAAGGGAGCATGGAAAAAGCTAATGGTGGCTTGGTGTGCTAGCGATCAACATCTTCACAGTGATGATTTCTCACTGCAACAATCCTTTGTGGCAGCACACTCAGAACTGAGGGTGACAAATCATGAGCGCAAAGACAAACATTAGAAGGACTGGGTCTAACCAGTCTATCTAAACAAGAAAGAAAACTGAATGGCTCACTCTTGTTAGTAAGGAAAGGATGCTCCCATCCTCATAAGCCACGTTTCACCAGGTGATTGGCCACGAAAGGTAATAATACCTTAGAAATATATAGATATTAGATAAATCACATAAAATACACCCCTTGTCAGAAAATTACAAATAATATGCCAAAATCCTCAATAACAAATAGTAGAACAACATGGAGCCCTAATGTCAGTCTTTTGATGATGAAAATATTTTGATATCATGTAAGGTGTACTGCACTCATTTTTGAATCAAATGATGGCCTAAAATTGTGTAAACTTGTCAATACATCCATTAACATGTTTAAAATCTGTATGGTGTCAAAGATTGTAATTTTAATGCACAAAATCATATAATTTGCTTAATGTGGTTATCAAGGGCTAATAACTATAAATAAAATGTAATAATTACATATATGATTAATAAATAATGGAATTTACAGAACACCCTCATATCTGTAATTGGAAGTTAATATGAAACTTTGATATCATTTAGATGCATATAATTCATGTTATATGAAGATGACCCTTATTACATGTTTTGTAACCCTAATATGACTAATGAATGTAACCTAAGGTTGATATGTTCACATAATAATGTGAAGCATGATTATCAGTTAATGAATAGTAATATGGAATATAACATCAGTAAGACAAATCCAAGTTGAAAATATAAGTAATGATGCACCTATCCAAAATTCATAAGAAAAACTCTAATATGATTCATAACTAGGGTTAATATGATAATAATTTGATGATGGTACATACAATCTTATCTTGATTAGGGTTTGACCAAGGTTGTAGTTGACATGAGGAATATGTGGATTAGGAATATCTCAGTTGAAGGTACACTTCATCTTTTACTTGGCCTATTATACAATATGGTTGCATTATGTGTATAAAATACTTGGCATATGATATTGGATGAAATAACTTATCTTGTAAGCTACCTTGCTTGATTTTCTATTTGCATAGTTTTGAACACATGCAAACATAATATGTCTGATCCATCATATGACAACACTAAACTCTTTGGTAGTTCAGTGCATTGAAGTGATATAACTCTTTGGTAGGAGATCACATTGTATATGATGATATAGTTGAATGGTGAGCTTGTCTTGTTGTGGTTCATTTATTGTTCATGTGCATGTGCTATTATCGTTTCATCTACCTCCTTTGATTTTCTTCTTATTGGCCTAGTGTATGAGTTTGAATTGGGATTCTCATTGAGGTGAGGGTTTCAATTTGGGCATCATACGTGTAGTCAAGGCGTTGAAAATTTTGGGACATCACAACTGGTATCAGAACATGAACAATAGCAAAGCCTGACATTTGCTCACTGTACAACTTGAAACTGATAAAAACCTTGAACTTGATAACCTTTACGATTATGTTAGTTGTATTTTAGAGACTAGATCTTACCTAGCCTCTAGGTTAGCACCTAGATGTTTGAGAACTATGTCTAGAATAGTGCTTGTTGTATAGCAAGTCCTAAGATATAATTTTTTCCTTATAATGTGGCGGTATGGGACATTACATTATTCAGAAATGATGTGCATTGAGGGAAGAAAAATCCTAGACATATAACACTCGTTCTCTAGGGTAGTTACATTAGTATACTCTTTGTTCTCATCTTTTTCACTAGTTTATATGACACTAGACTCTCTACTATGTGTGGGACACTCATTTTGATGATTTGGTTTTGTTTCCAATCGGCTCAAGTCTTGATAGTTTTCTCTGACGCTTGTTTTACCGCACAAAAACTATGTAATATTTTATTATACATGTAAGTAAATACAAAGATGTGTTCCCACACATGTACAAGCATGAGGTAGTCATGTAACCTAAGTGAAAGTGAATGACATCAGTCTAGAAGAGAGAGTAGTTCTAGATTAGGTGTCTAAAGCCTTGTTGGAATACATGATAGATGGACTACATGAAATAACTTTAGATGATATTATCTAAGTTTATAATAAGATGAGATGGTTTATGATGATCATAGTTAGATTTGAGTATTTAAGCTAAGCTTTGAGAATTTGAGACAAGATTTGATGATGCAAGTATTTATGTTTTCATAAGTTAAGATAATTAAAGTTAAGGCAAGATGTGAATCATCATAAGCCTCAAGCTCTTTTACAAAGGAGGACCTCTAGTGTTGGGACCAATTATAGGGTTATAAAGTAGGATCTCTAGTGCTTGGCTGGGTATAGTTTGTGAAAGCTAACTATCAATGCCAATGAGGTAGAACTTATAGCCCTAGACAAAAGAGGGAATATAAGCTTTATGCATATGATACTCATATAGTCGAGTGAGCTCAAAGATACTGAGCACGGAACCACGTTAAGGTAGGGGTTAATAAACCTCAACCGGGTTAGATAAAGTTAAATATATGTTTGACAAGCCACTTGTATAGGTTTTTACCATGATAAAATATGTGTATGACTGTGATCTGATCTCAAGATGTGATATATCGGTATGACATGATGAAAACCTAGAGATGGTTTGACATCTCTCAATATATAGATGGTTAACAACATACATGAATAATGATGATATTATATGTTGGTAAATCTAGTGATGAATACACTAATAAAGGTTGGAACCTAATCTAAAAGTGAAATGATATCATATTAGTGACATATGATACATGAGGTGTTAATGTTAGTGCTTGATAAAAATGTTGAATATAGCTTGAAATTTCACACAATGGAATTATGATAGCACACTAATATGATCTAAATGGATAAACTAGGTTAATTATAATTAACTCTCTTTTGAACATGATAAATGGATTCATGGAGTATTAATGCTTGGGTAAAACACAGATGTAAAGTCTAAAAAAGAAATATGTTGTTACATAACCTGATCTCCTAGACGAAGAATCCTTGTTTAAATCTTATATGAAGGGGGTGGTTAACCCAAGATTCATTTGAAATCTCCTATATATATACATACATAGAGTTATGGAGATTTTGTTCATTGATATATTGCACCTATAGTGTTGGTCTACATGTAGATGGAGACCTTTTGGTTTCTCCTTAGTATAATAGGATGTTTTAATTTTGAGGATGAAATTTTCTTTTAAGATGTATATGACGTGATGGACTGGTTTTATCTTAATTTCGAGGGCGAAATTTCTTTTAAGTGTGTAGGATGTGGTAGGGTGAACTTTTGGAATCTTAATATCAGAGTTTGGATGAATAAAATCTATTGATATCAGTAAGATGTATTGCACTCATTTTATGATTAATAAATATGAAAAATGGTCTAAAATTATGTACTTGTCAATAAATCCTTTAACATGTTTATAGTCTGTATAATATTAGAGATTGTAATTTTGATGTACAAAATCATATAATTTGCTAATGTGGTTACCAAGGGCTAATAATACTAAATAAAATGCAATAAATACATTTATGATCATTAAATGATGGAATTTACAGAAAACCCTCATATCTGTAACTTGAAGTTAATATGAAACTTTGATATTAGTTAGATTCATATAATTCATGTTATATGAAGATGACCCTTAGTACATGTTTTGTAACCCTAATATAACTAACGAATGTAACATAAGGTTGATATGTTTACATACTAATGTGAAACATGATTATTAGTTAATGAACAATAATTTGGAATATGACACCAGTAAGATAAATCCAACCTATCCTATTGACTAAGAAAAACCCTAACATGATTCAAAACTAGGGCTAAGATGATTTGAATATGATGATGGTACATATGATCTTATCTTGATCAATGTTTAACTAAGGTTGTAGTTTGGTGCGTCCCTCCAGAGGTGCACACACTAATTAATTTAGATTTGACTAGATGCGCCCCATGAGAATGGAACACACATGGTATCTTTCAAAATTTATAAGAAACCTAAACTTAACACACTCGCATAAACTAAAACACTACACCCGCAAGCGCACAGGGTCGTGTCGTACTATAGGAGGGCAACACATATAGGGTCGATCCATAGGGAGAAAAAGGTGACACTAGAGCTAGGTTAGTTTTTAGGCTGGGTTCTTACTGCGAAGTCTAGGGTTGAAGGGTTTGAGGGTTGATTTGTTTGATTACACTAAGGGTTGAACAAGAAAGCAAGTAAAGGAGAACGAACTAGATCAAAACCTAAGTTAACCCTACACAATTAATTCTAATAAGCAAGAAAAGACAAGGCAAGCAAGGAAAAGATCAAGCTATGCTAAGTCAAGCAAGAAGAGATATACACTACACTAAGCTAGTTAACAGGGCAAAAGAGAAATTAAAGACCTAAACTAGCAAGAGAAAAGCAAGAACAAGGCAAGAATTTAACTAAGCAAGTAAAGAGATAATTACGCTAACACTAGATAAGAAAGAAGGCAATTAGGATTTTAAAGAAATAAAGGGATGTGTGGGCTATGTGGGGGATGCACTTATCAATTAGGTTGGGGGTTACATGTGAACATTATGCTTTCATTTATATTACCATACCAAACAACAAGATAGAGTCTAATGAATTGTCCTAGACTACTAACTGGCCATGGATAGGATAAATTGTGTATAAAGGAACTAGTCCCTAACACCTCCTACTACCCTTACGAGGCTCAATTGGGTTAGGGTCTAGGTGAAATTCAATTAGAGTCTAACCAATCCTAGGTTTCTAGTTTAGAGGATCTTAGGATGATTAGGGACTGAGGATAGTAATGGGAGTGGAAGTGAGGATTTAGGCCTCACATCATCCACATTCTAACCTTTAGAAAGCTCCATGCTAAGTACACTAAATTCATCTAAACTAGCTACTTAGATCTCTCAACTAGGGTTAGGAGAATCGATTATCATGTAGGAAGATGGGTGTCTATCTAGGGATCCATGAATTGGACCTAGGAGCAAATCCCAAAATTCACACATATAAGCAATTTCCTTAGATTCCTAGGTGATTTCAAGCACAAACCAAAAAGCAATTCATGAAGAGTGAGATAGAAATAGAACATAATCATTAGAAAATGAAATTACAATGATTACATATCATTTCCCCCCAACATGGTATCAAAGTAACATTTTGACCATAAACAGCCCACCCAAGGGGCCTAACTACTCATGGAAATGGAAAATACAAAAAGAAAGGAGAAAGAGGTAGAAGAAGCCATGGAGCTCGGTGTAGATGGAGTAATCCTCCACTTCATCTACGGTAAGACGTCCTCCTCCTTACTCCAAGGTGTAAGGGAATGGAATGAATGTGGAAGGTGGCCAAAACACCAAGAAAGTAGGATTTTGGTGGTGGAGATGGTGAAATGGAGTGGAATGGAGGTGGAAATGAAGTGGAATGGCTAAGGGGCAAAAATGGGGTGATAGAAGGTAGCCAGGGGTGGCCTTTTTTTTCAGCCTCCACCCTCCACCCACATATATATATATATATAGGTGGGGAGGAAGAAATAGAGTAGGGGTAAAGTGGGAAATGTAGTGGAAAAGTAACTAGGTTTTTGTGAGTAGCATGGCCGTGGTAGGTTGTGAATGGAACGACCCTAGTGGATGGGAATGACCAAGGTGAAAATGGGGGGAAAATGATCATAACAATGGTGGATTTGAACTGATAGTGGCACGACCGTGGTGATCACCATGCCCATGGCGGGACAAGGGTAGCATGACCATTCTTGGCAATATTAACATTTTGATTGAGCTGCTACACAGCCGTGCAAGGTGTCACGACCATTCTGGGTCAATCTACCATGGCCATTCTGAGTGGCACAACTATGGTGATTCCTGCATTACTTCAATTTTGACTCTATTGTTATTGGAGTGAGCTAGCATGGTCATTCTATGGTACCAAAACCATGCTGGTCTCTGGCTCAACACTTTAAGTTGAATCTTTGCTCATTCTTGGACATCTTTTTTTAATGGATCTTTGGCCACTAGGGGTAGGTTGAGAGAGTCTTGGACTTCATTTTGGGCCTCTCCAAGGGTAGAGAAACCCTAGGATCACTCCTTCTCTCTATCTTCCATCCAAATGTGGTCCAAATGCCTGAAATACATGTAAATAATGTCTATAAGTGTATTTTACACAAATATGCATATTAGGGGAAATAACATGTAATATAATAGGTATAGATGTGATTGAAATGCAATATGACACAATATAAAGCCCTAAAATAGGGTTTGATTACACTAAGGGTTGAACAAGAAAGCAAGTAAAGGAGAACGAATAAGATCAAAACCTAAGTTAACCCTAGATAATTAATTCTACTAAGCAAGAAGAGACAAGGGAAGCAAGGAAAAGAGCAAGCTATGCTATGGCAAGCAAGAAGAGATCTACACCACTAAGCTAGCAAACAAGGCAAAAGAGCAATTAAAGACCTAAACTAGCAAGAGCAAAGCAAGAACAAGGCAAGAAGCTAACAAAGAAATTAAAAAGCTAACTAAGCTAACACTAGCTAAGCAAGAAGGCAATTAAGGTTTAAAGCAATACAGGGATGTGTGAGTTGTTTGTGGTATGCACTTATCAATTAGGTTGGGGGGTGACATGTGGTCATTATGCCTTCATTTGGATTACCAAACCAAACAAAAAGCTAGAGTCTAATGAATTATCCTAGACTACTAACTGGCCATGGATAAGATAGGTTGCGTATAGGGGAACTAGTTCCTAACTCCTTCTACTACCCTTATGAGGCTGAATTGGGTTAGGGTCTAGGTGCAATTCAATTAGAGTACAAAAAAGCCTAGGTTTCTACTTTAGAGGATCTTAGGGTGATTAGGGACTGAGGGTAGTAATGGGAGTGGAAGTGAGGTTTTAGGCCTCACACCACCCTCATTCTAGCCTTGAGAAAACTCCATGCTAAGCACACTAAATTCATTTAAACTAGCTACTTAAATATCTTAACTAGAGTTAGGATAATTGATTATCATGTAGGAAGATGGGGATTATGTACATGTAAAATTTGTTAAGATTTATGAATGAAAATTGTCATTATTATCATGTGATGGTTTACTTAAACTCTATTTTGTGCAATGAATATCGTGGTTGTGACATCCCCCTTGATGTGAATAAATATATGTGCATCCACTTTGAATGGTACAAGTGGGTTTGACAATAATGGTATCACAGCCAAAAAATGGTTGTCCACCAGGCTTTTCTCATAATCTCATGTAGTTTATGTCTTTTTCACTGTGATGGATCCTAAGAGGAAGGATGACAACAAAAAGATAGCCATGGGTGGGGATGAAGTTGAATCTGTTAGCGTAGGAGAACTTCGAGGATCTCCACGTCGAGAAACCCCCGTGGTGCCCTTTGATGTCCTTTTTAGAGATCTAGGTACTACCATGGGAAGAGGAGAAGACCAAGAGGGAAACGCTAGGGTCAACCCCGGGCTTTCCTTAGTCGACTTTTTGAAGATCAAGCCTGACTCCTTCATTTGAGAGGAAGAAATGGACGTGGTAGGAAAAGCTAAGAGTTGGTTGCAACACATGGAACACTGCTTCTGTGACCTAGATTGTCCCAACCAATCCAAGGTTTGTTTTGGGACACACATGATGAAATGTGTTACCAGAACTTGGTGGGAGAACCTGCTAGGTTTTCATGATGCTAATGTTCCTCCACTCACATGGGAGGAATTCTCTGAGGCCTTTAAAAACCACTGAATATTCGAGGACATGATCGAGAAGAAGGAAGAAGAATTTTACAACCTACATCAACATGATGACATGATAGTCACCCAGTATTCTATGAAGTTTAGGATCTTTTAGAAGTACGACCATGACTGATGAAAGACGCAGGACCAAGAAGTTCATTAGGGGTCTCAAGCCAGACCTCAGTTTTGTGCTATCAGGACATGGGCACCGTACCCTTTAAAGTGCCCTAGATGTTGCCCTAGAGCTCGAAGGTCATCCAAGGACAACATGGAGGAAGGAGATACTCCACAACAACCACCATCACAATGACAAGAAGCGGAAGGCTCTAGATGAAAATGTTGCAAACCAGAATGCAAAGACCCAATGTGCAAAGTGTTCCAAGTACCATTTGGGAGAATGCATGTTTGGAACATGAGTTTGTTATGCATGTGGAGAGATATGCCACATCAGACCTAACTATCCAAGGTTTAAAAGAAGGAGCCTAATGTCAATCAAGCACCTAAGGAGAAGAGGCAGGCTAGAATCTTTGACATGGTAGACAGTGATGATGAAAAGACCGAGTAGAAGTCTAGTAGCGTGATACCTTTTTCTTTTCAAATTGTATGAAATTATTTATTCCCATGATAATATTAGTATGTTGAAAGTTTTGCACTTGATATGGAAGTTTCTAAGGTGGGTATTTTTAATAAAATTATGAGGATGAAATTTAATTAGGGTAGGGAGAAATGTAACACCCTAGAATTTTTAGGGTTAATTTAAAAATTTAATGTGGTTTTCGCTAAATAGGATTTCTTTGAGGGCCTTAATGCATAAAGGCCAAAGTAGTATTGCTTTGAGAATATCAAGGCAAGGGGAAACAAAAAGGAACTCATAGACACATTTTTCCTTTATAATATATTAAATTTATTTGAAAAGTAATATTAATTGATTTTTTCTTTTATTTGCTACCAAAGACATTTAAAAGAAAAGAAAGAGAAAGATAAGAGGCAAAGAGTTCGAAATTTTGAATTAAAGACTTGGGCAATAAGTGTTTTTTTTATAGCTTTGAAGTCACTAATGTTCAATTTCTCTCTCCTCCAAGAAAATTACTCAAAAAGGGATGAAATGATTTAATATGACTCCTGAATGGATGATTAATGCATATTTCAAACTTTGACTTAAGGATTCAACAAGAGAAACAATTTCCAAACTATTTTATCCTTTAAATGCATTATACTGAGATTAAATGTTCATTCTAGATAAAATGGACCAAAATGTTTGCAAATTCTAAATCTAATTGGCTAGTAATGTTCTAGACCTTCAAATTAGCCTCTCATTCAAATTTGAACTCATTTGACCCATGTTAGACCCTCCAAATTGAATTAAAAGGATTTGAGTATAGTTTGACCAAAGTTTTTCATTTGATTTCATTAATTACATACATTTCCCTAAGGTTTTGTTTTTATTTCACAGTCACGCATTACATTATTTCATTTATCTCATACTCATGTCATCCGATGACTGTAACTTAACTATAGCCAAATCGGACGGCCTGGGAGTCCTCATCTACCCCCCCAATGGTTTCATAGGTTCAGACTCCCTCCTCCTCTGATCCCCCTCTCCCCCATCAACACATCTCATCATGAGATTTCTTCTCCGCAGGTTTGCTTTCATCACCCCAAACTTCATTACCCCTCATTCATCCCCTCTGTCCATATAAGAGAAACGCCCAAATTAGGGCATCACCCCTCTCCATAAAGACTTCACAGACACCACCTCAAAACTCCACACCCCTATATAAAGCCTATTAGAGCATCATCATACCTCATGCTTCACTCCTCCCCACTCAATTACACCTCTAACGCTTCGAGCCACCCAACCTACTCATCCTTCATTCTTTGGTGATCTAGAGTAGCCCACTTGTGACATAGACTCAAGCAAATTAAAGGGTGGGTAAGCATCTAGGAACTCCCATATTCTTCCTCCTTATACTTGTTTCTCCTACGACCACCTGAGTCAATGTATCCTATAGAGCCCAATTGAGGTCACTGTCGGTGCTAGTTGTCAGTGCACCTCAAGGCTCCTCTGACCTAGGGGACAATACCTTGACCTTAGTTTGGTCATGTTGATTATTTTCTGAGCCTTAACAGACATTTTTGACATAGTTTATGTGGCTTTTGACCTCCGACTCCCTCCCCTATTTCTCAGTTTCCTCTAGCTAGTTCTAGGGTCACAGTGTGCCCAAGAAGTTGAGCTTTAGATCTTTGAGATTTTCTGAGCATGAGGAAGTGCTCTGTGCCTTACGTTTCATTTGGTCATTCATGATTCACGATCTTCAATCAGGGAACCCACTGCTGGCTTCTACTCATGCCAGGGCTTGAAGCAGAAGAAACCAGGTCGCAGAAAGACCTTGGTGTCCCTGTTGTTTTAATTCGACGATTTTAATTGCATGGCCATTTTGGTCTTTAACTAATTGCATTTCCTTTGATTGCGAGTGAAAGTCCTGGCCAAGTGGTTGTCTATGATTGGACCACATCAGTCAGGCTCACCATCCCAGTGGATAGTTAGTCGTCTGTGTGGCATTTTCTCAATTTGTGATTGGATGATTTTATTAAATTCATAAAAAATCATTGGATGCTCAGAAAAATGAGAAAAATATGTTTTAGAAATGGTTTTTTGAGAGGAATATGAATATAGAGGTTTTAGAGGCTATTTCTAAATCACCAAATGTTAGTTTTATAGGAAATGGAAATTAGGGTTTAATATTGTGAGTAAAATACATATTGATGTGAAACATGCTTTAAACATGATAAATAGGGTTACAAAACCCCAAGATTGTGTTTAGTGCTTACTCAACCTAGGAAGAGAGAGAATGTGCTCTCCAAGTGAAAAGGTAAGTGATCCATGCAAATTGAACATAGTTAAGTTGTTTGATTCATATGTGTGTGTGAATTTCAATTAATGTCATATTTATGCTATTTACTGTTGCAATTTCTAAAGTCAGTAAAATTATGATGAATTGAGTTCTATGTTGTATGTTGTATCGCCTTCATGAACATTAATGATAAAGTTACAAATAAAGACCAAAGTAATGTTAAGAGTTTTTAAGAGAAAGAAAATGTTAAAAGTAGGCTTATATAAGTTCCTCATAAGAGAAGAGGCACTTCTGTGCATAAGAGAAGAGGCACCTTGATGCAACCTAAGAGGCACTTTGGTGCATAAGAGAAGAGGCACATATGTGCAACCCGAGGACACTTATATAGGTTAAGATAAAAGAATTGACCTAAAAGAATTGCATGTCTTTTTAATGTTTAATGCTAAATGTCTATTTTGAGTTTTCAAGTTTTATTTAAAATATAATATGTTCAATTCCACTTACCTCTAGTTTTATTGCATGGTTGGGGGTGTGATGCCCACAGATTAGAAGCTAGCTAAGGAGGGAAGGCCATCTAAGGTGGAAACCCTAGCTCAAGAATCTTCAAGGAGAAAATCATCTGTGGGGTGGCAATCATACCTAGTTTATAGATCCTTTTTCCTTTTCTAAGATTATGTACATGTAAAATTTGTTAAGATTTGAGAATGAGAAATTGTGATTATTATCATGTGATGGTTTATTTTATATAAGCAATTTCCCTAGATACTTAGGTGATTTCAAGCACAAACCAACAAGCAGTTCATGAAGAGTGAGATAGAAATATAACATAATCATTAGCATACGAAATTATAATGTTTACATATCACTTTACCCCAACAAGATATCAAAGTAACATTTTTGACCCCAAGCATCCCACCCAAGGGGCTTAACTACTCATGGAAATGGAAAATACAAAAAGAAAGGAGAAAGAGGTAGAAAAAGCCATGGAGCTCGGTGTAGATGGAGTAATCCTCCTCTTCAGCTACTGCAAGACATCCTCCGCCTTCTTCCAAGGTGTAAGGGCATGGAGTGAATGTGGAAGGTGGCCAAAATACTAAGAAACTAGGGTTTTGGTGGTGGAGATGGTGAAATGGAGTGGAATGGAGGTGGAAATGAAGTGGAATGGCAAAGGGGCAAAAATGGGGTGATAGAAGGTGGCTAGGACTGGACTTTTTTTTGGGCCTCCAACTGCCACCCACGTATATATAGGTGGGGAGGAACAATAGGTAAAGTAGGGGTAAAGTGGGAAATGTAGTGGAAAAGTAGCTAGGTTTTTGTGAGTAGCATGGCCGTGTTGGGCAACATGACCGTGGTGGGTTGTGAATGGAACGCTCATGGTGGGTTGTGAGTGGAACGACCATGGTGGATGGGAACGACCGAGGTGAAAAATGGGGAAAAATGATAATAATAGTGGTGGATTTGAACTGACAGTGACACAACCATGGTGATCACCACGCCTGTGGTGGGGCAAGGGTAGCATGGCCGTTCTTGGTAATACAACTATTCTAATTGAGATACTACATGACTGAGCAAGGTGGCACAACCATTTTTGGTCAATCTACCACAATCGTTCTGAGTGGCACGACTATGGTGGTTCTTGCATTACTTTAATGTTGACTCTATTGATTTTGGAGTGAGCTAGCATGACCGTTCTGTTGTACCACAACTGTGCTGGTCTCTAACTCAGCACTTTGAGTTGAATCTTTATTCATTCTTGGACATCTTTGCTTCAATGGATCTTTAGTCACTAGGGGTAGGTTGAGGGAGTCTTGGATTTCACTTTGGGCCTCTCTAAGGGTAGAGAAACCATAGGATCACCCCTTCTCTCTCTCTCTCTCTTCCATCCAAGCATGGTACAAATACCTGAAATACATGCAAATAATGTCCATAAGTGCATTTTATGCAAATATGCATATTAGGGGAAATAACATGTAATCTAACATGTATAGATGTGATTGAAATGTAATTTGACACAAGATGAAGCCCTAAAATAGGACTACATCATAGTTGACATGAGGAATATGTGCATTAGGAATATCTCAGTTGAAGGTACACTTTACCTCTTGCTTGGCCTATTATACAATATGGTTGTATTATGTGTATAAAATACTTGGCATATGATATTGGATGAAATAAATGATATTGTATGTTACCTTGCTTGATTTTCTGTAGGTATAGTTTGAACACATGTAAACATAATGTATATGATCCATCATATGATAACATTAAACTATTTGGTAGTATAGTGCACTGTAGTGATCTAACTCTTTGGTAGGAGATCACATTGTATATATGATCTAATTCTTTGGTAGGAGATCATGTTGCCTAAAAGCATTTATCCTTTTGGTGGCACATGCTTGCGTTTATGTGCTTAAAATATGTGTTCTCTTTTATTAATAAATATCTTTGTTCAAGTATGCTTTGTTATATTTGTTTATTACTGCCAAGTTCTAGTTTTGTCTTATTGCCTTGTCACAATAATGAGAGGTATATAAAAAGACACGTAGTCTTACTCCGTACAATATTTTAGAATATTGTGCTAACGCGTACCACATCTAATCTTTGTTTTAGGATCTGTATATATGATCTTGAAGACTATGATAATTGGGAGTTGTGTGGTGAGTAGGTCTACATGTGGACTTATTGTTTAAAGATCATGTGGTAGATGGCAGTATGTGCATATGTAAAAGTTTATTGTTTAATGGGTAATATCAATTTGTAATAATAAGTCATTTTGTAATTATATATTGAACACTGAGCTTGTGTTGTTGTGGTTTGTTTATTGTTCATGTACATGTGCTACTATTGTTTCATCTGAATCCTTTGATTTTCTTCTTATTTCCCTTGTGTTTGAGTTTGAATTGGGATTCTTGCTGTGGTGAGGATTTCAATTTGGGCATCACATGCATGGTGAAGGCATTGAAAGTCTGGGGACGTCACAAGCTTAATATTAATAGTGAGTTGATTCCCTCCAACTAAGTACACAAACACGCTAGACTAAGTAACACACAAAAAAATTGCTAGAACACACAAACTGAATGGACCAATGAGAACATAACCAGCTTGTTATAACATACATACAAATTTGTTTAAGACACTTGACTCCCATGGATTTGTAGCATGTATTCATAAAATTATCATAATGTGGTTCATGATTAGTATAGCATTGCTATGTAATGATTTACATACAACCGAGTAAGAGAGACCCACTCGATCAAAATTCAGGTGACTACTTCCAACATGTAAGTACACATGCAGACTGCTAAAGCACACTATCACACTATATTTATAAACATACATACATATTTCTAGAACTCCATGTGAACCTGAGAACCTTGTTTGGCGTGGCAACAAAAAAACCAAAAAAATTCCAAACAAATAAGAAACTAAATTGCAATTTTTTTTGCCAAGCAAAGTAGCTTGACAGCAGTAGGAAGGAGACTATCAAAATGTGGTTCATGATTAGTATTACATTGCTATGTGATAATTTATATACAACCGAGTAAGAGAGACCCACTTGATCAAAATTTACAACTGAGTAAGAGAGACCCACTTGATTAAAATTCAGGCGACTCCTTCCAACCTAAAGAACACATACAAATTGCCAAAGCACACAATCAGACTGGATTAATAAATACAAAAATGGATTGCTATAACTCCATGTGAACCTATCATCCTTATTTGGCATGGTGGCAAGAAACCAAAAAAATGCAAACAAACAGAGCAGCTGAATTGCAAAAAGAGAACTGCCGAGCATAACAGTGTGATAGTAGGCAGGAGACTCAACTTTATTATAGGTGCAGACTAGCCCTCTCAACAGTTCTTATAGGAAATAGAATAGTATCTTCATCTTGATGAGGAACTTAAAAAGATTTGTCCAACTAGATGGATTGTAAACCGTCACAATAGGATTGAGAAAGGAAGATGATTGGCGCTATCTCTTTGCCTCACTGATATATAGGGAGGAGCATAGTGGCAGTCAATTTCTACTCCCACTCTCTTGCCCAATATCATAGTCGTGCAATGTTGTAACACATCTTATTTTGTTTGATGAAATTTCTATAATATGTAGATAGTATGATTTGCAAATAATAACCGTCTGCAAATCATAGAACATACAAGATGAAATTCTCTAAGACAACACTAGAGATGTGTTTAAGAGTTTATAATATAGAAGGGCATAAAAGCAAAACTTGATGAGAAGATAAGGGATGATAGTAGGCCTCATCTTGTGATAAAAAAATGGAAAAGATATATTCTATAGTATAGTGTTGATTAGAAGCCACTATCATCAACCATACTTTCCTCCAGCATGAAGCGCCTACCACCACTGTTGTTGTTACTAAAAATTTCCTGTTGAGCCTCAACTTCTCACCTCTCTGTGTTGGGAAGACATGTAGTGGAGCAATAAAGAGTATGTATGTTCAACATCTAATGTGATGTGGTGAAGAGTGTTGTTTGTATTGTTGTTTTTTCTTGAACTTCTTTCAATCTAGATTTTCCATATGATAACAACCACCAATATACTTTTATCATGTGTATGGTTTTTTGGTTTCTATTGATGGATAAGGTATTGGGTACTCAACTCGGTAGATGTTGTGGTGCTATGAAAGATTTTTTTTTTGTATATGTGTGATGATAGGGCAGTGGATGAAGAGATGGTGCATGGTTTCAGTATTTTTTGGCACAAGTAGCAACTAGATGGTCCAGAAATTCTGCATTTCATTAGATTTTGTCAGTGAGGATTTTATTTTGTATGATGAGCCATATGATAATCTTAGTTTTAAGTGGGCATTGTATATTCTAGACATCATACATATTGCAGGTAATCCCTATGAGTGAAGAAGTGGTAAGCGTGATGGGGTGTGTAAGTACTACCCCATGTCCATGATATGTGGTTTGTGGTGTTATATTCTAGAGCGTGGATGATGTCTACCATAGTTTCATTTGGTAAGTGTTGGGTAAGAAACTATTTGAGACTATTTCTTCTGTTGATGGTGAGAAGGGATAAGGCTTTGGAAGTGCTTAAGTTTTCCAATGTATGGGGAATATGGATGTTCAATCCCATATATTTTATTAATGAGTTGTAGTACCATGGGTTAGTCCAGAACCTTATGTTTTTTTGACGTGCATGATTTTTTTATCATGTGAATAATAGTATATATATGTTTATTTATGTATTTCCATAAGGGGGAGGCTATGAATTTTGTTGTGGTCCACCAATTTCAGTAGTATTTTTGAAGTATGAAAGGTTTCTACATGTTGTGTACATTAGAGGAAAGAGTGAGAATAATTTTTTTTACAAGGAAGATGGAACATGTCTTGAGGTTGATGATTCTCCATCCACAATATCTTTTTGGAGCACAAATGTTATTCCAATTTACCATGTGAATCTTAGGTTTGTCTGTGTATGTGGAAAAATGGTTCCAAAGGAATTTATTTTCTAAGGATATCAATAGCTCTAAGTGACTTCTCTGGCAGTGGAATGCAACTTAGATATTGTGTGGTGATAGAAGTTAAATAGCTATTTAGGAGAGTGATCGTACCAACTAGATTGAGGAAGTTGTTTGTCCATGATGATAATCTATGGCTGATTTTATGGATAATTGGCTTCCAAGTATGAAATGTTATGGGAAAAGGTGTGATGGGGATGCCGAGATACATGAATGGTAAGTTTTCAGTTTTGCATTTAAGTAGGATTTTGTATCTATATAGGATGTCTGGTTTGATATGGATGTCGATAATGGAAGATTTTTTCAGGTTTATCTTGAGTCCTAAGATGTATGAGAAAATGCCAATGATGCAAATGGTGTTGAGAATAGTTGAGTCCTTTGGTTTAATGAGGAACACAATGTCATCCACATATTGGACGATGTTTCAAAATATTCAGTAGGGACTCAATGAGTCCGTTATTTGGTCCAACTTTATTAATATTTGTATGTAAGGATGTGAGCATAATGAAGAGATATGGAGGTAGGGGGTCACCCTATTTGAGACCGTTTGTGTTGTGGAAAAAACCAAAAGGAGATCCATTAATACTAGTGGAGAATTTTCTAGTTGAGATGCAAGCATGTATCCAACTACTCCATTTCTGGGGGAAATTGTATCCCAGCACGGTGTGAAGGAGACATTTCCAGTTAACATTGTTGAATGTTTTTTCATCCAGTTTAAATGCTAGGAGAGGTGTTTTGTTTTTGTAGCATGAGTGTATGGTATCATTTACCATAATGTAGCATGAGTGTTTGGTCCTAGGACATAGTTTTGTCCAGTTGATAAAAGAGAGCATGGATGGGTTATGGCTGGTGTTGAAGACTTTTTTGGAAGAATGTGACAATATGGCTTGTGATCAGGTGTTTGTTTGTGGTGATGGTCCCATTGATGGTAAGATTGATGATGGTGTTTGTTCTGGAATTATTTTTGCAACATTTGTTGAAGAATTTTGTGTTTCTATCACTTACAATAGTCCATTTGATCTTGACTCTTTGTTTCCAAATAGCCTCAATCTTATCTTGGATGTATTCAATGTCAGATTTGATGGCTAATACCATGGTAGGGTGAACATGGGGATCACCTTCTACTTTGAAGTGAATGTCCTCTGAGTTTGCAAGTTTTTGTAGGATGTTTCCATTTTTTATCTGTTCCATATTTTCAGGATGATCTAATTCTCTTGGTGTTTTGTGTATGTTGCATCCTGATTTCGAGAAAGGATGTGGTGAAGGTATCCAATTTTTTGTGCAGATTATATTAAAATATGGATTAGTGAGCCAATATTTTTAATATAGAAAGGCTTGTGTCCCCAATGTATCTGGGAGGTGTTTATGTAAATGGGGAAGTTATCTAAAATGGGTCTAGATGCAATAGTGGAAAATGAGTGGAGGGTATAAATCTTCCCATGAAGGAGATAAAATGAAATTGACAAATTTTTCCCATGAGTAACCACAGTTCCAAGTATATATAATATTGTATGGGATGATGTTTATCATACGGTTCTCTATTATGTTGTTGCAGAGGCACTTATAAAAATGTGTGAGTGCAAATGGTGTGTGATTTGGATTGTGTCTGTTGGTTGCTTCAGTGATAAGGTTTAAATCACCCCCTATGAGCCACAAAGTGCATGAGTGAGGAGTGAAAAGCTTTGAGATTTCACATATGTATTGTTTTTTATCTCTACTATGTTCTCCATTGGTCCCCGAGAAAATACTTGAGTGGGAATCAACTAGGATAGTAACATGTATAGTGATACTGTACTCACAATATACATGTTGAGTGATTTTAAAAAGTTTATTGTTTATACCTATAACAATACCTCCTTTGAAACCATCTGAAGGGATTTGGTACCATTCATTTATGTGTTTCCCACCTATGGATTTAAGAGAGAAAGGGTTTAGTGGTGTTTTTGTTTCTTCTATGGTGATGTTATTTATGGCGTTTTTGTATATGAATCTGTAGATACATTTTCTAGTCTTGGGTTTGAGGCTCCATAAGAGGAGATAATCATGGCAAAAAGAGTGTGTATCCTATAAGTGTCGGGTGTAGTAGCTTTTATGCTAGATGGAGATGTTGTAACTCTAGGTTGGTACTGTGTATATGTCTTTTGTTTTTCCATCCCATGAATTTAACTATGTCATCAAGTGCTAGGTTGGTTGTGATTTTGGTGTCAAAAGTAATGCCTAGAGTTTTGGCGAAGTCAGTGAATGAAATATATCTGGCCATGATACAATGTCATCTATATCATCTAGTGGCATGTTTGTATGGGTTTCTACTATGTAACATCAAAGAAAGGCAATTCACTAAGATATGAAATGGCAGTGTGGTCAGATGATTTACCTTGTTCCTCCATAGAAAAATATGTTTTCTTATTGTGTCCCTCCGGTGTGGATGAGAGAGTTGAAGGTTGATACTACAACATGAAGTTTTTCTATGTTCTTGTTTTTTGGCCTTTGTGGTGACCATATCTCTTCAATGATAGCCATTTTTATCTTTTCCACTGTGTCCCTATCAATGTTTGTGGTAGGTGTGGGATTATCATGGAAGGGAAATGGTTTGATAGAACCAAAGATGGAGTTGTTGTTGTTTTTAGTTGGTGGGGAGGACAATCTTGGTCTCTTCTTTGGAATTCTAGGGTTTGTATTTCCATGTGAGGGGTTCATTGAGGTCTTCCTCTCTAAAACCATATTTCAATTGAAAGGTTTCCAGGCCGTAACAAATTGTGGTTTGTTGTTGTTGACTGGGTAGAATCCCAATGGTGGATGGCTTGAGATGTTGAAAAAGGTGGTGGTATGGCGTGTAGGGTTTTTGGATACAAGTTTTATGGTGTAGATCTTTTCACTAGTCACATCTTCAGGGATGCAAGCAGTTCAATGGCATTTTTAACATATAAGATACAAAATGCTTTGATGAAGTTTGTAAGGTGAAGGGTGTCATTGCTGACAAAATGTAGGGATGCACTGATGGCATGTACAATGGCACAAAAGATTTCCACCTCCCAGAGGTGAGGAGGAAGATCGGAGGTGGACACCCATGCTGAACCTCTAGATCCAACTAGGGAGGATCCTTGTTTGGGGGACCATTTTGAAATGGTATCCTGGACAAAATTGGTCCCACAGGGTATAGTCATCACTTGTTTGAAGAGGCGATCAAGATTTGTTCCTTCAGGGTCAGAATAAATAAGTTGTCATGGGGAGAGAAGCTTAATTTTAAGGATGATGTGACCAGGGAGAAGAAGAGAAATGGCTTTGGTAACATCCAAGATGTTAACAATGTTATTATAGATGTTTTCTAAAATGGTAACCATGATGCTTCTATTGGTGAAAACATGTAGAAGTCGCATGGATTTGATAGGAGGTTCAATCAGGAATTCAGTCTCTAGGTGAATAGAAGGGGCCATGTTGGATCAAGGAAGGCCAGGGAGATGACTAGTGGGAGGGATTGGGAGGGGGGGTTCTTGGGGTAAGGATGTGGAGGGTTAAGGAGGTTTAAAAGAGTATGTAATGGAGGGGGGAATGGAGGAGATGTAGTGGTGGAGGATGTGATAGGTGGGAAGGATGATAGGAGAGGAGAACTAGTAGGATTGTGAGAGATGGTGGGTGGTGGAAAATCAAGGATAAATAGATTGGAAAAAGGGTTGTGGTTGTATGAGGGAAGGGTGGAGTATTCAGGGCGTGGGGAAGGAGAAAACATTCTCATTGCATGATGGGATCTATTGGGAATGAAATGGGAGTTGTGGAAAGTGTTGGTAAGGTATGACCATAGAGCCAATCATGTAATGATTGACATGTCATAAACCATAAAGGATTTGATTAATACTCATAAAGGCAAGATTCCAATTCATTCTATTTCGTTTAGTTATGAGACAATGAACAAACATTATGAATGTCTAAATAATGACAATACTCAATGACGTATGTCTTCAAGTGCGTGACTTAGAAGAATGAGATCATACAAATGCTAAGAGTATGTACATTCTTATTATGTCCCTAGTCGGTTGTTACTGTGTATGGTAGATAGACACAATTAACATATAAGACTAGAGTGTGGGTTGGTTGATGACAAAATATCATTAGTCATGATATGGCTATATCAAACCAAGTGCACAGATACATGTTAGGGAACAGTGTATCAGATAGACCCACCTTGAGAGTGACACATGGAACCATCATATGGACGTCATAGTCATCTCTCATAGTGAAGGTGGTGATTGTGATTCTTAGACCTAAAATCACTATACTCGTCACATGTCGTTGGGTAAGCTTTGACATCATCAAATGCATGGATTGTTATAAAGGTGATGATTGGGTGACTTTGATACATGTGGATAGTTTGTGAGTGATAGAGATGGGATTTGTCCATCCTACTAGAGTATGATATCCTGGCCACTTGATAAGTAAAACTGAGAAATGCATGCGCATGCACATGTGAATCAATATATGATATTGAGGACACATTACATGCACATGTGAATCAATATATGATATTGAGGACACATTATCTCAGGTAGTCTACTCTTTGTTAAAGAAACATAGATTCAACATTGAAAGGATGAAGATTCCATGCCTCAAGTTTATTGTGGATATCATAGATAAAGGAATTATACAATCACTACAACACCTTACACAGATTGTAGGATGAAGTTGTTCTCTAACTTTCCATTCACTTGGGTAGTAATGATGTGTGACTAGGCACCGCTCCTTGCTTGTGATGTCATAAACTATTTATGGAGATTCACTGCTAACGTGATATGGGACCTATAGGGTCACACACAAAGGAACTCATATGGAAGAGGAGTTTATCTTGAATGATGATTGGATTGATTACTAAAACGTTTAGGTATTCAATTCACACAATAGATCAAAAGATTGGTTGACTGAACTGTCAAATGACCATCTCAAGTGTTGAAATGGTCATTTGGATAGGACATACGTGTGTCTCAAGTGTTGAGATGGCCGGTTGGATAGTCAAGCTAATCAAGGATTGAATTGGCTAAGTTCTGCTGAACATGAGGAGTGAACCATTTGAATCAATTGGCTCGACTTAGGCTCACTAGACGGATGTCTGGGTGAGTGAGATAGGTATCTCACACGGGTGAGACAACTTAGTTGGGTTAAACAAAGGTTCTAGATGTTTCTTGAACATATTCAATTGCACATTACTTGTGGTGCAAGTAATTAATATGTAATATTAATTAGAATCAAAATTACCAAATTTGTGTGCGATTGGGAACTGCTAAATGACCATTTGATAGTGTGAGATGACCATCTTGTGTGACCAGATGACTGTCTGGGTCACAAGACGGTCGTTTTAGAGTTCCCAAGTTGTGAAAATTCAAGATCTTCTAGTCCCTTCCACTCATGCTCAATCCCGTATAGACTAAGAACCCTGACCATAAACCTGCCTATAAATAGAGGGAGACAAGGGCCTTTCTAGAAGACAACAACACAGACAACTGAGAATCAATTCCTCTAATAATTGTTGTCTTCTTTGGTTGTGGAAACTAAGTAGGTCCTACCCGTCAAGGGAGGGATACCTACGGGAGAGAACAACTGAGGATCAGTATTGTGGGAGAGCAAGTTGGTGACCAGTACGCTGACAGGAGGGACAACTCCTTCCTATTTGTTCTAGTTGAACGACAGGAGTTCTAGTTGGTCAGTGTGGACCACTCTAGAGGTAGGAGTCCTTTGGCTACTGCTAGGACATCAAATTCAGCCTGTAGTCCATGGTGAGACCACATGAGTCACTACAGAAATTGTTCTGTTCATTGTTCATGTTGAAGATCAGGAGCTGCACAACCATCGTCCAAGAGCAACCAGGAAACAATTGCATTGAAGTGAGTTATCACTGGACTAGCTCCAGGACTAGGTATAACTCATTAAACCATCCTTCCTATTTCATAGTAGTTGACACAATCTTACTGTTATGGGAATACAAATAGATAATATTTTTGTTTCTGCTGCTATACTCTATGCTCGTATTTTCCAATAGTGGTATCAGAGCCACACCAATTTACTATGTTTTAGGATAATTGATATGGTCAAATTTTTGGTTTAATCATTTATTTATTGCATATGATGCAAATATTTAAATTGTCTCATATGTGTATCTGATCAAAGACCACATAATCCCAAACTCTCTCTCTCTCTATATATATATATATAGAGAGAGAGAGAGTCAGGCTAGAATACACTCGAGTGTACAGATCACGTTGTACACCCCAATGGTGTTTGCCTATCTAGACCATGTTTTTCTAAAATCTAATTCATTAATCTTCATGGTTACAATAATAATAGGTCACGTACAAAATTTGAACTCATTTGGATGAGTGTAAGTCACTCATCCAAGGACAACAAAATCGACGCACAAAACTAATTTGAAATACATGATTTTTGCCTCATTTGGATGCACGACTTATAAGTGTCCAAATGAGCTAAAATTTATTATATAGTATGTTCTTATGATAATAAAGAAGATCAATGGTTTATATTTTTCAAAAATTTACTGCATCTTCAAAAATGATTGAGGTGTACGGTGCCTCCGGTACACTCGAGTGTACACTAGCCTGACTCTCTCTCTCTATATATATATGTCAGGCTAGAATACACTCGAGTATATTCGGAGAAGAATACACTCAATTAGTTTTCCATGATGCAATATTTTTTTCAAAAATATAATATGTTGATCCTCTTAAGAATTTTGTGAATAACTCATATGTAAAATTTGAGCACATTTGGACATTTACAGGTCATGTTATAAAGACCACAAAAATTATGCATTTCAAATTATTTCGTGCGTCAATTTTGTTGCCCTTAGATGAGTGACTTACACCCATCCAAATGGGCTCAAAATTTGTATGTATGCTAGTTATAGTATGACGGTGAAGATAAATGGTTTACATTTTGCAAAAAATAGTCTTAATATGCAAACACACTTGAGTGTATTCGTGCGATCTGTACACTTGAGTGTATTCTAGCCTCTCTCTCTCTCTCTATCTCTCTCTCTCTCTCTCTCTCTCTATATATATATATATATATATATACGTCGCCCTAAAAGTGGTTTTGATGGTGGATGTGTAGCGTAATTATGGTCAATACCCAATTTCTGTGAGTGGTTGGATGGTTTGGTTTTATTCCTATTTATCTTCGTCTTCTTACCGAGCTTCTACCTCTTTCTTCTCAAATGTAAAGTTAATTCTTTCATACCTTTGCTCCCCTCAAATGTAACTCGAGGTTTCTCTTTACAATGTAATAGTATAGTTTCTTTTCTTGCAACACCAAGGAAGATGTTCATCCCCGGGTGAGAGGACCGGTTCATGAGATGAGTCGACCGTCAGGAGGACCATGGAGGATAGAACAATGGAGCCAGACGACCGCTTGATGGACCCAACCGATCATTTGGAAGGAGTCTAAATATTAGTTGGATTGGAGGCCAGACGATCGTCCATGATGACCAACCAACCAGCCAAGAGGCAAGACGATTGGTTCAAGGGTAGAACCAATTTACCTAGATTGGCAAGCACAAATCTGCACCAACAGTAGGTTCATACATATGATGTGATGATTGACCTAGTAATTCCTTGTGGCTCCAAGGAATTACAAGTAGACATGTCCATAACCATCACCTTTTGTTTATATTGCATGTTTACTTTGTGGGATATAGCATGTATATGATACATACTATATATGTGGTGATTGGATACGATATATATATATATATATATATATATGTATATATGTATATATATATATATATCCCTCAATCAAACATATCAAGTCTATGTTTTCTCTCTCTAAGATCGGGAGCTTTGATCCATCTCTTTTTCGGGCACGGACAGGGCGGGTTCCGCCGCCCTGTCCTCCACCCTGGGTGGTGGCAGGACGAGGGATTTGGAAGGGGTGTTGGATCCTTCTGTGGATATGGCGGTTGGGCGCGCTTGGGCTGTGCTTTTGGAGAAACCTATGGAGGTCGAGGGGTGGTTCAAACCCCTTTTGCTACCGGAGGATAGGAGGACCCCGGTGTTCTTAGAGGGGGACTTAAGGCCGTGGATGGAGTTCTCCGAACCGGTGGTCAAAGCTATGGATGAGTTTCACAAGTTTTCCGCCATCATTCAGGTGCTTGGTAGGGCTGATCGGCTGGACTAGATTTATGGGTGGATGTTGAGAGAGTGGAGGCCTAAGGGTGAGCTGCAGCTTTCTCCTCTGGCGGGAGGGCTATTCCTCACTCGTTTTTCCTCAGCGGAAGACATAGAGGTTGCCCTGGAGCAAAGCCCTTGGTTCTTCGACAACAAGCTTGTTCTGTCTCGTAGGTGGTCTCCTGATGCTGATCTCAGGCGTGCCTCTCTCACGACTGCTCCGATGTGGATCACTTTGCCTGAAGCTGGTAAACACTGGACCAGGAGAGCGATATCGATTATCGCCTGTGGGGTTGGGGAGCCGAAGGTTATAGACTTCCTGAGCAAAGGCAAATATGCGGGAGCGGCGCACATTTGTGTGGAGATCGACGCCAGCAGAAACCCACCTCCAGTGGTGATGGTAACAATGCCGGATGGGAAAGCCCTGGAAGTGAAGGTGATCTATGACGCTCTCTCGGAGAGGTGCAGAACCTGTAAGGTGTTTGGACATTCCCCCAGACAATGTCATGGTGATAGGGTGACCCTGGTGCCACCCCCAACAAGACGACCCAAGCTGATCCTCATGCCTTCAGAGGCCGGTACCGGAGCAGAGGTGCCCAGAGTAGGAGCAGATCGACGGTCCGACAACAGGCTTCTAAGGCAATTCCGGTGAAGGATAGAATGCTGAATGGGGGTGATACGACGGCGATTGGGGTTAATCATGAAGCTCGGGTGTTCCCAGGAATGCCTGCGGTGGATGCTTCCGTTATCATTGAGTAAGAGACAGACGGAAGACAAGATAGTGTCGAGGAGGCTGGTGAGATTGAGATACCGGAGGACATACTGGTGGCCCTGAAGGGTGGTGGCTCAGTAGAGGGGACAGTGGTAAAGGTCAATGGATCGATGGGTGATGGAGTCGCGAACGTAGAGGAGGTGTACGTTGGACCATTGTAGGATGAGGTTCAGGCAGAGGAGGAGATCTTCAATGATTCGGTGAACCCTTTCCTGGTGCTGATGGATCAGGACATGGAAGAAATTACTCCCCAGAAATATAAGCACAACACGAGGAGCAGTAGGGGAGGTGATACTGGAAATCAGAAGAGAGGAAGAGGCAGGAATGGAGGATGCGGAAAACCCCCTGTGATGGGGGGGGTGGACATTTAATCCCGATGACCCTTATGGTGTGGAACGTGAGGGGAGCTTCGCTTCCAGGGAAGCAGAGAGTCCTCAGGAAAATCATACTGGAAAGAGATGCATCTCTGGTGGTTTGTTTAGAAACCAACATTCGACGAGAAGTTGTTGACAGAGTGATGGGGTTGTTCCCGGGAGGATGGCAATACTGCTCTAACTTAAATAGCAGTGATGGTGGAAAAATTGATGTTGGGTGGAATCCAGTGGTGTGGTATGTACAGATGATCCATGAGAGTGAACAAATTGTTACGCTGAGTTGCATTAACTCCGGCAGCTTTCATTGCGTGATTTCTACTGTTTATGGCTCTAACTCTGAAATGGACAGAAGAAGACTGTGGGATACGTTGGTGGACTCAACGCAGTAGGCGTTACCTCAGCTGGTGGTTGGGGACTTCAACCAAGTTAGGAAGGCAAGGGAGAAAAGGGGGGGCATGCCTATACCGGAATCTATTTTGAGTAGATTCAATGATGTCGTCGATGTTGCTGGTCTGTTTGAACTCAACATGAGCGGTGGCCTTATCACTTGGCATAATAATAGAAAACCAGTGAGAAGAATATCTAGCAATCTGGACTGTGGGTTGGTCAATGAAGCTTGGCTGGACATTTTCCCTGAGGCTGCTGTTATTTTGGGTGGTCACCCTAATAGTGACCATTCTTGGATGGAGATGATTCTTATGAGACAGATACAACCTAATCGACCTTTCCGATTCCTTAATCATTGGCTGTCTTGGCCTTCTTTTGAGGGGGTGGTCTTAAAAGCTTGGGAGGAAAGGGTTGATGGTAATCCCCTTTTTGTGGTGGCGGAGAAACTCAAGATGGTCAAAGGTGCTCTTAAGGCCTGGTCTAGATGCTTGGTGGACTTGCCTAATCTTATTAAAAAAGCGAGAGAGGTGTTTGATGAGAAGGCGTCTAATCTCAAATTTAATTCGGAGGACCACCGCTGTATGGAAGAGGAGACTAATGCTAGTATTAGAGTCTTACAGTTGGAGAAGGCAAATGAAATTGCTGGCTGGCAAAGAAGTAGGCTCAAGTGGCTGAGAGATGGAGATTGCAACTCGAAAATTTATCATGCTGCTGTGAAGAGAAATAACATGAAGGACCACATTCATAATCTGGTTAATGAGAAAGGGGAACTTGTTGATGAAGTTTCTAAAGTCGAGGAAATGGCGGTGAGCTTCTTCACGAAGTTATACAACTAAGAGGTCGATATTACTTTGAATAAGGTGTCACATTTGGATAGAAGGGTTAATGATGTTATGAACTTTGATTTGACTAAGAGAGCAACGGACGAAGAAATAAAAGAAGCTACTTTCTCTATTGGTGCTTCCAAGAGTCCGGGACCTGATGGTTTTAATGCTAAATTCTTTTAGAGTTGCTGGCACATTGTGGGCAGGGACATTTGTAATGCGGTTAGATGGTTTCTTGTTGGTGGTCGGATGGTCCGCCAAGTTAATCATGCTTTCATAAGGTTGATTCCTAAGAAGTCGGGGGCTGCTATGATGAATGATTACCGACCGATTGCTTGTTGCTCGGTGACCTATAAGATTATTTCCAAGTTACTAGCTCATAGATTGAAAGTTATTTTACCTGGGATTATTTCTCCTCACCAGAGTGCTTTTGTGAAAGGTCGTGCTATATCTGATAATGTCCTACTTGCTACCGAGTTTCTTAGAGATTTCCAGATTAAAGGCAGCTCCAAGAAGGCTTGTTTAAAGATTGATCTGTCCAAAGCTTACGATCATGTGTCCTGGGAGGGATTGTGGAGTTCCACGGTGATGTTGGGGTTCTCCAGTCATTTTATCAGCATTCTACAACAATGTGTTCATACTATCTCCTTCTCAGTTCTTGTTAATGGTATAACCAAAGGTATGTTTAGGGCGTCCAATGGCCTTAGGTAGGGGGATCCTCTATCCCCTCTTCTTTTCATGTTAGTCATGGAGAATCTGACCTGTTTGACTTGCAAGGCGGAAGAGGAAGGGAGGATCAGACCGTTTAAGGTCCAGGGTACCCAAGTCATGAGCCATATGATATTTGCTGATGATCTTATGTTATTTGTTGCTGCCCATATCAAAATCTTCAGGGGTATTAGAACCATTTTAAATAATTTCACAGATCTGACTTGTTTGCACATTAGTGATATAAAATCCAAGTGTTTCCTGTCCAAGTCTTGTGATACCAGAAGGGGGAGATTGAAGGAGGCTATCCAAATGGAATTTGGGTGCTTTCCTACTAAGTACCTTGGAGTTCCCATCTCAGGTGGTGTTGGCAGGGGTGCTGATTTTCAAAAGCTGCTTGGATGATTTACATTTGAAGGTGGAGAATTGGAGTGGTCTGAAGGTGTCCATGGCAGGCAGAGCCGTGCTCATTAAGTCGGTGCTTACCAGTATGGTCAGGTACTGGTGCAGGCTTGTGGATTTTCCGTACTTCATCCTTGAGAAGTGTCGTGCGGTTATGGCTAGCTTCCTATGGAGTGGTGGGCAGCACTCGGTGGCTTGGTTGGAGGTCGCTCAACCTCGGCATGGGGGGTTTGGGGCTGATCGATCCGGATGACATACAGGAAGAGGCCACAGCCAGAAGAGTGTTTGATGTTTTGATGAAGACCGAGTCTCCTTGGAGCAGATGGATGAGAGGAAGGTATGGCAGAAGTCTTGAAGACGGAATGGAGCAGCATGTTAACTATTCTAGAGTATGGAGAAGAATGTGCTCGGCTTGGCACAACTACAAACAGGACTATAGTTGGACGAATGGGAACTGGATTGTGACTGCGGTGGGTGAACCGTGGAGGTTAAACCGGAACCATCCTCAAGTTTTCTGGGACTAGCTGCTGTGGAGTAAGACTCACTGCCCGAAATGGAGTTTTTGTTCGTACAAATCCATTCTTGGTAGACTGGGTACGTTGGACAGAATTAGTAGATGGGGTTATGTGGAGAGCTCGACATGTCTTTTGTGTCGTTTGGAGGATGAATCACATCATCATCTTTTCTTTGGTTGCGGGTACACCAAGTATTTATGGACCAGGTGCTCCCTTAAATTTAATTGGTGTGGTAACCCACCTACGAATATTCATGATAGCATGATGTGGATTTTGGACAAGACAAAATATGATAGACATATGAGGCGGTTTGCGGGGCTCATTCTGACAGGTATCATCTATCATATTTGGTATGAGAGGAATAGTAGGAAGCATGGGAAAAAGAGAGAGACAGAGTACAATGTTTTGATGTCTTTGTACAAAATCTTAACTTGTTGTGTAAAGCGAACCCGGGTACCCTTGCATGGGTTAAACCTGAGGTCATCCTGATGTGGGGTCTTAAGTGACCGTGTATAGTATATGGAGTGTTATACTCCTATACTCTTTTTGGTGGTTAGTAATATTTTACCTTATCCAAAAAAAACATATCAAGTCTAATATGCTTTCTAATAGCAATACACATGAAAAACTTGTTTGGCCAATCATAGGTTATGCCAAAGCATGGTGCACCATCTACCTCATAGAAGTGTGATGGTAGTAATGTAGGTGCTGCCAAAGAGGGGTACATTATTTTTGTATTGGCCATTGGGTCAAGCTTAATTGGTGACTTGGAGATCCCAAGCCTAGAAGCATGCATATGATTATGGAAAAGATTTGCACATATCATCTATCAAAGAGTTGCATATGATGCAATTGGCACGATTGCTTGCCTATATAATCAAGTTGTGGGTGATCATCCAAAGATGACTCATGATTTGATGAAATATGGATCTTGGCTCATTAGAAAATTATTCGTTGTAGTTTTCCTGATTGATACTTGAGGGTGGTCAATTTGAGAAAAATAATGAGAATGATAATGAATTAAAGACCTAATTATTATCGACATAATTTTAATCAAATCAATCAAAATGAGTTTTTGACAAAATTGTAAATTCTTTTGTTGAATATAATGACAACAAACAACAAATACTTGTCTATGTGATTGGTTCTTGAGAAGGACAACTTAATGGGAAGAACTTCCACGTCTGGTTCAGGATGTTGAGAATCATTCTCACACAGGAGTGCAAGCTCTATATCCTGGAAATGCCAGAACCAAAGGAACACCTCAAAATGCACCAAGAGCTGACAGTGATTCTTACAAGAAGCATACTAAAGATATCATAGATGCCAAGTGTCTGATGCTATGCTCCATGAACTATGAGTTGCAAAGGCATCATGAGAATATGGGTGTGATTGAGATGGTCACACATCTCAAGAACATGTACCAAGATCAGACAAGATAAGAGAGATATGATGCCTCCATGGTGTTGTTCAAATGTAGCATGGTAGAAGGAGATCCAGTAGGTCCTCATGTACTCAAGCTCATTGGGTATGTGAAGAACCTAGCTAGACTGGGATTCCCTTTGGGCCAAGAGTTGGCCATTGACGTGATTATGCAGTCACTGCCAGAGTCATACAGTCAGTTTGTCATAAACTACAACATGAATGAATTTGACAAACCGTTGACAGAGTTGTTGGGCATGTTGTGAACAGCTGAGACACAAATGAAGAAAGACACACCTGAGTCTATGATGATGATCAACAAGACAAAGGGGAAGTCTAAAGGAAAAGGAAAAGCTAAGAAGGGTTCTAAATCTATCCATAAGCCCAAGTCTTCAGATCTCAAGGCAAAGGGAGGTGTGAAAAAAGTAAGAGGAGATTGTCAACATTATCACCAGTCTGGACACTGGAAAATAAATTGCCCACTCTGGTTAGAGGAATTAAAGAACAATAATTAAGGCACTAAGGCCTCCACTTCAGGTACAAGTTTTATAAGATAAATTTGATTACTTATTCATTTGGTATGTGATACCAAATAGAGATCTGACATACCGATGTGCAAGATCTAACAAGAAGTAAAGGTCTTCATGGAAGGACAAAGATAGATAAGGTGGAGAAAGAGTTACAGAAGGTTTGGTCTACATTTAAATTTATCTTAGCCCAATGGGCATGTAATAGAGTTATTAGAACTACTATTTCATTATTCCAAGAAAATAGAAACATTTACTTTCAAGCATCTTGTATGAAAAGGATGATATATCAATAAAGTGAGATATTAATGTTTCTGTTTCAAAAGATATGATCTTGCATGACAATGCCCAAACATCTAATGATCTTTGAATGAAAGATTTTAAGATGGATGTTTATAATGTTAATACCAAGGATTATAATTGATAACTCAAGACTATCATTAACATTAGTCATCTTGCACGTACATATAAGAGATGCATGTCTAGAATACATATTGATGTTAATATAGATTCCCTTGGTTATTGAACCTAAGAAAACATGCAAAGCCTTATTTATGCACAAAGTGACATAACATCCTTCACTATATGTAGTGGGAGGATAAGTCTTATTAGACCTCATACATGTGATGCATGAAGATCTTATGGAATGAATGCTATAGATGATTACTCACATTTAGTTTCATTTACTGGTAATATGATGATATGTAATCCATAAAATGGAAATCTCTTGAAATGTTCAAGGAAACTATAAACAAAATATAACCTTGATGAAAGTATTAAGAAACTTTGATGAGATCAAATATTGAAATAATTTTCATCAATAACTTGAATACCTTCAAAATAAAAGATTGTGATAATGTATCACAAGTCAAATCCATCTAAACATGATGATGTGTCAGAATGAAGGAATTATACCATGATAAGTCATGATATGATCATCAATTAATCTAATCTTTTTATCCTCATAAATATAAAGCTATCACTAAATGATGTACCACTTCAATGGTCTATTAGACATCATATATGATATGATTTGGGAATGTCCCATATGTCTATAGGATTAAGACCTACATTGAGAAAGTAGTTTCTTGATAAGGTTTATCCACAAACCAAAATTGTTAAATGTTACTATTAATCCCAATCCAATAATAAAAGTGTTTTGTTGATAGGATAGCTGAGTTCCTAAAGAATCAATGGGAGTAAAAGTAAATCTTGAAATGTTCAAGATCAATAAAGAGGTACAATGTGAACTAAGAGAATCACTAGTTGTTGTGGAATCTCAAGTTCATCATATAACATAGAGCAAAATAGTTGTAGTAGAACATGTATGAGATTGGAGGATTGTGAATCCAACGATTTATATAGGTTGGTCATGACAAGACGATCCAACTAATCAACTAGAAGCTATAATCTGAGTAATGGCTCAAGGCCATTATGGGATCCATGCAAACTAACAAGGTATGACCTTGATAGTATTGCCAAAGGGGTAATACATAAAGGGTGCAATAGGGTCTTGTGGCAAAGACCTACGTTGATGACATAAAAGGATAGATTGATTGAATAAGGTTTTCAAATTAGTTCAAGTTGTTGAACATGATAGAAATTCCATTACCAATTTTCAAGCTTGTTGTTTTAGTTAAAATAGACTAAGAGATTTGGCATATGAGGATTAAATTGGATTCCTTAAAGTAATATATCAGAGGATGTGTACATCACACAACCTAAAAGGTTTTATAACTTAAAGAATGAAAATAAAGTCTATTAACTACAAAGTTCAATCTAGGATTGAAACAAACAACTCAGAGGAGGATTCTTTTGACTTGACAAAATACTCAAAGAGTTGGACTTGAATCAAGATAAAAGATGAAATTTGTGATTACAAAATATTTAGTAGGAGCATATGTAAATATTCCACATGTGATGAGGGATAACATCTCAATATTATGAACATCGAGAGCTGGCATGAAGACCCCTTCAACAATGAAGGACGTGATGAAACATCTTATGAGATAAGTATCAAGACCTATGAGATAGTTCATGAATGTTTCACAATGGAAGCTTGAGCACATACTATATCAATGTGTTGAAAGAGTTCAACACGGGAAGGATTTAGTGAGAGAGAATCATATTGGTCTCTCATGAACCTTATGTTCCAATTCTTGTGAAGAATGGAAATGACATGCAAAGGCTGTAGCAATGGATATATCATGAATGCTATTATCCCATATAATCTTGTATGTATTGGACGTGACAAGATAATAGTAAATTCCAATAAGGGTTATTGGAAAGTCATTAAAATATTCATTAGTGTTTGAGATATACCTAAGGATAGATTGCTAGTCTATAAGGATAGCAAAAAAAGGAAGAGTGGGATGTTAAGGGTTACATTGATGCAAGGTTTCATAATGACAAAAATGATTGCAAATTAATATTTGTTTTAAGGAAAGATATTAATTAGTTAGAATGGTTCCGAAATAATAGCCATTAATACTGTTCTACGATGGAAGCCAAGTACACTTGTGTTATGAACATAGAGTGATACTATATGGATGTAGTAGTTCATGTGATGAACTTATAGATGTACCAACCATTGATGACTTAGTAGTAGTACTATTTAAAAAGAAATTGGCCATTCTATTCATCCCGTGGCCTGGGCTCGATCCTGGGATCTCTCACTAACAAACCAAGTGTCTAACCATCTTGGTGTCTTCTGTTCAATGGAGCTAATTGTTAGGCAAGGAATATCAAATACCATATTATGGTAGTTTCATCTCATATGAGAAATCATATAATGAATAGATAAAGGAAACATGCAATATACCACTATAAGAAAAATGTTGCTAACCCACTAAATTAGGACTAGCACAGTAGAAGCATGGTGGACATGTTTAGACCACCAAGAATATGATTCATGGGTGATTGGCTGTAAGTTCAAGTGGGAGTATGTTGGTAAGGTATGCCCATAGAGCCAATCATATGATGATTGACATGGCATAAACCATAAAAGATTTGATTAATACTCATAAAAGCAAGCTTCCAATTCATTCTATTTTGTTCAGTTATGAGATAATGAAGAAGTACACAACTTGGAAGCATGAGATCATATGAATGCTAAGAGTATGTACATTCTTATTATGTCCCTAGTTGGTTGTTAGTATGGAAGGTAGATAGACACCAATAACACATAAGACTAGAGGGTGGCTTGATTGATGACATAATCTCGTTACTCATGATATGATAATCTCAAACCAAGCACACATATACATGTTAGGGAACAATGTATCAGACAGTACCACCTTGAGAGTGACACATGAAAACCATCATATTGAAGTCATAGTCATCTCTCATAGTGAAGGTGGTGATTGTGATTCTTAGACCCGAAATCACTACACTTGTCACATGTCGTTGGGTACACTTTGACATCATCAAATGCAGTCCTGAAACATGGGTTGTTATAAAGGTGATGATTGGGTGACTTTGACACATGGGGATAGACTGTGAGTGATAGAGATGGGATTTGTACATCCTGCTGGAGTATGATATCCTGGCCACTTGATAAGCAAGATTGAGAAATGCATGCGCATGCACATGTGAATCAATATATGTTATTAAGGTCACATTATCTCAGATAGTTAGCTCTTGGTTCAAGAAACATGGATTGAATGTTGAAAGGATGACAATTACATACCTCAAGTTCATTCTATATATCAGAGACAAAGGAATTATACAATCACTACAACACCTTATACATATTGTAGGTTGAAGTTATTCTCCAACTTTCCATTCACTTGGGTAGAACTAATGTGCGATTAGGCACCGCTTCTTGTTTGTGATGTCATAAGCTAGTTATGGACATTCACTGCCAATGTGATAAGGGACCCATTGGGTAACACACAAATGAACTCATCAAGAAGAGGATTTTATCTTGAATGATGATTGGATTGATTACTAAAGCATTTAGGTATTCAATTCACACATCATATCGAAAGATTGGCTGACTAAACTGCCAAACGACCATCTCAAGTGTTGAGACGGCCGTTTGGATAGGCCAGATGGGCATCTCAAGTGTTGAGATGGCTGTTTGGATAGTCATGCTAATCAAGGATCGAATTGGCTAAGTTCTTCCCAACACGAGGAGTGAACTAACCAGTTCAAACTGTTGACCTGATCGACTTGATTCAGGCTCACCAGACAACCATTTGGGTGAGCGAGACGGGTGTATTGCATGTGTGAGATGGCTCAGTTGGGGCCGAACAAAGGTTATGGATGTTTCCTGAAATTTTTCAATTGCACATTACTTGTGGTTCAAGGAATTCATATGTAATATTAATTGGAATCAAAATTGCCAAATTCTTGTGCTATTGGGAAACTACCAATGACTGCTTGGCAGTGAGAGATAACCATCTTGTGTGACTAGACAACTATTTGGGTCACCACACGACCATTTTGGAGTTGACAAGTTGTGAAAATTCAAGATCATCTGGTCCCTTCCACTCACGCACAATCCCATATAGACTGGGAACCCTGACCCTAACCCCGCCTATAAATAGAGGAGGGCCTTTCCAAAACACAACAACACAAACAACTGAGAATCAATTCCTTTGACAATTGTTATCCTCTCTGGTTGTGATATCCGAGAGATCCCAAGAAGGTCTTATCCATCAAGGGAAGGCTAACTGTGGGAGAGAAAAATTGAGGATCATTTTTGTAGAGAGAAAGTTGGTGACTAGTATGCCACCATGTGGGACAACTCTTTCCTATCTGTTCTAGTTGAATGACATGAGTTCTAGTTGGTCCGTTTGGTCTACTCTAGAGGCAGGAGTCCTTTGACTGTTATTAGGAGAGAAAACTCAACCTACAATCCATGGTGAGACCATAGGAGTCGCTGCAGAAGCTGTTCTATTCGTTGTTCATGGTGAAGAGTAGGAGTTGCACATCCACCATCCGAGAGCAACTAGAAAATAGTTGAATTGAAGCAAGTTTTTTTCACTGGACTTGCTCCAGGACCATGTATAACTCGTTAAACCATCCTTCCTATTTCATAGTAGTTGACGCGATATTGTTGTTAGGGGAATATAGATAGATAATTTTTTTTTGTTTCCACTGCTATACTCTATGCCCACTTTTTACCAATGAAAAATGGATCCATGTATTGCATGGGGGCGACTTCGATAAAGGTATGTATGTTGGGTCCATGGGTAAGAGTAGGATAGGTGACTGGGAAGTCTGTAGAGAAGCACGGGGGGGGGGGGGAGAACAATGTTTCTTGAGATGCTCACATCTAAGGCACCAAGAGCATGTCAGAGGTTTGTAGAAATGTTTCTAATGATGAGAAACAAAAATACCATCAAAACTAGGTGAGATAGGAAAAAAAAGAAGCAATGGAGAGGTCAGTAGCCAAGGTTGATGAGGAGATCAGAGGGAAGATGGAGTCATATGAAGGGTTAAGGGTGGAGAAGGATGATGCTGAGGTAGATGATGAGGTGATAATAGATTGAAAATAAGAACAAAAACTATTAGGGTGAAGTTGAGGAGGTGTGTACCTATTGTTTGGTGAAAGTGTAGTGAATAATGCAGCGTCTTCTACCAATGTGTCTAACCATGACTATGACAATGTTTCAATCTCGATGGGGTTTGTGAATGTGCTTGGTGCATCTTGGTACACATCTCTCACAAATAGGTAGTCCGCAGAATCTGATTCTTCAAAATCCCATTCACCCAACATTCTAAAAAGTGGAAGGAGCTGGACTGGAATTTTGATGAAGAGATCAGTAACCCATGTCGTTAGGGTATGGTGATCAATTGGTCTGAGGTAGATGACGCAATCCTATTTGACTTATAGTTCTGAGACCATCTTTGACTAACCTTATGTAACATGCATATTATTGTGTTTTTTATGCTAGTATAGTAACCTAAAAAATCTTGTTTCCAGCCCTGATTGTGTTGATACCTTGATTGATCTTGAACCGGTGGTACCTCCATTCTTTTGGGAGAGTGAAAAACTTCACAATGTTTGGATTGAGCATGTAATCCACATATGGGAAATCTAAAGCCATGCATGAATTAGTCTGGTGTAAGGATTGGTCTATATGTGGTATCTTGTTCTGATCTCTACCCTTCACTTTTTAAACAACATTGATCTTCTTGTAGGTAGCTACTATGTTCTTACTCGATTTTCTAAGAATGTTGGTGATGAGACAACCTATCCTCGTGTTGGTTGACAACATAGAGCCTTGAAGTATTTTGTGTGTGTTTGATGGCTCAAAGGCGACTATGTACAAGTATCACAACAAAATAGGGTTTGTAATCAAGAGAGCAATGGCACCGACAATACCTGTGTTTCACTATGTACACACAATCTGAATGCAAATAAATTCAGTTATGATCTACATAATGAGTATCATGTATAGATGGTGTGAATTAATCTGATAGATTATGTATAACATGTTTTCTCCTTTGTGAGTAGTTTGGTTGCAGCTGTGCATTCTTCAAGTTGTCACAAGATGTTTCGACATAGGGGGGCAATGTGATATCTAAGCCAGCACATAAAGTGTATTGTCGGTGAAGGTTTTGCTACAAAATTTGTTGCTATACTATCTTCTGGGTGATGTTGAGTAATTTCCTTCTGTAGCATTGACAAAATCATGGATGTCGAGAGGTACCATAGGTTATTGTTGTTGTTTTCAGTTGTTGTATTCTAGAGAGAGGTTGGATCTTTCTCTCACTAGATTTCTCGCATTACCCATTACACATCAACAAAACACGACAAAGATATGTGTTGTGGTTGCTAGTGATGGGGGCTTTGTAACATGTCTTATAGTATGTACACATACTCCTCTAGAACCACTACGTGCGTAAACACATGGCCTCAATTACAAATGGGAGGAGTATCATGTATGTGGGAAGAGTTCTGACTGGCAAGGGGCAGAGAGGTAAGCCTGTTGTAGATAAGATTTCACTATGTAAATGAAGGAAAATATTTTGATAATTGTGTTAAGTAGATTTTTTACTCCATGAATATTATCGAGTTGTAAAATGCATTTAAAGGGGAAATTTAAACAAGGTGAGGGATCAATTGAACTATATGATAAATGATAAAGAGGTTAGAGTTTGAAAGAAAGGACACATGCCCCAACCTCCCTCATTTCAATGTGAAGGGAGTTAGTTATGGGGAGTAACCACTTAATGTGTCCAAGTGAGAGCATAGTAGAGTCTTATGACTTCACTAATTTAATAAGATAGATTAAGACAAGTAATCTTCATCGAGAAAAATAGTTGGAACCTTTGTCGAGGTCCAATCTATGCAAGGACATCACAATGAAGCTTGGACATCAACTATAACATTATTTACCAACAAATTCTATAAGAGTGTGAAGCATACCCTTAACTATGAAGCAGGACAAACTAATGAAAATGAGGCAAGAATGCAACTTCATTATTGTAGGTGGCAATAAGCACCGACTGACAAGGATGAAGATCCAAAAATCAAGTATGGGGGGCACAATGACCTTTGCCCAAAGAATAGATGAAGGACTCAACAAAATAGCAAGATCTGTGGTATCTTGATCATGGATGGCTCATGCAGACACACAAGAAGATGATCAAGAGTTAGTAGAGACCATCTATGTCACACTATGGATATGAGTGTGGCATCTTAGCAAGTCACAATGAGCATTAATGAGTAATAAGGACCGATACGGGGGTATGAAAATCATATGGTAGTTTAAGTCGAGCTTGTGGGATTCATGGCATGCAAGACTAAGTCACACAATGGTAGAGAGGGACATAAGAGGAGGATTCATATGCCAAAGTCACAACATCAGGCATAACCAATCTAGGACAAAGTGCAAATAAGCTAGATCTATCAAGATGTGTTAGATGGAGATGGTCTGAGCTAGAGTAGATCTCAACGAGGATGATATGAGCTAAGGAAAATTTCGTTAAATCTATAGTGGAACTAGGACAAGTTGGATCGAGCTTGGGGGAGAGGATCAAAGCTTAATGAGATCTAAAGGTACATATTAAGAGCTCAAGAGACAAAGCTCTGATCCATGAAAGGCTAGTCACAACATTGCTACACCAAGCTCAAATGAACGAGAAGCAATGGAGTCAAAGTGAGATAGAAAAATCTGAGCCCGGGCACATGACATGGATGGTTAGTAGAAATGGTGACTTGAATAGTTACATGGATGGATGCACACTAAGATAACATGAAATGATGCAAGAAATTACATCAAAAATGAGTCAGTGTTGGCAGTTGCAAGCACATCTAGCAGATGAGAAGTGGTTAACCTACATGCAAAGGATGCAAATAGTTTCCCTGCGTGCACACCAACACAACCGGTTCTTAGAGCAAGTGGTTGGAGGAATGAGCAAGAGGACCCTAAAAACACACACCGGTGTTGATAAATGTGTATATTGTAAGAGCTTCCAAAGGGTGTTGTCAGAGGAACTACATTGCCTTTAATAGAGTTATATGCCAAATAGGGACATGGGTGTAGGTAGCCCCATAATGGCCTACACATTGGATCTATAAAATAAGGTGTGGGATCACTTGTAATATTACTTAGTAGGCCAAGATATTGAGAATCAACTCAAGTCGTGAGAGAATCAATCACCATAGGGTGAAGGGAATTGCAAGGATCAATTTCTAGTGTATTTGTGAAGTTTCCTTTTTGGGCTCAAATGTAAGGTATCCTTGTATAAAATATACTATGGTATTATACTAAAAAGATAATTCCTTTAAAATTGGGTGATGTTGGATTGTCTTCTCCTTCCTTTCCTCTATCATTCCTTTGTGTGCACATTGGTAGGATGAACTAAAGTGTGGAACTTTAGTGATATTATGAAAAGATAAAGATTTTTGTTACAAAAGTAATAGTAGTGAAATGTTTTGTTCCTAGGACCTTCTCAAGTTGGAAAAGTTACATAATGATAAGGTGTGATTTGGTTAATATGTCAACTCCACTCAGAAGTGTGTCTCTTTGCTTTATTGCACGTCTTTGGCATCACCTTACAAGGAATGGCCTTCTTGACACTAATCTACATTATCAACAACACTCATTGTTGGACATAACAAACCCTACAACGCTGGACACAAAAGCCACCCTAGAAAAAGATAATTCTATGTGTCATTAGTCCCTCCTTTTGTTTGTCCCTATTTCTTAAGTTTGGAATTATTTGTGCATTTTGGTTGAACCTTTTTTGAATTCCTTTGGAGTCTTCTTTGTTTGTGCCATAGTTCTTTATCGGGACTTCCATCAATAACCATGTGTGATTCCTCATAAAGTTACGAAGAAGTGGTATCAGAGTGTCACTGGGTAGAAGTATCTAAGACACAACTTGTAGATGGTATGTGTCAATTATCCCGTTACTAAATGTTTGTAATGATTTTTTTTCTCAAAGAATAGATGAAGGACACAATTTGAGTAGCCACATTTGCGAGATCTCCATGGACGGTTGATGGAGACACACACATCAAGTAATCAAGAGCTGATAGAGATAGGCTAAGTTTCACCACGTAGTTGAGTGTGGATGTTGAGCAAGTTAGTGCAAGAGGTACATGAAGGTGATGAGCTCCAATGATAGTTCAAGCAGAGATACTAGAATTTCAGCCATGCATGACTAAGTTAAGTGATGGTTGAGAGTGACCAGAGCTAAGGAATCAACTGCCAAAGTCACGCCATCAGACACACCCAACTTGGATTGTAACTTGAGTGACATAACCAATCCCTCTTAACTCAAGCATAGACACTTAGTGCCTCCCCAACATGTAAACAATCTAGTTACACCCTTGATTTATCATCTGTTAGCACTTTTTTTTGGTCGACTAAAACTCATCTTGCTTTTTTTTCATTTTTTGTAAAAGCGGTATTTACAATGCACTCATTCAAAAAATATGGAAATGAAGAAAGGAATAGACTATACAAAGTATTCTATCTTGAGAACAAAGAATAAAGTAATAAAGACAAGCCTTTAAGAAACTGCACAGATTTGAAACTAAGACCAACATAAGAAGCAACTTCAAACCATCTTTTCAAAGGATGAAAAGTCCACCAAACAAAAAAAGTATCTCCATAGCAGCACCCAAGCAGCAGGGAAGGGACCAGGATAGAAACACCATCACTTGAACAACAAGCTCACAAGGCCCGAATGAGCAGCCCATCAACCAAGGAACCAGCCTCAACCAACCAGTAGCACCCACATTCAAAATCATCAACAACAAGGCCAACACCCGAAGCACAAGCAAAAAAAACAACACCAACAGAGAAAAGGGATACAACAACTTCTAAGCAACAAACCGGATCAAAACCAGCAGGTCCAACCATCAAGATGGAGTGGGAGGGGAGTGTCGACATCCACATAGGATGGTGACTCGACCCTCTTAGTAGCCATCAAAGAAAAGGTGAGAGGGAGCATCAACATCCAACGAAGGATGGGGACTCGACCATCACCATCACATGAGGAAACAAACTATCAAGAATATCATGGATAAGAGAAGGGGAATCTATAAATCTTTGAGTCTCATGGCTCAAACTGCTATAACAACTCCAACCACAGCAGGCTCTAGATCTTCCGCACCTCTTCAATCGCATAGAGAAAGCGCATCAACAAGAGAGCCCATAATCTCAGCAAATAGCAAAACCATCCCCAATCATAACCAAAGCAAGCAACAAAAGCACCATAGAGAAAAGGAACACTCGACCATCACATAAGTGAGAGGGGAGCTAAACATCAACAACAGAGAGAAGGGAGCAAAACAACCATAAAACTATTTCCAGAGAACAAGCAGTGATGAAGGCACAAAGCCAGGCAACCAAAACCATCCAAGACTGATCCAAAACTGAAAGATGAGAGAGCAGAAAACCTTCCAAAGATCTGGCTATAATCGTAAACCATAACCAGCTGAAGCAAGCATATATGAAGGAAAGGACAAGTAGCTTGAGCTAACAAGACTCAACCACCACTAAGCAGAGAAAGGAGAAAACTCCCAAGCCAAAAGCCAGAGCAAAAACACCCAACCAAAGGGAACCAAACAGCACCAACAACGCCCTAAAACAACCCATCAACACCAGGCACAACACCCTCCAAGGGAACACATCTAGAAGCTGAAAGCCAATAAGACATCTTGGAAGTAGGAGATATAACCATACTCAAAAATCAGATACTCAACCAACACCAAACCATCAATCCTCCATCAGAAGCAACCAACAGCAGATCACATAGTTAAAATCTTGATATCTTTCTCAATCTCTTTCCAAAGAACATCAGGGTTCTTGTACCTATTACCGTGCACTCTTCTATTTATTTCCCGCCAACAATGATGCATGATGATAAGTATAGCAATATCATCATTCAAGCTCTTCATACCAGCAATAGATTCCCAACTCTTGGGAATATTCTAACCAAACCATTTCTCTTAGCCATATCCCACAAACTTATGGAATAACTGCAATTGAAGCTAATATGGTTAGTATCTTCATAAGCATTCATGCAAAGGAAACATATGGATGTAAAAGGTATCCCTCTCATCCTAGAATAATCTGATGTAGGAAGCTTATTATGGATAGCCTTCCACATATGAATCTTTGCACTCATGTTACTTTTACTTTCCCAAATCCACTTAAAAATCTTCTCTTCATTCTTCTTAATCCTAATACACTCCCAAAAGAATTTAAATCTAGGATTCTTGACACCCTTCAGCAGAATCTCATCCCCATTATCTTTGCAAATAGGAACAGTATCAAGAATCATCTGTTAGCGCTTTCTTTCACAAAACCTTTAACTTTTTTGTATTGGGATCATAACTCCACACTTCAATAATCCAACCAGGATTGCATACGACATCTAATAGAGGAAAGGAAGGAGAAGACAATCCCACACAAACCTATATTTAATAATACCACAATACACTTTATATAAGGATCCCTACACTTAATCCTGGTGACAACTCCTAAAATACATAAGGAACTCCATCTTTGCAATGCCCTTCATTGTTTGGTTATTGTATAAGTTTCTACATGTTGGACTTAACAAACCCCTTAGGAAATGATAGATTCTAGTGGAGAGTCAACCTTCTCATCCCAGTAGCAAGCAATGATGTACAAAGTTAGTTCACAAGGTTGAGTCCTAGAATGACTAAGGGAATGAGAGAGTAGCTGATGAGCTATTGGTTAAACCTTGGTTGAATGCCTTTAGAGCCTTCTTCCTTTGTGCCATATGTCTTTGTTGAAACTTTCACACATCACCAGAGAGTTATTTTCTCATAAAGTTCCAAACAAAACACCTTATACATACCATTAATAGAAGAAAACCCAAGAAGTAATGACTGGAGTCAAAAGGTAGAATACTAACACAATAGTAGAAAGATGGCATCAAGAAAACATCATCCGATTACAACATAACAATGATATAAGAAGTATCAGACATCTGGTGGCACAGGACTGGGCATCATAAGGCATCATCAAGGTTCACTTTCTCTCTATGGGAATGGATAATGTCAGATTCCAAATTGAAGGTAAAGAACCCCATCTGGATAGAAGATTCATCATCATGAAAGGATAAGAAAGCTCATATTGAGGCTTTACCCTTGTGAGAAAAAGTCATCTTGAAATATTTAGGATGGACCAAGATTCAAAGAACTATATATATTGGAAATACAAAAGAATATATTCGAATTTTTATATTTGAAATATCTATTGTTTATTTCAAGATAAATGTTCAATAATATATAGGAAATAAGCTCTCAATCCCTAGTTTTGAGTTAAGGATCATTAAAGGTGTTCCATCTGTATAAGTGATAAGAAATAAGATCATACATAAAATTGATGTTTAAATGTAAGGTATACATGAAATGAATCTCTAACCTAAAACCCCTATTGACGTATGTGTAACCTACTAGTCTAAAAATGATGGTATCTATCTAAATACCTATGTCATATTTCATCTGTTGTATCTCATGTATGGTTTCTCACATGCCAGTAAGTTTATGTAGCAATGTGTTTGTTACCTTTTTTGTGGTTTCCATATATTTTTTGTGATTCATAGTTGCTAGCAGTTACCGTATAACTGTCTCTATATCCTAAAATGGAGTCACAACAATATGTTTCTCAACTCAACATTATATGCTTTATGGATTCTTCAACAATCTGTGTGTGAGTTCATCGATTCATCTTGTCTATCTATTTCAACAAATTATTTGTTAGCTCATTGGTCCAACATGTCTATGTACTTCAATATTGTGTCTGTGAGCTCTTTGTGCAATCGAGTAGTGTGTTACTTTCTTATTACTTTCTTTTGCACTCAGAAGACATAAGTCACAAAAGGATAGTATAAATGACACGTACAGGTCATACTTTATGCATATTACCATGCTATATTACCATGTTCTTAATTTTTTAATGATTTGGAGAGGAATGAAGGTGCAAATAATCAAGTTGTTCTCTTTTACTTGGTTGTATGTAAAATATGGTGTTTGTAATTATGAACCCTATAAAAGATTAGTTTTGAGCTTCAGTGTTTTGAGTAGATTTAACTATCTATTCATTTTCTTGCTTAGTTCATTTGTTTTTCATGGTAGTGCATTTCATGTTGCTCGTTTGCTTTCTTACTATTTTTTTAGTTTCTTTAGCAGTCAACATGCACATGCCATAGAAAGATAGCAATGATGATTTTATAAATGACATGTTATAGACTAGAAGGAGTCAACTATTTGTTAATCAAGCAGTTCTCTTTTAATGAGTTGTTTGTGTGAGTACTAATTATGCATCCAATAATAAAAGTCGTGTTTGAATTAGTTTTGATTTGGATTGAAAATAAGTTCATAAACCTACTTAGTCCATTTATGTTTTATCACATTATGTTTCATCCTACTTATTTATTTTTCTTGTTGATTTTTGTATTTTTTAGCAGTAAACATACTTATGGTAGAGAAGGAGAATAGAGGTAATCTTACTAATGAAATGCTACATGTTGGAGGGAGTCACCTAAATGTTAACTGAGTCGATCTTTTTAGCGAGATGTATTATTTGGTGAGTATTAGTTATGAGCCAAGACAAAAAAGTCAAATCTAATTTACATTTTTCCAATATAGGTTGATTTTTTTATTGAAAACATCTTGGAAGTTGATGCTAAAATTGAAACTAAAAAATATATAATATTTGACATTGTGTTTAAACACTTCAAGTTTTATGTTTTTCATTAAAATGATAATTAAAGTCATATGAGTAAAGGATTTTTTATATAGGAAAAAAGATGGACCCTTTACTTTGTAGTTATGTATTAGATGAATTCAATTGCAGTGAAAGTACTTAGCATGGGTCTTATGGTAATAGATAATACAAAATAAGAAACCCCACTCCTTAAGTAGTTTTTTATATGTGCATTTTTGATAGGTTTATGAGCTTGTTACAAAAGTTGTGCATTAAGAAATTCAATCATATATGGAATGTGTTTTATGTATTAAGAGGGCATGATATTTTTATTAATAGTAGTTTTCCTAATTTGTTATTCATGTTGTAGATATTAAAAAGAATAGGAGTTACTTAATCCTGAGTGACTTTTTTCTTTAACAGTAGATGTGTACATTGGTCTGGTTGGTGTGATGTTTTACTAGGATCTAACAACTCATATTAATGTTTTAACGTGAATTACTATTGGATAATTTAATTTAGAAGGGGAAAGGGCCTAGGGAAGAGACTAAGAAATATCATGCACATGCAGGACAGAACACCATCAGAGGCCTCTAAGGACCAAAAATATGGATGACAAAATATGAATAAGAAAATGACGGCATCAAGAGGATCCTGGAGGAAGTCACCAAAATTATTGATATTGTGGCCAACCAAGACACAAGTAATGGCTTTGATAGAACAAAATTGGAGGATTTATACAGGGCGCACACATAATTGTTAATCCAACATGCGATGATGTGGTTATGGGCATGGAAGAGGAGGATAAATCACTCATTCATGATAAACTATAAGGAAAAGAATTGTGTGGGGATAAACAAATCTTAAAACAATTAAGGTATGAGAAGTGTTGGCACAACCACAAGATAATGGTTACCTTTACATTATGTTTCACCATATAAATAAAAAATATAATAGTTAGACATTTCCTTATTTAAATCATATTCATATTAAGCCCCACTCTATCTACAACAAATCATGCTAGAGAAATCTATTTGCTTACCAGTCTAGTATATCATATTTTCAATTATTTCTTATATTGCACTTTGCCATGTAAGTACTATGGAGAAAACATTATTTTGATGAATCTCCTCACATATGTATTGTTGAACATAAATAGCCCCTAGTAATAAAGTCAACACAATCTATTTTTTTTAGATTGTCCGTTGACGAAGTAATTTTGGGATTATCATTTTTGAGTTAATTGTTTGAAGACTATTTTGTAAATAAACCTGCATTTAATGCATTTTATCATGCACATTTTGTGGAAACTGAATGTACACAAGTATTCTAGTCAACACAACTTAATTTAATGAAATTAATACATATGAATGGAATGATTTTGGAGTTACCTTTTTTGATTCAATTGTTTATAGTATTGTTGGTTAAAATTTAGTATTACTATTAAACAAAATTTTCTAGAGTTGAGAAGGGACATTACTACAATTACTACTACTACTACTACTACTACTACTACTACTACTACTACTACTACTACTACTGTTGTTGTTGCTGCTGCTTCTGTTGCTGCTACTACTAGTACTACTACTACTCCTCCTCCTACTAATACTACTGCTACTACTACTACTGCTACTACTACTACTACTACTACTACTACTACTACTACTTCTAGAATTTGGTGGGGAGAGGAGACCTTTACTTTTAGAAAAATTATGGAGTTGGAGGGGGGATACTTACCCCTTTGTGCCACCCTCCCTCCACCAATGGTTGGCACATGCCACATATAGTGTCTGGTTAATTGACCCGCTCAGATCTATTTAGACTCACCAAGTATGGGCGAGTTACCCATGGTAACTACTATCAATTACGTTCAACCATCATTTTGTCATATAGCACATTGGATCTGTTGGTGTGCCCCAATTTGGACCCGTGGTATTTGTTAGTGTGCAACCCTCCTACGAGTAAATCTATCAAATGGGTGGGTGGGTTGTGTTTGTGTTGGGTCATTGTAGGTAAGGGTCTAATGGGTGTGGGTAAAAAAGATACAATTCTAAATAGGTGGAAGAAAAGCACACCCAAACCTAACCTAGTGGGTTGAGGGTTGACCCGTGAGTGCCCATATAAAATCTGCCCAATCAAAAATAAGTTGCTAGTTTATTCTCTTAACACTAAGAACAACACTTAAATTATCATGTAGCTATATTTTCAATGTGAAATATAGTGCAGAAAACCAACCAATTACTATGTTTGATGTTAAACCAATCAGTTGTCAACTTATGATTATACAAAATTAAAAGAAGAAATAACTACTAGATGTTGAATTTTGATGTAAAATAAGAAAATCAATGTAGTTTTCATGTATGAAATTGCCAAAAAGCAACACGTAATTTTTCATATAAAATCAGGCATTCCTAATATTACAAGTACTTGTCATCTATTGCAAACACAAAACAAAGAGAATAAAAATGCTGCAGTTAAAGTTTAAGATTTAGCTTGTACAAAACAAATGACATCTTTTAATATGTGCATGTGTATAATATGTAAATAAATATATTAACTTAAATTAAATGGGTCACCCACAGGTGCATGCAGATCACCCATGAAACCCTCTATATAAATGGGTGTGTATATGGGTGATTTTTAGTAGGTGATAAATTTCATCACCCAGACCCAACTTAAACGGGTCGAAACATGGGTTCCAGTGAATTTTGACCTAGTTTGATAGATTTTCCCATGCGTATGGAGTTGTCTTTCAGGAAAATTTTTCCTTATAGTGAAGTTCATCTTACCAACTATCATTATTGGTTATGCAATCATGGATCTTGGAATCATTCTAACCCACCACAAACGCTTGCTCCCTGCCTGCTCTGTTTTCCTCTTGAGAAGATGTTGAGAGAGGTTGGCATGCCTCATCATTTGGTTCTTATCACTCGTCGACTATGTCATCTAAGACTTTATTGTATGGGAAATCTCGTAGTACTACAATCTAATTGTTAACAACTCCTCCACTGGCTTACATAGTATTTCCACCCATGTCGTAAGTGAGGACCCCAACTAGTGCTATTTCTGATGTTGAGGGTTTTCTAAGCACTCTTGAGTAGAAGTTCTTCCCTATGGCTTTGTCATACTATGAATGTATCTCTGTTTTAAAGATTTCAAGCAGACACAATTTTTTGAGGAGTTGCTTTATCTTCTTGCTTATATGTCACAGAGAGAAATCAATTGCTCTTTAATAACATTCATCATATTAGGGAAGGTGTTGTGCATGGAAAATATGTCCTCCCTAGTCCATTTCACATTGTCATCACTAACTATTCTGCCCCTAGGTAGAAATGATGGTTGTTGAGGACTTCATCGATAAGCATGCCATTTCATTGATGTCAGTCTGACTTTCAGATCTTGCATCTGTATTTTGTCAAAAGGGTCGATATTAGGCAACAAAGAGTTGGGAATATTTGTCTCTCTGTGATGATTGCTTTTGCACCACCCTTGACACCACCTTGCAGTGAATGACCTTCTTGACACTTATCTATAGTACAACCTATGGAAGAAAAGCTCTGATACCACTTGGTTTTGAATCTCCTTACTCATATTAAGCATATAACTCTTCAAGAAAATGATAACTCTGTCGAGAACATGATTGTCATGACAAGAAAGCCAGATATAATCAGAAAACCACTTATTCATATGTTTATTCATTTTTTTTCTCAAATTTAAACTCAATATACCAATGTTGTGATGTCTAAGTATTGCATTTTTCAATTGACACAAGGGACCTAATTATTGAAACCTCTAATGTTACAAGATACAATAGAGAGATGACTGCTCATTGCTAGGATGGAACCTACCACCCTCTAAAGATAAGTAATCTTTGTTGACTTGAGGTTTATACATTACCCATATTTTGATAATGACTTAACCATTCCATTCCTATGTATCTAATATGTTGTTAAAGATCCATTTTAGGCTTTAGGTACTTGAAAAATATCAAATTACAGAAGCCCTAGCCTATTCAAGTTCAAGTCAAAAGCAATGCAAGTGTGCATTTTGGGAAATGACTCCAAATGACCTTAGATTAATTTTTTAATCACTTGTATTGATAATATGACTTGTAACTAAGATGAGAAAAAACCATGGACACTTAATTCCAACGTTTGGTCACTCAAAAGTCAAATTATAAAATTTGTCATAGGCCATTTATTGGTTAAGTTGGAAACTCGACCAATCCAGTGATGGATTTTCTAAAGATGAACAATCGGTCGAGTTGCACACTCACAAAACTCGACCGATCGATCAACTAAGCAAAATTGATTTTGACTCATCAATCGAGTTTCCCAGAACAAACTTGAAAGATAGTTTGAAAATTGACTTTGTCACTTATTGGACTGGTTGAGTTATCTTTATTAAAACTCAACTGAATTTACTGTAAGGAAAATGTAGAAAAAGTGATTATAATTGTTGGAGAGTTTTTTTTAGCTAGAATAGATCCGTTGTAACTTGGAAAACAACTATATTTTGCCCTTAGGTTATCCCACACTCAAGGGAACACCCCAACTATAAATAGGACCCCTCAAAGTTCATTCCAAGTTTGCTCATTCATGCTATTCTAAATCCTTGCTATATTTGAATGTGTTGCAACTCCTTGAGCCCCTTTCTCGATCTCATTTACAAAGCATTTTATGATTATGAGTGAGTTAGGCAAGTTGTAAGAGAGATACCTCCATGTGCTTGTAAAGATCTATTCCATTCCATCTTCCCTACCCCTTTCTCAAAGAGCAAAGGTTGAAGCAAGCCACTCCAAGTGAAGGTGAAGCTATTTTTATTCTTCTTCAAGGTTGAAGAAGAGGTGAAGATCTTCTCCAGGTAAAGGAGAAGGGCAAGGTCAAGATTCAAGAAGAGTGGGTAAATCCTTCAAGGCCAAAGACTTGATGCAAGTGTGGATAAGTCATTGTTGAAGGTTGAAGACATCTTGATCAAGTGGGTAAGTCCTTGTGTAGGTGGAAGATTCTTGTCTTGAGTAGGTAAGTCCTTGGATGTATGGTGGTCTCCTTGTATCTCTTATGAATGAATATAAATATACACATATTTTGAAGTCCTAGAGGTTGACCTCTCTAGGTAGTGGATTGAATATCTCCTAGTTTGGAGATTAGAACCACTCTAAACCACCTTGTCCAAGTGCATGTTTCAATTTCTCTCATCATTTCTATGCTTGCTTAGTTAGGACTTCAAATTAGTCTTAAGCTATTAGTTTTGATATAATTTGAAGGTCTAACTTATCTTGTGAGAATTTTAAAGCTCTATTCACCCTTCCTCTAGAGCCTTAGATCCAACACGTGATATCAGAGTCAAGGATCTTCTCCAACAATCTCCCACGAGACGAGAAGATGGGCGACAACCTACTTGGTTCACTCAACCTAGAGGGAGGATTTTCCATGCATCCTCTGGTCTTTGACGATACCAACATCCTCTATTGGAAGAGGTGTATGCAATTCTAATTTAGGGCATGAACTTTGATATGTGGAAGGTGATGGTCACACCATACAAGGAGCTATCTAGAGTTGTTTCAACATGGAATGAAGCTGCACTAAAAGAAATCTAACTCAATGGCAAAGCCATAAGCATCCTCTATGCAACCCTTACCCCAACGAAGTTCAATCGCATCTCCTCATGGGATACTGCTTATGAGATTTGGGATAAGTTGTGTATTACCTATGAGGGAACAAAGCAAGTCAAGGAGGCTAAGATATACATATTAAACAACCTTCTAGAGAACTTCAAGACGTGCAAGAAAGAAGGGATTGCAGAGATGTACTCTAGGATCAACATCATCATCAATGGCCTAGCTACTTTGGGCAACACTTTGGATAGAGGTGTAATCAACTCCAAGATCTTGAGGACTCTACCAAAGAGATAGGAGTCAAAGGTGACCTCCACTAAAGAAGTGATAAGTCTTGGTGACATCCCAACTGAAGAGCTCATTGGCAACCTACAAGCTCATGATCCAAGACTTGACAAGTAAGAAGAAGAAGCCAAGCAAGGAGAGAAGGAAGCCAAGAAGATCAAAGATAGTTCCTTCAAAGCTCAAACAGAGGCTGTCATCCTTCAACAAAGAAATTCTTGTTAGACATCTCCTTCCCCCTCTAGTGAATATGATGGCCCTAGTGAGCATCAAGACAACTAAACCAAGGGCAAACACTTCAAGGGAAAGCAATCCTCCTCCTCTAATCCTAATGCTACAAGTGTGGATAAAAGGGACACTACAAGAATGAATGTCCTAAATCAAGAAAGTCACACCACAAGGGCATATTCAAGAAGGAGAAAGAGTACAAGAAGGAGAGCAAGTACAAGAGGAAGGAAAAGAAGGAGAAAAGACACAACAATGCATCTCATGCTACTTGGGAGGAATCATCCTCAAGTGTCTAGCTCTGAAGAAGATGGAGAGTGCCACCTTGCACTCATGGCCTCTACAAGTGAAGAAATGGGTGAGGTAAGTGAGGTAAGATTAAATGAGTTATCTAAAGGAACTCTTACTGGTATGCTTGTTTCTACCCATTCTTCTTTTTCTAAATGTAAATCTAAAAGAAAAAGTTTAGAAAAAATTATTAATGATTTGTATGCTAAACTTGAGATTCTTAAGTTAAATGAGGAAACTCATCTTGAGAGTATTGATAACTTTCAAGGACAATTTCTTGATATTGAGCTCCAATACAATGCAGTTGAGGTAGATAATGGTGTTTACCTTAAGAATATTGAAATTCTTGAGGAAGATGACCAAAAGTGCCCAAATGAGCTTGAAACTCTTAAAATTGGAAATGTTGAATTTAAGCTCATTATTGATGCTTGTAGGGATGAGAGGGATGTTTATATTAAGGAAATTCAAGTGCTTAAATATGAAAATGCTAGGTTGCTTGGTTAAGTTAATGATTTATCTTCTAGACCTATCTTTCCTAGTAATTATGTTGCTTCTGTTTCTTTTGAGAAAGATTCTTATTTGACTAAAGCTCTCTGTTTAGAGGCTGACCTTGTTCATGCTAGAGATGATCTTGCTAGTTTGTCTTCTACTGTTATATCTCTTAATGATGACAATCATAGACTCAGAGCCTCTCTACAGAAATTCCTCAAAGGGAAAAAGTCCCTAAATAAAATCCTTGACCATTCTACCAAACAAAGTGGTACTAGTGGTTTGGGATTTGTAGGGGAGCCAAAGGTAATAAAAAGAGTAAGGAAACCTCCTTTTTCATTGGAGAGTCTTCTGACACTAAGAACCTTATGATTTGTTCTCATTACAAAGGTGATGATCATTACTCTATTTATTGTCCTTACAAGCCAAAGGGGACCAACCCAAAGATGAAATGGGTCTACAATCTAAATCCGGATCCAAAAGTTTGAGTTGGGAACTGACACTCTCCTTTCTTGCAGGAAAAAGGTAGATGGATTGTTGATAGTGGCTGTACTAAGCACATAACAAGTGATATAAACTATTTCAACAACTTCACCATAAAAAGGAGGTTCGGTTACCTTTGAGGACAACAAGGTAAGGCTAAAGGTGAGGGTGCCATAAGTGAATCCTTATGTATCAAAAATGTTCTCTTTGTGGATGTCCTATATCACAATTTAATAAGTGTAAGTCAATTATAAGATAATGGTTACCTTGTGCTATTTACTTCTTTGAATGCTTGATTCTAGATTCCCTCATGATAAATGTGTTTTCATCATTTTTATTTACATCTTTTAGATATCTTTTTGGGATTGTTTTGTTATTTATTTTCTTAGTTTTATAATTAATTGCATTATATTATATTTTTCTCTTTAAGTAGAATTTTAATTATATTTTCTTGGATTTTTGTAGGAAATGGGATAAATATTCTTGGAGTATAATTACACAATTTACAACAGTCTATAATTAATATATACCCGTCAACAAAAGTGTCATAACTCTTGCATCCAAGTCCAAATTAAGTGTACAAGTATTCATTGGAAAGGAAATTTAATTTATTAAAAGAATATCCTATTATTTGGACTAGTTTTATGCTTTTGATAGGAGAGAAATACGTTCAAAAATACAGCTGTAAGAATCTGCATTGAAGACAGTTACATGGTCAAGACAATTAAAGCCAATCAAATTTATATTGACCAGGTCCAGAAAATTCAAACGGACGGCTCCCACTCTTTTTCTACCCTTTTTACCCCTCTTTTTAGGAAAGCCTACTCCATCCTTTTCCTTTAAAAGGAGGGCGGTTCTCCGTCTTTCAGATCATCTTTGTATGGGAATTGTGAGCAATCTTCTTGTATTCTTATGTTATTGTGTTCTTTCCATCAATAAAGATTAATTTTTGCAAGCTAAGTATTTCCTTTAATTGTTGTTCTTTTACTTTGCTCGTTTAGATCTAATTTCTTCTTCCTCTTATTCTTCCATGGACTGGAGCAAGGGATTAAGCATCGGCCATTTCATTGACTCTAGCCTAAGGAACTATCCTTTAGTAAGACTAGACTATGGTTAAAACTTTTCTTCCCTCTGTCTCCCTTTTCTCCATAAGCATGAGTGAGTAGTTATCTATCGAGGCAAGGCGAATATCCCTTTAGCCATGGCTTTATCAACTTTTCCTTAAAAATAATTCTAGATGGATTTTGGGTTTGATAACTAATTGATCTATCAAAGTAATTAATTAGTTTGATTAAAAGTTAATCTAGATGGATATGACAGTGAAAGTTCAGATTTAGAACAACAAACCCAATCGCATAGGAGTTTTGAAACGACTGTGAATCTTCATCTTTTAGGATGATAAACTAAGAAACATGAGAACCATGACCAATGGGCTCATGTGGACTTCATCTTTAGTAGATTTTTGTTAATTCACTTGCCTTCATCGAATCCGTTGTTTTTAAGGATTAGTCTATTTTTACCTAGGATAAGGTGGTCAAAACCCTTAAATCCTCGATTCCCATCTCTTGATTTAATCACCACTTATTTTGCTTCCTTTAATTCCTAGTCTTTTCATTCAAATAGTTTTTCTTGTGCTAACAACAATCTTAATTTTCCTTGTGATAAGACAAATTTATATTCTTGTTAAGTGCATTTTCATTCTTGCATTTCTTTTCTTAGTGTTAACAAACAATCCCCAAAACTCGACTTTTACTTTCTGCTCTAAATCTGAAAAATACCAAAAACAAATAAAAAGTTCTTCAAACAATTGGGATTAGAGATAACAATCTTAATAAGTTGTCCTATGGGATTGACCCTTTCTATACTAGCCTTGATTGGAAGTAGAAAAGGATTAAACTCTTGGATAAACATCTTAGTGATCGTAAGTGTTAAGAAACACATTAACAATTTGGCACCATTGTCGGGGACAACAAATTATTTTCTCGAACCCAAAAAAAACTTTCGAAAAACCTTTTTTTCTTTTTTATGCCTTTCGAGTAATATTCTGGAAGTGCTACTCCTCCTTCTGTTGAGTTTCCATTCCGATAGTCCATTTTTTATGCACACGATTAACTGCTTATTTTGTGCATGCGACACCTGAACGCTGATTTTCAATCATTTGATCTTGAGATAAATAGAACTTTCCACCGTCTAAACTGCCAAAACTAAAATCAAAATATGTTGGATGAGGAAGAAGTTACCCTTAGGATCAACCAAGCTCTTGCGGCTCAAAGAGAGCTCATTCAAGCTGAAAAACCAAAAAGAGAATCCGCCTTGCAAGCAGCCTACATGGCTGAACAAGAAACCTTAGAGGCCGATAGGAGGGAAGCCGAAAGGCAAAAACAACTAAAAGATTTTTCTGTTCCCAAAACTACCTATGCACAACATCTAGTTGTGCCTCCTGACATCCTTGCCCCTCAATTCAAAATCCAAGCCCAATAGATCACCATGATCCAAGTGAACCCTTTTTCTGGCAACAATGGAGAAAGTTGCCAAGACCACCTCCAAAGGTTCATTGACCTTTGTTCTTTGAACAAACTTCCAGGTGTTTCAGGAGATGCAATCCATCATAGATTGTTTAAATACTCCTCACCGGCCAAGCTAGCAGCTGGTACAATGCCATGGAAAGTGAGGACCAAGTTACAACCTGGGAAGTCCTACAAAATAAATTTCTTGAAAAATTATACCCCCTTCTCTCAGTTACGAAATAAGGGGACAAATCACCCACTTCTCTATGTCACCTGGTGAATCTTTAGGTGAAGCTTGGGAAAGGTTCAAAGACTTGCTTAGAAAATGCCCCCATCATGACATCTCCCAAGCCAAACTTATTGAAATCTTTTATCATGGTGTTGATAATGACACCAAGTTCTTTCTTGATTCCTCATATGGAGAAAATTTCATGCACCAAATCCTAACTAGAGCATGGGAAGTTGTCAAATGTGCTTCCGAAACAAGGGCTAGATGGGGAGTAGGTGGAGTCCTTAAGGTAGCTAAAGCTGAAGTCGATCCCGATATCCAAACCATAGCAGAAAGCCTTAAGTTAATTGCTATAAAACAAGATCATTTAGAGTCATCCTTAGGAGCCTATAGAGAGCTACCTCATCAAATAAAATATGTAGATTATCTTTGTGGCATCTGCCAAGGATATGATCACACCACCCTCCACTATCAATACCTTTACAACACCCCCATGCAACAGGAATTGGGACAGAAATTAGAGGACCTCAACTCAATTCATACCATACCAAGCCAAGGCTATTACAATCCCAACCAAACTAGGAACCATCCTGACTTCCAATATGGGAATGGTTCTGGTGTAGAAAATTTCATCCAACTCTAGTCCCAACAAAGGCCTCCCTATCCTCAATCCAATAACCAACCACCACTTGGCTTCCCATACAACAATCAAAGAAATTTTGGGAACCAAGGCAATCATAGAAGCAACTACCAAAACTGACCACCATACCAATGACAACAATTCCAAAACTTGAATCTCCCACCTCAAAATCTAAATCAACCACCACCTCCTCAACCTTCGCAAAATGTTCCCACTCCTCCTCCCTCAAATGATGAAAGGATAGCCACCATAGAACAAATCATCATAGCCCAACAAGCTCATCAAAAGACAACTGACGCTCAGTTTACTCGCCTATTTGCCCAACAAAAACCTCCTGTCGGAAATTTTGTTGGGCATCTTGAACCCAACCCCAGGCATATAGAACAACTTAAGGCTATCACTACCAGATCTGGCCTTACCATGGAAAAAGAAGGAAGTCCCCCCTCATAGATTTTGACCAAAGGGGTGACAAAGAGGATGTTGTTGTCCCTCAAGCACTGAGATCACCTCCCCCACAAGAAGAGATTCATGTATATAAGCCATGTGTACCTTTTTCCGGTCAGCTGAAGTATACCAAATTAGACTCTAGGTTCAACAAATTCAAGGAAATTATGAGAAAGTTATGTGTCAACATCCCACTTTTAGACGCTATGACTGATCTACCCGAATGGATTTTTTTTCCAAAGCCCTTCTAAATCGTAAGCGCACTACTGAAGAATCTGAAATGGTAAAATTGGCTAGAACTACATCAGACGTCATCCAAAGTAAAATGCCAAAGAAATGCAAAGATCTAAGATCTTTTGGGATCACTTGTTCTATCAGTGACTCTACCAACCATTCAGGCCTAGCTGATCTTGGAGCTAGTGTGTCCATCATCCCTTTGAGCATGTATAGAAGGTTCAGTCTAACTGATGCTAGACCAACTCCGATGCGTATTCCACTAGCGGACTCTTCCATTACAAAGCCTCTTGGTATTATTGATGATGTGCAAGTCAAGGTCAGAAATTTATATATCCCTTGTGACTTTGTGGTACTTGATATAAAAGAAGACACTCGCTACCCCCTCATCTTTGGTCGGCCATTCCTCACCACGGCCAGGGCCCTCATCGATGTTGTGGTAGGACTTCTCACACTATGAGTGGGAATGAAGTTCATAAATTTTCAAGCCTCTGGGGGTAGCATGAAGTACACCCATGAGGAAAAAATCTATTTCCTTGAATGCATGGACAAGTTCAATAAGATGAAACAATGTTTCCTTAATTCTAAACCACCACATGTGACTGAAACCCAAATTTCTCTGGTGGACAATCAAGTTGCTATTCAAACTTCCCCAGTCATCCCTATCAACATGGACATTTAGCCTCCCACTATTCATGTTGTGGGAAAAACCAACATCACCACTCAAGAAGTTCCCCTCCCACAACCCCCTCACCCATCTATGACCATACCCATTTCCTCTCCTCCCTCCCCCTTTGAGGAACTGCTCTGTGATAATAACCAAACGTCTTATGAGCCACCACTACATATCACTACCCAAGCAGTGCAACCAAATGTCATGGAAGGATACTCCGACTATCATCCCTTCATCCCAACCCCCATTGACATTAGTGGACAACATATGATCGAACTGCAATTCAGTCAAAACAATGCTCCTTATAATTATTATACTTATACAAATGAGATTCAATGTGACTACTCTCCACCACATGTTAAACTATGGGGACCTAGCTTCCTTGATTTCAATTTTTATCCTTAGTATATTGATGTACGCCAAGCCATCTAGGATACATTTCAAGACACACAGGCAAAGATGATGGAGTGGTTCTAAGGAAATCAACCAAGTCACTACCATAACCATGCCTCCTCCTCCGCACCTCCACCGTCATACTATCCGCCACCACCATGATCTTCATCCCTCCATCTCGAGTTTGGGCTTTTCTTGGGACAAGCAAAAATATAAGTCCGAGGTGGAGGTGGGTGGTACAGTTCTATTCCACCCCCTATCTTTTCCCTTAATTGCTTTATTTTTCCTTTTCATCATTTTTCATGTAGTTTCTTTAGTTTATGGCATTTATCTAGTCGGTCAATTTTTTTAGTTGTAAAAAGGCCTTTATCTAGTCGGCCAGTTTGAATAGATGTTTATCATTTTACCTCCTTGAATTTAGTAAAATGTTTTATAAAATTTATTACAAATTGCCATGTCTGAAACCACAGTGTCACCTAGGACCCCTAAATAACATCACTCCTTGGAATAGTTGGCAAGTCATAAGGAATCGATTAGAACCAAGCATAATGTTTTCCTATAATTAAGCAATGACTTATCTTGTTGTAAAATTTGTATGATGTGATTTATAGGATAATCAAACTAGAGAAATGACACTCTCTGATAAATATATATGAAAAAAAATGTTGGAAGCTATAAGCACATGAACATCTCTTCCTTTCCTCTTTTTTTCTTCTAAAAAAGAGAGGCAGAGAATCACCACTAGATAAAAATCAAGTCTGGGGTGGCATGCTTCCCAAAATGAAAACCCCGTACCCCACAAAGGGACGTACCATCAAAAGATGCCAAAAGTACACATGAAAAAAAATTGTGACCAATGTAGCCACAACTCCATGAATTCATATCCCGAGTCGAATAGAGGAGGGATTGATATTTTTTCATCACTTCCTTCTTTATTTTCACAACCCTCCAAATTCGTCATGTTCTTGTACAACAACTTTCCAAAAAAATAAAATAAAAATTGAGAGTGTCAAAGCAAAAGTAAGAAGACGCCTATTCTTCTACAAATTCTTGTTTTAGAAGTTAGATTTGACATTTGTTTTGATAGGTAATATTGAATTTTATGCTATGTGGTTCTAGGAGATTGGGTCACTTGGCCAAAATTTGGAGGTGAGGACTATAGTGATGTTATTAAGGTGAGGATGGAATTTTGGAAGTATAAATTGGAATTTATTTGTATCTAATTTGCTTGAGGACAAGCAAAGATTCAAGTCTGGGGTATTTTGATAAATGTGTTTTCATCATTTTTATTTACATCTTTTAGATAACTTTTTAGGATTGTTTTGTTATTTATTTTGTTAATTTTATAATTAATTGCATCATATTATATTTTTTTCTTTAAGTAGAATTTCAATTATATTTTCTTAGATTTTTGTAGGAAATGGGATAAATATTCTTGAAGTATAATTGCACAATTTACAGCAGTCTTATAATTAATGTATACCCGTCACCAAAAGTACCATAACGCTTGCATCCAAAGTCCAAACTGAGTGTACAAGTATTCATTGGAAAGGAAATTTTATTTTCTAAAAGAATATCCTATTATTTATACCGGTTTTATGCTTTTTATGGGAGAAAAATACATTAGAAAACGCTGCTGCGAGAATCTACATTGAAGACAGTTATATAGTCAAGACAATTAAAGCCAATCAAATTTCTATTGACCAGGTCCATAAAATTCAAAAGGACGGCTCCCTCCACCCTTTCCCTCTCTTTTGAGGAAAGTATACACCATCCTTCTCCTATAAAAGGAGAGGGGGGTTGTCTGTCTTTCAGATCATCTTTTGTATCATCTTTGTACGGGATTTCTAAGCAATCTTCTTATATTCTTATGTTATTGTGTTCTTTCCATCAATAAATATTAGTTTTTGCAAGCTAATTGTTTCCTTCAGTTATTGTTCTTTTACTTTGCTTGTTTAGATCTAGTTTCTTCTTCCTCTTATTCTTTCGTGGACTGGAGCAATGGATTGAGCGTCGGCCATGTCATTGACTCTAGCCTAAGGAACTATCCTTTAGTAAGACTAGACTATGGCTAGAACTCTTCTTCCCTCCGTCTCCTTTTTCTCCACAAGCATGAGTGATTAGTTCTCTATCGAGGCTAGGGGAATAACCCCTTAGACATGGCTTTATCGACTTTTCCTTAAAAACAATTCTAGATGGCTTTTGAGTTTGATAACTAATTGATCTATTAAAGTAATTAATTGGTTTGATCAAAAGTTAATCGGGATGGATATGACCATGGAAGTTTGGATTTAGAACAACAAACCTAATCACATAGGAGTTTTGAAATGACTGTGGATCTTCTTCTTTTAGGATGATAAACTAAGAAACATGAGCACCAGAACCAATGGGCTCATGTGGAGTTCATCTTCAATGGATTTTTATTAATTCACTTACCTTCATCGAATCCGTTATTTTTAAGGATTAGCTTATTTTTGCCTAGGCTAAGGTGGTGAAAATCCCTAAATCCTCGATTCCCATCTCTTGATTTAATCACCACTTATTTTTTTCCTATAATTCCTAGTCTTTTCATTCAAAATAGTTTTTCTTGTACTAACAACAATCTTAATTTTCCTTGTGATAGGACAAATTTACATTATTGTTAAGTGCATTTTTATATTTGCATTTATTTTCTTAGTGTTATTCATCAACCCCCAAAACTTAACTTTTACTTTCTATTCTAAATCTGAAAAATACCAAAAACAAATAACAAGTTCTTCAAATAATTGGGATTAGAGATAACAATCTTAATAAGTTGTCTTGTGGGATCGACCCTTTCTATACTAGCCTTGATCAGAAGTAGAAAAAAGATTAAACTCTAGGATAAACATCTTCGTGATTGTAAGTGCTAAGCGACACATTAACACCTCACCTATCAAAATTCATATATAAGGAAACTATAAGCGGTAATATTTATGTAATTGTGCTTGACTCTATTAATATTGTTGTTGATAGATGCCAAGTAGTCAATTCAAATGATAATTCTCTTTGTCATCGTCGGCTTGGTAATGTAAATATGCATCTGTTAAAGAAGTTGAGAAAAAAAGATTTGGTCAAGGGACTTCCCAAATTAAATTTTAAAAAGAATGAGGAATATCAACCTTGTACCCAAGGAAAGCAAACCAAGTCCTCCTTCAAAACCAAAGGAGTCCTTAGTACCAATAGAGCTCTTGAACTTCTTCACATTCATCTATTTAGACCAATGAGAACTCAATCGCTTCGTGGTTCCAAGTGCTGCCTTGTTATTGACGACGATTTCTCTAGATATACTTGGACCTTATTTCTCATTTCCAAGAGTGATATGCTTGAAGTTTTATGTGCACAAATCATATCATCTTTTGGATCATGTTTGGTTACATATTCATGTTATTTTGACTCAATTATCACTCTCATTCATGGTAGATTCTATATTTTTAGCTATTCTTACTTGTCTCATGGTTTGGATTGTAGGTTCTACATTTTGCAATGAAATGATGAGGAATATATCATATTATCACTTATTGGATCACTCCTCAAGTATCTACATGTTTTGGGGTTCGAAATTATGCAAATACCACTTTTTACAACATGTAAATTGGACCTACACGCTGGAAGTTATGAGCAGAATACACAACAGCCAAGATTAGCCAAGTGCACGCCATGTCTTAAAAAGACACGTCGTGCAGCTGGGAGCGTCGAGTAGACTGAAAGTTTTTGTAAAGTTGCACGACGTGCACACAATTGCACGGCGTGCACCAGGGAGCTGAAAGTTTCTAGAAAGTAGCACGACATGTATTTCTTCAGTGCACGCCGTGCACTTGGGAGCTAAAGGTTTCTGAAAAGTTGCACGACGTATATTTTTTCAGCGTACGCCATGCACAGTGCATTCTGAAGCAAACTGAAAGTTTCTAAAAAGTTGTACGGCGTGCACTTACGGTGCACGGCGTGCACCTGGCAGTTTTAGAAATTTGAAAAATATGAGTTTTTGTTTTAAACGAAAGGGGAATGGAATGGACGATTATGCTCAGTCATTTGTGTCAGTTCCCTCGTCCCAGAGCAAGCCTAGAGCAGAGGAGGGTGATTTGGAGGAGAAAAGAGGTGGTTCCTTGCCAAAGAAGCTCATCTCTTCTTCTCTTCTTCACCATTGTCTTCTCCAAGGTGCATCCAAGCTTCCCCAACTTCGTGGAGCTTCTTGAGAGAGGAGCCAATTCATTTTGCAGTAGCTAAAGGAGGAGAATTTCGTCCCCTAGCCAGAATTCCTCCTTCTTGTTGTTACATTTTCAGATCTCTTTGTTTTTCCTCCTCTAGATCATGTAAAAACCTATATTTTCTATAGCAAATCTACCGAGCATGATTATGGACGAGTAATTCCCTTTTCTTGGGCATGGGAGAGTAGCTCCCATGTCATAGCATGTAAGGAGCATGATAATTTCATACTAAATGCTAAGATGCTTATTTTTCCACCTTGAAAGTACCAGTTTTATCATCTCTTACATCTATTGCTGGCCACTTTATATGCATGTGTTATGTTTTCTTGCTTGATCTGAGAAGATAAGTAGGAGTGTATGGAGGTGCTCTTCTTGGCAACTTTTTTTCAACCATGAGAGTGGAGATAAATGAGTTGAGGAACAGGTTGTGATAAAAAATGAAGTTTATGCATGAGAATGTGACTTTGAGTGGAGATCTTTGCACTTATACCAGGAGGTGAAGTGCAACACAACTTTTCCTTTAAAACAAGTGCTTAGGTATGTTTAGATTTTTGTGTTCCTATGATGTGCTATAATATGTGAGTGAAATTCTAATGTCCAAGATCCATTAATTTTTGAATCTAAACCCTTTTAGTAATCTTTTCATTGCTTGCTTAAATTTGAATTTCTGCAATTAGATAAACATTAATGGATCTAGATTACTAAAAGGGTTCAGATTCAGAAATTAATGGATCTTGGACATTAGAATTTCACTCACATATCATAGCACATCATAGGAACACAAAAATCTAAACATACATAAGCACTTGTTTTAAAGGAAAAGTTGTGTTTCACTTCACCTCTCGGTATAAGTGCAACGATCTCCACTCAAATTCACATTCTCATGCATAAATTTCATTTTTGATCACAACCTGTTCCTCAACTCATTTATCTCCACTCTCATGGTTGAAAAAGAGTTTCCAAGAAGAGAACCTCCATACACTCCTACTTATCTTCTCAGATCAAGCAAGAAAGTAGAACACATGCATATAAAGTGGCCAGCAATAGATGCAAGAGATGATAAAACTGGTACTTTCAAGGTAGAAAAACAAGCAACTTATCATTTAGTACGAAATTATCATGTTCCTTACATGCTATGATATGGGAGCTACTCTCCCATGCCCAAGAAAAGGGAATTACTCGTCCATAATCATGCTTGGCAGATTTGCTATAGAAAATTCATGTTTTAACATGATCTAGAGGAGGAAAAACAAAGAGACCCGAAAATGTAACCACAAGAAGGAGGAATTCTGGCTTGGGGACAAAATTCTCCCCCTTTAGCTGCTCCAAAATGAACTGGCTCCTCTCCCGAGAAGTTGCACGAAGTTGGGGAAGCTTGGTTGCACCTTAGAGAAGACAATGGTGAAGAATGAGAAGAAGAGATGAGCTTCTTTGGCAAGGAACCACATCTTTTCTCCTACAAATCGCCCTCCTCTGCTCTAGACTTGCTCTGGGATGAGGGAACTCACACAAATGACCGAGCATAACTGCCCATTTCGTTCCCCTTTCATTTTAAACAAAAATTTGTATTTTTAAAAATTTTAAAACTGCTAGGTGCACGCCGTGTAAATTTTAAGAAACTTTCACTTTGTTTCATAATGCATGGTGTACGGCGTGCGCTGAAGAAATGCACGCCGTACAACTTTCCAAAAACCTTTAGCTCCCAGGTGCACGACGTGCGCTGAAGAAATGCACGTCATGCAACTTTTCAGAAACTTTCAGCTCCCAGGTACACGCCGTGCAACTTTCCAGAAACTTTCAGTCTGCTCGACGCTCCTAGGTGCACGATGTGTCTTTTTAAGACACAGTGTGCACCTGGCTATTCTGGGCTGTTGTGTATTCTGCTCATAACTTTCAGCGTGTAGGTCCGATTTACATGTTGTAAAAAGTGATATTTGCGTAATTTTGAACCCCAAAACATGTAGATACTTGAGGAGTGATATAATAAGTGATAATATTATATATTCCTCATCATTTCATTGCAAAATGCAGTACCTACAATCCAAACCATGAGACAAGTAAGAATAGTTAAAAATATAGAATCTAGCATGAATGTGAGTGATAATTGAGTCAAAACAACATGTATATGAAACCAAACATGATCCAAAATATGACATGATTTGTGCACATTAAATCCCCCTAAGCTTAAACCATTGCTTGTCCTCAAGCAAAAAGAGCATAGAAACACAAATAAAGAATTGTCAATTTCATGCATAGTTCAAATGAAAAGAAAGATGTGTATAAGACCAAGCCAACCATGATCAATATGTTTACACTCATAGCCATAAATTCAACTTAAACACCCAAGAAAGAGATTTTTAGTTCAACAGTGGTGGTCACAATTAAATGAATCAATCAATTAAACAACACTAAGTAGAATTTGGATGACCAACCCAAGCAATTAGTGGATGTGCAACTCAAATTCTCAACTATTAAGGATACAAAAGATGAAATCTTAGTTAAAATTAATAATTTTAGTTGTACTCTCCTTTCTAAAAATGATGTGATAATGGATTATGTGTTCCGATACTCGGCTGCTAATGTTGGTTTATGCACACATGGAGTGTCGGTTGGGATATTTTTCCCTCTTTTAAGACATACCACCTAACCATCGTGGCCAGATCATACTTACACTGGGCTAGCATGATATGTGGGCAGTTTAGCCATCTTTTATGAGGTATGAGGGTGAAATAAGCCAAAAGAAATTTTAAAAATTTTCCAAAACATAGGAGAGTCAACTAAATTGCAACATTAACTAGATTTCATTCATTTATTTTGAAAGGTTTTTCATTGAAAGAGTGGTTGAAAATGCACTAAGAGCTTAGCAAGGGCATCCCGTATTCTAAATGATGTTGTAAAGTTGATTTACTCACAAAATTTGAAACCATTACATGTTTTAAGCAATCAAGGATGTGAAATATGAATATTCAGGCTAGAAGCATAAACTGAAGTTAAGCACATGTTGATGGCCAAAAGGTTTCATTTGATTAATGCATGCCTTATACAATTTCTCTAAATGATATTTCACATCAAAAGAGGACAATCAGTTAAGCATATAAGTTCTATCCACATATAAAAGATAAACCTCATATCATACTAGATTTTCCACCAGAAGAGCAGAACTAAAAACAACAACTAAGAAAAAGATGATAAAAGGGAAATAAAGCTACACTACCGATCGGTTGCTCTCCCCCTAAGCTTGAAATTCACAGTGTCCTCACTGCATATAACAAACTCAAGAGGATTGCAACCAGATACCTATCATGATGAATGATGAAGATGGAGGTCCATTGCTTTGATTTGAGGCTGGAAATTGTTGTGCTAAAGATTGATGCCTCCTTGCAAATATGTCCTTGATTTGGGGCAAGCGAAAGCACCTATGAGCTGTAGAAAGAATAGTCTTTTGTATGCCAATACTATTTGTCTTTTCATTCTCCTTCGAAGCATCATCAAAATATGAGTTGGGAAGTGTTCTCATTATAAAGCAATGTGTCATCTAGAGTGTGAGGAGGAAGTACATGTGGCTTGCTTAAAGAATCTAAAAGTAGATCATGTGTTGTAGCTTTCTCCCCTTGATTTGTAGCTTCATAATCCTGATAGGTATCAACATCATCATACCTTGAAGTATATACTTCTATAACAAATCCATTCTTCAATGCCACTGGCCTGAAATATGTAGGATTCATCTCTGGTGGACTAGACAAGAAAGGTAAATGCTTCTTTGCTAGAAAGAGCTTGCTGGGCAATTTGTTTCTCCAAGATGTGTACATGAGTGGCAATATTGTCCACCTTTGAAGAGAGTTGACAAATGGCACCCTTCATTGATTGTCTTTGTTGATGGAACTCCTCATTTTGCTGCATTTGGGTTGAAATAAATGTTGCAAGCATGGACTCTAATTTAGAAGTTACTTGCGGTTGTTGTGGCAGAATGAAATTTGGGTTTGCATTGTTGTAGAAACCCAGTGGAGTGTAGCCCATTGGAGAATAAATAGAAGAAGTATAACATGTAGAAGATGAGTGTCTAAGCAACCCACATGCATCACAAATATTATTGGCTGCTTGAAATGGTTGTGTGCTTAGCTTCTCAAACCTTTATGATAAAGTATCTAGCTTTGTTGCAATTATGTCTATAGCATCAACCATGTGACTCCCCACTTGGATCTCAGATGTAGTAGCAGAATAAGATGGATGGTAGCCTGTATCCGAGCTCCATTGGTAATGATTTGCTTCCATATCTTCAATAATAGCATAGGCTTCTCCATAAGATTTGTTCATTAAAGCTCCATTTGCAGCTGCATCAATAGACATCCTTGTATTGTCTCACAATCCATTATAGAAAGATTGCAATAGAAGTCAATTGCTTAGACCGTGATGTGGACAAATATGTTGAAGATCTTTGAACCTCTCCCATGTATCATACAAGGTCTCTCCATCCCTTTGAGAATAATTGATGAGTTGAATCCTCAGCTATAAAGTTTTTCTAGGTGGAAAATATCTTGCCAAAAAGACCTTTAGAAGCTCCTCCCAAGTGTTGATTGACTTCTTTGGCAAAGTATAGAGCCATGCCTTGGCTCTATCTCTATGAGAGAATGGAAAAAGGATTAGGTGTATCCCATCAGTAGGAACACCATATATCTTTATGGTTCTTAGCAACTGTAGAAATTCAGCAATGTGGAGGTTTGGATCCTCCATTGGTGTCCCTCCAAATGCATTCAAATGTAGAAATTGTATGATGGTTGGGCTGATAGAAAACTCCTTTGCCTCAAATTCTGAAATATTAATAGGCCCACTCATGTGCATTGTAGTTGTACCAAAGTAGTCCTTAAGAGGAAGGTCATCCTCCTTGACTAGTTCTTCATGTGAATCTAGAGGATTAGGTGGATGTGGCATAGATGGTGGTGGTGTATGTGGTATGGATGAAGGTGGTGGATATGAGGGTGTGGAAGAATGTAATATGGGTGTTGGTGGTGAATTAGGTGTGAATGATGGTGATGTGGATGAAGGATGCATGGGTGAATGTCGTTTGGATGATGGTGACATGGATGATGGTTGTGTGGGTTGTGATTTCTCCATACATGTTTGGGTTTCACTCCTTCTTGCTCCATGAGGTCTGCAAATGATGTGTTCATTTTCTGAATGTAGAGATATGCACGGTTCAAGGATCTTTTTACGAACACCCCATATGCTCCTGCAAATAAACAAGGTGAGTGAGATACAAAAAAAAGAATGGAAGATACAACACATTATGATGATCATGATGAATTATGATTTATGGATATGATGGTGGATATGAAGGTTGTGATCTAGTCTCATTTACTTATCAACAACTCTTACTCTAACAGGAATATCGATGCTCCCCGACAACGGTGCCAAAAACTTGCTGGTTGTTTGCACTAACGAGTTTCAATCATAAGAATGATCTTTTACTCAACTAGCTATATCCCGCAAGTATACGAGAGTAGTTGTAGTCGAGGTTGAACACAAGGAGAGTTGGTTATTTAGGCACAAGAGTTATGATTTTCAATAATCTAGATCGGTTTAAAAAGGATGGTAATGTTTATCTAATTGTAGAAATTCAGATTTAGGCAAGCAATGAAGAGATTACTAAAAGGGTTTAGATTCAGAAATTAATGGATCTTGGACATTAGAATTTCACTCACATATCATAGCACATCATAGGAACACAAAAATCTAAACATACATAAGCACTTGTTTTAAAGGAAAAGTTGTGTTGCACTTCACCTCCTGGTATAAGTGCAACAATCTCCACTCAAAGTCACATTCTCATGCATACATTTCGTTTTTTAACACAACTTGTTCCTCAACTCATTTATCTCCACTCTTGTGGTTGAAAAAGAGTTGCCAAGAAGAGAACCTCCATACACTCCTACTTATCTTCTCAGATCAAGCAAGAAAGCAGAACACATGCATATAAAGTGGCCAGTAATAGATGCAAGAGATGATAAAACCGACACTTTCAAGGTGGAAAAACAAGCAACTTAGCATTTAGTATGAAATTGTCATACTCCTTACATGCTATGACATGGGAGCTACTCTCCCATGCCCAAGAAAAGGGAATTACTCATCCATAATCATGCTTGGAAGATTTGCTATAGAAAATTCAGGTTTTAACTTGATCTAGAGGAGGAAAACAAAGAGATCCAAAAATGTAACCACAAGAAGGAGGAATTCCAGCTTGGGGATGAAATTATTCTCCTTTAGCTGCTCCAAAACGAACTGGCTCCTCTCCCGAGAAGCTGCACGAAGTTGGGGAAGCTTGGCTGCACCTTGGAGAAGACAATGGTGAAGAAGAGAAGAGGAGATGAGCTTCTTTGGCAAGGAACCTCATCTTTTCTCCTCCAAATCTCCCTCCTCTGCTCTAGGCTTGCTCTGGGATGAGGGAACTGACACAAATGACCGAGCATAACCACCATTATGTTCCCCTTTCATTTTAAATAAAAACTCATATTTTTTAAATTTCTAAAACTGCCAGGTGCACGTCGTGCACTGTAAGTACACGCCGTGCAACTTTTCAAAAATTTTCAGTTTGTTCCAGAATGCACTGTGCATGGCGTGCGCTGAAGAAATGCACGTTGTGTAACTTTCCAGAAACCTTTAGCTCCCAGGTGCACGGTGTGCGCTGAAGAAATGCACGCCATGCAACTTTCCAGAAACTTTCAACTCCCAGGTGCACGCCATGCAATTGTGTGCACGCCGTATAACTTTCTAGAAACTTTTAGTCTGCTCGACGCTACCAGGTGCACGACGTGTCTTTTTAAGACGGTGTGCACCTGGCTATTCTGGGCTATTGTGTATTTTTCTCATAACTTTTAGCGTGTAGGTCCAATTTTCATGTTGGAAAAAGTGGTATTTGCATAATTGCGAATCCCAAAACATGTAGATACTTGAAGAGTGATCCAATAAGTGATAATATGATATATTCCTCATAATTTCATTACAAAATGTAGTACCTATCATCCAAACCATGAGACAAGTAAGAATAGCTAAAAATATAGAATCTAGCATGAATGAGAGTGATAATTGAGTCAAAACCACATGGATATGCAACCAAACATGATCCAAATGATGATATGATTTTTGCACAACAATGTTTTCTCTAGTTTTTGTAAATGAGTTGAGAATAAAGCCTCTTGACGGATTGTTTCCATCCGTAGTGATCATGGGGGAGAATTTGAAAATGATCTTTTTAAACATTTTTATGAAGAATATAGCTATGCACATAACATCTCTTCACCTCAAACACCTCAAAAAAATGGGATTGTAGAGAGGAAGAATATGTCACTACAAAATATGGCTAGGACCATGCTTTTAAAGTATGATACTCTAAATAAGTTTTGGGTCGAATCTGTCAGTACCTCATGTTTTGTGCAAAAAACTAGGTTTTTACACATCATTCTTTAAAGAAAACCCCCTATGAGCTATGATGTGGTAGGAACCCTTGTATCTAGTATTTCCACATTTTCAGATGTCCTTGTTTTGTTTTGAATATGAAAGATTCTCTTGACAAGTTTTATCTAAAATCTTACAAGGCTTTCTTTCTTGGCTATAGCACTACTAGCAAGGCATATAGAGTATTTAATGTTGATCTTGCTAAAGTAGAAGAATCTATAAATGTTAAGTTTATTGAGACTAACCCCTCTATTCCCAAAGATATTGTTCCAAATGATGATAATGCAGGTGAGGTAATTGCTATTCTAAAAGAACTCAACATCACCTAAAGGGAAAAGAGGTGGTTATTCAAGAATAAGAGAAAGATGAAGAGAAGACGGATCCAACTCCCTGATTTGCAAAGAATCATCCCAAAGAGCTGATCTTAGGTGACCCATTTGAAAGAGTGATGATGCGGGCTACATTCAACAAAGAACAAGCCAACATCACCTTCATCTACAACTCTAGCCAAAGAACATCAAAGAAGCTCTTAGGGATGATGAATGGATCCTAGCCATGCAAGAAGAGTTGGAGCAATTAGAAAAGAACAAAGTATGGATTCTAGTGCCAAGATCAAGTGATAGAAAGATCACTGGTACCATGTGGGTCTACCACAACAAGCTATATGAAAGTGACAAAGTGGTAAGGAACAAAGTAAGGTTAGTGGATCAAGGCTACAATCAATAGGAAGGTATAGATTTTGATGAAACATATGCACATGTAGCTAGACTGGAGTCCATTCATATGTTTCTTGCTTTTGCTAGTTATAAAAACTTTCTTATTTATCAAATGGATGTTAAAAGTGTGTTTTTTAATGGTACAATTGAGGAGGAAGTGTATGACGCACAACCCCTAGGTTTTGAGCATGATAGTTTACCTAACCATGTTTATCTACTACAAAAAGGTCTCTATGGACTCAAACAAGCACCTTGAGATTGGTATGATAAATTAAAGAACTTTTTGTTAGATAATGGGTATATCATGGGCAAAGTAGATTCTACCTTGTTTCTAAAACACACTTCTAACAATTTTCTTATCATTCAAATATATGTTGATGATATCATTTTTGGCGGAACTAAACTTGATCTTTGCAAGGAGTTTAGTGATCTTATGCAAAGTGAGTTCGAGATGAGCATGATGGGTGAGCTTACATTCTTCCTCAGCTTTCAAATCAAGCAAACTAAAGATGGGAACTTCATCAACCAAGGCAAGTACACAAGTGAGCTACTTAAGCACTTTGGGACAGAGAACACCAAGTCGATGGACACACCCATGTCAAACACCACCAAACTTGATAAAGATGGAGAAGGTGAGAAGGTATATGAGAAGCTCTATAGAGGTATGATTGGAAGCTTACTTTATTTAACTACCTATAGACCTAATATAATGTTTAATGTTGGCTTATGTGCTCACTTTCAATCAAATCCTAAGAAATCACATCTTATAGTTGTTAAGTGGATTTTAAGGTACTTAGCCAAAACTCAACATTTTGGACTATGGTATCCCAAGTTAAGGGACTTTACTCTTACGACTTATAGTGATGTGGATTACATGAGATGCTTGATTGATAGAAAGTGCACATGTGGCACTTACTTTCTCCTAAGACCATGCTTGGTGTCTTGGTTCTCTAAGAAATAGAGCACAATGGCATTATCAACCACCAAGGTTGAATGCATTAGAGTCGTCAGTTGTTGTGCCCATGTCCTATGGATGAAGCAAATGCTCTAAGACTTTAACATTCATTTTGATGCTTCTCCTATGAATTGTTATAATACTGGGGCAATTAACTTGTCTTAAAATCCTATCTTGCATTGTAGAGATAAGAATATAGAGGTTCACCATCATTTGCTTTGTGATCAAATTGCCAAAAAGGATATCTATATCATGCATGTGGACATGGAAAATTAGTTGGTGGACATTTTCACTAAATCTCTAGATAGAGAGGAATTTGATTTTATTAGATCTAAACTACTCATAACTAATTTGAATGAATCTGATATGCCTTCTAGCTAGTTGTCATCTTTCAGATATGCTTTTCTTATGGTTTGATCACCCTTGCTTGCTAATATGCTAAAATTAGTTTTTCATGTTCCTTTTGCCTTATTTTTCTCTTATTTTTGGGTATTTTCCACAAATGCTTGTTTTATCGCAAAATAGTACTTGATGATGAGTGATATGTGCCTAAGTATGTTTAAAATCTAAAATGGACTTGAAAAATAATTTTGATTAGCACTCTAATGACTAGAAATTAAGATTTCTAAAGCTGGTTTAGGTGGACCATCGACCGAGTTGCCAACTTGATCGATCAGTGGCCGAGAGCTTTTTTAACGAGCCAATCGGTCAAGTTTCTGAGTCATAAAATTCGAGCGATGGTCGGGCTAGAGAAAACATATGTTAGGTTCAACCAACTTTTCTCCCTCTCAACTAGAGAAAAATCGACCGATCCAACCTCTAACTCCCTCTAGATCTCAACCCTAGCCCTGATCATCCTCTCCCTAGCCCTAGTTCAACCTAGGTCGACCTTCCTTGACCTCTTTCCCATCAACCCTAGGTGTGTGGATGGTTTGTGGTGGTGTTTCCCTCATTTTTGTTCTCTCCATCCTTTCATTTCGTCTCCATGGCATCAAATAGGAGAAAGAGAGCCGCCCCATCTGGATCACCATCCTCCTCTTCCAACTCGCATCTCATACCCTTCGACGATACCTTCATTGTATGAAATGATGCTCTAAATAGGTACAAGGATCTCCTTCCTACGAACCCCTTTCCTTTTCATTCCCTTTTTGAGCCAACCCCGCGTATACAAAGTGTCATCGATCAAGTAGCTGAGTTGTTATACGACCACCACCTCTCCGCCTGGAGTGTTGAATGTGCGTGCTACAACAATTCAATCACAAGAACAAAAGTTGTTCATGAATTGTATGCAAATTTGCAATGGAAGTATGACACTCTCATACCCCTGCCTAAAGCTCAAATAGTCCTTACTTTCATGATAGTCGGGAAGAAATTCAAAGTTGCCAAAGATACCCTGAACATCTTTTTCTCAGGTACTGAGGTGATTGATACTTGGAGGAAGGATTACTCTAAGTATTTTGACTTAGTTGACTCTGAGGCCTTCTACAAATGATATGATCTCACTCTTCCTGATATTCACAAATTCTTGAAGAATCCTCGATTTCCCTATAGAAATAACTGTACCCTTCCCTCCTCATCCTTAGACTTCAAGAACTGCATACTCACCCTAGTTGTTAACTAGAAATATTCATCCCAATAAAAACTAGACTAAAATTGTAGAAAACACTGCGGTGGTTATCTTCTATATCTTGAAAAACATCAGAGTCAAGTGGTCTCATTGTGTCCTTCACACATGACATGTTTTGAATCTGGTCAGAACACCTGTGGAACCCACCCACCCTACCCAACCCTGATTTGTGGTGTTTTTCAGACCGCCACTAGTAAATCTCTTTTCCATGACCTTCGCTACATATATGTCTTGAAAGGAGTTTGCATTAGTGATACCACACTTTAGAAGTTTGTGCCTATCCCTTCCTCTACCACACCCAGAGCCTATACCTCCACCCGTGCACCTCCACCTCCTCACCTTTCCCAACCTGCCCATGCCTCTTTCCATGTATTAAATGAATCCCTCATGGGTTACATGATGCATCAATAGGCATACAACCTTTAGGTTCAGGAGTATATGCATTAGGATCTTTGTGCCATCATGTCTACCATGAACCTTTCCTATGCGCATACCTATCCTTCCTACCAGCCCTACCCAGGAGGTGACTATGCATCCTATGCATATGATCAATTTTACCCTACCCATCCACATGTTGCTTCTGCTACTACACCCTCTACTACTGGTGGATCTACCCCTACTGTGATACCTCTCCCTGCTGGTCCTGTAGCTACCCTTCATGCAAGACTTGGTACTTCTACTCCTTCTTATCCTCAAGCCCAGGAGTTACATGACCTTGGTATGTCATGGGCTGAGCAGAATGTTAGATGGCCCAGTCATGGTTTCAGTTCCTCTGCCACTGAGGAGATTCTAGATCAGGCTGATGATGAAGTTGCTGCTAATGACGAGGAGGCCTTTGTGGATGATGGTGATGATGGTTCTGGGGGCTCTAATGGTGGTTCTAGTGATGAAGGTGATGTTGATGTCTCTGCTACACCTTCAGACGGACATGATGACTAGGAGCCAAAAGTCTCTACTGATGATGCTGATGATGTTGATGATGTGGACATAGATGACCTAGATGTTTAAATGTTTTAGTTTGTAGTTTGTAGATGTTGATCATATATATCTTTCTAGACTATTTTGTATTAAAAACATCTGGGCACATTTTATCATCATGTTTTCATCGTTTTGGCTGGTAGTTGTTTCTGATGACATGCTCTTTGGGTTGTAATCTTAATCCTATGTACACTTACACTTTGACTTACTATATCTCATGATTTGGTGCCATGTTTACCATATTTTTATTATGCCTTAGATTGCTTGTATCTCTCGTCTCTGTTTGGTGTATGCTTATGAGATTGCATGTTTTATGGTGTGGATGTATGTTTGGTTGTGCTTGGAGAAGACCCATTTATGTACTCTTCTACCCCCCTTCCTTTTTTATAATGTAAAAAGGGGGTGAGAAATTCAATGTTTTGAAGCTCAACCATATTGCTTTTATTGTCTATGTGATCCTTTTCTTGTTCATTATATGCTTTATCATGTGACTTGCTAAAGGAACATATAGTATACATTTATATTGTTTTATGTAGATAGACTAACTATGTAGGTAAGAGTAAGAACATATTGAGAGGGAGAAATTCACATTGTTCAAATCATGAATCCCCATGCAATTCACAAGGCAAAGGTATAACTTTACATATCATTTTTAGTATGATTGAGGAATGGTTTGTCATTGTCAAAAAGGGGGAGAATGTTGACTTGAGAGTCATACATTTCCCATATTTAGGTAATGAATTAAGCATTCCATTCCTATGTATCTAATATGTTGTTGAAGATTGATTTCAGGATTTAGTACATGAAAAAGATCAAATTACACAAGACCCAGCTTGTTCAAGTTCAAGGCAAAAGCAACGCAAGTGTGCATTTTTGGAAATCACTCCAAATGAACTTAGATTAATTTTGTAATTACTTATATTGATTATATGACTTGTAACTAATATGAGAAAAAACCAGGGACACTTAATTCCAATGTTTGGTCATTCAAAAGTCAAATTAGAAAATTTATCACGGGCTGTTTATCGATCGAGTTGGAAACTCGACCGATCCAGTGATGAATTTTCTAAAGATGACCAATCGGTTAAGTTGCACACTCACATAACTCGACCGATCAATGAACTAAGCAAAAATGATTTTGATTCATCACTCGAGTTTCCTAGAACAAACTCAATTGATAGTTTGAAAATTGGCTTTGTCCCTTACTGGATCAATTGAGTTATCTTCATTAAAACTCGACCGAAAGTATTGTACAGAAAACATAGAAAAAGTGATTATAAGCATTGGAGAGTTGTTTTGAGCGAGAATAGATCTGTTGTAACTTGGAAAATGGGTATATTTTGCCTTTAAGTGATCCCACACTCAGGGGAATACCCCCAGCTATAAATAGGACCCCTTGGAGTTCATTCCAAGTTTTCTCATTCATCCTTTTACAAGTCCTTGATTTAGTTAAGTGTGTTGCAACTCCTTGAGCCCCTTTATCTCTCTCTCATTTACAAATTGTTTTGTAATTATGAGTGAGTTAAGAAAGTTGTAATAGAGTTGCCTCCTTGTGCTTGTAAAGCTCTCATTCCATTCCATCTTCCCTACCCCCTTTCGCAAAGAGCAAAGGTTGAAGCAAGCTACTCTGAGTGAAGGTGAAGTTGTTGTTATTCTTCTACAATGTTGAAGAAGAGGTGAGGATCTTCTCCAGGTGAAGGAGAAGGGCAAGGTCAAGATTCAAGAAGAGTGAGTAAATCCTTCAAGGCCAAAGACTTGATGCAAGTGTAGGTAAGTCCTTGTTGAAGGATGAAGACATCTTGATCAAGTGGGTAAGCCTTGTATAGGTGGAAGACTCTTGTCTTGAGTAGGTAAGTCCTTGGATGTATGGTGGTCTCCTTGTATCTCTTATGAATGAATATAAGTATAAAAAAATTGCAAAGTCCTATAGGTTGACCTCTCTAGGTCGTGGATTGACTATCTCCTAGTTTGGAGATTGGAACCACTCTTGTCCAAGTGCATATTTCATTTTCTCTCATCCTTGCTATGATTTCTTAGTTAGGACTTCAATTTTCTCTTAAGCTATTAGTTTTGATTGATATAATTTGAAGGTATAACTTATCTTGTGAGAATTTTGAAGCTCTATTCACCCCTTCTAGAGCCCTATATCCAACAATCTTTACAATAGAGTCATGCCTTTCAACCTTTTAAAAATAAGAGAATACAACTTCATAATAATATTTGAAACAACTAGGGTGTTACCCTTGTTTACGATTCTAGGAGGTGATCTTGCTTTCTTAGAAACTAGGATGAATCCCTCTTCATTGCTTGGTGGGGTTTCAATATGTCTAGATGATTTGGAATAGTTAGAAGATCTTTGTCTGAGCTAGAAGAGGTTCCAACATTAAACACAACAAAGCCATCACTATTCTGAACTGTTGTTAGATATAGAGGGTAACTACTGTAGCATTAATATGAACTAGACTTGGCATAACTTCAATGGTTGTAATATTAACTGGAAAATTTCTTCAATTTAAATATTATTTCCATTAATGACTACTTAGTATCTACTGAAGGTTTAGGTACACACACTTGTATTTTCTCATTCTTCTTATTACAAATATTTGACTCATGGATAAATGATTCACAAAATAAACATGCATCATGCATCTAATCATATTGAAAGCAGATAGAATGAATGGAATGATCATCATTCTAGATCTCCAAAGATTCCTAATAGTATATTGTAGAAGGGATGAAGACTTAGATTCTAGCATAATATAATCTCTTATAGGAATTAGTATATCTATCTGAACATAAATGTTTATCAAGTAAGGTCCTAATAATAGAACATCATCCGATCCCATAGTACTAGTGGAAGGTCAAAAATATGAATCCAAGTCAAGATGCATGTAAGTTTGTCTTTGAAAATTGGATCTCTAGGTTTTCATTTAGTAAGGATAATTGGCTTATTCTTAACAAACCATGGACTAGATTCAAGAACATGATTCATATACTTGATATCTAAAAATTTAACCAGAAAGAAACTTTATCACATCCAATAACCTCAATGTCTCCATTAAGATTCCATATAGAAAAAATGCTCAAGAGTGTGAGGATGGGGTTTAAGGCCAAGGATATAACATGCTAAATAAGTTTTACACCTTTATAAGTTTACCATGGTTTTTGCACTTAGATATACTAGTAGTTTACACATGCAAAGCACGTGATTTATATTTGAATTGTTTTAAGGTTGAGTAAAATTTGTTCTAATAGCTGAATACAAAATAAAAACATATACTTACGAGTCATAACATAACATCCAATACCAACCGGTGTCATGCTTTCAAGGAAAAAAAATAAAAAGTTCAAGTACTTAATTATCAATTGTCATTATCTTTGAAGGAAAAGAATCAAAAGCAATTTAATTAAGTATTACATAAACTCTTTGACGCATGGTAAATTGTTATCACATATTCTATTACCTAATTACTCTTCTCAGTAGGTTAAATATGAAATTATTTGATTGAGGTTCCGCTTTTGTAAGAAAAAAAATCTAAAAAAACACTAGAAGAAAGCTACTTGAAAAAAGCTATCATTACTTTTGAAATAAAAATTGGATCGCAACTGTTTGAATTGTCGCTCAAAAAACTTACATATCAGGTAAATCAACTTGTTGAAAAACCACCCAATACCAACATTTTCACCAATTTTATAAATGAAAAACTAAAACAAAATTAGCAGAAAAGAATGCTCGATAAACAACTATCACTATTTTTATTAACAAATGTTAAACCGAGTCTGAATGACACATGTAGAAAAAACATGTATAAGCTAAAATATAATAAAAAGTATGTAGACTTTAGTAGCTCGAATAGTTTAGGCAATTTATAAAAATAATGAAAATACCACACAAATAGGAATTTGAAGTAAAAAGAATTCAAAAAATTATCTAAAGGAAAATACACAAATAACACCTATTTGAACTTTTACAAAAAAATAATGGATATGGTTTGAATAGATGTTGAAAACATATTTACCACCAAAACAAGTTGTTTAAATAACACATGTCACCTGCCTTTGTCACCAACTTTGTTGAACCTTTTCTAAAATACTACAATTTATACATAATAATCTATATGAAATTCACTAAGAGAGGGAGAGAGAAGCTTAATATTAACATTTGAAAGACCCCTTCTAATCTATAAGTACACTAACACACTAGAGTAATTAACACACAAACAAATTGTTAGAACACACAGACTACATGGACTAATGAGCACACAACTAAGTTGTTGGAGCACACATACACATTTAACTTTGTAATCATTCTAGTAAAATAACTACATACCAAGTGAATCCAAATGTTCAAATTGCATTTACAACATCCCTTATCACCACTTTTGTAAGAAAAATAAATTTAAAAATCGGCAGAAGAAATCTACAAAAATAATATCTGTCACTATTTTGTAAAAAAAATTGGATGAAACTGTTCAAATGATCACTAAAAAAAAATTATGTATCAGGTGAAGCAACTTGTTTTATACCAACACAATCACCAATTTTGTAAATGAAAAACTGAAAAACTTAATAGAAGAAAAATGCTTGAAGAGAAACTATCAACACTTTTATTACAAAATATCAAACTAAATTTGCATGAAACATTTGAAAACAATTATGTACCAACTAAACCATAACAAAAGTATGCAAACTTAAGTTGCTCGAATAGCATAGTCGGTTTAAAAAACTAACAAAAATACCACACAAATATACACCTAAATAAAAATGTAATTCAAAAGGATATCTAAACGAAAATACACGAATAACACCTACGACCTCTTTTGTAAAAAAATCATGGACCTAGTTCAAACAGATGTTGAGAAAACTAAGTTGTTGGAACAAAAATACACATTTGATTTAGCCACTTGACTCACAACAATTTGTAGAACATCTTTACAAAATTATCAAAATATAGTTCATGATTATTATTACATTGATATATAATAATTTATATACAACCAACTAAGGGAGACCCACTCAATCAAAATCCAGATGACTGCTTCCAACCTGTAAGTACACATACAAGCTGCTAAAGCACACATACATAATGGATTAATAAGCACATAAATAGATTGACCTTTGCTAAAAGTTGATTTTTCCTCAGAATCTTGATTTAGACTACATTTACTACATAATAATCTAAATGAAATCCACTAAGATAGAGGGAGAGAGAAGCTTAATATTAATAGTGAGCATATTCTCTCCAACCTAGAAGTACACAAACACAGAAGACTGATTAACACACAAAAAAACTACTAGAACACACAAACAAAATGGACTGATGAGAACATAACCAAGTTGTTGGAACAAACATACAAACCTAGTTAAGCCACTTGACACCCACAAATTTGTAACATGTCTTTATAAAATTATCAAAATGTGGTCCATGATTTGTATTAAATTGCTATGTAATAATTTATATACAACTGAGTAAAAGAGACCCACTCGATTAACATTTAGATGACTCCTTACAACCTGTAAGTACACATACAGACTGCTAAATCACACAAATAGACTGGATTAATAAGCACATTAACACATTGAACTGTGTAAAAAGTTGTTTTTTTCATCAGTCATGATTAATACTACAATTATTACTTACCAATCTAATTGAAATTCACTAATAGAGAGGAAAAGAGAAGCTTTGTGATAGAGTAAACTTTTGGAATCTTAAGATATATAATGACATACGTGAAATCATGTGTTGGAATTATATTGAGAGTTTCAAGTGTTTGGTAAACATGGAGTGTTGATTGGTTGACATCATGATTAAGATCCATGAGTGCATGTCTTTTTGAGGTATTTAATTGAATGATCATATAGTTGAGTTTTGGAATCAAATTTGAGAAGAATGTAGCTTGATTTGTAGTAAATCTATAGTTAAAATTTCATGAAGATTGGATATTCCTAGAGGAAGTTATTTAGGTTTGAAATTGATGAAATAATGTATATTATTGATGATTTATACACCTAAGTTAGGACTTTAGCTGGTGTCACTCCCCCTTGGTTTAAGGCTGGATCTATGCTGCCATCTTGTGGCCCCAGATCTTTGATCCAATGACTATTATCTTTGAGAAGGGAGTGTCACTGATCTGTGTGATGGGGTGATGATCCTAGACCATTGGATGTGATTAAATGGCCAGTATTACGTCTTCTACCTTATGATTATGACCCTGACTGCATGTGGAAACCATACACATCATGCCATTCATTGACCATGGCTAAAAACACGATCTCATGCAACCCTTTGCCTTTGGACCAGAAAGAGGAGTCAAAGGACCCCTCATTCAGGCTAGATAGGCCTGAAACGGGAGATATCCAACTTCCTATTTTTTACGTTTCTCCACTCAACCTTACAAGGTACAAGAGGAAGTAAATAAGGGAGATAGAAGGGGTTCTTGTTGAGACCTAAGAGTTGGAAAAGGAAGTCTGAGGTCTGAGGAGATGAGCGTGGGCATTTTCATTCCTTGTGATGGTAGTTTGGTAGATTGACAACCTTGGTTTTTTCAACAAAGAAATAGATTCTTTAGGGGAGTTTGGGGATCCATGGATAGGCCTTCTTTTTTATGTCAGAGGGCCTCACATAAAAGAATAAAATGCCACTCTAAGATTTTGGAAGCTTTGGGTTTGTGCGAGGATGAGCAGGGGTGCTTTCTCCTAATGGCTCGCCCACAACTACACCCCACAACATGGACCTCCTCGAGCCACAAGGAGAAGACATATGTGGTGATCCAAAAAAGTTGACGGCTCTAAGGGAGCATGGATGAAGCTTATGGTGGTCTATTATGCTAGCGATTAACATCTTTACACTGATTATTTCTTGCTGGAGAAATCCTTTGCAGAGACACACATGGAGAACTGAGGGTGACGGATCGTGAGCACAAAGACAGACAGGAGAAGGATTGGGTATGATCAATCTATCTAAACCAGTAAGAAAACCAACTGGCTCACCCTTACTAGCAAGGAAAGGATGCGCCCAGCCTTAGAAGCCACATGTCAGTAGGCGATTATCCATGAAAGGTAAAAATACCTCATAAATGTATAGATATTAGATAAATAATAGAAAATACATCTGATGCAGCCCTATTTTAGGGCTCCATCCTGTACCTTTTTGTACATTTATCACATCTAAACAAAGTAGATTGCAAGTTAATACCCCCAATGTGTGTTTTACTGTCAAATACACTTATGGATGTTCTTTGCATTATTTTTAGGTACTTGGACCATACTTTGGATGGAAGAGAGAGAAGGAAGGAGTCTGAGGGTCCCTCTACTCATGGAGGGGTCCAAAGAAGATCCCAAGAGCCCCCTCAACCTACCCCAATGACCAAGTTTCGACTCCAAGCAAAGATGTCCATTAATAATGAATTTTGAAGTCGTTTCATTACTTGAAGACCCCAACACGACCGTGGTACCATGGAATGGTCATGTTGTCAATTAAGCAAAGATTACAGGTTGAATGTTAAAACTTCAAAGTTCAGCAAATCAGCCACCACGACTGTGCTACCCAGCACGACCATTCCATGAAGACCCCACCACGGCTGTGCTGCCCAGCACGACCGTGCTAGATGAAGATGGAATGGGCATGCTGCTCAGAACGGCCTCATCACAACCCCTCCACCACGGCCGTGCTACCCAGCACAAATGTTCTACCTAGTCCCCAACACAGTCGTGCTGGCCAGCACGACCATGCTACCAGCCTTCATTTTCACCCATCAACCTATTGATTTAACACTTAACCAACACGTCTGTTCTCCTCCACCACGGTCGTGCTCACTTCTACCTAGCACGGCCGTGCTGCCCAGCACGGCTGTGCTACCACCTCAAAACCTAACATTTTCACACTGATTTTCCAACCTTACCCCTACTTACCCTAGTGCCTCCACCACCACCTATATATACATGGGTGGCAGCCACAGCACTAGGGGAGCCTCTACCTAGCTGTTCTTAGCCTCCACTCTCCACCCTTCAGCTCTTTGTGCAATCCCCTTGCATTTTGGGCTCATTATCCACCATTTCCACCCTCATTCCACCATGGAAACCTAGTTCCCTAGGTTTTCATCCATAATCCCCTACCATTTCATGCACCCCTACACCCTTGGAGGAGGGAGGACATCTACAGCAAGCTTGGAGGTGAAGAAGGAGGCTTCCACATCAAGCTTCATGGAGTCCCTACTTCTTCTACCCCTTTCTTTTCTTATTTTCTTGATCATGTCTAGCTAAGCCCCTTGTGGTGGGATGTTTGGGATTTAAATGTGACTTTTATACCATGTTGGGGGATAATTTCTTATAATGAACTTAATTTATATCTATGATGATTACTTCTTGCTTCTATCTCTTTTCCTATCTTATTGCATGTGGTTTGTGCTTCTTGTATGAATTGCTTGTTTTGAGGTTTTTGATGACACTTAGTTTCTAGGAGGAATTGGGGTGTATGTGGCAATCTTAGGAATGGCTCCTAGGTCCAATTAGTGGATCCCTAGCTAGCCCCCTTTGTTCCTACATACACATCCCTCCTCCTACAAATGAGTGTGAGATCTAAGTAGCTAGTGTAAGTGAGATTGATGTAATTGTCTAGGGCCTTCTAAAGGCTAGAGTGGCTAGTGGCATGAGGTTAAATACCCTCATCTCTACTCCCATCTCTACCCTCAACCCTCAATTACTCACTATCACTTACCCTAGAAACCTAGATTTGGTTAATATCATTAGAATTACACCTAACCCTAGTCTTTTACAAGTAGTATAGGGTATGTTCTAATGGCATTGACCTTATTGTTTGGTTTGGTAATCTAGATATGATATGAGAACCATGCATGTTTAATGATCTCCCCCCAGCTAATATCAAAGTTACATTCCCCAAACATCCCACCCACCTTAATCACCTTGCTTAAAACCCTAATTGCTTAGTTTGCTTGTTAATGCTAGTTTAGTTCAATTGCTTTAGTCTAACTTAGTCAATTGCATAGTTTTTCTTTCTAGTGCTAATTTAGGTATTTTCTCTTGATTAGTGGTTAACTTAGGCTCTTAATTTCTCATTACTTATTTAGTCTAGAATAGCTTGCTCTTGCCTTAGCCTAGCTAGTTTGTTAGCCTAGATTGCTAGCTTAGCTCATTGATAGTTTAGTTTCTATTTCATTTTTCACACTTGCTCATTAGCGTAACCAAACAACCAAACCTTTCAAAACCCTAAAACCCTAAGCTCCACAAAAGGAACAAAGCCCAATCTATCTAACTCTAGTGTCCCCTCTATCTCTGTGGATCGACCCGATACTCGCCGCCTTCCTATACTATGACACGACCCCGTTCGCTTGCGGGTGTAGTGTTTGAGTAGACGTAGGTAGCTAGTTAGGTCTTACAAATTTTGAAAGCATAATATCACATATCCCATGCGCTCCAACCTCGTGGGGTGTAAAAGCACCACTAGCGAGGCTGCACCAAGCTTTCTGGCACCGTTGCTGGGGATAGAGTCGCTCGGCCTAGTTAGATAGTGTAGCTTAGCCCTTCCTTTTGCCCTCACCATTGCTATTATTTATTCTTTGTGTTACTTTTACATATTGGTTTGCTAACTTGTCCTCTTTTGTTTGGTTGTGCCTTATGCATGTGGCAAGCAACCCTTTGGAGTCAAGATGGTAGACCGAGATGCGCGAGCCCCTTCAATCCCTCAACCGCCCTAGATGATGAAGATGTTGGAAGATATGGTATATCTCATGAAGATTCATGTGGGAGGTTTTTCTACTCCCTCTGCCAACTCCATGGAGGATCTTTATGAAGATGTGCAACTTCTACAATCCTATCACATTCAGAACAACCAAAGCCCCATGTCAAGCTCTTACACTTTAGAATGTAGAAATGGTCCAAACTTCTCATGGGAACCACAAGAAGACCGTGAGCCAAGAGATAGCTCCATGTTTGAAGAAGAAGTTCTTGCAAGATTGAGAAGCCTTGATGAAGTGAAGAGAGAGGTGTCCTTTCAAGGACAAACCATTGATCGGCTAGAGCAAAGGTTGGATGAGATTTCCCATTCACTTGCCCTTTGTGATGAGGGAAGATCCCTTTCCCAAACCATAGGCAACCCAAACAATGCAAATAGTTATATGGGCTCCCCTCAAGTTATCTATGATCCACCACCTCCTCAACCTTCGTATAACTTCTAACACACCTCACAACCACCACCACAACATCAATCACAAGAACCACCCCCATACCACCCACCTCCACAACAACCACCCTACATCCTTCACAAACCTAATCTGCCACTACCACAAACACCACCACAACCATCACATGCTATCCTTCTTCCCCATGAGAAAGTGGATACAATTTTAATCTTGAGGTGTGACAAGGTTATAGAGGATCTCAACAAGGGAGGGAAGCAATTAGACGAAGATCATGATGGAGAACCCTTGCCGCAAAGTCCTTGTGAGAGTGCTAAGTTCACTAACAATTCTACAGTCCTGGCAGATTTTGAGAGGATAATATCTTGTGTCCCATCTTCCTTTGATATGACACCACCAACTTCTACCATTGTTGATCCAAGACATCCCAATGTGATATTTTTAGGATTGCAAGTGTCCAACAAGATGGAAATACCTCTCTTTTATACCTATGAAGACCCATTCCTCAAGGGAAGGCAAAACTATGGCATGAAAAGTTCGAAGGTCTTAAAATTGAATAAGGCAAACACCTCATTGCTTGCCATCATCAAGAAAAGTCCAACTTATGTAAGGTTCCATAAGGGTGTTTTCACCTTCAAGAATAAGATGAGAGGGAAGATGCTTAAGGAGTCCATCTTAATTGAGCTAAAATGTTTTGTTGATGAGGATTCTTACTTTGGGACCTATGATGATGATCCCGGAGGAGAGACAAATGAAGAAAGACACTTGAGAAACTCACATAACCCTTGGGAGACAATGAAGGCATTTGAGAGGATTGTGTATGATGAGGCAGAAAACATTTTGCTTGTAGACAATGGTTGATTGATGGAGGTGCAACAAGCTCGACTGAAGGCTATAAATTTAGTGCTAGTGGGAGGCAACCCACATGGTTTGATATTCTATAACCTTGTTTTATTATACTTTCTTTTGGTTTCCAAGAAACACACACACACTATACTTGATTGTTTTTCTGTTTGTGAATCATGTTAGCACAGGTATAAGGAAGAAAAGATGATGCAAAAAGGGTTTAGCCAAAGCGGAGGTCAAAATGGAAGAAGAGATTGCAAATCAATAGAGGAGCTACAGGAAGATGAACAGAACGGCCATGTTGTTCAGCACGGCCGTGGTGGCCCTGTCCTGCTCACCTAGTGTTACATTGACCACTCCAGCTCTTGGCGGTTGTCTTTCCTGACCCCACGCCTTTTACCCTACTAGTCTAAACTTCTATTTTATGCTGAGGGCAGTATGATTTAAAAGTTTGGGGTGGTAGGGCGGTAAACCCTTCTCTCACCGCACTTTTCTCCATGTGTCTTGTGCTAAATTTTTGCAAGATGATCAAATAGTTTGACTGAAATTTCATACTTGTTTACCCTGACCTGGTGTGTCTGCTTGCATTCATGCATACATGTAGTTTAATTTCATGCATTTTTGCATAATTTTTCAAAATTTTTGCTTTTCCATACCATGCATCACATCTTCATGTAGTTTTTGTAGTTTCTTAAGCATGCTAATTAGGATTTCCTGCTTTATGTCTTGAAATTCCCTAAAATAGGTTTAGATGTGATTTAGTGCAAAGTGGCACCATTTTGGACAATTTTGCCCAAATTTGAGATTTCTTGTCTAAAAAGTATGTTTTGACCCAATCTCTGTTGTTTTGAGTAAAAATGATGACCTTTGACTAGTTCTAGTGAAATGTCATGCTTTATTGCTAAGAGGTATCAATGTTTGAATTCTTACATGTGCATCACCTCTCTTATGATTGTGATTGATTTGGTTGAATTGTGAATTTGAGCAAGCTTTGAACGCTTAGTTTTTGTGGAATCACTTGTTTGATATATCAATTTCATCTTGTTCATTCATGTGGTGTGATATCTAGGATGAAGTATTGGATTAACTTTCATGCAGGATGTCTTATGTGGAAAATCATACCATTGACCCCTCTTTGACCCGACTCTTCTTCCACCATCTTCATACCCCTCCGCCTCATAGAAAGATGCCCTAGTGCACATAATCAACCTTGGCCACCTCCAAAAGTTTGGGGTGGCCACATCTCTACCTCCTCGCTTCACTCTATCCACCATATGCCCTATCTACACCAAGGGCAAGAAAGAAAAGAAGAGAAAAAGAAAAGAAAAAACAAAATAAAAGGATGCTCCTATTTAAGAGCATTCAAATAAAGAAAAGATGAGTGTGTAAAAACACTTCAAAAATCTTACCGCAACCTTTTCTTCCACTTTCATACCCATTTAGCTAGGAAACATCAAACTTGGCTCATTTTGCCCTTTTTCGCAACCACGTGGGTCTTTTGGTATGATTTGAAATATAAGAGTGAACGCATTAAGGTGAAACAACACTCCTAGTCATTCTTGATTAACACCACCATGAAACGGTTTACCCGGAACTTAATGAAAGAAATATGCATAACTTGTATATTCTATGCGCTATATTTGAAGTTCATGTGCTTTGTGCTCTTTGCATGATTGGATTGTGAAAATAGGAGAGGAGAGAGGTGAAATGCATGCACTCAGTCATCTTTGATCCCATTCAGCAATAATCATCTTTTACATTGCATATGTCATTTCTTTTTATGGATGTTTTGTAGAGAGATTGAGTTGGAGCATACTTGAGGACAAGTATGTTTTAAGTTTGGGGTGGTGATGCAGCCCTATTTTAGGGCTCCATCTTGTACCTTTTTGTACATTTATCACATCTAAACAAATTAGATTGCAAGTTAATACCCCCAATGTGTATTTTACTATCAAATGCACTTATGGATGTTCTTTGCATTATTTTCAGGTACTTGGACTATACTTTGGATGGAAGAGAGAGAAGGAAGGAGTCTGAGGGTCTCTCTACTCATGGTGGGGTCCAAAGAAGATCCCAAGAGCCCCCTCAACCTACCCCAATGGCCAAGTTTCGACTCCAAGTAAAGAAATCCATTAATAATGAAGTTTGAGGCTGTTTCATTACTTGAAGACCCCAGCACAGCCGTGGTACCATGGAACGATCATGCTGTCAATTAAGCAAAGATTACAGGTTGAATGTAAAAACTTCGAAGTTCAGAAAATCAACCACCACGGCCGTGCTACCCAGCATGGCCATTCCATGAAGACCCCACCACAGTCGTTCTGCCCAGCACGGCCGTGCTAGATGAAGATGGAATGGGCGTGTTGCTCAGAACGGCCTCATCACAACCCCTCCACCATGGTCGTGCTACCCAGCACGGCCGTTCTACCTAGTCCCCAACACGACCATGCTACCGGCCTTTTTTTTCACCCATCAACCTGTTGCTTTAACACTTAACCAACATGGCCATTCTCCTCCACCACGACCGTGCTCACTTCTACCCACCACGGCCGTGCTGCTCAGCACGGCCATGCTACCACCTCAAAACCTAACTTTTTCACATTGATTTTCCAATCTTACCCCTACTTACCCTAGTGCCTTCACCACCACCTATATATACATGGGTGGCAGCCACAGCACTAGGGGAGCCTCAACCTAGCTGTTCTTAGCCTCCACTCTCCACCCTTGAGCTATTTGTGCAATCCCCTTGCATTTTGGGCTCATCATCCACCATTTCCACCCTCATTCCACCATGGAAACCTAGTTCCCTGGGTTTTCATCCATAATCCCCTACCATTTCATGCACCCCTACACCCTTGGAGGAGGGAGGATGTCTACAGCAAGCTTGGAAGTGAAGAAGGAGGCTTCCACATCAAGCTTCATGGAGTCCCTTCTTCTTCTACCCCTTTCTTTTCTTGTTTTCTTGATCATGTCTAGCTAAGCCCCTTGTGGTGGGCTGTTTGGGATTTAAATGTGACTTTGATACCATGTTGGGGGATAATTTCTTCTAATGAATTTAATTCATATCTATGATGATTACTTCTTGCTTCTATCTCTTTTCCTATTTTATTGCATGTGGTTTGTGCTTCTTGTATGAATTGCTTGTTTTGAGGTTTTTGATGACACTTAGTTTCTAGGAGGAATTGGGGTGTATGTGGCAATCTTAGGAATGGCTCCTAGGTCCAATTAGTGGATCCCTAGCTAGCCCCCTTTGTTCCTACATACACATCCCTCCTCCTACAAATGAGTCTAAGATCTAAGTAGCTAGTGTAAGTGAGATTGATGTAATTGTCTAGGGCCTTCTAAAGGCTAGAGTGGCTAGTGGCATGAGGTTAAATACCCTCATCTCTACTCCCATCTCTACCCTCAACCCTCAATTACTCACTATCACTTACCCTAGAAACCTAGATTTGGTTAATCTCATTAGAATTACACCTAACCCTAGTCTTCTACTAGTAGTATACGGTATGTTCTAATGGCATTGACCTTATTGTTTGGTTTGGTAATCTAGATATGATATGAGAACCATGCATGTTTAATGATCTCCCCCCCCAACTAATATCAAAGTTACATTCCCCAAACAGCCCACCCACCTTAATCACCTTGCTTAAAACCCTAATTGCTTAGTTTTCTTATTAATGCTAGTTTAGTCCAATTGCTTTAGTCTAACTTAGTCAATTGTGCAGTTTTGCTTTCTAGTGCTAATTTAGGTCTTTGGTCTTGATTAGTGGTTAACTTAGGCTCTTAATTGTTGATTACTTATTTAGTCTAGAATATCTTGCTCTTGCCTTAGCCTAGCTAGTTTGTTAGCCTAGATTGCTAGCTTAGCTCATTGATAGTTTAGTTTCTATTTCATTTTTCACACTTGCTCATTAGCGTAACCAAACAACCAAACCTTTAAAAAACCCTAAAACCCTAAGCTCCGCAAAAGGAACGAAGCCCACTCTGTCTAACTCTAGTGTCCCCTCTATCTCTGTGGATCGATCCTATACTCACCGCCTTCCTATACTATGTCACAACCCCGTTCACTTGCGGGTGTAGTGTTTGAGTAGACATAGGTAGTTAGTTAGGTCTTACAAATTTTGAAAGCATAATATCCCATATCCCGTGCGCTCCGACCTCGTGGGGTGTAAAAGCACCACTAGCGGGGCCGCACCAACATCCCTTTTCAGAAAATTACAAATAATATACCAAAATCCTAAAAAAATAGTAGAACAACATGGAACTCTAATGTCATTGTTTTGATGAATAAAATATATTGATATAATGTAAAATGTATTACACTCATTTTATGAATCAAATGATGACCTAAAATTGTGTAAACTTGTCAATAAATCCAATATCATGTTTATAATATGTATGATGTCAAATATTGTAATTTTGATGCACAAAATCATATAATTTTCTTAATGTGGTTATCAAGGGCTAATAACCCTAAATAAAATGCAGTAATTACATTTATGATCAATGAATAATGGAATTCATAAAATACCCTCATATATGTAACTGGAAGTTAACATGAAACTTTGATATTAGTTAGATGTATATAAATTATGTTATATGAAGATGACCCTTATTACATGTTTTGTAACCCTAATATGACTAATGAAAGTAACCTAAGGTTGATATGTTCACATTATAAAGTGAAACATGATTATCAGTTAATGAATAGTAATCTGGAATATGACATCAGTAGGACAAATTCAAATTGAAAAGACAAGTAATGATGCACCTATCGTAATGACTAAGCAAAACACTAACATGATTCATAACTAGGGTTAAGATGATGATAATCTAATGATGGTGCATATGATCTTATCTTGATCAGGGTTTGACTAAGGTTGTAGTTGAATAAGGAATATGTGTACTAGGGATATCTCAATTGAAGGTACGCTTTACCTCTTACTTGTCTTGTTATACAATATGGTTGTATTATGTGTATAAAATACTTGGCATATGATAATTGGATGAAATAACTTATCTTGTAAGATACCTTGCTTGATTTTCTATATGTAGAGTTTTGAACACATGCAAACATAATATGTTTTATCCATCATACAATAGCACTAAACTCTTTGGTAGTACATTTCCTTAAAATGATATAACTCTTCAGTAGATTATCACATTGTATGCATGATATAGTTATATGGTGAGTTTGTGTTGTTGTGGTTTATTTATTGTTCATGAGCATGTGATACTGTTGTTCCATCTGACTCCTTTGATTTTCTTATTCTTGGCCTAGTGTGTGAGTTTGAATTAGGATTCTCATTGAGGTGAGGGTTTCAATTTGGGCGTCACAGGCGTGGTCAAGGTGTTGAAAACATAGGGACGTCACATGTGGTATCAAAGCATAAACAATAGAAAATCTTGACATTTTCTCACTATGCAACCTTGAACTTGATAACCTTCAGGGTTAGTATGAGAACTTGTTACTCTAACCAAGATTACTCAAAACATAAAACACAACAAATCATCATAAATTAAAACCAATTTCAATGTCAGCACCAGCTCAGAAAGATTTGCATAAGAGCTCAACATCTTTCTTATATCCATACTATGCCAAGAATTTTGATATAAATTTTTCTATCGCCTTATCCACAACATATATACACAGGAGAAAAATATTTATATATGCCACACAACAAACATTAACATGATAACAAAATTCTAATTCGTTTGAAACACCATATACAAACTTTTCCTGCCCATACCTGAGAGTACAGGGACGACTCTAGGACACACTAGACATCTAATAAACTTTCCCACAGATTCATTACTATAGCTCCTCTTTGCTTCCACATGTTTGTTTTTGTCACTTCCAATTACCTAAAAAAATGTGGTGAACCACATGGGTGAGATCCATGTCCCAACAAGAGATATAACCTCCAACAATATTTATTGATTCCAACATTTTTAGGTAATGGGACAGTTTAATTAGTTTAATCATATATAACAAATTACCTCCACAACACTGATGATTAACAAAATACATAAAGGATTAGATAATAACTATCTTCATTAGCTAGACTATTCTCATATCCCTATTAACAATATAAGGAGTCTAGCATCATGAACATCTCTAACATCATGAATAAGTCTAGTATCATATGCATAACTAACAACATCAGCATGTCTAACAAGTTGAACATATCAACATCATAAGAAAAACTAACAACATAAGCACAACTATATGGATAAGCATGATTAGGAGTATATGCATATCTAGTTATGAAGGAATGGCTAGCATGTTAAATATAACTAACAACATGAGATAACTAGCATCATGATTATATTCAGCAGTAGCAGTATAGTTATCAACATAAGCATAGCTACTGCATGTACGCATCTACAATCTTAAGCATATCCACAACCTAAGTATATCTACTATCTCTTAATTTCACTAAGAATCATCTTTATGTAAAGATAACAAACAAGGTTATCATCCAATGTGAAATGTCATGTATAACCCTAAACAAATATGCTACATGACTATATTACATCTTTTATTACGCCCTGGGGAGTTTGAGTTGTAACACCCAAAGTCCAACCGACCCCTATGAAGGGCTATTCGGTTCTGTGCAAGATCTAGGAGTGTCGATATCCTAAGATCTCTTCCCCTCGTCCAGTACGAGTAAAAAGGCAGTGACATATTAGTCAAAACTGCCACTATAGTGACATATAGTTAAGCTGCTAACCACTAGTCTGGCCTTGGTACAGGTCACGACACTAGAAACCAGGGTATACAAAACCCTCTAATATGAGTTACAACTGCAGTTGTCCTCATTCACATCAAATGTCTGATGCATGACCATAGACATCTTCCATAACCTGCATCGTGGACGAAAAGGATATATCCTCAACTTGCCACCCCCACATACTCAACAGTATGCACTCTGAGTTTCCCTTAGGAATACTTGTTTCACCATCTAGCAAGTTCTGACATTGAAGATGGCTCTATGACACATGGCACTACAGGATTAGAGTTTCACTTGATTAGTTATGCCAATTGGGTGAATTAAGGCTGCATCAAACAAGTGGACATACAAACACTAATTCACTTCTAGCAAGAATATAAGTATCACAAATTCAAAAGATATAAAATGTGTGAAACATAATTTCTCATTTCATAATCACATGGTACTATTCACTTGCCATTCATGAGACCACACTAGTCATCATACTATCACAAGATATAAATCCTTTTCACAATATCACATGGTACACCTCATGAGGGCTCAACCATGCCCAAAGGTCATTAAGACCATCATACTATTCCATGAAAGATCATTATTATCTTTCCATGCCATATAACAAGGCTCAACAACATCACTTACATATAATACACCATATTATCACAACATTACATTAATGATCTAGGAGATATTCATAAACAATCATAGCAAGGTTATATTAACATTAAGAATATTCCTTTATTACATCAACATGCAAGGAATCTAGATATGATTAACCCTCATCAAATTCACAATGCACATGTTTAGCATAAGAAAGTATCAACCATGTGGCTATGATAACCACCAATTAATACATTAAGATTATGATCATATTAAGGAGGTTATCACCATCATGCCATCATATAAGAAGGTTAAACATGAATACTCTTCTTTATCTATTTGCATTAGAGTTAGGTTCAACAAGATAAATTATATTAATGTTACTAATTAGCACTCATACCCAAACCCTAACTCACGACATCCCCATTGGATAATGGATGCATAAGGTGAAGCATCACCATCACATTCCATACTATTCTCAAGTATGAACCCAAACATAAATCACGGTGTAACCATTGGGTTGTAGCATATTAGGGTTTCAACAACAATAAGAGCATACTCCATGATTGTATTAATCTTTTAAGGACTATTCATACCCAAATACCATCATTTAATTATATTAAAGCTAGGTATAACAAGCTAAACCTCATTCGGGTTACCCATTAATTAATTATTATGATTATAAATCATAATCATATGAGGGCAAGGGTAAGACTACAAGTTTAAGGCATTGAACCATCAATTTATCATCATTAGAATCATAACATCACACTATACACTTCACCCAAAACAATGGGAATATTGAGGCATCAACTTCTAACCATTAAATGTTGAAAAGGTAGAGCCATTGGTCGTTTACATAAGTAAACATCTTGAACAAACCACCTATGGAGTCATTAGGTTGTGCTCTAGAAAGAGTCACCATATAACCCTAGAAATCCCTTGATTAACAACATAAAAATTCCATTGAGAGTAGGGTAAAACCCACAAGCGATTGTTTATTTAAAACAAGTCGTCAGTAAATGAGCTTCTTAAGTTGATCTCATAAAGGAAACCATTTAAATAACTTTATTAAGACCACATATTACATTTGGGAATCATTCCAATTTATTGGATGAAGAAACGTTAGATATTAACCATTAGGTCAAGTTCATTTATTAAAACCATCAATTGGAGTATTGGTCTGACCATTTCATAAAATGACCCAAGAAACCATTGGTTTAAGCCTTAATTGATGCTACATCGACATGCTTAACTCACCATAGGTTGTGGAGATCGGATCCACCATCACTAGTGACCATTAAGTCACCATAGGTTGTTAGATCAGCACTGTATTCATGAATCACCATCGAATATCAAGCTCATGTCACCATTGATTGATAGCATCATTAAGGTACTTAGTTGTTGTTCATTAAGCTTATAATTAGGCCAAAACATGACCTAAGGGGTGAACGTCAGTTGATTCCCTTGGTCATTACCATCAGTTGTCATGAAGACAACACCATAGGGTTGTTTCAAAGGTACCACCATCGGGTCATGGGTTTATAGAAGAAATCAACTTAAAACCCTAGAATTGACCATTGGTTGATAGGTTCTTAGCACCATAGGTTGTCAAACCAACCTGATACAAGTCATATTATACCTTAGGAAGAACGTACTTATGAGTACATGTTCATCTAGAACTTAAATCAGAATAGGGAACATTATAAAAATTGAAATCCAAGTCAAGCATAGCTTTTTAGTGCATGGATAATCATTTTCAAGCAAGGACATGAGCTAGCAAGCTTATGGTAAGAAATAAATGTGGAGAAAGTTATAAAACTTGCCTATAATTAGAATATAAAACCACAAAAAGAAGAAAACACGAGTAGGTAGGGTAGAAAACCCAAGCATAACCTGTGAACTCATCCATCTAGCACCTTTCTTCATCAAATGAGCAAACCCTAAGCATAAGGAGCAAGAAAGGTAGGGTTTTAGAGCTTTAGAGCAATTTCTACCATGGAACAATAAGGCTCCAAACTAGATAAAGATATGAGGAAGGATAAAAAATAAATAAATGGAGGAAAGAAGGGGATTCTTACTCTTTTAAGTCAAGATCACTAGAAGGAAGCTTTTTAAACCCTAAAAGGAAGTCAATTACAACCCTAGATTCTTTTTCCAAGAAGATCCCCACTTTCTTCTTCCTTGGACAGGAAATTTGCAGCAGAACATAGGGAGAACAAGTTTCATAGAGGGATGGAAGTGGTGGAGAGCAAATGGCTCGTTTGGGTTCTTAGGGATAAGTATATGAAACTTTAATATAAAGAGAAAAAAAGTTGAAATTCTAGTATCTTTCCAAGTGTCCATGGCCTTAAACTATTAAGAATATACAAGCGCAAACACAAGCAGATCCCCCACAATCCATATAGACCTGCTTAGATCTCCTTTTTCTAATTTCCAAGCCAATCAAATAATTCATTAGTTGATAGCTACTAAAGGTAGCTCATCCATGAAGGGGTAAACCCTAAAATACCTTTGAGGAAAAGACCTTCAGACCATGGCTGAACTAGGAGCCCCATGGCTCAAAACACTCAAGAATGATAAGACAACATAAAAGGAACATGATGTATGTGACAAATTGCAAAGAAAACCCCTCAATTGGGTAAATTATAGAAAAGTCCAAAATGTACATAAAATTGCAAAACTTGCTCAAACATTGTCCAAATTGTACCAAATTTAAAAATGAAGCTTGTCTTATAATTTCAAAGCATATAATAAGATTATATTAGGTTTATAAGCCTTCAATTATGGTAACTAAGCTTATTAAACTTATTAAGCAAGTTTAGGGGCCTTACAACTATAAACCCCTAACAGGAATTTCACCCCCGAAATCTAAGGCAGACAAAGATAGATAATTATAATGGACCTCATACCCAGTATTCCTCATGGTAACTTTCATATCATGATGATGTCACATTATTCTCATAGAAGTCATATTCTTTTCCCTCAACTTCTGCATGTGTCATCTTTGTTCAACATAGGAACTGTTGTACCACCTGTACATGTCTAGTAGTACCTTTCAACTTTAGGACTCTACTGTCATATGAAACTATTCTATCTATTGTATCACACATCACTCAGAGGCCATACTCGCTGTCTCTTTCCAAACATAGAACAATATGTATCTCTTCTCATATGTTACTTTTATAAGGTTTCATCTCTATGCTCCTATAATGGTTGTTGTAATTAACCACTTAATCAACCATGTAGGCATCTCCTAATTTTAAAGAACTATGAGGCTTATGTTTTTAGGGGATTCTCTAATCATCTCAATGGTGGACTGACCATCTATTTGGTTGAAGAATCATACACTTGTCTATAACTGTTAACAAATATAACTTCCTTATTGACCTTGTTAGGAGTAGAGCAATGACACAGTATTCATCTTATAAGGATTCCCAAAACACACTTAATAGAGATATCATAACTCCAAGAGGATACTTTAGTCAACCCCAACTCACTCTTTGTAGACTTGTCACACATAAGTACAGTTGCTTCAACATTCTTAATGTTTAGCAAAGATGTTAACCATGTTAATGACCATCTTTCAAATACGTTGAGATTTCATCATTCAAAGCTTGCTACAACTTGTAAGACATGACCTGAACCCTCTGGTTCTCCTATTCATAAATTCTATTGGTACATTGGTTAGTCTAAAGGACATAATCTTAAACTCATCATGGTCATGTAACTTGTGTCATCCTCTCTAACTCTTATCCATTGATATTCTGATCCTAGGTTTATCTTAAAGGAACATGGTAACACATGTCTGTTGATCAACAAACGATCTATCCTTGATAGTGGTCTTGCCCAGCTATCACTAGACCATACACAAAATTATAGAATCACTTTTGTTTTTCCTTCCAAACAACATTTAGAGGGTCATCATCAACTCTCTCTCTAAGGGAGAGGAATACTTGGAATGTTCATTTAATAAACATCTCCAACCTTCACATACTTCCATATTGTTGATACATCTTAGATACTAGGATTCATTACCTTGGTATCCACCTCATGTTCTATAAGGAACTCACATCATAATCTCATCCACTTTTACCAACATAAAAAATATCAAGACATATAAGAGGAGTCTTCCTAATTATTGGAAGGCTAAAAAACAAACGCATCGCAAACCTTATGATCTTAGAACCATAGTCCAAACAACCTTATGCTATAATAAGCTATCCACCTTCATGTTTACAATTATTCCACACATACAAAGTGGCAATGATCCACTTGAAAGCTGTGCCCTGGAAAGGAAAGACATAAAGGGAAACACACTTCCCACATCATAGTAGCATTATTTAAGGTTCACTAGAAAAAGGATAACCAATTCTATTTTCATTATGCATGCTACATCTTCTTATGTATCATTTCACCTTTTTCATTTCAGGTTCCTTGTCATTAGAATAGGAATCATCACGATTAACATATCTCATTACTCCTTCCTTGATGACTATTTATCACACTTAGGCATGTTTTCTTATTTTATTATGTTTTTCAATCACTTATCAACATGTAAATCATCATATTCCACATTATCTTCATTAAACATGGATCATCTTCCTAAATTTCTTTCACATTCTCATAGATTCATTACTATAGCTCCTCTTTGCTACCACATGTTTGTTTTTGTCACTTCCGATTACCTAAAAAAATGTGGTGAACCACAAGGGTGAGACCCATGTCCCAACAAGAAATATAGCTTCCAACAACATTTATTGATTCCAACATTTTTAGGTAATGAGCCAGTTTAAGAAGTTTAATCATATATAACAAATAACCTCAACAACAATGATGATAAACAAAATACATAAAGGAGCTGATAATAATTATCTTCATTAGCTAGACTATTCCCATATCCCTATTAACAGTATAAGGAGTCTAGCAACATGAGCATCTCTAACATCATGAATAAGTCTAGTATCATATGCATAGCTAACAACATCAGCATGTCTAACAGGTTGAACATATCAACATAAGAATAACTAACAACATAAGCACAACTATCTGGATAAACATGATTAGCAGTATATGCATCTCTAGTTACGAAGGCATGGCTAGCATGTTAAATATAACTAACAACATGAGATAGCTAGCATCATGATTATAATCAGCAGTAGCAGTATAGTTATCAACATAAGCATAGCTACTGTATGTACACATCTACAATCTTAAGCATATCCACAACATAAGTATACCTACTGTCTCTTAATTGCACTAAGCATCATCTTTATGTAAAGATAACAAATAAGGGTTATCATCCAATATGAAACACCGTGTATAACCCTAAACAAATATGCTACATGGCTATATTACATATTACACCCTTGGGAGTTTGAGTTGTACCACCCAAAGTCCAACCGACCCCTGTGAAGGGCTATTCGGTTCCATACAAGATCTAGGAGTGCCGATATCCTAATATCTCTTCCCCTCGGTCAGTAAGAGTAAAAAGGAAATGACATATCAGTCAAAGCTGCCACTACAACGACATATAGTCAAGATGCTAAACACTAGTCTACCCTTAGTATAGGTCACGACACTAGAAACCAGGGTATACAAAACCCTCTAATATGAGGTGCAACCACTGTTATCCTCATTCACATCAAATGTCTAAGGCATGACCATAGCCATACTCCATAACATGCATTGTGGATGACAAGGTCATATCCTCAACTTACCACCCCACATACTCAATAGTATGCTCTCCGAGTTTCCCTTAGGAATACTCATTTCACCATCTAGCTAGTTGTGACACTGAAGATGGCTCTACGACACATGGCACTACATGATTAGAGTTGCACTTGATTAGTTATGTCAATTGGGTGAATTAAGGCTGCATCAAACAAGTGGACGTACAAATACTAATTCACTTCTAGCAAACACATAAGTATCACAAATTCAAAAGATATAAAATGTGTGAAACATAATTTCTCATTTCATCATCACATGGTACTATTCACTTGCCATTCATGAGACCACACTAGTCATCATACTATCACAAGATATAAATCCTTTTCACAATATCACAGGAAATCAACCCTTATCAACACAAGAGGATTACACCTCATTCAGGGCTCAACCATGCCCAAAGGTCATTAAGACCATCATACTATTCCCTATAAGATCATCATTATCTTTCCATGCCTTATGACAAGGCTCAACAACATCACTTACATATAATCCACCAGATCAACACAATATTACATTAGTGAGCTAGGATATATTCATAAAAAATCATAGCATGGTTATATTAACATTAATAATGTTCCTTTATTACATCAACATGCAAGGAATCTAGATATGATTAGCCCTCATGATATTCATAATGCACATGTTTAGCATAAGAAAGTATCAACCATGTGGCTATGATAACCACCAATTAACACATTAAGGTTATGATCATATTAAGGAGGTTATTTCACCATCATGCCATCATATAAAAAGGTTAAAAATGAATACTCACATTTATATATTTGCATTAGAGTTAGTTTCAACAAGATAAATTATATTAATGTTACTAATCAACACTCATACCTAAACCCTAACTCACGACATCCCCATTGGATAATGGATGCATTAGGTGAAGCATCCCCATCACATTCCATACTATTCTCAAGTATGAACCCACACATAAATCAAGGTGTAACCATTGGGTTATAGCATACTAGGGTTTCAACAACAATAAGAGAGTACTCCATGATTGTATTAATCATTCAAGGACTTTTCATACCCAATTACCATCAATTAATTATATTAAAGCTGGGTATAACAAGCTACACCTCATTAGGGTTACCCATTAATTCATTATGGTGATTATAAATCATAATCATACGAGGGAAAGGGTAAGACTACAAGTTTAAGGCATTGAACCATCAATTTCTCAGCATTAGAATCATAACATTACACTATACGCTTCACCCAAAACAATGGAAATATTGAGGCATCAACTTCTAACCATTAAGTGTTGAAAAGGTAGAACCATTGGTCGTTTACATAAGTAAACATCTTGAACAAACCACCTATGAAGTCATTGAGTTTCTCTCTAGAAAGAGACACCATCTAACCCTAGACATCCCTTCATTAACAACATAAAAAGTTCTATTGAGAGTAGGGTAAAACCCATAAGCGATTGTTTATTTAAAACAATTCGTTAGTAAATGAGCTTCTTAAGTTGATCTCATAAAGGAAACCATTTAAATCACTTTATTAGGACCACATATTACATTTAGAAATCATTCCAATTTATTAGATGAAGAAACATTAGATCTTAACCATTAGGTCAAGTTCATATATTAAAATCATCAATTGGAGTATAGGTTTGACCATTTCATCAAATGATCCAAGGAACCAATGGTTAATGCTTAATTGATGCTACATATACATGCTTTAACTCACCATAGGTTGTGGAGACATCATCCACCATCACTAGTGACCATTAAGTCACCATAGGTTGTTATATCAACACTATATTCATTAATCATCATCGAATATCAAGCTATTGTCACCATTGATTGATAGCATCATTAAGGTACTTAGTTGTTGTTCATTAAGCTTACATGTAGGCCAAAACATGACCTAAGGGGTGAACGTCAGTTGAAACCCTTGGTCACCACCATCAGTTGTCATGAAGACAACACAATAGGGTTGTTGCAATGGTACCACCATCGGGTCATGGGTTTATAGAAGAAATCAACTTAAAACCCTAAAATTGACCATTGGTTGATAAGTGCTTAGCACCATAGGCTGTTAAATCTACCTGATCCAAGTCATAGTATACTTTAGGAAGAACGTACACATGAATACATGTTCATCTAGAACTGAAATTAGAACATGTAACATTATAAAAATTGAAATCCAAGTCAAGCATAGCTTTTTAGTACAAAAATCATCATTTTCAAGGAAGAACGTGAGCTAGCAAGCTTATGGTAAGCAATAAACATGGAGAAAGTTATAAAACTTGCCTCTAATTAGAAGATAAAACCCAAAAAAAAAACATGAGCAGGTAGGGTCAAAAATCCAATCATAAGCTGTGAACTCGTCCATCGAGCACCTTTCTTCATCAAATGAGCAAACACTAAGCATAAGGAGCAAGAAAGGTAGGGTTTTAGAGATTTAGAGAAATTTCCACCATGGAACAGCGATAGGTCCACCTGTACATCAGCTCGCCACACAACTCACAACTATCCTGGTTCTTCAGATCATATGTCCATAACCTAAACAAAAGATTACATGTGGTACACGTCCACATAATATTCAAGAATATTGTACTGACTATGCCTATGTGTCTTTTAATATACCTCTTTTTGTATCTTGGCAATAAGATAAAACTAATACTTTGCAGTTATAAAGAAATATAAGAAAAGCATATACTTGCATAAAGATGTTCATTAACAAAAGAGAACACATATTTTATGCTCATTTTCCATTATATATACATGCATTGACTGCCGAAGGTTTGGATGCATTCTCTTGACTCACAAAGAGCTCAAGATTAAGGCCTTTATGATCTCCTACCAAAAAGTTAGATCATATGTACAATGTGACCGACTACCAAAGAGTTAAGTCACTTCCAAGCACTATACTACCAAAGAGCTTAGTGCTTTCATATAATGGAACATATATATTATGTTTCATGTGTTCATAGCCATAAGTATGGAAAATCAAGCAAGATATCATACAAGAACAATCATTTCATCCAATATCATATGCCAAGTATTTGTACACACATAATGCAACCATACTGAATAGTAGGCCAAGTAAGAGGTAAGGGCGTACCTTCCAAAGAGATATTCTAGACCACATTCCTCATCTCAACTCTAACCTTGGTCAAACCATGATTAAGATAAGATCACATATACCATCATTAGATTCTCATCATCTTGACCCTAGTTATATCCATTAGGGTTTAGCTTAGTATTTAGGATATTCCCATACTTACTTATATTCTCATCTTGGAATTATCTTAGTGATGTTATTTTCCAATAATGTTAGATATTAGGGTTCATCATCTGAATATTAGCTTCCGTAGCATTCACACATTAACCCTAGGTTACATCATTAACCTAAATTAGGGTTTCATAACATGTATTAAGGGTCATCTTCATATAACATGAATTATGTGCATCTAAAGGATATCAGAGTTCCACATTAGCTTCCAGTTATTGATATGAGGGTATTATGTAAATTCCATCATTTATTGACCATATATGTATTTATTGCATTTATTTAGGGTTATTAGCCCTAATTAGCGATATGGAGCAAATTACACGATTTCATGCATCAACACCATATTTACTGACATTAGATGGATTCTAAACATGAATATGGATCTACTGACATGTTATCATAAATTTAGGCCATCGTTTGATATTTATTATCCAAGAAATAAGCATTATACATCTCACTTAACAACTATGTTATTTAAGAACCAAAGTACTAATATTGTGTTTTCATATTGTTTTACTCACTTTTTTTAGAATTTTGGTATATTATTTGTATTTTTTTATAATCATTCTAATTATTGTGAATTATACAAGATCTCGGCATTTTTGGGTATATTTACCTTTTTTGACCAATAGAACGCTGCCACGTGTCCACTAGGGCTGTGCTCGCTCCTCCTATGCTCACTTGAGCTGGCCGGTTCTCAGATCCTGGACCGGTCTGCATCTCTGCGAGTCGGGTGGTCTGCCTCGGTTCAGCTTGGTCTGTTTTCTGGGCCGCCTGGTCTCCTTGCGCCCGTGTTCCCCCTAACTCCTGCGTGAGAAAGGTACGTGGACAGAAGTTGTTGCCACTGAGCTTCTCTTTGACAAGCAAATCACAGAGACAAAGTTCTCTTAGTTAGCTTCTAGGTCTTCCATAAGCTTTGGTGGCATCCTCCAAATCTTCCTGTCTGATCAAAACTGTTGGATCGCCTCTGGAGCTTGTTCTCCACGAGCCCTTGGTAGCAGCTGCTGCTATGGCAGAGAAGAAGGAGGAACATGCCTCTCCTCACCCTCATAGAGAGTACAATCTTTCTGGAGCTTTGTAGATTGTCTACAGAATCTTCCAGATAACCAAAGACACCTTTGATCCCTCCTTCTACGCCGCTCAATCTGTGATCTTCTCCATGAAAATGTATTTCAAAAGCTACAGAAACCTCCTCTACTGATATGTTTGTATGTCTAAGTAGCTTTGCTCCACCTTGAAAATCATGTTGGTATACTTCCTATTCCTTCATACTCCTCTCTGGCTCCATCCCCTACCTCTAGTGATTGCCTGCTTGTTGCGACGGGGATCGTTAGGAAAGGGGGAATGTTTTCTCCCTCCCCACTCAGCCAACCACCACAAAATCAAGATCACTGTGGATGTCTTTTGGGGAGGCAAGTCTAACTACCAATTTTGTTCCCCTCCTCAACGCACGCCCTAGGTGACCGTGGCATCCTTGGTGGGTCACAACCACCCCACATCTCAGTCCCCAAAATAACTGAAGGTTGAAGAAGCTTATTTTACCGTCGGATTCATTGTCAACCTTCCAGATCAAATTATGCTACAGAATGATCAGTGGACTAGCCCACTAATATATTTCATGACATATCACGACTAACCATGACCTAAGTTCCAAATATGAACCTTGCCCCATTATTACACAATACACATCATTAAATAATATTCGAACCCAAATATCTCTCTCTAGGAACCTCCAAACTTTCTGAAAATTTAACCATAGCTTTATCATAGACATAACTACATTTCATTACATTTTGGTTCCAAAGATCAACTATTTGATTTGTCAATGAAATTCCTTAAAAGCACAAAACTTAGGGATATTAATCATGATATCCACATCAATCATCACTCAGACTTTACCAAAACACTTGGAACTTCAAATACCCCAAACGCATAAATTCACTTATGTCATTAAGCATTTAAAAGGTTCCAAAAGTTTACTTCATCACATCCTACACACCTTAAAACAATTTCATCATAGAAATTAAGCCAAGCAAATCCAGTCCATAACATCATATACATCTTAAAAGAAATTTTGTCCTCAAAATTAAGACATTCTCTTACTACAAGGAAAACTTAGGATTTTCTTCCACATGTAGGGCACTGCTTTAGGTGTAACATATACACAAACAAAATCTCCATGATTATATCCAAACCACTAATAGGAGGTTTGAAAACATCTAGGGTGAACCACCCACCATATAACATGTTTACCATGATTAGGTTATGTCATGCCATATTTCATATTTTAGGATTTACATCCTCATTTTACCCATGCATCATGTTCTAACATTATGTCATTATTTGGTAAGAGTTATTTATAATTAACTCAATTTATCTATATAGATCATAACAAGGTGTCATCATCATTATATTTTGTTATTTGTTACAATATATTCAACATATTCGTTGAGAGCTAATATCAACACCTTACATGTCATATGTCATTAATAAGATCTCATTTCATTTTCTCATATTCGGTTGTAAACTTTGGTAGTGAGTTCGTCACTTGATTAACCAACTATATCACATTATCATCATCATTCATGTATATGGTTAACCATGTATACATACATAACTATCAAACCATCTCTAGGTTTTCCATCATGTCATGTCTATATATCACGTCTCGAGATTAGATCACATCCTTACATATATTATACCATGGTAGTGCTTAAGCAAACTTATACAAGTGGCTTATTAAATATGTATTAAAACTTTATCTAGTCTAAAAGAGGTTCTCCTGACCCGTATCATGAGGGTACTGTCATGCTCAGTCTCTCTAAGCTAACTCAACTCTATGAGTATCTCATATGCATATACCTTATCTTTCCTCTCTTAGTCTAGGGTTCTCAGATTACCTCATTGGAACTAGTGATTTCTTTACAAGTTCTAGACACATAAGCACAAACCAAAATATGCTATGACATTCTATTCATAGGTTCTCTACCCATGAGACATGCTTACCCAAAGCTCTCTCTCTATATACACCACTAGAGTCCTACAAGGAACCACCAACCCGAGCTTGAGGCTTTACAGAAACTAACACAGTCATTGCCTCCTCCAAGATCTTGGGACTTTCTCCCTCACCCAGATGGTAGGCTCTCATATTCATGTTCACATATACATATATATGCAACCTCTCTATGACTCTAGGGTTTGGTCCTCCTAAGGACATCTAGGATTCAAGAAAGATATACGAATCATGCATAAAGCAACTCAACTCATTAACTCAAGAGTAGTCTAGTCTAGGACATATCATATCACATATTTCTCATCATTCTTATATCTTAGAGTTTAGGTTCTCCAACCTTCTCCCTGTGGGTCTCACTCTCTCTAGATTTAACCCTAAATTTGGTCCCAACACTAGAGGTCCTCCTTTGTAAAAGAGATTGAGGCGCATGATGATTCACATCTTATTTTAACTTAACTTATCTTATCTTATGAAAACATACATACTTTCATCATCAAAGCCTATCTCAAATCCTCAAAATTGAACCTTAATCCTTAAAGACAACATTGATCACCATAAACATCTTATATTATTTATATAAGACCTACATCATATCATTAAAACTTATTTCATCTATCATATATTCTAATAAGGCACTAGACATCTAATCTAGAACTACTCTCTCTTCTAGCCTGATGTCATTCACTTTTACTTAGGTTGCATGACCACCTCCTACTCGTTTATGTGTGGGGACACATTTTTGTAATACTTACATATATAATAAAATATTATCTAGTTTTTCTCTGATGAAACATGCATCAGAGAAAACTATCGAGGTTCGATCCGGTTGGAATCCAAAACCAAAACCAGAAAATGAGTGCCCCACACAGAGTAGAGAGTACAATGCCATGAAAACTAATGAAAAGGGTGAGAACATGGTGTAGACTAGTGTAGCTACCCAAAGCATAGATGCATCATATTCCAAAGGTTTCTCTTCCCGTGATGTACATCATTTCCAAATAATGCAACGCCCCATACCGCTGCACTATAAGGAAAGAATGACACCTAAGGATCTGCTATACAACAAGAACTAGTCTAGACCTAGTTCTAAGAAATCTAGGTACTAACCTAGAGGCTAGGCCAGATCTAGTCTCTAAAAGATGACTAATCTAACCCTAAAGATGATTAAGTTCAAGGTTTTCTTTAGTTTAGAGTTGCATAATGAGTAAATATCATGCTTTGCTATTGTTCATGCTCTGATACCACCTGTGACGTCCCCAGATTTTCTAAAACTTAATCTGATGTTTGACGTCCAAATTGAAACCCTCACCTCAGTGAGAATCCCAATTTAAACACCCCACACTAGGCTAAGAAGAAAAAAATTAGAGGAAGTCATAAGGAAATAACAATAGCACATGCACATGAACAATAATAAAACCATAAAAAACATGTTCACCATTCAACATATAATTACATAATGAATTGTTACACCATTTGATATTACATATTGAACAATAAACTTCTACATATACATGTACTACCACTAAACAACATGATCTTAAGACAACAGGTTCACCTGTACATTAGCTCGCCACACAACTCACAATTATCCTGGTTCTTCAAGATCATATGTCCACAACCTAAACAAAAGATTACATGTGGTACACATCAATAAAATATTCAATAATATTGTACTGAGTACGCTTATGTGTCTTTTATTATACCTATTTTCAAATATTGGCAATAAGATAAAACTAATACTTGGCAGTTATAAAGAAATATAAGAAAAGCATATACTTACACAAAGATGTTCATTAACATAAGAGAACACACATTTTAAGCTCATTTTCCATTATATATACATGCATTGACCGTCGAAGGTTTTATGCATTCTCTTGACTCTCAAGGAGCTCAAGATTAAGACCTTTATGATCTCCTGCCAAAGAGTTAGATCATATGTACAATGTGACCGACTACCAAAGAGTTAAGTCACTTCCAAGCACTGTACTACCAAAGAGTTTAGTGCATTCATATAATGGAACAAATATATTATGTTTCATGTGTTCATAGCCATAAGTATGGAAAATCAAGCAAGATATCATACAAGGACAATCATTTCATCCAATATCATATGTCAAGTATTTGTACACACATAATACAACCATACTAAACAGTAGGCCAAGTAAGAAGTAAGGGTGTACCTTCCAAAGAGATATTCTAAACAACATTCTTCATCTCAACTCTAACCTTTCTCAAACCCTGATTAAGATAAGATCACATGTACCATCATCATATTCTCATCATCTTAACCCTAGTTATATCCATCATGGTTTAGCTTAGTCATTATGATATTCACATACTTGTATTCTCATCTTGGAGTTATCTTATTGATGTTATTTTCCAATAATGTTACATATTAGGGTTCATCATCAGAACATTAGCTTTCATAGAATTTTGTGCACATATTATCCCTAGGTTACATCATTAACCTAAATTAGGGTTTCATAACATGTATTTAAGGGTCATCTTCATATAACATCAATTATGTACATCTAACTAATATCAGAGTTCCAAATTAGCTTCCAGTTACTGATATGAGGGTATTATATAAATTCCATCATTTATTGAGCATGTATGTAGTTATTGTATATTATTTAGGATTATTATCCCTAATTAACCATATGGAGCCAATTACATGATTTTGTGCATCAACACCATATTTACCGACATTAGATGGATTATAAACATGAATATGGATCTACTGATATGTTATCATAATTTTAGGCCATCATTTGATATTTATTATCTATGAAATAAGAATTATACATCTCACTTAAAATCTATGTTATTTAAGCACCAAAGTATTCATATTATGTTTTCATGTTGTTCTACTTGCTTTTCTAAGAATTTTGGTATATTATTTATATTTTTTGATAATCATACTAATTACTGCGAATTATACAATATCTGAGTATTTCTGGGTATATTTATCTTTTTCAGCCAATAGAGCTCCACCACGTGTCCATTAGGGCTGCGCTCGCTCCTCCTATGCCCACGCGGAGCCGGCCGATTATCAGATCCTAGATCGGTCCGCGTCTCTACGAGTCGGGCGGTCTGCCTCCGTTCAGCTTGGTCTGTATTCTGGGCCGCCTGGTCTCCTTGCGCCCGTGTTCCGCCCAACGCCTGTCTGAGAAAGGTCCGTGGACAGAAGTCGCTACCGCTGAGCTTCTCTTCGGTGAGCAAATCGTAGAGCCAAAGTGCTCCTGGTTAGCTTCTAGGGCTTCTACAAGCTTTGACGACATCTTCCAAATCTTCACGTCTGATCGAAACTCCTGGTACGTCTGTGGAGCTTGTTCTCCATGAGCTCCTTGGCAGCTGCCGCAGCTATGGCAGAGCAGAAGGGGGAAAACGCCTCTCCTCACCCTCATAGAGAGTACAATCTTTCTGGACCTTCACAGGTTCTCGACATAATCTTCAAGATATCCAAAGACACCTTTGATTCCTCCTTCTACGCCGCCCTATCTGTGATCTTTTCCATGAAAATGGAGTTCAAAAGCTACAGAAACCTCCTCTACTGATATGTTTGTTCGTATGGGTAGCTTTGCTCCACCTCGTAAATAATCTTGGTCTACTTCCTCTTCCTTCATACTCCTCTCTGGATCCATCCCCTACCTCCGGTGACTGCCTGCTTGCTGCGATGGGGATCATTAGGAAAGGGGGAGTCTGTTCTCCTTGGTGGGTCACGGCCACCCCACATCTCAGTCCCCAAAATAACTGAAGGTTGAAGAAGCTTGTTTTAACGTCAGATCCATCGTCAACCTTCCAGATCAAGTCATACTATAGAACGATCTGTGGACTAGCCCACTAACAGATTGCGTGACATATCACGACTGACCAAGGCCTAAGTTCCAAATATAATGAACCTTGCCCCATTATTACACAATACACATTATTATATAATATTCAAAGCTAAATATCTCTCTCTAGGAACCTCCAAACTTTCTGAAAATTTTAACCATAGCTTTATCATAGACATAACTACATTTCATTCCATGTTGGTACGAAAGATCAACTATATGACTTGTCAATTAAATTCCTTAAGAGCACAAAAACTTAGGGATATTAATCATGATATCCACATCAATCATCACTCAGACTTTACCTAAAGAAATTCAAATACCCCAAACACATAAATTCACTTATGTCATTAAGTATTTAAAAGGTTTCAAAAGTTCACTTCATCACATCCTACACACTTTAAAACAATTTCATCCTCGAAACTTAGGGATATTAATCATGATTTCCATATCCACATCAATCATCACTCAGACTTTACCAAAACACTTGGAACTTCATATACCCCAGACACATAAATTCACTTATGTCATTAAGCATTTAAAAGATTCCAAAAGTTCACTTCATCACATCCTACACACTTTAAAACAATTTTGTCCTCGAAATTAAGCCAAGAAAATCCAGTCCATCACAACTAGCTAGGCACAAAACTATTAACTTTCTACAATCTAGAACAATTATAATAATAAGGTTGGTTTTAGATCAAACTAAATGAAGAATATATAATAAAGAAAATAAAAGCACTAATCACTTGGAGAATGATTAAAATCAGATTAAGATAATCTTGTATATGGGATTTTCCTTCTACATCATAACCCAATAAAGAACTACAGATTCATTTATACTAGTCAATCTTGACAAAGGTAGGTTGTCATCTAAATACATCTCCCAATGTATAAGATAGTCCTAACCCTATATATATCATTACCAATATACTCATTTTTGAACTACAACCTAGAATCCTTAACATAGTCCTAGCCATTCCCATGGTCAAGGATATGTTGTCAAAGCAACTATTTCGTGCCTCTTAATATCTCTTCTCAGAAATAATAAGAAGCATAAAACATGTAAACATGATGGCTAACCATGCATACAAGAAGATAAATACCATAGCTCATTTTGAAACAGAAGATTAACTAGTATCAAATATGAAATGTGTCATGACATGGGAGCTACTCTCCCATGCTTAAGAAAATGAGTTCTACTCATTCATGGTGAGAAAATACAGGAACACACAATAAATCATGGAATAGAATATGAGTAGAGAGAAAGAGGAATAGCAAATAAATCTGTCAGAATGAAGAATAGATAGAAAACTCCGGCCAAGGAAGAGATATTTTGTCTCTGCAACCGCTCCTTGCTTCAACAACTTCCTCTCCAAAGCTTCAAAATGGAATTGAGAAGATAAATGAGTAGGGCTGTAAATGGGTATGGGTAGACCTGTGTACCCATAAAACCGTACCCGCTAAAACCCGTCATGGGTCCAGTTTTTTAAACCCGCAGACTCACGGACCCGCATTACCTGTATTATTGCAAGTATAGTAATGGGTATAATCATACATGTACCTGCTATACATGTGTACCCGTATTAGTAATTAAATAAATATAAAATTTACACACACACATATATATATGTATATATGTATATATATATATATATATATAGAGAGAGAGAGAGAGAGAGAGAGTCAGGCTAGAATACACTCGAGTGTATTCAGAGCAGAATACACTCAAGTAGTTTTTCATGATGTAATATTTTTTTCAAAAATCTAATCCGTTGATCTTCTTAAACATCTTGTGAATAGTTCATACGCAAAATTTGAGCACATTTGGACATTTATAGGTCATGTTATAAAGACCACAAAAATTATGCATTTCAAATTAGTTTCGTGCGTCGATTTTGTTGCCCTTGGATGAGTGACTTACACTCATCCAAATGGGCTCAAAATTTGTATATAGCCTAGTTATAGTATGACGGTGAAGATCAATGATTTACATTTTACAAAAAATAGTCTTGATATGTAAGCACACTTGAGTGTATTCGTGCGATCTTTACACTCGAGTGGATTCTAGCCTGACACTCTCTCTCTCTCTCTCTCTCTCTATATATATATATATATATATATATATATATATATATATAGAGAGAGAGAGAGAGAGAGAGAGAGAGTCCAGGCTAGAATATACTCGAGTGTACGGATTGCACGAATACACTCAAGTGTGTTTGCATATCAAGACTATTTTTTTCAAAATGTAAACCGTTGATCTTCACCGTCATACTATAACTAGGCTACATACAAATTTTGAGCCCAAATGGATGAGTGCAAATCACTCATCCAAGGGCAACAAAATCGACGCACGAAACTAATTTGAAATGCATAATTTTTGCGGTCTTCATAACATGAGCTATACATATCCAAATGTGCTCAAATTTTGCGTATGAGTTGTTCACGAGATGTTTAAGAAGATCAACAGATTAGATTTTCAAAAAAAATATTACATCATGAAAAACTAATTGAGTGTATTCCGCTCCGGATACACTCGAGTGTATTCTAGCCTGACTCTCTCTCTCTCTCTCTCTCTCTCTCTCTCTCTATATATATATATATATATATATATATATATATATATATATATATGCTATTATCTAACGCTTGCTATTTCCAATCTAATTCAGTTCTAGATTACCCACCCAGTCAGTCGGCCACCCTTTTTCAACGCCTCAATGGGGCAACAACAATATACTTTTGGAGTAAAAACCAAAATAGCACGGTTTAATAAAAATATTGACATATATAGCATCATTACAAACTTATTTCCAGTAATAGCCCGGTTTGGTACAAAAACGCCAGAACTATTGGCGTTTTAATGGGTCGGGAACCAAAAGCGCCAAGAATTGGGCGTTTTATGTGGAAAGCGCCAGGATTTGGGCGTTTTTCACCCAAAAGCGCCAATTTTATGGCGTTTTCACACAACACAAAAGCGCCAACTTCCTGGCGTTTTCAGCAGAAGGCGCCAACTTCCTGGCGTTTTCACCAGAAGGCACCAACTTGCTGGCGTTTGGTTTTAACTCCTTTATTTCCTGATCAGCTCTTTCTCTTTCTCAGCAGCTAGAATGGGAATCCCTACAGCCGACCTCTCCCGTAACCCTAGACGCATCTCCGTCGGGTTTGAGCTGCTCCTGCTACTCTTGCTACTACTCGTCTCCATTTTCACCACTAATGCCGGCGCGGCCAGGATCGCCACGCCTCCGGCTCCGTCTCCTGCTGCCAGTGTCGTCGCCCATCCTCCTCCTTCCACGACCCCTACCCGCAAACCAGCCCCTTCGTCACCGTCCTCCTCGTCGTCCGCCCTAGACCCGAAGCATCTCTCTGCGCTGCAATCAATGAACCTCCCGACATCCAGGGACCCATGCACCCTCCCTGCGCCGCACAACTACACATCCTGCGACTCCGCTTCCCCCTTCCAGCATGTTCTCTCCCTCTTCATCACCAACTGCTCCTCCGACCTGGAGCTCTCGTCCACGACCCTTCGCGCCCTATCCCCCACACTGTGTTCCCTCTCCTTCGACCGCTGCCCGATCCCTCCCCTTCGCATCCCGGCGGCGCTCATCTCCACGCTGCGCTCCTTCTCCGCCACCGCGTCCCTGAAACACCTCACCGGAGTCTACCTAAGCCACCTGGCGAACCTTACGGACATTTCCGTGGTCGACGTCCCCGTAAATGCCTCCGGCCCTTGGATCATCATCTCCCGGACGCGGCAGCTAAGGAGGCTGACCATCACCGGCGCGAACCTGACCGGCACCGTCCCGGCGTCGATCGGGCGGCTGACGTCGCTGGAGTACCTGGATTTGAGCTCCAACGAGCTCCGAGGCCCCCTCCCCGACACACTCTTGTCGATGAGATCTATAAAGATCGTCGCATTCAAAACACCCACCAACCTTGCTCCCTGCGGCTGCAACTGAAGGGACGTGAGGAAGCTCGCTTTGAAGGCTCGCGAGAAAGCGCCATCTTCCTGGCGTGTTCACTTAAAAACGTCATCTTTCTGGCGCTTTCGGGCTAAAGCGCCCAATTTTTGGCGCTTTCCACGTAAAACGCCCATTTCTTGGCGCTTTCGGGCTAAAACGCCCAAATCTTAGCGCTTTCCACATAAAACGCCCAATTCTTGGCGCTTTTGGTTCCTGGCCCATTAAAACGCCAACATTTCTGGCGTTTTTGTACCAAACCGGACTATTACTGGAAATAAGTTTGTAATGATGCTATATATGTCAATATTTTTATTAAACCGTGCTATTTTGGTTTTTACTCCTATACTTTTCTCGTTTTTTTTGTCCTTCAACAGTTCTCCTCAGCTCTCCTGTCCGCCCTCACAAAGACACAAAATAAGGCTTGGGTCAGCAACCCCGATCGACACCACGACAACTCGGCTCCTGCCTCTTGATCCCCATCGACCAGCCGCTCAGTCCCTCGACCACGCCTCTCACTCCGTCAACCATGGTCTTCCTACCGACGCCCATCTCCCACCGATGCCCAAACGCCCACCAAAGCCGAGCTTCAGGGCGCCTAGTTTGAGAACGACACCCAAGTACGGTCGGCGCCATATTTAAGGCGAAGCCCTCTTCCGCCGATGCACAACTCCCGCCGGCACACAGTAACTTCCTTCTCCAGGCGGCGTCACACAACAACAGATTTCGGGGAGGCAGTAACCCGCCCAACTGCTTCCGCCTTGGATTAAGCTGCTGATGTGACGCCCGGAACCCACCCATCCGCGCTCCACTCTGGATCTAGCTCCTGCAACCGACACTGCTATTCTACTACACCTCCTTGATTCTGTGTGCCGATCCGCTGGCTGTGGGAAAAGATGCTGCAATTGCTTGCATTCTTGTGCTACTCATTTGATTCATTGCCCATGCTTGGTTCCTTTTGTTTCTCATTTGATTCATTAAACTGATTCTTTCATTCCTTAAAATTTTGTGCTATATATTTAGCTTCCTATAATGTTTTTTTCTCCACATTCCTATCTTATTTTCATGTAATGTGCTATTTATTGTCCATGTTTCTTTGTTCCTCACATTTGTATCTCAGATTTGTAATGTAATGTGATATTCATTGTCCATGCTTGCTTTCGTTTCCACATTTGAGATCAGAATTAGTTTTCAGTAATGTATCTTATTTCTGTGTTATGTATCTATCTTAGAATCTATTAAGAACCGGATACCCATGGACCCACACCGTCTACCTGTATGGCAGGTCCGGGTACGGTGCATGTCTGGTCTTCTTCAACTCCAGGCTCGTCTGTGGTTTCAAAACACTCCAAATGATACATGATCTGCTTCCCAAGGGGTGCAATTTGTTCCTCATTACGAATGAGCATTTGTTTCTAAAATTGTACAGAAAATATACCTCACACGCCGTGTATGTAAGTCAATAAGCTGGGTGAGATTCGATTTTCCACTTCAGCCAACCCCCGATCGCAAATGACACACTGTGTGGAGTGGTCACATGGTGCAAGGGATTAACAGATGGGCACAAGTGATATCCATATGAATATGAATTGATAGATATCAAAATGGTAGTTTTTCATCATTTAGATATGTAACTAAATATGAAATCAATTCTAACTCTCAAGATAGTATTTTAAGTTCAATTAGACATTCAAATTGCCTTGGATGAAATCAACTAGAGAGAAATAGTAGAAATAAGATGGCAGAGCCAAAAATAGAATGATTTTCCACAAAGCTCAATGAAATGAACTGAGAATTCCTTTTAAGTATCCCTCTTCCTGTAATGACACTGCTATTCAAGAAAAAAATTCAATTTGATTTCAATGCGTGGTGCTCGGTTGCTAATATAGACTTACGTGCTCATGGAATACCATTTGGGGATTTATTTCCCTCTTTTAGACGTAACCCCCAACCTTCATTGGGTTGGTGGAAACGTGGGTGACTTAGACATATTTTGTGGGGTTTGGATTTTCAATTGAAGATCATAATTTCCCCTTTTGGTGCAATTTGAGCTCCACTTTGGAACCACGCAATCCTATTCTAACTCACCCCATTATTTCAAGCCATGCAGGAGGATATTCATTTTGTAAAAAATTCAAGTAGAGTAGTAAAAATGCATTATAGGATTGACAATGTCAAATTATTGCTACTCAAAGCTATTAACTTGAGAATTTTAAAGCATTTGAATCATTACATGGTGTAAGAACATGAGTGATAAATTACAATTCATGTTTAACCAAATACCTAAATATGGAAATGAATAGACATGATTTCAAAAAATTTCAATTAGGGTGATTCACTCCCAATTGTCATCATATGCCATTATCTGAATGTAATCTGATGGTTCAAGCAATTGGGAAGATACAGATCACAACAACAATTTTTTCACTCAACAATCATGTAAGAATGTGAAAAGAGTTGTAATTCATGAAAATAACAAACTAAATGACCTAAGCAAATGACATGAAAAGTAAAACTAAAACTACTGCCCCCCCTAAGCTTGAAATTTGCACTATCCTTATTGCTCATAACAAACTCAAGAGTTGTACAACCAAATACCTCAAGTGCATCAGAAGGCGGGGTCAAAACCATCTTGGGAAGGTTGGAGGTGCTTCAGGAACAAGGTCAGGTCGATGATGTCCATGGAGGAAGAATGTCCTGGAGGGGGAGATGGCTGTGGAGGGTAGCCATAATGACCCTAAGAAATGTGCCAGGAATCCATCTTGGACACTATGTTGTGGATGTCAGTAACACTCTAGGATAGGCCAGTGTACTGTTGGGAAAGTTGAGTGATGCAGGTATCCTGACCACCAAATTTGTTATGAACATACCCATAAATCTGCCTCATGTTTGGCTACCTACAAGTAAAATCTATCTATGTACCCATGGATGGAGGTGGGGGAACATCAGCTCTAGCTTAGGAAGACTCATGTTGTGCACCTGTAGAACATCCTTCATTATGAAAATACGTCCAGTTGGCTTTGTCTTTGAGTGTCGTGATGGCTGGATTAGGCAATGAAATGATGGGGATTTGTTGTAGATCTTGTGAAAATGTTTTCCATTCTTATCTTTGCCCAACAAGCCATAGGAAATGAGAAAATAACAATCGAAATATTCTCCTCCACATAGGGGATCAATAATAGACAAATCAAGCTTCAATGCAATAGAAAGTTTGGAGATCAAGCCCCCTATCATGATATCTCCTTTTGATTCTTTCTGGATCTTTGTGATGCATGAAAGAAAATGATACCCGATGTTTACATCATAGGTATGCAATATAGTGCACAAGAAAAACAAATCTAATTTACCAACTACACATTGTGTTTCCTTCCATGCAAAAACACCCATGCTGAAAAGGCGGTGAATATAATGAAGAATCGGTTATGAACATGAGACACCCTGTCATTAGCATGATAGTAGATAGTTTCTTCGGTGATCTGGCTCCAGAAAATGCTGGGCTGAAATTCTACTGGCATGATGATACCGCCTTCATAGTCAAACTCCCTCAAATTACAAAATGATTTGAAAGTCAATTTGAATGATTTGTTCATCAATCTAAATGAAATCAGACCAAAAGGCTCATGCTTATCATTTGGATCTACCTCCATTTTGAAAGTTATTAAAAACGCATATGTCTGGGGGTATGTAGGAGCACTATTCATACAACATAGAGCCAAGCCCAGAAAGATAACATAGTCCCTATCTTCATTAAGAATTCGTAGATGTTCCATGTCATTAAGATGTACAAACCTAGTCGAGACTACCCGATGAAAGGAAAAATGGAGGAATGTGACATCCTCCTCCGCGTTGAGCGTGAAGTAGAACATTGAGATGTATTGCTCATTGGATGAAGAAGGCTCAAGGTATGAGCATGCTCTCTTGGCAAAGATCTTGGTCCTTGGCATTACTGCAACTGCTGGACAAGGATTCACAGTGTAAGACTCGATTACACGGTGTGCGACTATCGTTCCCTCTTCACTGCTACTCCGAGACAAACACGATATGGATGGTGCAATCACAATGTGTTGGTAGTATATGCTACTGATCCAGGGGAGATCACTGCTCGGCGACGAAGATTTTGGGATTTGACACTTCGGCTGATTCGATACAAGTTTATCTTCTCTCCTTCGGCCAATTCGGCGACGTGGAGGTGGTGGCTGGATGATTCTTACGGTGTGCTGGCAGAGGATGGAGGTGTTACAACCCCAAATTTTGGGTTCCTTTGGTGAGAAATGTAATTTATCATATTAAAGATATTTGGACAAATAATATAATTTGTTGTGAACAAATGGATTTCGTTTAAAATAGCCTAGTTGTTTGATTTGTGGGCTTTATTGGCTATTGGGCCCAATAACAAGGAAATTCAATTAATTAATGAATAATTGAATATTTGAGAAAAGAAAGAGGTAGAAACCTCTAGAAGGCAAATCCAAGGAGGGATTTCGTGCCTCTTGGGTTCCTTGGGTACCAAGGAGTCCAAAGTTGCAAAGAAAAAAAATAAGAAAAGAAAAGATTAATAGAGTATTTCTTTATTAAGAAAGATATTGAAAATATTGATGAAATGTGGAAAATAAGTAAAAAGAGGTATAATTAAATGATCCTTGGTGGAATTTCATATCCCATGGATTGCTTATGATAAAAGGAATATCAATGAGGAAAATAAAAGGGAAATAAAGAGAAATCCTTAAAAAGAACTATTTTAATAAGAAATAAACAAGATAATGGGATATAGTGGAGAATAATGCATATGGATGCATCTAGAAGGATAATAAGTAACCTCATGAAGGAATTTCTAAATATTAGAGTTTCTTGGGATCCAAGGAATCCTAATGAAGAAAGAGGAAAGAGAAAATATCAATGCAGCAAAATAAGAGAATAATGTAATACATTATTAATGAATTAAGAAGATATTGTTAAAAAGGAAGTATTCATTACTTAAGGAAATATATTCTCATGGCCAATATATTAAAAGGCATGCATAAAGAATAAATAAGAGGAAAATTCGAATTCCTAATTATCCATGAAATAAAGATGTATGGAGGAGAGAGAATCTTCCTTCTCCTTGAAGGAAATCACATTCCTAATAGGAAAGGGGCTTTGCTATTCGTGGATGAACGTCCTTAGGCGTGGATAACCACCCCTATATAAGGGGGAAAGCCTCTGGATCAGTTCAGAGAGAGATCCCATGAAATCCTCTCTTCTTCATCTTCTTTTTCTTTTGTGAAAACCCTAATCGAGAGAGTAGTCCACCCCTGGGACACGAGGAGCCACAGGCGGAAGTCTAGTGGAAACAAGATGCTTCCACGACACCACGAAGAACGCAGCCATCTCCCTCGCACTCTGGAGCTTGCTCGGCAACCGTTGCATGGCTGCAGGTCGGCCATGAGTGGCGGAGCCTAGCTGGACAATACGGTCACTCAATCAGCAACCTGAGGGGTCCCCCGAGTGCACCAGGATGGGGCGGAGCTGGGGCGGCCACCCCCGAGCCCTGAGGAGGGACGGAAGGAGCCCACGTCGTGCTGCAACCAGCCGCTAGGGCAACGCAACAGGTCTGCGTGAGGAAGAAGGAGGCGGAGGCGACATTAGACAATTTTTCCCTTCGCGGGCAAAAGCAGTGGATGACTTAACTAGAGGTTTTCCCGTAATCTGGTTATAAAACTCAAGGCAAGCCGTATAGGGTGACGTGGCAGATCCGGATTGGCCCAAGTGAGGTAATTTTGCTAAATTCATAACTAAATATCCGTAGCTCGGATAGGTTCAAATAAAATATGAAAGTTGCTTAGAAAAATGAGTAGAATCTAATAAAAATAAAATTGAAGCCTGATTCTGATTGCAATTCGAAAAGTAATGGAAGATATCAACTTTAATGTATTAATGTTTAAAGAACCCTATTTTAATATGATTAAAGTGATTAGTAGGGTTTAATTGATGATTAAAGTTGATATTAGCCTGATAATGATAAAAAGGAACATTAGGAAGAAAAAGGATGAAACTTGTACATAATTAATTAATTTAGAGTTTCTTGTGCATAAATATCTTTAATGGGCCTTGAAACCCTAATGTTGATTAATTCGACTATTAATGGCTTTAATTGATTAATTTCGTGATTAAAGTTGGAATATGTTATTTAGAGCATTAAAGTCCCTAATTTGTGGATAAATAACCATAATATAGAAATTAGGGTTTTCTCATGAATAAAAGATGGAATTAATGGTAAATAGAGTTCTTATGTGTTTTGGATCATAATGGACTATGAATTGATGATAAATGCGTATAATGACCTTGAAATAACTTAAAAGGATAAAGAAGGTAGTTTTGGTATAAAAAAGAAATAATCAACTTTAATTGGGCTTATGATGTTGAAATTAGGGTTTATGAACTAAGAGAGCATTTAAAGCGTTATGGAGGCAAAAACCCTAATAAAACCCTAATGTGATCTAGAAAGCCTAAGGTGGAATCCAAGTCTAGCTTTAGAATGTTTTGGATAAACTATAACACTTGGATCGCATGCATTAATTTCTGGATATTGTTGATTGCTTGTTGATTTATTCTTTATCCTTATTGCTTGGACAATCAAGTTGCCCTGGACCAGGTATGTGGTTAATTATGAGTAATCGCCTTAGTTTCTCGAGGATTTTCCGGATGGTTAATCGCATTGAATGCAAATTATCTGTATGGATGTTCATACTTGCAACTCATAAAGTCACTATGATTATCACGTTAAAAATAAGAGTATGTATTCTCGCACCTACATGCCACCCTGATGGATGATGCCAAAGGTCAGGCCCAGATGGGTAGACCAATGGACGCCTTGAGTGGTGACCCCAGGCACCAAGAAGGTGGCCTATGATATTGCATGACTAGTGGGCACCATGAGTGGTGACCCCCATGCACCAAGCTCGGGATTGAGAAGGTGGCCTTAAGTCATTGGCAAAGGGCACCCTAAGGTGGGTATGCTAGGGTTAGGGAAAAAGCGGTGGAGAATGTTATACTGAAAAATGTAAATTGGCTTGTTAATTAGTTTGATTGTGATTATTAAATTGTTAGCCATATTTGCAAGATTTTGGTTGTTCCCACATACCAGTATATTTCGATATACTGACCGACATTTTGTTTGTCGACGTTTTAGGAATAACAATTGAAAGAACAAACAGTAAAGTGACACATTGTGAAAGTAAAACATAAAGTGCAAGGAGGATTAATTAGAGTGGATTCAAGCTTGGATAGATAGATTCCCAAGGTTTTCAAAGGTAAGTGAAGTTTTAATTTTATACCAAATTTTAGTTAGTTAGTAGAATTTCATAATTGTTATTGATTATTTGTCGAACCTTTGATCATGTTAGTTGAATAACGGCTCTGACCTTCGGGTCTCCCTTAATTGGGGGTTACCGGGAGACGGGGTCATTACAATTGGTATCAGAGCATAGGTTCCTCAAGTAATCTTTAATAATTATTAAGTTTTACAAATTCTATAGAACCCAAGGGAGTTATTAGAGGATTATCCAAAAGATAGAGGTGTCTAGAAAAGGATCACAACCGGGGGCTGGCAATATTTTCCTCCGCACCGCTAGTCAGAATACGAGGACTCCCGGATCTGTGTGACTGCCTGGCCAAAGTCTTAGGGTATGAATCGAAATAAGATACCTTTAGGACTCTCTCATCTTGTTCATTCCTTCTCAACTCCAATTCTGTTAAGGACCTTAAGGATTAGGGTTTCCCTCTCTTCTCCTTACCCTCTTGAGGTATGGGTAAGGTTGATAAGGATTAAGGAATCCTCCACCAAATTAATAAAAAACATGTAAATAATATGTCATGGACATAAGCTTAATAGAGTAAGCGTAAAGGAATAGATACATGCTTAGGTCGTATGACACGAGTTGTCATTGCCTTCAGGAGAGACCTGAGGATAGATCTCCTTGTCAGGAGGATGTGTAGAGAGAGTTAGTCTTGGAGGAAGAGACCTCCATTGAAGGTAGAGACCTAGCACATCCTTTGAGGATGATGTTAACCCTAACCCTAAGAGAAGGTTAGAGAGAGACATGATGAGATTAGATGTCATGGTAGACTGGGTGTTTGGATGGACATGCATATGGTTTGTCATATGAGCCATGAGAGGTTAGATGGCCTAGCACCTTTGGCACCCCAACCTTGAGAAGGATCGTGCATGTTAGAGCAAAGAGTAGCTCCTTCATGGATGAAGTTAGTAAAGGACCTATAGAAACCCTATGGCTTATGCAAGCGAGGGATATCATGCCCCCAAAGTACGTTAGTGGTACGGTAGTAGGATGAAACCCTGGACATGAATCATAATGGGTGGCTTATGAGATAATCATAGGGGGTTATTGATAATCTTGGGTAAACATAAGTTCAAGCATAGGCTTCACTCAAGTAGGGGCATGCTTATGAACTTGATCCTTCATGAATAAAGGATCTCTTATAGAGAGGTTGGTTGTAGGATTAGCTCTAGAGAGAGAGAGCAGACCTCGGGCAAGGAGGTTGGAAGCCCAAAACCCCAAAACTTGAGAAACAGTGGGGAGTTGAGGATGACGTGACCTACGTGGATGATAGTGGTTGCCTTATGCGTGACCCCTGGAGGCTGATGATATGTTGGTTGCCTTTAGAGGAACCAAACCTTAGAGAGAGGACGATGCTTCTAGTACCCATGGTATAAGTGGTTACCTGCTGGATGAGATAAAGAGTGTTTTAGACCCTGAGGAGGTTTAAGTAACCAGTGGTGAGGCTTTATACCTAGTTGGTTGTCCTGGAAGAGGACTCAACTCCGAAGTGTTGCCCGAGTAGAAAGATCATGGAGGTACATGACATACCTTGGACATGCTTGATTCGTGGTTAAGAGGTTGAGCATGAAGTTGGAGAACCTAGGGTTCCTAGGCCTAGGAGGGGAAGTAGTGTACCCGATGCTCCTGATGAGATTTGAGTCTCTATAGTTTCGAGCATGGTACTCCTCATATGCAGAGGTGAAGGAAATCCCTTACGTTAAGGGTATGTTTGTTGAACCCCTCACAACTAAGTTGGTGTAATGTTGAGGATGAGAACAAGTGCGACCTAGCATGGTTTTGTAGGTACGCTTGTGCCTTAGTAATTGCTGGTTTAAGCATGCTCATATGAATGTAAACCCTAAGGATGCTTGTGACCTTTGCTATAAAAGTGTAGTTTCCTCCTACCCTGGGAGAGGGACCCTTTGGTAGGGAGTTTACCAGTTTGGTTGGTTTTGAGGTAACCTAAGGAGGTTTCATAGGATCTTGAGAAGCTAAGTGAAGAGTACATGGCATGAAAATGAACCTATAGACCCATCGGTAACCATCTCTATATGCATGTGGATGTGTTACCATGGAGGTAACCGATATGGGGCTCAACCAAGGTGGGCAGGTTGCCATGATCCCAATGAAAGGATGAAAGTCAGTCATGAATGCAGAGAGAGATGATGAAGGATTGGATAAGGTTCTAGGTTGAACATGTACTATGTTAGAATCCTAAGTCTATCCAAGGGTCAGATAGGGATAAGACCGATGGAAGAAGGAGTTGCCTAATTCCCTAGTTGCACATGACCATAGGGTCGGGAGGTAACAACTATCATTGTCTGGGGGCCATTGGTTAGGAGATTGATCACCTTCATGAACTCATGGGACCCAAAGGGCAGATGAGTAGGGCACTCTCTGGATGCATAAGGGAAGAGGGATGACCCCAAAAGTGCCGACACCCTATAGACCTAGAGGAGATGACCTAGGATTATGCTTGGACCAAGTAAGTCTGAGACCAGTTTTCACTGGAAGTAGTGTGGATATCATAATGTTTGTGATATAGAGACATAAGCTGCACGTTTCAACTCGGATTTGAAAGTGTACGGGCAAGGTGGGCCGTACCATCTCTACTCTTGGAACAGGAAGAACTCTGTATTTGGACTACAGCCAAATGCTTATTTCTTCTTGTTATGGGAGTGAGAGATAGGACAGTACGCATGCCTTACACCAAGGATAAAGATGATGTAAGTTGGAATGTTGCTACAAGGTATGAGGATAGAGATGATAACATACCTTTATGGAGAGAATAATACATGGATGGTTTACAAACACTAAGAGTATTAAGGAAATCATCTTGTGAGTATGTTTTATCATGAGCTATGTGGAATTTGTAAAGTTGAGTTGAATCACCATGAGGATGAGCTCAGAGTTTCTTGATGAAGAAAAACGTAGAGTTTGAGATGAGATGATAAGTATAATACATGGAGGTGTGTGTTACCAAACACTTAAGGATGAGAGGTGGTAATGAATGCTCTGGTTGAGATCTAGCTGCCTAATTAGAGGCTAGAAGAAGTTGAGGTTGTTTGGCAAACCCTAAGTTTGAGAAGAAGATGTGTTTTGGCTAACACTCGGATGTAATAAGATATGTTGAGCAAGTTAATGGTTGTTTGGGTAGCCAGTTTAGTCCTTGATGTAGTAAAAGGAAGGTGATAGAACCTCAGATACACTTCTTTGGATAGGAAGGTAATAAAACCCTTTTGAGAGTGGTTTAGGGTTTCTGAGGTATCAAGTTTGAGGAATCATAACGATACAGGAGGTCATGATATACCTGGGTACTACAAAGATAGTAAGTGATGGTAGCATTCTGGATGCTTAAAACAAAGTTGCATGTGGCCATACAAGCCAGGAGGTGAAGGACGAACACCATTAACCCAGTGCAAGAATATAAAGTATAAAGAGTTCCCGAGAGGGAATGGGAGTTCTTCACTATGGATGTTGTGAGTCTCTCCTAGACCAAGAAGGTCAGGATACAATATGGGTTATGGTAGATCGCCTTACCTGGATGACATGAGAAAGGAAGAGTTCTGTCAAGGGACAGATCTGGTTGAACTACATATGAAAAGAGATGGTTCAACTACACCATGATGCGAATTCAAAGGTTCTTGATGTAACCTAAAGGTTCACTTCCATGAGGTGGAAGTAGATACATGAAGAGCTCAGTGGTTGTACAATTTATCACCCCATACTAATGAACAGTATGATCCGGACTAGAGGGTCTGATGAGAGCGTGTGTGCTCACTCAGGGTGATACATAGAGACAGTTCTTAAGATGTGATGTTAGCCACCATAGCCTTTATCGGGATGCTAGAAGTCTTATAGAGAGGTTGTGTCGGTCGCCACTTCATTATGATGATGATGGTGAAGGAGGCTCGTGAAGGTCATAAAAGAACCACAGTGTGTGCAGATGAAGTCACTTGATTGTGCAATGGCTGAGAGAGAGACCAGTGGTGACATGAGTCATAAGTTGATGCAAAGTAGACTGACATGCAGTTCACTGTGGGAGAATATGTGATGTGAAAATCCGACCCCTCTAAGCTATAGCTGAGAAAGCCAAGTCCCCGATATATGGGTCCTTTTGAGATAGATTGGTGGAGATGGTTGTGCTAACCTTACCCCTCAAGATAAAATGATGTGTTGCATGAGTCCGATCTAGAGCACTATGTGAGGTACCCAAGCCAGGTGTTGTGCCCTGAACCTATTCAGCTTTTGAAAGGCTGAAAAGTCCTGAGTCACCTATGAGGGTACGATATACCAAGGTAAGAAAGAACTCAGATGGAAGAAAATGAGATAATGAAGGTTATTGGGAAACACCATGGAAAGGGTGAAGCCACATGGGAGCCCTGATGGACATAAGAAGACTTATCCTTTTTGTTTGCTTGCTTGATGGAATTTTGAGGGCAAAATTCTCATAAGAGGGGAAGGATGTTACAACCCCAAATTTTGGGTTCCTTTGGTGAGAAATGTAATTTCTCATATTAAAGATATTTGGACAAATAATATAATTTGTTGTGAATAAATGGATTTCGTTTAAAATAGCCTTGTTGTTTGATTTGTGGGCTTTATTGGCTATTGGGCCCAATAACAAGGACATTCAATTAATTAATGAATAATTGAATATTTGAGAAAAGAAAGAGGTAGAAACCTCTAGAAGGCAAATCCAAGGAGGGATTTCGTGCCTCTTGGGTTCCTTGGGTACCAAGGAGTCCAAAGTTGCAAAGAAAAGAAATAAGAAAAGAAAAGATTAATATAGTATTTCTTTATTAAGAAAGATATTGAAAATATTGATGAAATGTGGAAAATAAGTAAAAAGAGGTATAATTAAGTGATCCTTGGTGGAATTTCGTATCCCAATGATTGCTTATGATAAAAGGAATATCAATGAGGAAAATAAAAGGGAAATAAAGAGAATTCCTTAAAAAGAAATATTTTAATAAGAAATAAACAAGATAATGGGATATAGTGGAGAAAAATGCATATGGATGCATCTAGAAGGATAATAAGTAACCTCATGAAGGAATTTCTAAATATTAGAGTTTCTTGGGATCCAAGGAATCCCAATGAAGAAAGAGGAAAGAGAAAATATCAATGAAGAAAAATAAGAGAATAATGTAATACATTATTAATGAATTAAGAAGATATTGTTAAAAAGGAAGTATTCATTACTTAAGGAAATATATTCTCGTGGCCAATATATTAAAAGGCATGCATAAAGAATAAATAAGAGGAAAATTTGAATTCCTAATTATCCATGCAATAAAGATGTATGGAGGAGAGAGAATCTTCCTTCTCCTTGAAGGAAATCACATTCCTAATAGGAAAGGGGCTTTTCTATTCGTGGATGAACGTCCTTAGGCGTGGATAACCACCCCTATATAAGGGGGAAAGCCTCTGGATCAGTTCAGAGAGAGATCCCACGAAATCCTCTCTTCTTCATCTTATTTTTCTTTTGTGAAAACCCTAATCGAGAGAGTAGTCCACCCCCTGGGACACGAGGAGCCACTGGGGGAAGTCTAGTGGAAACAAGATGCTTCCACGACGCCACGAAGAATGCAGCCATCTCCCTCGCACTCTGGAGCTTGCTCGGCAGTCGTTGCATGGCTGCAGGTCGGCCATGAGTGGCGGAGCCTAGCTGGACAATATGGTCGCTCAATCAGCAACCTGAGGGGTCCCCCGAGTGCGCCAGGATGGGGCGGAGCTGGGGCGGCCATAGGCGGCCACCCCCGAGCCCTGAGGAGGGACGGAAGGAGCCCACGTCGTGCTGCAACCAGCCGCTAGGGCAACACAGCAGGTCTGCGTGAGGAAGAAGGAGGCGGAGGTGGCATTAGACAGTTTTGCCCTTCGCGGGCAGGAGAAGCGGATGACTTAACCAGGGGTATTCCCGTAATCTGGTTATAAAACTCAAGGCAAGCCGCATAGGGTGACGTGGCAGATCCGGATTGGCCCAAGTGAGGTAATTTTGCTAAATTCATAACTAAATATCCGTAGCTCGGATAGGTTCACATAAAATATGAAAGTTGCTTAGAAAAATGAGTAGAATCTAATAAAAATAAAATTGAAGCCTGATTCTGATTGCAATTCGAAAAGTAATGGAAGATATCAACTTTAATGTATTAATGTTTAAAGAAACCTATTTTGATATGATTAAAGTGATTAGTAGGGTTTAATAGATGATTAAAGTTGATATTAGCTTGCTAATGATAAAAAGGAACATTAGGAAGAAAAAGGATGAACCTTGTACATAATTAATTAATTTAGAGTTTCTTGTGCATAAATATCTTTAATGGGCCTTGAAACCCTAATGTTGATTAATTCAACTATTAATGGCTTTAATTGATTAATTTCGTGATTAAAGTTGGAATATGTTATTTCGAGCATTAAAGTCCCTAATTTGTAGATAAATAACAGTAATATAGAAATTAGGGTTTTCTCATGAATAAAAGATGGAATTAATGGTAAATAGATTTCTTATGTGTTTTGGATCATAATGGACTATGAATTGATGATAAATGCGTATAATGACCTTGAAATAACTTAAAAGGATAAAGAAGGTAGTTTTAGTATAAAAAAGAAATAATCAACTTTAATTGGGCTTATGATGTTGAAATTAGGGTTTATGAACTAAGAGAGCATTTAAAGTGTTATGGAGGCAAAAACCCTAATAAAACCCTAATGTGATCTAGAAAGCCTAAGGTGGAATCCAAGTCTAGCTTTAGAATATTTTGGATAAACTATAACACTTGGATCGCATGCATTAATTTCAGGATATTGTTGACTGCTTGTTGATTTATTCTTTATCCTTATTGCTTGGACAATCAAGTTTCCCTGGATCAGGTATGTGGTTAATTATGAGTAACTGCCTTAGTTTCTCGAGGATTTTCTGGATGGTTAATCGCATTGAATGCAAATTATCTGTATGGATGTTCATACTTGCAAATCATAAAGTCACTATGATTATCACGTTAAAAATAAGAGTATGTATTCTTGCACCTACATGCCACCCTGATGGATGATGCCAAAGGTCAGGCCCAAATGGGTAGACAAATGGACGCCTTGAGTGGTGACCCCAGGTACCAAGAAGGTGGCCTATGATATTGCATGACTAGTGGGCACCATGAGTGGTGACCCCCAGGCACCAAGCTCGGGATTGAGAAGGTGGCCTTAAGTCATTGGCAAAGGGCACCCTAAGGTGGGTATGCCATGGTTAGGGCAAAAGCGGTGGAGAATGTTATACTGAAAAATGTAAATTGGCTTGTTAATTAGTTTGATTGTGATTATTAAATTGTTAGCCATATTTTCAAGATTTTGGTTGTTCCCACATACCAGTATATTTCGATATACTGACCGACGTTTTGTTTGTTGGCGTTTTAGGAATAACAATTGAAAGAACAAACAGTAAAGTGATACATTGTGAAAGTAAAACATAAAGTGCAAGGAGGATTAATTAGAGTGGATTCAAGATTGGATAGATAGATTCCCAAGGTTTTCAAAGGTAAGTGAAGTTTTAATTTTATACCAAATTTCAGTTAGTTAGTAGAATTTCATAATTGTTATTGATTATTTGTCGAACCTTTGATCCTGTTAGTTGAATAACGGCTCTGACCTTCGGGTCTCCCTTAATTGGGGGTTACCGGGAGACGGGGTCGTTACAGGAGGTTTGGGGCATGCTTGGATGGTGGAGAATGGCTATCGGTAGTGGAAGTAGCACGACATAAGGGTCGGAATCAGAAAGGCAGCTGGAGGGGTGGCTACACAACATGAAAGAGAGGTGAAATGAATAGGTTTAGGGCTTCAGAGTCCTTTACCCATTCATAGACACACCATAATAGATGGTCACACACCGTAAGGCTGACGTGCATTCCTCCAAATTTGCAAGGGCACATGCCGTGTTGGACCCTTACACGTTGTAAGAGGTGAAATTTGCCAAAGTCTTGAAGTCATTCTCATGAAATTTACATGACGTGGAATATGGCCACACGTCGTACGGAAGAAGTACTATCCAATTGTCTATTTTCATGCTCGATCTCCGCGCACCGTGTATGGTGGCGAAACACCCATATTATGTGAAACCTTGATTGTTTTCTTCATAAATCTCACACGATGTGTTTCACATCTTCATGGCGTAAGGGATGAAATCTATAAAAACTTGGTTTGTACCCAATAATCCTACATGCCGTGATGATGAATTAACACGCCGTGTGGTGTAAGTTGATGCAGAATTGAAATTCTTTGATCTCATCCATGCCATGTCATTCACGTACACACCATAAGATATGATCCCTGTGATCTTTTGTGAATTTGAGAAATATATTAAATGTTGTGAGTGGTCCACACGCTATGTCACAATACAATCCTTGTATCTCCTTGTTATCCTTGCCTTCTCTGACAATATCTATCATTACGTGCAACACATGAGAAATACTCAATATTCCTAATCAAACCAAGAAATTCAGCACCATAAAGTCTTATTCTGAAGTAGATGACTACAAATTAAACAACACTAAGGGAAATAACACAAAGCAAGTTATCTAAATGTGGGTACGTATCCCACAAAAGCCTTCTATTTAAAGTTTGGAAGTAGACTTGTTTCTTGATCAACAAAGTTATGTGAGGGAGCATAAGGCTCCCTATTCTATCTTCTCTCCACCAGTGTAGAGCTTGCAACATTGTCCATTGACTTTAAATGTGGATTGTTTACCCTGCAACTCTATAGTTCTGTATGGATAGACCTTCAAGACCACGAATGGTCCCAACCACTTGGATTTGAGATTCCCTAGAAAAATCTTTAGTTATGAATTAAATAGAAACACCTGGTCTCCTTCATCAAAATCTCACCTTCTATTGTTTTTATCATGCCATGCCTTTGTTCGTTCCTTGTAGATTTTCACATTTTCATAAACATCCAACCGTAGTTCTTCAAGATACTAAAGTTGTAGCAACCACTTTTCACTTGCTTTCTTCATGTCAAAATTAAGGAACTTGATGTCCCACATGGTTTTGTGCTCAATCTCCAAAGGAAGTTGGCAAGATTTTCCATAGATGAGCTTGAATGGCATGGTACCGATGACTGTCTTATATGATGTCCAGAATGCCCAAAGAGCATCATCTAACTCGAGGGCCCAATTTTTCTTGAGCTCAAAACAATCTTTTCAAGGATGCTTTTCAGTTGTCTATTGGATACTTTGACTTGTACAACAATTTGTGGGTGATATGGAGTATATATTTTATATGTGACTTCATACTTGGTGAGAAGATTGTTATTGTTTTTCACTGAAGTGAATCCCTCCATTAGAAATCACATCTCTCAAAACTCCAAAGTGAAATGCTCTTATGAAATAGCTTGAGTACTGACTTAGCATTAGAAGCTTTGGTAGGGATAGCCTCTACCACTTTGAAACATAATTGCAGACAACTAAGATATATTTGTATCCACAGGAGGATGGGAAGGGGCCCATGTAGTTGACAACCCATATGTCAAATATCTCAATCTCTAGAATGGATTTGAAAGGAATCTCATGTCTCTTTGATATACCACTGGTGCTTTGGCACTTTTCACACCCTTTGACATAAGCATGGACATCTCAAAATAAGTTTGACCAATAAAATCTAGCTTGAAGAATCTTTGTCACTGTCTTCTCTCCCTCAAAATGACCTCCACGTGAAGAGGAGTGACAGACAAAAATGATGCTTAGGATTTCCTCTTTAGCTACACACCTCTGGATCAGTCCGTCAGCACCTTACTTGAACAACATAGGGTCATCCCAATAATAGAATCTGACATCATGTAAAAATTTCTTCTTTTATTGATAGGTTAAATCAGGTGGAAGATGCCCAATGTCAAGAAAATTTGACAATGTCTGCAAACCATGGTGCTTGTGATGTATCAACAACATACAACCTTTCAATGGGAAGGTAATCATCAATAGGTAGCGCATCCCTTAAATTTGTGCTAAACTTAGAAAGATGATCAACAACATTGTTCTCGGTTCCCTTTTTGTCCTTGATCCCAAGATCAAATTCTTGAAGCAACAAGATCCAATGAATCAGGAGTGGTTTTCCATCCTTCTTATTCAATAAATACTTGATGAATTCATGGTCAATATAGATCACAACCTTGGATCCTACTATATACTGGAGAAATTTATTGAAGGCATATACTATGTCTAGCATCTACTTCTCTATGGTGGCATAGTTTATCTAGGCCTCATCTAGTGTCTTGCTGGTGCCCAATGAATTGCATGCAGCTTGTAGTTCTTTCATTGACCAAGTATAATGCCGATGGCGTAATCACTTGCATCACACATCAGTTCAAAGGCTGCATCCCAATCTAGTGGTTAAATGATGGGGGTTGAAATTAAAGCATCCTTGAGCTTCTTGAAGGCATCTTGAAATTCATCATCAAACAAAAAATCAATGTTTTTTTGCAAGAAATGAGCATAAGGGCTTGTCTATCTCAGAAAAATCCTTGATAAACCTCATGTAAAATCCAGCATGGCTTAGAAAGCTTCAAACATCTTTGATTGTTGATGGGGTAGACATCTTTTCTATCATTTCCACCATTGCCTTGTCAACTTCAATACCCTAGTATTACCCCAGATTGTACCATGAAATGGCATTTTTCCTAGCTTAGTACTAGGTTAACCTTTTTATATTCGACAAACAATCATTAAAAGAGTTCACATAGATGTTGAAATCGTCCATGAAAACCTGCATTGTATGCTCGATGAAATCACATAAAATAGCCATCATACAACGCTGAAAAGTTGTTGGTGCATTACAAAGGCCGAAGAGTCTATAGGTGCATGTGAATGTTGTATTCTCTTGGTCCAGGGGTTAAATCTGTATTTGAATAAATCTTGAATAGCCATAAAGATAACATAAGAAGGAATGATTGGCTGATCTTTCAAACATCAAATCAATGAATGGCAAGGGGAAACAATCTTTATGGATTGTGCTGTTTAGCCTTCTATAGTCTATACACATGCGCCATCCTGTGGCTAAATGGGTTTGTATCAGTTTGTCATTATCCCCTTTAATGACAGTTGCACCCCCCCTTTTTGGGTACTACATGAATAGAACTCACCCAGGGGATATCACTTATAGGGTAAATAATCCCTGCATCTTTTAACTTAAAAATATCCTTTTTTACAACCTCAAGCATATTTTGATTTAAATGCCTAGGAGGTTCTACATATGGTTTGATATACTCCTCCAAATTAATTCTACGCATGAAAATGCAGGGGTTTATACCTTTCAAATTTCAAATTGAATAATTGATTACTTGTTTATGCAAACACAATTCATTAAGCAATTTGATTTCTTATTCATCAGTTAAATCAACATTTATGACAGGAGATGTAGAATCAAGATCAAGAAAATCATACCTGATCCCCGGTTGAAGGGATTTGAGTTCTACCATGTTCTCCTTGGTAGGCTTGCAAGAGTCATTCTTAAATGGTGGTTCAAAATTTCTATAGCCATGGCGGTGTTCAATTCATTTTCTTCACAACAGTCAACAATGAAATCAGAAAAATATTTGTCTTCCTCCAGGAACTTGTCAATTCAATCAACTAGGTAGATGTCTTCTATTTTTTTGGAGCTTTCATTGCATCTAGAATAGATAATCCCATTGTTTCTTTTCCTACTCTAAGAGTGATCCTACCTTCTTATACATGGACTATACAATCAACTATGCAAAGGAAGAAACTTCCAAAAAGAATAGGATTGGAGGGGACTTCATGTTGGTATGTATGCCCAGAGAGGCAATCATATGATGATTGTGATGGCATACCATGTAAATGATTTGATTAATTGAAAGGAAAGCTTCCAATTTATTTTATACATTTAGTTATGAGATAATGAATAACATAATAAATGTCTAGAGAATGATATTACTCAATGACGTATGTCTTCAAGTATGTGCCTTGGAAGAATGAGATCATACAAATGTTAAGAGTACATATATATATTCTCATTATGTCCTTGATCATTTATTATTGTGGAAGGTTGATAGAAAAATATAACACATAAGATCAGAGTGTGAGTTGATTGATGACTAAATCTCATTAGTCATGATATGACAATATCAAACCAAGCATATAGAGATATGTTAGAGAATAGTGTATCAGACAGACCCACCATGACACTGACACATGGAAGCCATCATCATGGAAGTCATAGTCAACTCTCACAGTGATGGTGGTGGTTGTGGTTCTTAGACCTCAAATCACTGCACTCATCACATGTCGTTGGGTACACTTTGACATCATCAAATGTAGTCTTGAAATATGGGTTGTTATAATGGTGATGATTGAGTGACCTTGATACATGGGGATTGGATGTGAGTGATAGATATGGGATTTGTCCCTCTAATAGGAGTATGATATCCAATACCTCTTGATTAGCGAGACTGAGAAAAGTATGATCATATACATGTGAGTCAATATGTGATATTGAGCTTACATATATCTCATGCAGTCTGCTCTAGTTCAAGGAACAAGATTGAATAATAATGAGGATGACTACTCCATGCCTCTAGTTCAATCTAGATATCAGTGAAAAATGAACTATACAAACACTGTAACACCATACACAGATTGTAAGTTGAAGTTTCTCCCCAACTTTTCATTCACTTGGGTAGAAATGATGTGTGACTAGGCACCATTCTTTTCTTGTGATGTCATAAGCTAGTTATGGACATTCACTACCAACGTGATATGGGACCTATAGGGTCACACACATAAGAACTCATCTAGAATAGGAGTTTGATCTTGAATAATAATTGAATTGATTACTAAAGTGTTTAGGTATTTCAATTCACACAACAAATAAGCTGACTAGACCGCCAAATGATCAGTTCAAGTGTTGAGACTGTTGTTTGGAGTGTCAGGCTGATTGTAGTTGGAATTTTGCCTAACCCAGACTGTGAGACGCCCATCTCTCTTATGCAAAACATACATGTGGGAAGGTGTGAGACGCCCATCTCATTTACACCAAATGCCCGTTTCAGGAGTGGAATTTGATTGCACAAAGGATTGGTGCTGATGTCAAGTTGAGTACTAATTGGAATTGAATTTTCCAACATATGTGCGAAATCTAGAAACTGTAAAATGACCCTTTCGCTTAGCGAAAAAACCATCTCACGTGTGAGACGACTGTCTTGCTGGGAGAAACAAATATCTCAAGTGCGAGACGAGTGTTGCGTCACACACAGGTTGTGAAACTTCTAGAGAAGTTGTGAAAATTTAAGATCTTCTTGTCCTTTCCACTCCCGCTTTAGTCCCACATTGGTTGGGGACTGGGAACCCTAACCCTAACACCTCCTATATATAGAAGGGTACTGGGGGCTTCCTAGAACACAACTAATACATAGACAATTGAGAATTATTTTCTTTGACAATTATTGTCCTCTCTGGTTGTTGTAACCACGAGAGCCCAGGCAAGTCCTACCCGACTAGGGAGGTATAGCCACTGGAGAGAAACAACTAAGGATAATTTTTGTGGGAGAGTATGTTGGTGACTAGTACACCAACGGGAGGGACAACTCCTTCTTGTCCGTTCCTATAGGATGAAAAGAGTTCTAGTTGGTCCGTATGGACTACTCTAGAGGTAGGAGTCCTTTGGTTGCTGCTAGGAGAACATCATCAACTCACAGTATATGGCGAGAACTGAGAAGCCACTGCAGAAGTAGTCTGAGTCTACTGTCCATGGAGGAGCAGTCAGACGAGTCTGAGTGTGACTAGGAGCTGCACAGACACCGTTCAAGATAGAATGTGCATCTACATCGATGAGGATTGTCGTTGGACTTGCTCCAAGAATAGGTATATCTTCATGAAACCATCTTTCCTATTGCATAGTTATTGAAACGATCTACTGGTTAATGGAAAATTTTCCACTAATTTTTTTATTTCTGCTACCTATCTGATGTTGTATTTTCTAATAGTGGTATTAGAGCCATGTCAATTAATTATGTTTTGGAATAATTGATATGATTGGATTTTTGATTTTACTATGTTTATTTATTGCATGCGATACAAATATTTAAACTGGTTGATGTGCACATCCATGTAAATCACCACATAAGAACCCAAACGAATATATATATATATATATATATATATATATATATATATATATATATATATATATATATATATATATATATATATATATATATATAGTCAGGCTAGAATACACTCGCGTGTACATATCGCATGAATACACTTAAGTGTTTTTACATATCAAGACTTTTTTTGTTGCAAAATGTAAACCATTGATCTTCACTGACATACTATAACTAGGTTGTAAAGCCCGGGCCCACTGCCCTAGGCTCTAGTAGAGTTTCAAGAATGATGACTGGCCCCACAGACCACCACCATCCTTAACTGCGCACTTTGTCCTCACTGACGCGCAAGCCAGGATCAACTTCCCGACTGGTCACCCATCCTAGTACTACTCCAAGCTGAGCACACTTAACTATGGAGTTCTTTAGTGATGGGCTCCCGGAAAAGGAGGTGCACCTTGGTGATATGGGTAGTCCAATCAATATTCCTTTTAAGATCATGTTATCCGAGGCCTCAAATCCTGGGATGTTACAATCTCCCCCACTTAGACTCTTGATGTCCTCGTCAAGGCTCAACTATAAGGCCTCATAATCTCTTCCCCATTTCAGTGCAGGCCCACAATAGCCCATGGTCACCCAGCTCCCGATAATGGAATACTAGCGCAAGGGTGGCTATGTCAACCATGAACAACCCTTTCCTACATGCCTGGACCGCACGACTCAAGACTGGCATGCCATGACCATGTGGGCCGCACCTACTAGAGGGGTTATGGCTCTGATACCATTTGTAAAGCCCGGGCCCACTGCCCTAGGCTCTAGTAGAGTTTCAAGAATGACGACTGGCCCCAAAGACCACCACCAGCCTTAGCTGCGCACTTTGTCCTCACTGACGCGCAAGCCAAGATCAACTTCCCGACTGGTCACCCATCCTAGTACTACTCCAAGCTGAGCACACTTAACTATGGAGTTCTTTAGTGATGGGCTCCCGGAAAAGGAGGTGCACCTTGGTGATATGGGTAGTCCAATCATTCCTTTTAAGATCATGTTATCCGAGGCCTCAAATCCTGGGATGTTACATAGGCTACATACAAATTTTGAGCCCATTTGGATGAGTGTAAGTCACTCATCCAAGGGCAACAAAATTGACGCGCGAAACTAATTTTAAATGCATACTTTTTGCAGTCTTTATGAAATGACCTATAAATGTCCAAATGTGATCAAATTTTGTGTATGAGATATTCAAAATATGTTTAAGAAGGTCAAAGGATTATATTTTTGAAAAATATTGCATCATGAAAAACTACTTGAGTGTATTCTACTCCAAATACACTCAAGTGTATTCTAGCCTAACTCTCTCTCTCTCTCTCTCTCTCTCTCTATATATATATATATATATATATATGCAATTTACACACGTCACCATAAAATTAGTTTTGATGGTGGATGTAAAACATGGTTATGGCCAAAACCCCATATCTCTGTGTGAATGGTTGTGGTTATTATTCCTGTTGTTAATCAGACTGTTACCAAGCCTCTCTCTTCTTTACAAATGTAAATTAATGTTATTCTTCCTATTTCATCTTGAATGTAACTCAAGGTTTTCTTATATATAATGTAATAATAAATAGGATAGTTTTAAAATATATTTGACTTGAGATGACGATCTGCAAAAAGGCAAAATAATCGGCTCGTGAGACGACCTGATCAACTCGAGGACCGAGGAGGCCAGATGACATGAGGATGAACCGATTGACTGGTGGCCCAACCGACTGGCTAGAGGTGTCTAAACACTAATTGGACATGAGAACTAGATGGATGCTTTAGAAGAGCCGAAATGAGCAACCAGGAGGCAAGCCTACCGATTTATGAGTTGAACCGATCAACCTGGATTGGTTAGAGCACAAATCTTCACCAACAACAGGCTACATATGATGTGGACCATAAGTGGTAGTAATTCCTTATGGCTCTAAGGAATTACATTAGTACGACCATAACCATCGCTTGTGTGTTTTATTTATTACTTGTTCCCATTTGTGGTTATAGCATGTATATGATACATAGTATATATGTGGTGATTGGATAAAGTATATGCATTTATACATAAAAACCCCCTTAATTAAATTACTAAGTCTTAGATGATTTCCAAAAGCGGCACACATGAAAAGCTTGATCAACCAAGTGTAGGTGATGCCAAAGTGTGGTACACCATCTATCTTGTGGAAGTGTTATGGTAATAATGTAGGTGCCGTAAAGGCAGGGTGCATTATTATCGTGTCAGCTTTTGGGTCAGGTTTAATTGGTGATTCTTAAAGTGTCTAAGCCCAGAAGCATGCAGATGATTATGGCAAAGATTTGTGATATCATCTATCCAAGAGTTGCATATGATGCATTGACATGATGGCCTACCAAAATAGTCAAGTTGTGGGCGATCGTCCAAAGCTGACTCATAATACGATGAAATATGGATCTTGGCCCACTAGAGTATTGTACGCTGTAATATTCCAAATTGATATTTGAGGGCTATCAATTTTAATAAAATAGTGTGAGTGATAATAATTAAAGACCTAATTAATATCATAAAAATTATCAAATCATACCAAATCAAAAATGTTTTTAAAAGGTTGCAATATTTCTTTGTAGAATCAAATGTCAAACACAAACACATTCAAATTGCGACCAATCCTTAAGAAGGAAAAAATGGGATAAAGTTCCATAATTTGGTTAAGGACTTCGAGAAATGTTCTCATAAATGAGAGAAAGCTCTATGTACTTGATAGACCAATGCTAGAGGAACCCGCTCCAAGTACACATAAGGCTAAATGGATGCTTATTGGAAGCATGCCAATGATGCCATAGACATTTGAATACCTAATGCTATGTTGTATGAACTATGAGTTGCACGAATAACATGAATACATGGACATTCTCGAGATGGTAACACATCTTAATAATCATGTAAAGCAAAGAAGGTATAATGTCACCAAAGTGCTAATTTGAGTGCAAACTGACAAAGGGAGGTCCAGTAGAACCCCATGTGTTCAATGTGATTGGATATGTAGAATGACTGGGATTTCTCTTAGGTCAAGAGTTGACCATGAATATGATTATGCAAGCATTGCATGGATCATATAGTCAGTTTATCACATGATTGGCATGTTGATGCCAAAGCAAGGATGAACAAGGACAAATCCATGATGGTGATCAGCAGAAGTGAGTCCTAGGGCAAAACCAAGGCCATGAAGTGTTTTGAGGATAAGCTGAAGCCCAAGTCTTCTACACTCAATATATGGATAAGGGTAAGTGTAAAAGGAATATGTCCTTTTCAATTAAAGGATAAAGAAAAGAAAGTGCCACCATTGTCACTTGTCTGGACATTGGAAAGGAATTATCCTCTTCATAGAGGATCTCAGGAAGAAGATAGATATAGAGATCTCTACTTCATGACCTAAGAAGAATCAAGCTAGAACTATATGGAGAAAGGGTTGCTACCACTATAGTTAAAGGTTGTCATCCATGGACACATAATAGAAGTAGTGAATTGCTATTGTGTACTTACCAAACATCATATGTTTTGTATGACAATAACATTATGATCTTTTATGACGATGCCGTATGTATCATAAACTATACTCGATAGTTGTAAAGACAAATGTGTATGACACGTATATCAAATGACTTGATAACTCAAACAATGAATACCTAGAGCACTGTCATGTAGAGCGCATAAATGAGAAATGCATTTCTAGAATCCATACAATGGTTATCTAGACTCTTTTGGTTATTGAACCAATAGAAACATGAATGTCTTATTTGTTGTGCAATATGACAAAAGCATCTTCACTAGATGTAGTGGGAGATTGACTATTCCATTAGGACTAGTACATACTGATGTACATAGACCTTTTTGGATGAATGCTAAAGGTAATTACAAGTACCTCATTATATTTACTAATACAATCAGTAGATATTGAAATTTGTATTTATTGAAATATAAGTTTGGATCTCTTGAAGTGTTCAAGTAGATCATAAATGAAGTACAAAACTAAATTGGTAAAAGTATTAAGATACCTCGTTATGATTAATGTTGAAATACGTAAACCAAGAGTTTGAGGACCTTATGGGAGATCATGATAGTGTATCACATTGAACTCCACCTGAAACATACTGATGTGTCAAAAAGAAGGAATCACACCTTGTTAAGTCATGGTGAGATTATCAATAAAATCTATCTAATCTTACAATTTTCTTTTGGGCACATGCTTAAACACTAAAGAATGTACTACCTAAACTGGTTCAAAAGACACCATATGAGATATGGCATGGGAAGTGTCCTGATGTGTCTTTTTTAGTGATTAGGATTGAAACCTTGTATAAGAAAATAGTTTCTTAAAAGGGTTTTATCCACAAATCACATGAATGTTATCTTGTTAAATACTACTCTTATCTCAATCTGAGAACAAAGTGTTTGTTAGTTTGGATGATTGTATTCCTAAAAGGGAACTTAGTTCAAAAGGAATTAGTGGGAGTAAAAGTAGAACTTGAAATGTTTGAGACAAACGAGAAAACATAAAACCTAAAGAGGTACAATAGGAACAAGGAGAATCACAAGTTGTTGTGGTATCTCAAGTTCCTTATGTAAACACAAAGCTCATTGTTTTAGTAGAACACCTTGAGTTTGAAAGATTATGATATATTATAACTCAAGAAGGCAGTAAGTTGATCATAGTGATGAGTCAATGACCTACCTAGAAACTATTGAGGAACCATCATCTAAAAAATGGCTTGAGGCCATGAGATCTATGATGGACTCCATGTAAACCAACAAGGTATGACCTTGGTGGATCCGCCTGAAGGGGTAAAACCCATAGGGTGAATTTAGGTCTTTGTAAGAAGACCAATATGGAAGGGTATACTGATTGCAAAGAGTTTAAAACTAGTTCATATTGTTGAACTTGATGAATCCTTTCACCAGTTACCATGGTTAAATCCATCTGGATCATGCTTGCCGTTGCAGCTTATTATGACTGTGAGATTTGACATATGAATGTTAAAACCACATTCCTTAATTGGAATAATTAAGAGGATGTGTATGTGACACAACCTAATGGTTTTATATATCCATTAATGCAAATAAAGTCTATAAGCTACAAAGTTAAATCTTAGGATTGAAGCAAGCATCTCAGAGTTGGAATCTTCAAATTGACAAGGCAGTCAAAGGGTTTGACTTGAGTCAAAATGAAGATGGAATATGTGATTACAAAATATTTAGTGGGAGCATATTGATATTACACATAATGATGCAGAATAACATCCTTATCCTATAAATATTAAAACCTGGCAAGGAAAGTACTTTCTATATGAAGGGTTTAGGTGAAGCATACTATGTGATAGGGATCGAGGTGTATAGAGATAGATCTGGAAAGCTTATTGACCTAATTAAAAGCACATACATTGGTAAGATGATGAAGGGTTCAACATGTAACACTCAATGAGAGAAAACTTGTCCATGTGACATGGAGTTAGTCATTCAAGAGCCTAGTGTCCTAGTTCTTATGAAGAACAATGACACATGAATAGCTGCCATTGGATCTATCTTGAATGCAATGATATGTACTTATCCCATTATCTCATATGTATTGGACATGATGAGAAGATATCTAGTGATCTCCTATGTATTGAACATGACGAGAGGATATCCAGTCATCCCATATGTATTTGACATGATGAGAAGACATATATATACCTACCTAGCAATCTCGTATGTATTGGACATGGCATTAGGGTATATGTTAGATACCAGTGAGAGTCACTGAACTACCATAATGAACATCCTTAGGTGATTGTGAAGCACTTAAAGGATTGGTTCATTAGTTACGGTAATAAGGAAGAGTTGTATGTAAAGAATTATACCCATGCAAGCTTCCAAACTGACAAAATAATCACAATCTAAATTATGTTTGACATTAAACGAGAACTATAAACTAGAAAGGGTTTTGAGCTAATGACAGTTGTTCCAATCTATAAAAGAAGTTGAGTATCTCTATGTTATAAGAACAATAGAGGATACTATATGGATCAAGAAGTTCATATGGGTGAACTTGTGTGAGGTTCCAAACCATTGATGACATGGTAGAAATATTGATGGCAACAATGGAGCTACTAGTTAGGCTGGGAATTTCAGATAGCATACTACAACACTTCCATCTCATATGAGTATTTGTACAATGAAGAGATGTCAAAGTTGCAAATACTGACTTAAAGAAAACATTGCTAAACCCTCTATAAAAGCACTTACGCATCAGAAGCATGATGGTCATGTTAGGTCACTTGGGATGAGATCCATGGGTGATTGGATCTAAGTGCAAGTGGGAGTCTTTTGGTATGTATGCCCAGAGAACCAATCATATGATGATTGTGATGAAATAATATGTAAATGATTTGATTAATTAAAAGGCAAGCTTCCAATTTATTTTATACATTCAGTTATGAGATAATGAATAACATAATAAATGTCTAGAGAATGATACTACTCAATGATGTATGTCTTCAAGTATGTGACTTGGAATAATGAGATCATACAGATGTTAAGAGTATATATACATATTCTCATTATGTCCTCGATCGGTTGTTATTGTGGAAGGTTGATAGACAACAATAACACATAAGATCAGAGTGTGAGTTGGTTGATGACTAACTCTTATTAGTCATGATATGGCAATATCAAACCAAGCACACATATATATGTTAGAGAACACTATATTGACAGACCCACCATGAGACTGACACATGAAAGTATCATCATGGAAGTTATAGCTAGCTCTCACAATGATGGTGGTGGTTTTGGTTCTTAGACCTGAAATCATTGCACTCATCACATATCGTTGGGTACTCTTTGACATAATCAAACACAGTCCTAAAACATGGGTTGTTATAACGGCGATGATTGGGTGACTTTGACACATGAGGATTGACTGTGAGTGATAGATATGGGATTTGACCCTCTGATAGGAGTAAGATATCCAAGGCTTCTTGATTAGCGAGACTGAGAAAAGTATGGCCATATGCATGTGAGTCAATATGTGATATTGAGCTTACATATCTCATGCAATCTGCTCTGATTTAAGGAACAAGATTGAATAATAGTGAGGATGACTATTCCATGCCTATAGTTCAATCTTGATATCAGTGACAAAGGAACTATACAAATACTATAACACCATATATACAAACACTATAACACCATACACAGATTGTAGGTTGAAGTTGCTCCCCAACTTTCCATTCACTTGGGTAGCAATGATGTGTGAATAGGCACCACTCTTTGCTTGTGATGTCATAAGCTAGTTATGGACATTCACTGCCAACGTGATATGGGACCTATAGGGTCACACACATAGGAACTCATCTAGAAGAGGAGTTTGATCTTGAATGATAATTGAATTGATTTCTAAAGTGTTTAGGTATTTCAATTCATGCAACAGATCAGGTGACTAGACCACCAAACGATCAATTCAAGTGTTGAGACTATTGTTTGGAGTGTCAGGTTGATTGTAGTGTATATTGGTTAGAATTATGCCTGACCCAAGCTATGAGATTCCCATCTTGCTTGTGTGAAATGGCCATGTGGGATGGTGCGAGATGCCCATCTTTTTTACACAAAATGCCCATTTTGAGTGCAATTTGATTACACAAAGGATTGACATTGACATCAAGTTGAGTACTAATTGGAATTTAATTTTCCAACATATGTGCAAAATCTAGAAACTGTGAAATGACTATCTCACGTGCGAGATGATTGTTTTTTTACAGTAGGTTGTGAAACTTCCAAAAAAGTTGCAAAAATTCAAGATCTTCTTGTCCTTTCCACTCCCACTTTAGTCCTAGGGGACTGGGGACCCTGACCCTAACCCCTCCTATATATATAGGGGTACCAGGGGCTAACCAAAACACAACTACTACATAGACAATTGAGAATCAGTTGCTCTGACAATTGTTGTCCTCTCTGGTTGTGGTAACCATGAGAGCCTAGACAAGTCCTACCCGACTAGGGAGGGATAGCCACGGGATAGAAACAACTAAGGATTATTGTTGTGGGAGAGTATGTTGGTGACTAGTACACCAACAGGAGGGACAACTCCTTCCTGTCTGTTCCTATAGGATGATAATAGTTCTAATTGGTCCATGTAGACTACTCTACAGATAGGAGTCCTTTAGTTGCTGCTAGGAGGGCAATGTCAACTCGCAATTTGTGGCGAGATTTGTGGAGCCACTACAATAGTTTTCGGAGTCTGTTGTCCATGGAGGAGTAGTCAGACGAGTGTGAGTGCGACTAGGAGCTGTACAGACACTGTACAAGATAGAGTACACATCTACACCAATGAGGATTGCCACTGGAATTGCTCGAGGACCAGGTATATCTTTGTGAAACCATCCTTGCCATTGTATATTTATTGACGCGATCTACTGGTTAAAGGGAAATATATGATTAAATTTTTTTATTTCTATTGCCTATATGATGTGGTATTTCCCAACACTTCATTCATGTTTAACACAACAGTCACATGGAATGAAGAATTCACCCAATTGGACAAGCAAATATTGAACAACTCCTCTCGGGTATTTGATAGTGTGATCTGCCAATTGAATGGCCATCTTAGTTGTCTTCATATCTCCAGTTTCAAGTTGCTCCCAAAGTGCTGTTGGAATAAGGCTCATACCGACACCAATTTTAACTAGACCTTTGCCAATAGTCATGTAACAACCCTGACCTGGGTTATATTTTAACCCTAGGTGTTGTGGTTAAGAAATGTGATTAAATACTTAATCTCATCTTATGAAAAGTAATTAGGCCTCAAGAGGAACTTATGTTGCAATTCTAGTCCTTTTTGAACATTGTTGAAATCAATGTTTTGTTTGTTTTGGACTAATGTGCAAAATACCCAAGTTGAGGGGTTTAAGTGCAAATTGTGCATGATAATATGTTACTCATGTGTTGAAGCATCATGAGAGTGAAGATGATGCTGAGGTGTGGCTTATGGAAGCCTGAATACCAAGAAAGAGCTGATAAAGCAATGTTTGTGCATTAAAACCTAGTTTTGGTGTAAAGTGCAATTTACACAAAACCTAGGGTTCAATATGCAAATTACCACTTCAATAAGGTCCTTCATGCTTCTTGGCATCATGTATAGCAAAGAAAATGAGAGGGGCGCCTCATTTGAATTAAGTTGGAAGAGAGAGAATCTTGATATTAAAATAATCAATATTTAATCCTAATTGAAACCCTAATTCGATTTAGGGCAAAATGAATGTATTAATTAAAGGGCCTTCAACCAAAATTAAAATGGTTGGATTCGGATGTGTATGTGACGTCCTTGAGCATTGCAAGGACCACGAAAATATCCAAGGGAGTGGATAACTCACACACAATTTTATAAGAAAAAGAAATATCCACTCACATATGGATATTAATATTATATGAATTGAGGTGCTTAATTTACTTTTCTTTAAATCATGGATAATTGAGAGGGATAAAAGGCAAAAAATATAGCCTCGTCCCTAAGGAAGATAAGGGGGAAGAGGCGGCCAAATTTTTGGGATTAAATGAATTTTTATAAGGCACTTTCTCTCTCCTTGAATTTCTTATAAAAGACCCTTTACAAGCCAAATGGAAGGCTTTTTCGACCCCACTTCTTCTCCTTGCTTGGGAAACGACCAAGGGAGCTTGGGAGGATCAGGAGGACGACCCCCAACCTGTTGGTAAGGTTCTTTATCTATTTCACCTTGATTCCATGGTGGAAATCGAAAATAAATTATGCATTTCTTCCTATTTCGATCTCCTCTTCAATTCTAACCATTCCTTTTCACTCAAACCTTGAGGATGAGCCTTGGAATGGTGAAAGGAGTTGCATCCACCATTTTTTCCGTGGACATGGAGCTTTGGATCTCAATTGGAGGCGGGTTTTATAACTTGAACACTTTTTCATTGTTATTCAACCATTAATCTTGCAATTTCAATGATTCCTTCATTATCTTGTTTAATTGTTGGTTGAAAATGGTTATTTCATGAAATAAGAAGTTTTTATAACTTCAGGGAAGAAGGTAGATGATGATTACATCATCTTGGAACTTTTTCCAAAGAAATCATGGTTCATATGGTTTTGAGTTAATTGCTCATGCGGTTTCACCAAAACTGTTTGAGAGCAAACAGTTTCAAAACCGTTTGAGTGAGTTGACCAAGGGTTTACCGTATGAGATTACTGTTCCTAATTATGTTGGTTAATGAATCACAAAATTTTATGGGTTAACTCCCAAGTAATTGTGAGTTGAAGGCTAATCAATTAGGCAAACCTAATTGGATTAAGTGCTGATTTTTCAGCTTGATTAATTTAACTTTTTGGGCAGACGGTTTCAAAACCATTTAAGTGAGTTGACCAAGGGTTGACCGTTTGATATTCCTTTTACTAATTATGTTGGTTAATGAATCACCAAATTTTATTGATTAATTCCCAAGGAATCATGAGATGAAGGCTAATCAATTGGGAAAAACCTAATTGAAATTAGTGCTGAAATTCCAATGAGTTGATTTGAGATTTTGGGTTGATTAGCCCAAACGGTTTCAAAACCGTTTGGGAATCACCCAAATGGTTTCAAGACCGTTTGGGGATCACCCAACACCGTTTGGAGGTCTGGGGTGAAGAATAGTTGACCAATTGAAGGACTACAGGTACCAAATCACTTTGCAATTAAGTATTGATTTGATGATCAACCCAATAGCTCAAACCCTAATGATTTTTCACTAGAATCCAAGGATTGGATGAGCCAAACGGTCTCATGAACGTTTGGAGCTCATCCAAACGGTCTCAAGACCATTTGGAGGTCACCCAAGACTGTTTGGAGGTCTAGGGGTGAGTATGGTTAAGCAATTGATGATCCAATGATACTAAGTTAAAGTCTAATCAATTGCTGATTTGGTGATCAATCCAATGATCCAAACCCTAATTGGTTGACTTGGATTTTGATGATGTGATGGGCAAATGGTCCCAATATTGTTTGGTGGTCATCCAAACGACCTCAAGACCGTTTGGGGTCAGGTCATGTTCAATTTGGATGATGGATCAATGGTTTCAAAGTAACTAATCTTGCATTGATTAGTGTTGAAGGATCATCGATTCCAAACCCTAATTCCATTGATTCAAACCCTAATTGAGGACTAATTGAGGGTCAATTGAGGGTCAAATCAACTTAAGGTTGACCTATTTAACTCAATTGAAGTATGAGGATAGGTCCAATTGATGATTGGTTCCATGAATTCAATGATTGAAGGAATCAATATTGAGAACCCTAAACCGATTGGTGTTGTTGAGACCATCTTTGGTCCATACGGTTTTGAGGAGGTTTGGACCAAATGGTCTCAAGACCGTTTGGGACCAAACGATCCCAAACCATTTGTGCCCATGCGGTTTCAAAAGTCAAACTTGGTCAAACGGTCTTCACCTACTTGCTTGGGCAAACGGTCTCAAGCACCACCTTTACCAAACGGTTTCAAACCGTTTGAACCTTGAAGGACCAAGAACGTGTGGGGCTCAAGTATTCAAAGTTGATTGAGTACTCAATTGGTTAATCCACTTAGACACTTGTTGTAATTGAGGACTCAATTGATCGATTCAATTGGATACCTTATGTAATGGAGGTCCAAGGTGATTGAATCTCTTGAGAATAGAGATGATGAATGATTAATTGATCCAATGATGATTAGTAATGATGATCATTGAAGGTACAAAGGTTGAAACCCTAATAGTACCTAAGTAATTAGTGCCAATTAAGGGATGAACCCTAATTACCTATACGATCAATGACTTGGTACACTATGTCATTCATAGTTGTATGTACTTGATTGAAGGGATGATATGACCTTATCAAGTTGAGATGATGTTAGCATGAATTCATAACATGAATATAATTCATGTGGTGATTAAGGGTATGATCCTTAAGTAGAGAGATCATGAAACCCTAATCATGAATATATACCCTAATTGATAGGGTTATTGAATTCTAACCCTAATTGAGGGAAATTCTAAAGGTAACCCTAACCCAGGGTGAGGATATAACCCTAATACAGGGTAGTGATGTGTGAAACTCCAATTTAGGGAAAAGAGATGTAAAACCCTAATTGGGATGAATAGTGAATCTCTAATTATGAATAATTGAATGAAATCCTAATGGAGATGGATTGTAGACCCAAATTGTGGGTGACTATAGTGGAAATCCTAATTGAGGGTGAATCCATGTGAAACCTTAGTTGAGGGTGATTCTATGAGAAACCCTGATTAAGAACTAACATCACATAATGTTCTGATGTTATGTTGTGATGAGAGGCCCTAAGAAGGGTGAAGGAATATGAGACTCTAATGTAAGTCATTATACATAAAGCCCTAATCCTGGGAAATATGACAATGGATCATAATTCTAATTTTAAATAAGGATGCAAGGAAATCCTAATGATGAGATAAAAGAAATGACCTTATAAAGGTGAAAAATTTCATGTGGTTGATTATATGTATCTTAATTGTAAACAATGTCTTTAGCATTAGACAAGTCCATATCATTAAAAATAGATGGACAATTCTAATGTGTGGCCTATGCATTATATGCTAAAGGTGAGAGTTTAGTGATGGAATGTATTAAGAGGGAAATACCTTAATACAAGATAAGTTGGTTAACTCAAGATAGTCTAAAATGATGAGAAAGTGATACATCAAGATATGATAGTTATCACATTCAACACTTCAGGGTTTATATACCTGGATACACTCCAAATCCAATATATTTGGGTAAGAAACATATGAAGTGTGTTATGCAACTATTACAATGAAATGTAATGAGTTGTTGCACCTTGATGAGTGTTAATTAATGTACCTTGAAAATGGGGTTAAGCCCAAATGATGTGTATGATATAATCATACCATGATGAGGATGAGAAATGAATTCATACCTTGAATTGATGATCATTAATGCTATATGACGAACGAAATGTTCTTGAATAATTAAATATGATATCTTTAAATGCCCAGAGGTATGGATTAATGAATTAAGGGTTGGATAGATTATATAATCATGAAACCCTAATTAATGAGAAAAGGGGAACCCTAACCCAGACTTGGGTAAAAGGGAATGATAAGCCATGTTTGATAGTAAACCCTAATTCCTGGAAAAGGAATAATGGTGTTACTATTGTATCACATGATGTGATGAATATCTTGTATGACTATTATCATGCCTAACAACCATGCAGGTATGATGAGATAATGAACATAGCTAGATTTGAGCTATGACATTTATATAATAAATGTTGATTGCCATTATGAGCCTTAATGTTGTTGTTGCTTAGTAAAAGTAACAATGTGTAAGGATTCTATGAGTCATATGAGAAAGTTGTTGCCTAGAAAGAGGTGACAAGATATTTCATGGCCTTGTGAGCCAGGTGTGATGCTTGTGTAACAAGTATCATGAATGCCTTGGTCAGATGACCTGAAGGGGATAGCTACCTGAAAAAGGTATAATAATGCTCAATGATGAGTTAAGGGTTTGAATACCCAGAACCATATGATTATGGTGATGAGAATGTGAAGGGATGAGAATTCCCAGTTTTGAAATGAGGGACTGAGTTCCCAAGGTCTTTGAAAGACTGATAAATATCTGATGAAAGTAGTACATGTGTCTTTATAGCATTGTTGTAATAAGTTATGTTTGAGAACTTGACTGATGCTAAAAGAATGCCAAAATGTACTTAAATAATCAAGTATAATGATATCATGTAGAGCCCTGACCATATATCCATCATTGTCAGAAGTTAAATGATGGTGAAACAGGTTTTCCTAAGGGAACTCCTGGAGAGCATACTTTTGAGTATGTTGGGGTTATGGACGCGAATATCCTTACGTCCTAATGTAGGATTTGATGTGAGATGTACTTTAATCTCTCAATCCTTCTTTATATGTACCGGGATGGATAGTATCACGAATCTCCCGATGATTGGGTTAGATGTCGTACACATCTCCCAATAATGTTAATGTCGGATTGGTGGAGATAAACACGAAATCTCACGATCGCGAAGAGAGTGCAGCACGCCACTGTAACTCTGATAGTGAAGTTTCCAGTATACTCTGGAAAGATATATTTAGCAGAGACACAAGATGTCCTACATGTGATCTCGCACTGACCGAGATGTGGGAGGTCATGGGAATCCGGCTCTTCCATTGACCTTGTATGGTACCGATTTTGACTTTGCAGTGGTCGGTTGGAGCATGAGCGGTATATCTCATCTCCTCAGGGCATAAGTGTGTTTGTAAAATGAAATCAGCCATATAACATGTTTGCTTAAGGATTGAATATGGAAATTCATTGGCTGATGTTACATTTCTATTATATATATGTAGTTCATTAATGTTGTTCATATCTGTTGTATTCATTACAAGTATATGGATGAAATATGAGTCTACCATGAGTAGATGCAACGTTATCCTTGAAAAAGGAGATTATTTCACTTTGTTCATACAAGTGATTTACCTGCTGTTAATTATATATATAAATCCTTCTGCTTAGTTTATTTTAATAAACTACTATAACAATGTTTTGGCGGAGAGTTATATCTCCCGTTGGGGCAATTTACAATTGTCTCACCCCCGTGGGATCCAACTTTTTAGGTGGACGCAGACAAAGAAGAAGAATCCCATTGCAGGGAATGGACAAAAGCAGTAACAGCAAGGACAGTAGTAATATCTCAGGTGGAGATACTGCCTGTCAAGTTATGTAGTTAGAAAGTCCTATGTGTCGTCTCTATACTCTCAGGTCCTCAGAGTTTTTAGTCAGTGTTTTATGAATCAATCTGAGGTTTTGGCTTGATGCCTCGAGATTCGTATACTGTCTGTATATAATGTTTATAAGATAGTTGATGATGTAATATCTGAAAAGAGATGGTACAGGTTATGTACGTTTGAACCAGAATGTAAAAGTTATGCAATGGTTCTTGTTGGAAAAGATTTCCTATGTGAGGATCTCTTTGCAAAAAGTTTTAATTTTCAGTGATTTTCAGTAATCCACTGTAAATAATTCGCTTCCGCATTAGTTAATCTTGTTTTCGCGGTCACTAAAATTAGTGGTATCAGAGCCCTAGGTTTGTTGAGTCTACAGAGACATAGGACTAAGGTAGTAGAGTCTGTTATGGTGTCATCCAGTGTATCTGATACTGTCTTCTGCTCGTATAAGAGAAAAAGAACTTAAAGATGACTGGGTCACATGAGGAGATTGCTGCTGAAAGTAGCAATGTTGCACCAAGAAGAGGTGCATGAGAACAAGCAAGAGAGAGACAATTTCCTAAGAATCCCCTAGCTGATCCAACTATAATAAGAAAATCCTTCTTTAAGTATTACTGTTGGAGAACTTAGGGCAACAGTAATGTATATAGTAGATCAAGTTTTGGCAGTGTAACCTAAATTACCAGTCCCAATGATGATGTTATAGATATCAACATGATTTGTAATTAGCATCAACAGGTTGAAGCAAAAGGAAATGATGAATTTCTGGACTTAAATTGAGTCTGTGCTCAACCATAGCCTGTTGAATCAACCTTTAAGGCAGAGTTAGCCTGAGGCAGTGAATAATTCATGAACTATGACAAGTGAGACAAGATAATGTCATGCAAATATGTTAATTTATGAATTCTTGGATTAACTGAGAAAGGAAATGATTGAACTTTCCTTGATTAGTCCTATGAGGACTTATGTTTTGCATAGTAAAACATTACAAATGTTTTATGTTGTTCTTACCTCCTTGAGAAGTGACGAGGTACAGAAGAGGTGCCTAAATGAAATTTAGGGATGATAAGTATTATGCTTGTGATAATATGAAAAGGAGGAATATGATAGTATACAAAGTGCATACCACTTAATCTCAGTATTTATATACCCTGGCCAGGTATACAACTATTGATGATAAAGTGGGTATGGAAACTCTTAGATTGTTGTCTTTTTGATTGCCCTGATCAAGTAATCATTCTGAGACAATCTAATGAGTATCATGAAATTAGAAATATGGAATGAATAAATGTGTCATATCCCATGTATAAGAAAAAGAAGTCTGAGATAATCTCAGATGAGCATGTTGTATGAGGAACTAAAAGTGTACTCCTCATAAGATAAGAATAAAAATGAGGGAGATGAACCTTGTTCAAAAATGCTGCCGGCATAATAAAGATCTTTCCCATAATGAGGAAATGGGAAATGTGATGAGATCATGAGATGATCATAAACATGCTAGATAATAATAAAGAAAGGGATAATGACATGCAATCATTCTTACAAATTCCAATGTTAAAGGCAAGGAACCTAGGATGAGATAAAGAGTAAATGGTTTAAGAATAGTTGAAAATACATGAATTAATAAGAGGAATATGAATCCTTGTTTTCTTTCCTTTTTGGGACATGGCAATCAAGTGGGTCTTAGGACACTTGATGTGCATAAGATAAAGGAGTTCATGTAATGGATACTTAGAAAAGTATCAGTTATCTTGGACTTTGGTCCCAAGATGAGGACTTATGAAACAATTAATGTTCTAAGATGAAAGGAAGAGATATATATGATGTGTTTCCAACACATGTGATAGATACCAATGTGAAAGATTCTGGTATCTGAGAGTTATCAGATGGGTTAGGTTGGCTACCTGGGGTGGTCAACTGTGAAATTAGTCTGAATATATAAAACAATATGAACATCATATGTTAGGGGTTTATGCTCTGCATAAACATGATATTAATAAAGAATGTATGATGTTTCTCTAAACAAGAAAAGTGTTGTTTGACACAAATTTGACTCTATAGTCAATGATGAGGAACAATGGAGCATGTGCCTTGTGTGTTGATTCTATGAGAATCTTGTATGAAAACACTTAGTACTGATCAAAGTTTTATGGTGTCTCCATAATAAGGAGATGTTATGTGAAGACTAGATAGTATGATGAATAAAATACATCTGTCTTCCTTTATCTGGATTTCGAGGACGAAATCCTTGTTAGGGGTTTATAATTTGTAACAACCCTGACCTGGGTTATACTTTAACCCTAGGTGTTGTGGTTAAGAAATGTGATTAAATTCTTAATATCATTTTATGAAAAGTAATTAGGCCTCAAGAGGAACTTATGTTGCAATTCTAGTCCTTTTTGAACATTGTTGAAATCAATGTTTTGTTTGTTTTGGACTAATGTGCAAAATACCCAAGTTGAAAGGTTTAAGTGAAAATTGTGCATGATAATATGTTCCTCATGTGTTGAAGCATCATGAGAGTGAAGATGATGCTGAGGTGTGGCTTATGGAAGCCTGAATACCAAGAAAGAGCTGATAAAGTAATATTTGTGCATTAAAACCTAGTTTTGGTGTAAAGTGCAATTTACCCAAAACCTAGGGTTCAATATGCAAATTACCACTTCAATAAGGTCCTTAATTCTTATTGGCATCATGTAGAGCAAAGAAAATGAGAGGGGCACCTCATTTGAATTAAGTTGGAGGAGAGAGAATCTTGATATTAAAATAATCAATATTTAATCCTAATTGAAACCCTAATTTGATTTAGGGCAAAAATGAATGTATTAATTAAAGGACCTTCACCAAAATTAAAATGGTTGGACTCAGATGTGTATGTTACGTCCTTGAGCCTTGAAAGGACTACGAAAATATCCAAGGGAGTGGATAACTCACACACAATTTTATAAGAAAAATAAATATCCACTCACATATGGATATTAATATAATATGAATTGAGGTGCTAAATTTGCTTTTCTTTAAATCATAGATAATTGAGAGGGATAAAAGGCAAAAAAGATAGCCTCGTCCCTAAGGAAGATAAGGGGGAAGAGGTGGCCAAATTTTTGGGATTAAATGATTTTTTATAAGGTACTTTCTCTCTCCTTGAATTTCTTATAAAAGACCCTTTACAAGCCAAATGGAAGGCTTTTTCGACCCCACTTATTCTCCTTGCTTGGGAAACGACCAAGGGAGCTTGGGAGGATCAGGAGGACGACCCCCAACCTGTTGGTAAGGTTCTTGATCCATTTCACCTTGATTCCATGGTGGAAATCGAAAATAAATTATGGATTTCTTCCTATTTCGATCTCCTCTTCAATTCTAACCATTCCTTTTTACTCAAACCTTAAGGAAGAGCCTTGGAATGGTGAAAGGAGTTGCATCCACCATTTTTTCCTTGGACATGGAGCTTTGGAGCTCAATTGGAGGTGGGTTTTATAACTTGAACCCTTTTTCATTGTTATTCAACCATTAATCTTGCAATTTCAATGATTCCTTCATTATCTTGTTTAATTGCTGGTTGAAAATGGTTATTTCATGAAATCAGAAGTTGTTAGAACTTCAGGGACAAAGGTAGATGATGATGACATCATCTTGGATACGTTTTACAAAGAAATCATGGTTCATACGGTTTTGAGTTAATTGCTCATGCGGTTTCACCAAACCGTTTGAGAGCAAACAGTTTGAAACCATTTGGGAGCAAACAGTTTCAAAACCATTTTAGTGAGTTGACAAAGGGTTTACCATTTAATATTACTGTTACTAATTATGTTGGTTAATGAATCACCAAATTTGATGGGTTAACTCCCAAGGAATCGTGAGTTGAAGGCTAATCAATTAGGCAACCCTAATTGGATTAAGTGCTGATTTTTCAGCTTGATTAATTTAACATTTTGGGCAAACGGTTTCAAAACCATTTGAGTGAGTTGAACAAGGGTTGACCGTTTGAGATTACTGTTCCTAATTATGTTGGTTGATGACTCACCAAATTTGATGGATTAATTCCCTACGAATCATGAGATGAAGGCTAATCAATTGGAAAAAACCTAATTGAAATTAGTGCTGAAATTCCAATGAGTTGATTTGAGATTTTGGGTTGATTAGCCCAAACGGTTTCAAAACCATTTGGGAATCACCCAAACAGTTTCAAGACCGTTTGGGGATCACCAAGACCATTTGGAGGTCTGGTGTTAAGAATAGTTGACCAATTCACGGACTAAAGGTACCAAATCACTTTGCAATTAAGTACTGATTTGATGATCAACCCAATATCTCAAACCCTAATGATTTTTCACTAGAATCCAAGGGTTGGATGATCCAAACGGTCTCAAGACCATTAGGATATCATCCAAATGGTCTCAAGACCGTTTGGAGGTCTAGGGGTGAGTATGGTTAAGCAATTGATGATCCAATGATACTAAGTTAAAGTGTAATAAATTGCTCATTTGGTAATCAATCCAATGATCCAAACCCTAATTGGTTGACTTTGATTTTGATTATGTGATGGGAAAATGGTCCCAAGACCGTTTGGTGGTCATCCAAATGACCTCAAGACCGTTTGGGTTCAGGTCATGTTCAATTTGGATGATGGATCAATGGTTTCAAAGTAACTAATCTTGCATTGATTAGTGTTGAAGGATCATCGATTCCAAACCCTAATTCAATTGATTCAAACCCTAATTGAGGACTAATTGAGGGTCAATTGAGGGTCAAATAAACTGAAGGTTGACCTATTTAACTCAATTGAAGTATGATGATAGGTACAATTGATGATTGGTTCCATGAATTCAATGATTGAAGGAATCAATATTGAGAACCCTAAACCGATTGGTGTTGTTGAGACCATCTTTGGTCCATGCGGTTTTGAGGAGGTTTGGACCAAATGGTCTCAAGACCGTTTGGGACCAAATGATCCCAAACCATTTGTGCCCATGTGGTTTCAAAAGTCAAACTTGGTCAAACGGTCTTCACCTACTTGCTTGGGCAAACGGTCTCAAGCACCACCTTTACCAAATGGTTTCAAACCATTTGAACCCTGAAGGACCAAGACCGTTTGGGGCTCAAGTAGTCAAAGTTGATTGAGTACTCAATTGGTTAATCCACTTAGACACTTGTTGTAATTGAGGACTCAATTGATCGATTCAATTGGATACCTTATGTAATGGAGGTCCAAGGTGATTGAATCTCTTGAGAATAGAGATGATGAATGATTAATTGATCCAATGATGATTAGTAATGATGATCATTGAAGGTACAAAGGTTGAAACCCTAATAGTACCTAAGTGATTAGTGCCAATTAAGGGATGAACCCTAATTACCTATAGGATCAATGACTTGGTACACTATGTCATTCATAGTTGTATGTACTTGATTGAAGGGATGATATGACCTTATCAAGTTGAGATGATGTTAGCATGAATTCATAACATGAATATAATTCATGTGGTGATTAAGGGTATGATCCTTAAGTAGAGAGATCATGAAAGCATAATCATGAATATATACCCTAATTGACAAGGTTATTGAATTCTAACCCTAATTGAGGGCAATTCTAAATGTAACCCTAACCCAGGGTGAGGATATAACCCTAACCCAGGGTAGTGATGTGTGAAACTCCAATTTAGGGAAAAGAGATGTAAAACCCTAATTGGGATGAATAGTGAATCTCTAATTATGAATAATTGAATGAAATCCTAATGGAGATGGATTGTAGACCCAAATTGTGGGTGACTATAGTGGAAATCCTAATTGAGGGTGAATCCATGTGAAACCTTAGTTGAGGGTGATTCTATGAGAAACCCTGATTAAGAACTAACATCACATAATGTTCTGATGTTATGTTGTGATGAGAGGCCCTAAGAAGGGTGAAGGAATATGAGACTCTAATGTAAGTCATTATACGTAAAGCCCTAATACTGGGAAATATGACAATGGATCATAATTCTAATTTTAAATAAAGATGCAAGGAAATCCTAATGATGAAATAAAAGAAATGACCTTATAAAGGTGAAACATTTCATGTGGTTGATTATATGTATCTTAATTGTAAACAATGTCTTTAGCATTATACAAGTCCATATCATTAAAAATAGATGGACAATTCTAATGCGTGGCCTATGCATTATATGCTAAAGGTGAGAGTTTAGTGATGGAATGTATTAAGAGGGAAATACCTTAATACAAGATAAGTTGGTTAACTCAAGATAGTCTGAAATGATGAGAAAGTGATACATCAAGATATGATAGTTATCACATTCAACACTTCAGGGTTTATATACCTGGATACACTCCAAATCCAATATATTTGGGTAAGAAACATATGAAGTGTGTTATGCAACTATTACAATGAAATGTAATGAGTTGTTGCACCTTGATGAGTGTTAATTAATGTACCTTGAAAATGGGGTTAAGCCCAAATGATGTGTATGATATAATCATACCATGATGAGGATGAGAAATGAACTCATACCTTGAATTGATGATCATTAATGCTATATGATGAAAGAAATGTTCTTGAATAATTAAATATGATATCTTTGAATGCCCCAGAGGTGTGGATTAATGAATTAAGGGTTGGATAGATTATATAATCATGAAACCCTAATTAATGAGAAAAGGGGAACCCTAACCCAGACTTGGATAAAAGGGAATGATAAGCCCTGTTTGATAGTAAACCCTAATTCTTAGAAAAGGAATAATGGTGTTACTATTGTATCACATGATGTGATGAATATCTTGTATGACTGTTATCATGCCTAACAACCATGCAGGTATGATGAGATAATGAACATAGCTAGATTTGAGCTATGAGATTTATATAATAAATGTTGATTGGCATTATGAACCTTAATGTTGTTGTTGCTTAGTAAAAGTAACAATGTGTAAGGATTCTATGAGTCATATGAGCAAGTTATTGCCTAGAAAGAGGTGACAAGATATTTCATGGCCTTGTGAGCCAGGTGTGATGCTTGTGTAACAAGTATCATGAATGCCTTGGTCAGATGACGTGAAGGTGATAGTTACCTGAAAAAGGTATAATAATGCTCAATGATGAGTTAAGGGTTTGAATACCCAGAACCATATGATTATGGTGATGAGAATGTGAAGGGATGAGAATTCCCAGTTTTGAAATGAGGGACTGATTCCCAAGGTCTTTGAAAGACTGATAAATATCTTATGAAAGTAGTACATGTCTCTTTATAACATTGTTGTAATAAGTTATGTTTGAGAACTTGACTGATGCTAAACGAATGCCATAATGTACTTAAATAATCATATAATGATATCATGTAGAGCCCTGACCATAGATCCATCATTGTCAGAAGTTAAATGATGGTGAAACAAGTTTTCTTAAGGGAACTCCTGGAGAGCATACTTTTGAGTATGTTGGGGTTATGGACGCGAATATCCTTACGTCCTAATGTAGGATTTGATGTGAGATGTACTTTAATCTCTCAATCCTTCATTATATGTACCATGATGGATGTATCATGAATCTCCCGATGATTGGGTTAGATGTCGTACACATCTCCCAATAATGTTAATGCCGGATCAGTGGAGATAAACAGGAAATCTCACGATCGCGAAGAGAGTGCAGTACGCCACTGTAACTCGGATAGCGAAGTTTCCAGTATACTCTGGAAAGCTATATTTAGCAGAAACACAAGATGTCCTGCATGTGATCACGCACTGACCGAGATGTGGGAGGTCACGGGAATTCGGTTTTTCCATTGACCTTGTATGGTATCGATTTTGACTTCGTAGTGGTCGGTTGGAGCATGAGCGGTATATCTCATCTCCTCAGGGCATAAGTGTGTTTGTAAAATGAAATCAGCCGTATAACATGTTTGATTAAGGATTGAATACGGAAATTCATTGGCTGATGTTACATTTCTGTTATATATCTGTAGTTCATTAATGTTGTTCATATCTGTTGTATTCATTACAAGTGTATGGATGAACTATGAGTCTATCATGAGTAGATGCAACGTTATCCTTGAAAAAGGAGATTATTTCACTTTTTTCATACAAGTGATTTACCTGATGTTAATTATATATATAAATCCTTCTGCTTAGTTTATTTTAATAAACTGCTATAACAATGGTTTGGCGGAGAGTTATATCTCCCGCTGGGGCAATTTACAATTGTCTCTCCCCCGTGTGATCCAACTTTTTAGGTGGACGCGGACAAAGAAGTAGAATCCCATTGCAGGGAATGGACAACAACAATAACAACAAGGACAATAGTAATATCTCAGGTGGAGATACTGCATGTCAAGTTATGTAGTTAGAAAGTCCTATGTGTCGTCTCTGTACTCTCAGGTCCTCAGAGTTTTTAGTCAGTGTTTTATGAATCAATATGAGGTTTTGTCTTGATGCCTCGAGATTCATATACTGTCTGTATATAATGTTTATAAGATAGTTGATGATGTAATCTCTGAAAAGAGATGGTACATGTTATGTACGTTTGAACCAGAATGTAAAAGTTATGCAATGGTTCTTGTTGGAAAAGATTTCCTATGTGAGGATCTCTTTGCAAAAAGTTTTAATTTTCAGTGATTTTCAGTAATCCCCTGTAAATAATTCACTTCCGCATTAGTTAATCTTGTTTTCGCGAGACGGTCGCTACAAGTCATGTCACCAATCTTTCATAGTAGTGTGAAGGCACCCTGATCATCAAGATTCTCCGATAGTCTATTTTGAATGATGGAACTCATCCTCTCAGACAACATAACTGTTTCCACTTGATCAATTCTCCTTTTCTTAGTTAAGATGTCTATAAAAAACTTTGCATAAGTAGGCATCTTGGCAATGAGTTCAAACAAAGGATGGTTGACATAAAGTTTATTGAGGATGTCCATAAATTTGTGGAATATGACATCATCCTTCTTATGTGCAAACCTTTGGGGAAAATGACAATATGTTTGTAGGAAGGTTTCTCTTTAGATGTGTTTTTCTTTCTTCACTTTTCTTTGACCTCATCTTCTTTATTACTGACATCATCAACTACTTTTTCATCTGACGACAAGGGTCATTTGATCACATTTCCACTCCTTAGAGAAATGGACTTGCATTCTCATGGATTCATCTCTCATTGACTTGGCAATGAATTGGAGGAGGCTCTTTGATTTGTTAGAGCTTGCTGTGCAATCTGATTTTCTAGCATCTTTGCATAAGTTGCAATGTTGTCAATCTTTGAAGAGAGTTTAGTGATGGCATCCTTCAGAAGTTGTCCATGTTGTTGACATGAGAGTTATACATTGTCCATATTTTGATAATGACTTAACCATTTCATTCATATGTATCTAATATGTCTACTTGAGACTGATTTCAGGAATTAGGTACACAAAAGGATCAATTCAATCAAACCATATCTTGATCAAGTTCAAGTCAAAAGAAATGCAAATGCACTTTTGTGGAAAATACCCTAAAACCTGAAGGATGATTTTTGTAATCACTTGTATTGATGATATGACTTGTAACTAAGATGAGAAAAAAATAGGAGCTCTTAATTCAAAGTTTAATCACTATAATGACATTTTCTAAAATACATCACAAAGTGTTTTTTGGTTGAGTTTCTCCTATGACACAACTCGACCGACACCCTTGATGCATTTTGAGAATGTCCAGGTTCGGTCGAGTTTCAATAAAAAAACTCGACCAAAACTCTACACCGGCAAAATGAAATTTAAGCAATCGATCAAGTTTCAACCAAGATAAACTCGACCGATGCTTCAAATTTACTTTGTCATATAGTACAATCGGTCGAGTTACATTTATTAAATCTCGACCGACTACACAATATGAAATGTGCATAAAAAGAGATTCTAACCTTTAGAGTGTTGCAAAACTCAAAATTATATCCATTGCTACACCCCATATGGATAGAAAATGTTCCTTATGCTCCTACCCTCTAATGTACACCCCCAACTATATATAGGACCTCTTGGAGTTCATTCTAAGGTTGCTCCTTTATGATATTCAAGCTTCTAGCTATAGTTGAGTGCATCTAGTCCACTTGAGCCCATTTCTCTCTCTTGAATTCAAATCAAAACGTCCATATGAGTGAGACATGTTTTTTGTGAGAGAGCTACTTTATTGTATACTTGTAAGACTCTTAAAGATTCCCTTTCCCCAACCCCTTTCTTCAATATCAAGTTGGTGAAAGCTTCTCCAAGTTGAAGGAGAAGGTGCAAGCTTCTTCAAGGTGTAGAAGAATGTGTAAAAGCTTCTCCAAGGTGAATGAGTAGGCCAAGGTTGAAGATTCGATATTAGAGTGGGGAAATCTTTCAAGGCAAAAGACTTGTTGCAAGAAGGGGATCTCCTTGGCAAAGGTGTCCATCTACTTGCAAGAGTGGGTAAAACCTTGTAGAGGTTGAAGACTCAAGCTTGTTGGGATAGGTAAGTCCTTGGTTGGTTATTGGATACCTTGTCCTCAAAGGGAAGGTTGGGTATCCTTGTCCCAGAAAAGGAAGGCCATCTTGTATGTTTTTATAATGGAATATAAGTATACATGGGTTGCAAAATCCTAGAGCTTGATCTCTCTAGGTAGTGGACTGACTTTTTCCTAGTTTGGGGATTGGAACCACTCTACATAGCTTGTGTTCTTGTCTTTGTTCAATCTCTCTCATCCTTTCTATGTGTGCTTTGTTGCACTACAAATTCAATACTTGCAAATCCCATATCTTGTAGTAACTTGAAGGTGTAACAAATTTTGTGAAAATGTTTTTAGCTCTATTCACCCCCCTCTAAATTCCATATCTTGTAGTAGCTTGAAGGTCTAACAAATTTGTTGAAAGTGTTTCTAGAAGGTAATATCTATGTTATTGTCCTTGACTCTATTAAGCCTATTGTTGGTAGATGCCTTGTTGTTAATTCGAATGACATTTCTTGGTGGCACCGTAGGCTTAGTCATGTAAATTTGCACCAGTTGAAGAAGTTGAGCAAAAAGGAATTGGATAAGGGACTTCCTAAATTGGATTTTGAGAAGGATGAGAAATTCCCACCTTGTACCCAAGGAAATAAAACCAAATCCTCCTTTAAATCTGAAGGAGTCCTTCGCACTAAGAGAGCTCTTGAAATTCTTCACATTGATCTATTTGGACCAATGAGAACTCAATAGCTTTTTGGTAGAAAGTATTGTCATGTGATTGTTGATGAATTTTCTCACAATACTTGGACCTTCTTTCTTGTTTCAAAAAGTGACACTCTTGATTTTTTCTCAGCTTTCTGTAAACCATTTGAAAATGAAGCTTCTTGTTAGATCGTCTCTATCTGTAGTGACCATGGGGGATATTTGAAAATGACTTGTTAGAATGGTTTTGTGAGGAATTTGGGTTTGCACATAAATTTTCTTCATCTCAAACACATCAACAAAATGGGGTTGTAGAGAGAAAGAATAGGCCACTATAGGAAATGCCTAGGGCTATGATTATAGAGTATGATACTCTAAAGAAGTTTTGGGCTGAAGCCGTTAGCACCTCATGCTTTACGCAAAATTGGGTTTTCAGTCATCCATCTTTAAAGAAAACCCCCTATAAGTTATGTCATGGTAGAACGCCCTCTATTGATTTCTTTCATGTTTTCAGTTGACTTTGATTTATTTTGAACACCAAGGATTCTCTCAATACACTTCATGTAAAATCATACAAGGCATTTTTTCTTGGTTATAGTACTACTAGAAAGGCTTATAGAGTATTTAACATTGAATTGTCTAAAGTAGAATAATCTATCAATATTAAATTTGTTGAGACTAACCCCCTCTATTTCCAAGAATATTGAAAGATCTCAACATTGTTGATAAAGGAAAACATGCGATAGTTTATGAAGAAGAGAAAGAAGAAGAAAAGAAGGACCCCTACTCCCTACTTTGTAAATCATCATTCAAAAGAGCTCATAATAGGTAATCCTTTTAAAAGGGTGAAGACACGGGCTGCATACAACAAAGAACAAGCCGAAAGTGCCTTCATCTCTAAACGAGAGCCAAAGAATGTCAAAGAAGCTCTCAAGGATGATGAATGGATCTTGTCCATACAAGAAGAGTTAGAATAGTTTAAAAGAACAAAGTGTGGACCCTAGTGCCAGACTAAGTGATAGAAAAATCGTTGGCACCAAGTGGGTCTACCACAAAATGCTTGATGAAAGCGGAAATGTGGTAAGGAACAAAGCAAGGTTAGTAGTTCAAGGTTATAACTAACATGAAGGTATTGATTTTTATGGAACCTATGCACTTGTTGCTAGACTTTAATCTATTAGAATTCTACTTGCTATTGCTAGTTATAAAAATTTCCTACTTTATGAAATGGATGTTAAAAGTGTATTTTTGAATGATACAATTGAGGCCGAAGTGTATGTGACTCAACCTCCCAGCTTTGAACATGATAATTTCCTAACTAAGTTTATTTGTTACAAAAAGTTCACTATGGACTCAAACAAGCCCCTAGAGCTTGGTATGAGAAACTAAGGAACTTTTTCTAGACAATGGTTATATTATGGGCAAAGTCGATTCTACTCTATTTCTTAAACACATTTCTAGCAATTTTTTGATCATACAAATTTATGTTGATGATATTATCTTTGGTGGAACTGATCTTGATCTTTGCAAGGAGTTTAATCTCTTATGTAGAGTGGGTTCAAGATGAGCATGATGAGGGAGCTTACTTTCTTCCTCAGCTTCCAAATCACAAAAACCAAGGAAGGTAACTTCATTAATAAAAGCAAGTACACTAGTGAACTTCTCAAGCACTTTGGGATGGAGAACACCAAGTTGATGGACACCCCCATGTAAAACACTGCCAAGCTTGATAAAGATGAAGAAGGTGAGAAAGTGGATGAGAAGCTCTATAGAGGTATGATTGGAAGCTTACTTTATTTAACTACCACCAGACCTAACACTATGTTTAGTTTTGGCTTGTGTGCTCGATCTCAATCAAGTCCTAGACAATCAAATCTCATTAAAGTTAAGAGGATTTTGAGGTAACTAGCTAAAACTCAAAATTTTGGACTATGGTATCCCAAGTCAATGGACTTTACTCTTACTACCTATAATGATGCTGATTATTTAGGGTGCTTGATAGATAGAAAGTGCACAAGTGGCACTCACTTCTTCCTAGGACCGTGGTTGGTTTCTTGATTTTATAAGAAACAAGCCAAAATGGCTCTTTCAACTACCGAAGATGAACACATTACAACTTGGAGTTGTTGTGCCTAAGTCCTATGGATGAAGAAAATGCTCCAAGACTTTAACATTCATTTTGATGCTTCTCCCATCTATTGTGACAATACTAGTGCAGTTAACCTCTCTTATAATCCTATATTGCATAGTAGGGAAAAAATATAGATGTCCATCCTCACTTTCTTTGTGACCACATTGCCAAGAAGGATATCTATATCACACATGTGGAAATGGAGAATCATCATGTGAGCATTTTCACTAAACCTCTAGCTAGAGAGTAATTAAATTTATTAAATAAAAAATGCTCATAACTTCTCTTGATGATATTGACATGCAATCTATCTAGATGACACCATACCTATATGTTTCTTGCTTATAATTGGTCATGTTTTTCTTGAATGTGTTATAATTGGCATGTTTTCTTGCCTTGTTTCGCCTATTTTTGACTATTTTTCACAAACACATGTTTTATTACAAAATAATATCCAATGATGAGTGAAATGTGCCTCAATATGTTTAAAATACATGATAGGCTAAATAAATAAATATATCACTCTAGAGGCTTATAATGAAATTTTCTATATTTTGGACAAGTTGACCAATTGTACGAGTTTGACCTAGAGTAGCTCGACCAATCCTTGGCTGAGGATTGAGCTTTAAGGCAAGTTTGGTCAAGTTTCTAACACACAGAACTCAACCGATCACATGACTGGATGAAAATTAAAAAGGGCAATCAGCTGGATTTTCTCCCTCTCAACTAGAGAAAGTTGACCGATAGCCGACCACCAGTGCTCGTTCTCCAACCCTAGGCTAGCCCAACTTGTCCTACACCATTCCTAGCCTTTGATCAGCCCTCCTTGCCTCTCCCAACCGTGACCTAGGTAGTTTGATGACCAATTTTTTGTGTTTTACTTCTCGTTTGGTGGTCTTTTCATCTCTATCTGACCTCGATGGCCTCCAACCACAGGAAATGATCCACCCCTAGTGGAGCTTCATCTTCCTCATCTGCACCTCAGCATGTCTCCTTTGATGGAACCTCCTTCATCTCAACTCATGTTGTGAATAGGTATAAGGAACTCCTTCCTATGAATCCCTTTCCTTTGCGTGCTTTGTTTGAACCTCAGTTTGCAATGAGTGAGGTGATTAAGGAGGTTGCTAGGGTGTTCAAAGAACATCATCTTAGTGCTTTGTGTGTAGAGCGTCCATGCTTCTCAAATGCCATGTTTAGCACAAAGGTTGTCCACGAGTTTTATGCCAATCTTATGTGGAACTACAAAACCCATGTACCACCTCCTAATACCCAGGCGATCCTAACTTTGATGATATTCGATACCAATATAACAATCTCTGAGGATTCACTAAATAACTATCTCTCTGCTACTGATGTTATCACTAAATGAATGGCTTCCTATCCTTCTTTCCATGACCTACTAGACCCTGAAGGTTTCTACAAAAGCTTTGAACCCGCACTTGCCCTTCCTAATATCTATAAGTTTTTGAAGAAGCATGATGTCTGATATTGGAAGAAGTCCACCTTACCCTCCTCTTCCCTCGATATCAAGGAACATCTGATTGCTTTAGTAATCAATCGCAATATCCATCCCAAGTGGAATCAAATGGATATTGCAGAGAATACTACAAGGATCATGTACTGTCTATTGGATAATATCAGAGTCAAGTGGGCTCATTATATTCTTCATCATATGACCTACTTTGAATCAGGGAAGAACATCATCAATACCCATACCCCTTATACTAGCTTGATCTGTGGTGTGTTTTCTCACCATTATGAAAAATCTCTCTTTCATGACCTTGGATACAAACAAAGTTGGAAAGGAGTTTCCATTAGTAAAACAACCATCAAGAAAACCTTTCTCCCTACCTCCTCCAGCACACCAGGTGCCTATACCTCCAACCAGGCCCCTCCACCACCACTATCTCCCCGAACTGGTGCGACACCTCATTTTTTGTATCCAATGAAGTCCTCATGGGATATATGATACATCAACAAGCATACAACCTTCAGGTTCAGGACCACATCACTAGGACCTCGTTCAAATCATGTCAAACATGAACCTATACTGCAACCATCCCTATCCACCCTACCTAGAATACCCCAGTGATGACTATGCTTATTATGAATATAGTCAGTTCTACCCTGACTCTCCACCTACGACTTCCACTGCATCCCCTGCTACTTCTAATGGTGGACCTACCCCTACCCTTGGTGCTCTTCTACTTTTGGCTCTTCCTATTAGCCATGCCGCCTCTCTACTTGCTATATATGATGGAGTTTCTACTCCCACCTTTTGGCAAGAAAATGCATTACATGCATGTGGCATGTATTATGCTGAGAAGAATGCCAGATGGCCTGGTACTTGTGCTTTTGGACCTCCTGTTGATGAGGATATGCATGACCAAGATGCTGAGGAAGAAGCTGGAGATGGTGATGACTGAGGATGCTGATGTCAACCCAGTTGACATAGATAGGCTAGATGTTTAAGTCTTGGTCTTTAGCGTGTTTATCTAAATATATTTATGTATACTTTTTATGCATTGAACATTTGTGCAATGTAACTGAGGTTTTACTATTTTTCTTCTATTATCATTTCTTACTGGCTTGTAGTTTTCATATCGAGAGGACATATCTATTGTTGTAATATTAATATAGTGTTCCTTAAATCTTGGTTTGGTTACATATTATGAGTTGATGGTATGTGCTTCCATATTTTGATTATGACTCTAGATTACTTATTTCTCTCTTTTTTGTCTTTGTTTGGTGTTTTCTTTCGTAGCTTCTTATGTAGTTTGTGCCTATGGTGAAGACCTATGTTTTAAATCTATTCTACCCCCTACCATATTGAAATTATTGCCTATGTGATCCTTTTCTTGTTAAGTATCTAAAATATCATGTGACTTACTAGTGGACCATGTAATATATATATATATATATATATATATATATATATATATATGTGTGTGTGTGTGTGTGTGTGTGTGTGTGTGTGTGTGTGTATGTGTGTGTGTGTGTGTTATGGTTGTTAGTGGAAAGACTAACCCTGCACGTAAAAGTAAGCATGAATTGAGGGGGATCAATTAACATTTCTCATTTATGTATCCCCTTGTAATTCACAAGGTAAAGGTTTTAATTTTCATATCCTTTTAAATATTTTTGAGGAATGGTTTGTCATTGTCAAAAGGGGGGAGAATGTCGACCTGATAGTTATACATTGTCCATATTTTTATAATGACTTAACCGTTCCATTCATATGTATCTAATATGTCTACTTGAGATTCATTTTAGGCATTAGGTACATGAAAGGATCAATTCAATCAAACCCTAGCTTGATCAAGTTCAAGGCAAAAGCAATGCAAATGCACTTTTGTGGAAAACACCCTAAAACCCTTAGGATGATTTTTGTAATAATTTGTATTGATGACATGACTTGTAACTAAGACAAGAATAAATTAGGAGCTATTCACTTGAACATTTAATCACTCTAATGAAATTTTCTAAAATACATCACAAAGTGTTTTTTGGTCGATTTTCTCCCATGACAAAACTCGACTGACACCCTAGATGCATTTTGAGAATGTCTAGGTTCAGTCAAGTTTAAATACACAGAACTCAACTGACTCCCTGCACCGGTTAAACTGAATTTAAGAGGTCAGACGAGTTTCATCTAGAATAAATTCAACCGATGCTTCAAATTTGATTTGTCATATATTGTAATTGGTCAAGTTACCTTTATTAAAACTTGACCAACTACACTATGTGAAGTGTGAAAAAAATGTGATTCTAACATTGGAGTGTTGCAAAACTTGATTGCAACACCCCAAATGACTAGAAAATGTTACTTGATTCTCCTACCCTCTAGTGGACACCCCAACTATAAATAGGACCTCTTGGAGTTCATTCCAAGGTTGCTCCTTCATGCTATTCTAGCTCCTAGCTATAGTTGAGTGCATACAGTCCACTTGAGCCGCTTTCTCTCTCTTGATTTCAAATCAAAACATCCATATGAGTAAGATAGGATCTATGTGAGAGAGATACTTCATTGTATACTTGTAAAGCTCTCAAAGATTCTCTTTCCCCAACCCCTTTCTTCAAAATCAAGTTGGTGAAAGCTTCTCCAAGTTGAAGGGAGAAGGTGCAAGCTTCTTCAAGGTATAGAAGAAGGTGCAAAATCTTGTCCAAGGTGAAGGAGAAGGTCAAGGATGAAGACCCAGGAGTAGAGTGGGTAAATCCTTCAAGTCAAAAGATTTTTTGCAAGAAGTTGATCTCCTTGGCGAAGGTGTCCAACTACTTGCAAGAGTGGGTAAGACCTTGTAGAGGTAGAAGAATCTAGATTCACTAGATAGGTGAGTCATTGATTGGTTATTGGCTCCTTTGTCCTCAAACACAAGATCCTTGTCCTAGGAAAAGGAAGGTCATCTTGTATGTCTTATAATGGAATATAAGTATACATGGGTTACAAAATCCTAGAGCTTGACCTCTCTAGGTAGTGAACTGACTTTCTTCTAGTTTAGAGATTGGAACCACTCTACATAGATTGTGTTCTTATGTTTGTTCAATCTCTCTCATCTTTGCTATGTATGCTTAGTTTCACTACAAACACAATACTTGCAAATCCCCCCATATCTTGTAGTAACTTGAAGGTCTAACAAATTTTGTGCAAGTGTTTTTAGATCGATTCACCCCCTCTAGATCCCATTTGATCCAACACATATGCAAAAAATTCATGATTCTGCTGGACTTGTATTGACACAAAAGTTTCTAGCATGCTCTCCAAACTTGACTTAGATTGAGGGTGATTGTAGTTTATGTTAGTGTTGTTGATTCCTGGTGGCTGGTTGTTGCTCTTGGGCTGCTGATTGCCCATAGGTTGTTGATGATTTTGGCCTTGGTTCTGCTAGTGTGGATTCTAAGGATTAATTTTCCTATAAAATAAATTTGGATGATCTCTCCATCTTAGGTTATAGGTGTTGGAATATGGATTGTAAGACTGCTTGTTTCCAAAGCTCCCTATTGCATTAGCTTGCATCGAAATCTCTTCAACATTCATCTGTGGGAAAAAAACAAGAAGAAGAATTATGCCCAGGGGCTTCACATGCATCACAAAATTTCTCAGCTACTTGTATGGAATGTTTACTCAACTTTTTAATTTATATGATAAGGCATCAAGCTTGGATACAATAAGATCAACTGCATCGACAATGTGCTTTCTGCCTAACTTTTCACTAGTACTGCTTGATGAAAGAGGTTGGCTGGTCCTTTCTGAGCTCCATTGGCAATGGTTGAGTTCCACATCTTTAATGATGTCATATGCCTCCGTGTAGGATTTTTTTGTAAGGTCTCCATTTGTAGCAACATCTATGGTCATACAGGTATAGTAGAATAATGCATTGTAGAAGGTTTGTAGTAGTAGACAATTGGTCAAGATGTGGTGAGAAAAAAGGTGGTGTAGGTCCTTAAATCTCTCCCACATATCATAAAGTGGTTCACCTTTGTGTTGCTCAAAATTGGTGAGCTGACTCCGTAACTCTGCGGTCTTACTAGGAGGAAAATATTTGGCAAGAAAATCATTCAAAAACTCATCCCAACTTTTGATGGACCGCTTAGGCAAGGAAGAGAGCCACACCTTGGATCTATCTGTAAAAGTAAACATGAACAATAGTTGATGTACCCACATGGATGTCGTTTATCTTGAAGGTGTTCATGTATCACAAAAACTCATCTATGTGAAGATTCAGATCTTCCATAGAAGTTTCTTTGAATCTATTCTGCTGGATCATTTGCATAATGGTGGGGCTGATAGAGAAGTTATTTGCCTCAATAGATAGATGATCATTGGCTCCACATATGTTGATGGAAGAAGGCACAACAAATTCCTTTAGCAGAGGGTTGTCTTCCATATTTGGATCTTGGTGATGATGAAGTGAAGGTGGCAATGAAGGTGTTGAATGGGGCGACGAGGGTTTTGATTCCTCTACATTTGAAGGGTTGTCACTTTTCTATGATCTCCTTCAAATGCAAAAGGTACGTTCGATCTCTGGTTCTAAGAAAGTGGAAGTTTCAAGACCCCTCTTAGAATGATGCATACAACCTAAAAAAACAAAAGACAAGTGAGAAACACAAAACTAAAGGTATCACATAAATGAATAATGAAAAATGATGACCTAGTATCGAATATTAATTATCACTTCTACTCTAACTAAAAATACCACAGATTCCCGACAACGACACCAAAAAACTTGTTGATTGCACAAAGGCAAGGGAGTCGTAAATAATTAATTATTTTAACTCATCAATTACCCACAAATATACATGATCGATAATTGTCAAGGTTGAACCATAGCGAGATAGGCTATCTAGGCATAAAACTTTTCACTTTCTACAATCTAGATCGATTATAATAATAAGGTTGGTTTTGGATCAAACTAAATTGTGAACATAAAAGAAATAAAATAAAAGCACATATCACTTGGAGAATGATTAAAATCAGATCAAGAGAATTTTGGGTATGGGATTTCACATCCACATCATAACCCAAAAAAGAACCACAAATTCTTTTATACTGGTCAATATTCACAAAGGTAGGTTGTCATCTAAATATATCTCCCAATGGTATAAGATAGATCCAACCCTATATAGAGTTCCCATGCATATACATGGTTTTGAACTACAACCTATAATCCTCAATGTAATCCTAGCCATTCCCATGGTCAAGAATATGTTGTCAAAACAACTATTCCCTACCTCTTAATATCTCTTCCCAAAAAATAATAAGAAGCATAAAGCATGTAAACATGATGGCCATCCATGCATACAAGAAGATAAAAACCATAACTCATTTTAAAATAGAAGATTAGCTAATATCAAATATGAAATTTGAGTTCACATAAGCCATGACATGGGAGATACTCTCCCATGACCAAGAAAAGGAGTTCTACTCACTCATGGTGAGAAAATACAAGCACAAGCAATAAATCATTTAATAAAACATGAGTAGAGAGAGATGAATAACAAATAAATATGTCAGAATGAAGAACATATGGAAATCTTTAGCCAAGGGATGGAGACTCGTCTCTGCAACCACTCCTTGCTTCAACAACTACCTCTCCAAAGATTCACAATGGAATGGAGAAGAGTAGTTGAGTCGCTTCTATAACACAATATCACAAGCAACAATTCATTTCTTAACAAGTTCACAAATGCTTATACATTGTCAAAAGTATCACTTACGCATGCTATTTGTTTAGTAAACAAATACAAAATGCAACATGGCTAGAAACATTGTAAGAAATCCTATGAAGTATATGATGTTGTTCTTGGTATCTTGTCCCAAGTAGATTTAATATTGGTCATGTTTTGTGAAATATTTTCTAAAGAAAGAGGACATGTAGAACTGGCTGACGATGTTGGCAGCTTAAGTTATAGAATAGTATAACTTATCTAGAAGATTGTTATCAGAATGAGATTGACATTGACATGTTCAATTAGAAGTAAACTAATCTCCAAAGTTATGAAGTGTTGAGACCTGAGGCAAACAGTTATAAATTTATAAAGAAGATACACATTTTGTTATTGCCCAAGAGAAAATCCAACTTGTAGGACAAAACCCAAAAAAATTAACTTCTAACATAAACTGGTCCAAGACGATAAGTAATGTACATACTTGAATATACAACAATCATTTCACCAACATGTGTTGCGTTGTCTCCTTTGGCACTCTCATCTCCTTACCAACAATGAGATGTTGTGTGACAATAAATATGACTCTTGCCCAGAAGATTGCTATTAGAATGAGATTGACATTAAAATGTTCATCCAGAAGTAAACTCATCTCCAGAGTTATGAAGTGATGAGACATTAGACAAAAAACTATAAAATAAATCAAGAAGTTGTACATGTCACTACTTCCCAAGAGAAAATCCAACATGTTCAGCAAAAAAATATATTATCTTCTAAAGTAAACTGGTCCACAATGAGAAGTAATGTAAAAAGTTGAATATGTGACTATCTTCTAAACAAGAAATGTTCTGTTGTCCTCTTTGACACTCTCATCTCCCCACCAACAATCAGACGTTCTGCTACAATAGTAACAACTGCTACTATGAGAGTCTAGCAAATCAACCCGAATTTGACTATATTCTTTAGTAAACAGCACACTGAGGGTGTGCAGTTGTGCCATAAATGATGTGGTCCATAAGGTATACATGTATATAAGACATGAATTTATTTACTTTAAAGTGATGACTAAACACATTTAAGATCAAGAGGTGTGTTGCAATATGAATAGCTTACTTATTTGACCATAAATAAACTATAATGACTAGGAAAAGATTACACTAGAAGTGAGAAGCTAATCAATAACATACTGGAATTGAAAAAATGTTTTGGAGAAAACAATATGTTTGCATTTTTAACAGTGATACATGCACAATATAGAAAAATAAAATATGGGTTTATCTTTCAATTCCTTGACCTCCCTCCCCTAAAGCATTCAATTTCAACTTCTAAATAGAGGTTGCTTGCTAGAGAATAATAGAAACAAAAGCAATTCACATAACATTTAGCTAAATTGAAAAGTTTCGGTAGGGGCTTTTTAAAGAAAGGAATTATTCTTATAATTAAGAACAATGTCGATGGGATGGATAGACTTTCATAATACATAGATGAAATATACCCAATAGAGTTAGATTTCTCAATAACTTTTAACATGAAAAATTATATAGAGATATATTCAACCTATGGTACTATGTGGAGGCAAATATTGGGCCACCTAGGACATGTGGAAAAGGAAAGAAAAAAAGCTTTTGGTAAAAAGCATTGATTTACATTTCCAATAGTGATATAGGCATGGTTTAAGAAATAACAGAGGAGTTTAGCTTTCCCACCCTCTCAACCTCCCTCCCCCCAATGCATTTTAGATTCAATGGAGATGCTTTCTAGACAATAAATGTTCCATACATGAACTAACCATTGGCTATCAAAAACCAACCCAAACCCAAAATTCAGGATACATTAGTGTCTAAACACAATCCTATACCACCAACTAATCAACCCATCCACCCATGCATGGCCATTAACTCACATTGTTGGTTTAGGTTCAGAAACTCCTACTCACTAGAGGGTCCCAAGAAGGGGAATAACATATATATTTGTAGCATATATGTTATGGGATGCACCTTAAAAAAAATCTCCCGCATACATAAGGATTTTCTAGTTGATTAACCAAGTGTTAAATAAATGTGAGTGGTTGGACTACATGTACTAGGAACTATCAACTATGCATGTGGCTAGAGGGTGATATTGCATGTAAGAGAAGATAGCATGGATGTGCATGTTACATTGAAGAAACCATTCTATTAATGGTGATTATTGATGATATTTTAGTCCACGAATAGGTTTTTATGTGTGTTTCTACATGGCGACACCAAGGTTGTTACCAATCATTGAGGTTGTATTTTATTACCATCAATTCAAGTTCTAGGATGTGTTTCTAAAGCTCGACGCCAAGGTTGTAACTAGTGATTGAGGCATAGAAGGAGATTAGGTGGAATATTGATAACAAACACACAAATATAATATTTAAGCACATTGTCTTCTCAGAACTAGAATCAGAGTTACAATACCCATTAGGTTGAAAAAGTTGGAGTAAAAATATGTGGCTTGGTTAGAAAACCTACTTGTATTTTTGGCATAATTCTTTGTGTCTTTATTAATAAAATATCCAGATATTCATGAGATGTCATGAATTTCATATTCAATAAATTAATGGTAGAAAAGAAAAAAAATGATAATAGTAATCATTTAATGACAAATAAAAGATACATACCATGAAGGTTGAAGGACAACTTAACTATCACCCTTTGGAATCCGAAAAAAGCAAACTTAGAATACCATATACAATACTTTTTTTAAACATCTGTGAAGGATAAGTGAACAATTAACCAAAATTTTCTAGTAGTACTCCTCCTACATGACAGTGAAAATAAGATACATATAAGGCTGTAAAAATGGAAACAAAATATCGAAAAATGAAAATAAGAAAGTAGGACCTTTAAAATGTAACTGAAGCAAACTCATATATTTGTTTATGCTTGAGTAATTGGATGTCCAAAATCTGTTAGCATGCATAGATGTCCTTGTTTCAAAAAGCCAGTGCATTGATTATAAAATTGACAACTATAAAATCTTGCAGTCTTACTATTTCTAAAGAAAAAATACACCAATTGATGTTTATCCAATATATGTAATGATAAAATTATGATTTAATAGAATTCAACTTACATTTATTAAATATAGCTATTTAGCGCCACAAGGGCCGTGAGAGGTTTGTGGTGAGTGGTGGTCATGTGATTTTATAAATTCAAGCATGTAGCTAGTTAAATGATAAATAAGTGAGATGAGTTTAACTTTTAAAAAACACAAATTTGAAGCTCCTTCTGAAATTATCTTATAAAATAACATTCCAAATTTAATGAAAGAACGTGATGAAAATGAGTACATTTATATGATTATCAGCTGTCTAGTTTACTCTTTTAGACACACAACTTCTACTTCCAAATCTTTAATACAACATTGTTGTTTAAGATAAAATCTCATTTCCGCACCTTATAAATGAGAAGCATTATATCTTTGTCTTGAAGCTCCAACACCATACATAACCACCATGATGTTCTCCATGTACGTCAACTAGTACACGAATAAAGGCTCAGTGATTTTTTGACCGTTGAAGTTGTCATTGTTCACATATGAGGCAATTTCTTCCTGCATGTGTTAGACTTATATAAAGAATTTCATGACATGTGAATTGAAATAAGTACATGATATGGCTATAAGACAAACATCCCCATTTTCTTTTTGTGTACTCATCAAAATATTCACCATTTGGATCTTGATGATACTTAATATATGCATGATATTTAGATTCTATAACTCACTTTCCAATATGTCACCATATAAATACAATTGAATTATAATTTTTCAATATTAAACCAACAAATAATATGAAATTATGAATGAAACTATAAAAATTCTACCCAATCTTGATAACAATGAGAATTCTCTAGTCCTATATGTGGTGCGTGGACCTCTATGACTGATTCTATTTTGAATGCACTCTTTCTTACAATATAGTAACAAATTAAAGAATTGACTTATTGTAAAAGTTCAATAATTTATTCAAAATTATGAAATTGATAATGTCCCTTACTTTGTATGAGACCTCCAATATTCTAACAGTTTCTCCCCCCCCCAAGTCAGTGACTCATGGATATGGTGCATCTTGGCAATCTTGATCAACATTCTCTACAGTATGTTTTTTTACTTTTCAATATGCTGCACCAAGCTCTAACTTTCTTTTGTACATTACTATAACACAAATATACAACATCTTGCATGTTTGCAATGGTTTCTCCATCTAACATGTAAAACTCAAACAATTTCTAAAATAATATAGTCATTATATACATTTCATGTTAAAAATAAGTACAAATTAGTTGTATAACCTTTAAAAATCTTACCATGACATCATCCATTATGGATGCAAAACCCTTAGTATGATCTACACCCCATTTTTTGTGTAATGGAAATACACTCCCTTCTTTGAACAAAATACTAGACAATTAGTCAAATTCCTAGCTATATCAGCAACTAGAGTTCCTCGACAATTGAACAGACACATGTACTTTTCCACTTTGTGGTAGTAAGAATCTTAACTTTGCCGCTCCTATGTATATTTTTTTTGGAATAGATGTCACATTGAGAGATAAAAAAAGACATAAGTGAATTCACATATCATACATAATTCTTGTGTCAATTTGAAATCATGATTGATAAGGTTTCATACCAATGGAGCATGTAGTCATTCTTGTGTTTGGTGGCAAAGGTTTGTATTGAGAAATTCTCCTTGAAGCTCCTACTAGGAATGGAATAAAAATGGAATGATTGTTATATATATTAGCATGAAGATAACTATAATTTGAAGAAGAATTGTTGAATATACTTTTTTTGAGCAAAAATTGTTGTATATACTACTACCTTGAGAACCTCCACTTTGGGACCTTGTAATATCACGAGAGGTATTAAAGTCAGAAACATTTCCTCCAAGCTCCACAATGTTACCCATAAGATGAGAAACATTTATTACAACAAGGTATGGTAAGAAAATAACCCATGAGATCTACGTATCAATGCACCCTAAAAGTATTTATGAAACCATACAAATTCACATATTATATAAATTACATACCAACTTGAGAGCCCCCACTTGGGAGCATTGTACAATCTCTAGAGGTATTCAATACAGAAATGTTCCCTCTAGGATCCACAGAGTTACCTAAGAGATTAAGATCATTTATTATATCAGGGAATGGACTGGATTTGACCAACAATTACACACACACAAATAAAACTCGTAGCAAACATTGTGAATGTTCAAATCCTTCATTTTCAATCATCATAGGGTTATTCAAAGTGGGTTTGCTACAGACACCCCTTCCAGAATGCATGGAAACACCTTACAAGAATTATCGGAAAAAAAATTATGTGTCAATGCACCCAAGAAGTATTTATGAACCTATAAAAACTCATAAACATCTAAAATTATATACAATGATATATCCTATCAAGGAAAAGATGATATACATTACATACTACCTTGAGAACCTCGACTTGGGGGCCTTGTACAACACCAAGAGGAATTAAATTTAGAAAGGTTCCCTTTAGACTTCACAAAATTACCTAAGAGATGAAGATCATTCATTACACCAGGGAATAGCCTGAAATTTACTAACGTTTATGCACACAAAAAAATCAGAACTCGTAGAAAACATTGTGAATGTTCAAATCCTTCATTTTCAATCATCATCGGGTCGTTCAACATGAGTGTGCTAGAGACACCCCTTCTAGAATGCATGTAAATACCTTACAATAATAATTGCAAAAAGATTTGTGTGTCAATGCACCAAAGAAGTATTTATGAAATTGTAAAAACTCATAAACACATACCACTTTGAGAACCTTTACTTGGGGGACTTGTACAACCCCTAGAGGTATTAAATCTTCAAATATTCCATCTAGACTCCACAAAATTACCTAAGATATGTAGATCATTCATTACTGGGGAATGGTATGAATTTGATCAACATTTACGCACAAAAATATTCAGAACTTGTAGAAAACCTTGTGATTGTTCAAATCCTTCATTTTCAATCATCATAGGGTCATTCAACATGGGAGTTCTAGAGACACCCCTTCCAGAATGCATGGAAATACCTTACAATAATAATTTCAAAAAGATTTATGTGTCAATGCACCCAAGAAGTATTTATGAAACTGTAAAACTCATAAACATCTGAAATTATATACAATGATATATCATATCAAGGAAAGATGATATAAATTACATAACACCTTGATAATCTCCACTTGGGGGCCTTGTACAACCCCTAGAGGTATTAAATCCATAAAGATTCCCTCTAGACTCCACAAAATTACCTAAGAGATGAAGAGCATTTATTACACTAGGGAATGGTCTAACTTTGACTACCATTTGTACAACAAAAAGTTGAGAACTCATAGAAAACCTTGTGAATGTTCAAATCCTTCATTTTCAATCATATTAGGGTCATTTAAAGTGAGTGTTCTAGAGACACCCCTTCTAGAATGCATGGGAACATCTTACAAGAATAATTGCAAAAAGATTTATGTGTCATGCACCCAAGAAGTATTTATGAAACTATAAAAACTCATAAGCATATGCAATTATATACAATGATATACTATCAAGGAAAATATTATATAAATTACATACCACCTTGATAACCTCCACTTGGGGGCCTTATACGACCCCTAGAGGTATTAAATCTAGAAAGTTTCCCTCTAGACTCCACAAAATTACCTAAGAGATAAAAATCGTTCATTACACTAGGGAATCGTCTAAATTTGACCAAGATTTACACACACAAATATTCAAAACTCGTAGCAGACCTTGTGAATGTTCAAATCCTTCATTTTCCATCATTGGAGGGTCATTCAAAGTTGGTGTGCTAGAGACACCCCTTTTAGAATGCATGGAAACACCTTTCAAGAATAACTACAAAAATATTTATGTATCAATGCACCAGAGAAGTGTTTATGAAACTATAAAAGCTCATAAACATCTGAAATTATATACAACAATATATACTATCAAGGAAAAGATGACACATATTACATCCGACCTTGTGTACCTCCACTTGCGAGCCTTGTACTATCAAGATCATTTGTGTTGTTTGGGATAGAGATATCCCACCTAGCATGCATTGTGTTTGGGGGAATTGTAGAATTTAGTAAGGAGTTGAAGCTGGGAATTTTCTCTCTATCATCTATACATCAACCTTTTGAAATAAGAGAGATTTTTTCCAATATTTTTTGGACTGCTACACTTTGGGATGAGAGTCACTACTCTTTAACTAGAAAGTTGAGAAAGCTTGCATTTGGTTCTTCAAAAGTATCTAAAAAAAGATATATTATAAGTAAATAAAATGCAATTTGATATATGTGAAATTAAAGAAGTGGATAATAGAAAATAAAGTACAAACGTAGATGGCATACAATGTTCTCATCAATATGCATGGAAGAAGGTAAGGTTACACTTGATTGTCTTAGTCTGAGTAGTGATGGATCGTTTGTTAAATCTGAAGATACTAAGGAAGTGAATGGAAGTTTTGGACCAAGTGATGGCAATCCAATATTGGAGTTTTCAACAACATTGGGTATAGAATATCCCCAGTTATTACCATTTCTAACATTACTAGAATATTTTAATGGATTTGATATGAAATCCTAAACACATGTAGTTTGAAGTTGTCTACCATCAGACTGAGCCTTTTCTTTCAGTTTTTTTATTTAAGGAATCCTTAATTCCTAATTTTGAATAATAAATGTGTATCTAAGTTTGAGCACAATTCTATTGTAATGTACAAACCAAATGTCACAAAAATATTTTACTAGGAAGATGTCACAAAGGTTCACCCAAACCAAAAGAAGAATTGCGTCCCCCATACGAAGTCTCTTTATCTTCACAAGCATGATTGTGGTCATATCTCAGAAAGTGTTCCCATCCTTCTACTGATGCGAGACATTAATAAATTTTGAGAATAAGAAAGAATTCAATATAATACACAAGAAAGAAATATCACCTTGTATGTTTTTTTTTCTTTTTAACCATTTTCTTACTTTATCTATTAGTAGTGTATCCACTAATAGCTTTGTTGGACCATCATATCTAGACCAAGATTCATTATTCTCATTTTCATTTATTTGTCGAATAAATTTGGCATTTGGATGTTTTTATGAATGATGTCACCCTCTTCATTGATATTGGAATAGTTAAAGCACCCATATGTATTCCTAGGCCTCCAATGACAAACAACACTCCATTTTGAAAATTCAGGGTCAATTAAGTAATACACTTGTTGGGCTAGAGATGGAAAATAAATGGTTCATCTTGAAAGATTTTTTGAAATGTATCGATCATAGTGAAATTGAATTCATCCTTATGGCACTCATATTTTGAAGCATACCATGTGCATTTAAATACGCGCATAACTATTTGTTTAGAATATGAAATTTGTATGATATTTGTCAAATATCCATAAAATACTTCACTCCCACACCCAATAGTAACTACTTCACTATTTTATGTCACTCTCATGCTTTATCTGGATTTAACCTCAAACGTATACCCATTAACAAAATACCATTTGTATGAAAATACTCCAGGTTTTGGTCCCCGAGCCAAATATATCACGTCTTTAGGCAAATCATGGGATTCATCAAGTGTTGAAATATGTATAAGAAAAACAATAAATATTTTTATAGATAAAAAATCATATCTACCCTTTAAAATATACTAAAGACTTACATAGTGTCTAAACCAATGTACAAAGTTATTATGTTGTTCTTTCTTAATTTCATATTCACTCCAACTTGGGTTTTGGTTCTGCAAAATGCTTTTATGTATCCAACAAGAAACAATGATGAGTTAATAGAAATTAAATACATTACTTATATAATAAGTCTAAACTACATGTATGTTGAGATGTACCTCCAATACGGTTGAATTTCATTTGTATTGAACAAGACAACCCAATGTGCTTGGAATAGTTCCTCTTCAAAAATAAAACTCTCAACAACAATACTTATGGGTCCCTCTTTATGTTCTTTTGCAATATCCAACTTTACATTCTTACTATTCTTGTACCCAGAGAAGAAAGTGATGGCTTCTTCCATGAGATAAGCCTCTCAGCAATAGAACCATCTAGTCTATTTTGTTTTGCATGAAACTTTTAAGTCTAAGAAGATAGCGCTCAATGAGATACATCCATCTAAAATACACAAGGCCTGCAATTTTAGCTTCAATGGGCAACTAAATAGTTATATGAACCATTATATTGAAAATATTGGAGGAAAGATATTTTTAAACTTGCATAGAGTTATGAAAATGTGTTTCTCTAACTCTTCCATCTTGCCAAAATCAATGACTTTGTTACATATTTCTTTAAAAAATATGACAACTCACTTATGGCCACAATATAAGGTTTAGATATTGTAGTTCTAGAAACTAAAATAAAAAGTTGTTGCATTGAAGCATGATAATAACTCCAATCTTTCTATCTAAAATATATTTTTCTAGAAATATTTGAAGCGAAACCATATGGTAGTTTCAAGTCTTTGAGGACCTTCAAAAAGGTTTTTTTCATCATTTGTCAAATTGTATGAAGCATGTGGAAGAATTATTATTTTCATTCTTTTCATTGTCATGGGTCATAAAGATTTTCACAGTTTTAATTCCTCTAGAACTAGCCCTGTATGAATATGTCTACTTTTTTCGTCATTTTCCAACAACCAATTCAAAATATTTTACAAACAATTTCATCTACATGCATGACATCCATGTTATGTCATATTGACAATGTTTTTCAATAAGGAAGCTAAAAAAATATGCTTTTCTTTTTCCACTAACTATTTTTAAAACTAATTAGGATCATAATATCTTAATATGTTTTCCACCTCTTAACCCTTAATGGTTTTAGTGCAATATCAAATGTAGTGTCACCATTAAAATTATTAACGTATTAATGCCATGGATGATTATTAGGCAATAAACGATGATGTTTCATATATACAACCTTTCTACCACTAGGAAGGTAAATGCATCCAGTAGGAGAATGACATGTAGGGCAAGCCTTATATCCTTTTGTGCTCCATCCAGACAACATAGCGTATGCTGAAAAATCAGTAATGGTCCATAGCAAAGCTGCATTCACTATAAAATTTTCACCAATAGAAGAATCATATGCACTTACACAATAATTCCATAATATCTTCAACTCATCAATTAATGGCCATATATATATATATATATATCAATTTCTTTTTGCATTTTAGGTCCATCAATCAAAAGTGTCAACACAAAATAATATTATTCCAAAACAAACTAATGAAGCAAGTTATAAATAATCAAAATCGTAGGACATATGGAGTGATTGCTACCCTTTGACATGTTACAATGTTAAACCCATCAATTGCTAACCCCAGATGAACACTACAAGGTTCAATACTGAACATAGGGTGCTTATTATCAAAATCTCACCATGCTTCAAAATCTCTAGGATGACTCATTTCTCCTACCTTACTTGGAATTGTGTTTTTGTGTCACTTCATCAAATCAGTTGTAATCGTGCACATAAACAATCTTTTAAATTTTGGGATCAAAGTGAAATAACAAAGAATCTTACATGGAACATTCTTCTTCTTCTTTACATATGAGCATATCCATCTAGACTTTTTGCACTTTGGACACTCATTTAAATTTCATTGTCTCCATAACACAATATACAATCATTAGGACAAGCATCAATCTTCTTACATTTTAAACATAAAGTTCTTAGTACCTTTTTACACTCATACCAATTTTTAGGAAGTGTATTATTTGGAGGAAGAATTTTATGAGAAAAATCTAAACCTCACATGTAACCTTCTTACTCCATTTGTTATCACATTTCTTTTTTAGTAGATCAAGTACGACATCAAGATTGGACAACCAAGATATAGAGGAGTGTAATCATCATTCATCAGTTCTTTAAAGTTGTCAATATTATGCTTAGGAAATGTTTGATCTTTATTATTTATATCATTGATTTGATCAACTTCCTCATAAGTACCCATCATATGATTTAGCATATGTATAGTTTCATTGTCATTTACAGTTTCCAATCCATGTTCATAGTCATTTTCACCATGATACTTCCATCTTGTGTATTAATCAAGGAAGCCATTACACAAGAGGTGGTACCGAATAACATCTAAGTGTTGGTGAATGACATTCTCACAACTTTTGGAAGGACATAGTTTTTTAGAATTAGGATTGCCTTTGGATGCAAATGCCAAGAAAAACTCCACACCATCACGGAAATGGGTATCATTGAATCTGTCATTTTTGAATTGCAGCTACACATCCAACTTTTATCTTGAATATACGTATTTTCCATATTGATGATTCCTTCAAACACAACTGGAAATTTTTTTTGACTATGTCACATTTGGATATGGGAGTAGAGAAAAGTACGAGATGACTAGTAGTTAGTGTTACATCTTAGTTTTTCAAAGACAAATGAATGGCAACAATTAGACACAACCTTGAAGGAAAAAGCATCTTGGAGATAGAAATGGAAAGGAATAGAAATACAATTGTATACTTGACTTATACATGAAAGTTAGTAGTTATGATAACATACTGGAAGAGAGGCAAAAAAATTTATAAAATCAAAAGATAAGATTTAAGATTTAAAGAAACTATATAAAAACATAAAAGTATAATGAGCATGTTCTAAAGCAACCTCATGTTGTATGTTCTATACCCTTCTTTGTAACATACACAAAAGAGTCCACAAATTTAATTGCATGTATCTGAGAGGGGTGTAAATTTGCATAAAAGATTAATAAGCATGCAATAAGTGAAAGAATTGTGTGTTTATCTCAAGCTTAATGATAACTAGAAAGAGATGTATGCTTACTCGATGCATTGTCTCCCTCAAATTGTCTGGAAACTAAAACTATAGAACCAATAATCCCCATGTGACTAGATCGTGTACTAGTTCAATGTCTTAATAAATAAACAAACATTATCTTTTAATAGTACAAATCAAGTCTCTACGAAATAGGTAAACTCACATGATTTGTGAGGAAAAGTACAATATGATTTGGGTAATCCAGGAAACTGAAAAATGACATTTTCAAAGATGATTTTCTAAGGTACATGTAGGGATAAGAATTAGAAAAATAGTTTCTTTTTTAATATGAGCATAAAGTCAGTCGACAAAAAAATACTACAAATATACTATCTAAAATTAATATCTTCTCAAAGTCAACCAACAAAAAAAATATAGTTATAGTACTACAAAGCGGCTATCTAAAATTAGTATCCAATTGAGAGGATGATTTACTTAATGTAATGGACATTCATGGGAATCAAAAAACAAAAAGAAAAGGTATCTATATATAATTGTTAAGGGAATAGAAATCCTTATGCTTTTCAGCCAAACAATCCCCAATAAGAAAATTCAAAAGGCAAGAAAGACTATCTTTTCTCTTGTTAAAAGTGCATTCAATGTGGAACTTTATAGTTCTGGATTGTGCCACCGCTTTGAAGGGAGAGAATAGAAAGTAAGTAATACAATAATTAGACATAAAGACTAAGAGAGTAACAATTTTCAACTATATTGATTTAAGAAAGAAATCAATGGATTCCACAGAGACTGTTTATTCTATAAAAGCCGTGAGGGAAGGTGAGGGATTATACGGGAATGATGAAAGTTGGGGGAGTCGTGGCCTCCTACGGTGCTGATGTGGGTCCACCATTGTGCTTTCGTTCAAGTAAAAGTTGGTCCTCTCCATCCAATAAAGCAATGGTATTCCTAAATTCAGATGCTAAAATCGTTCACTAGAGGACAAATGACACTATAAAGTATTAAACATGTAATGATGATGCAAAGTTGGTACTTATTTTAGAAATATAAATACTTTGACGATATTGTGTTTAATTTTAGTTGGCTTGGAACGTCAGGAACGACTTTATTATTCATATAGAAGGGAATAATTTTTTGATTGCAAAATCAATATGCAGTGTTTAACTCATAAACTTTAGAAAACTAAATAATGTATATTTTTGTAAGGATACCCGACTAATAACACATTCTAAAGCGACAGGGCAACCACTTTGCAAAGGCAATGTAAAAATTAAGATAGATGCATCTTTCAAAATGGGTGAATGCATGGAATAGGGGCACATTTTCGAGATTATAGAAAACTATTAGCTAAATTTAGTCAAAGCTTGGTACAAGCTAGCATGTGGAAATCGCAGAGACAACAGTTGCTCGTATGATTGAAGCAACAAAGATTAGATTGGAGTACTTAAATCTATTTCAGCTGTTTAGATAAAAGCAACCAACACAAGTGAAGAAAGAAGAAACCACAAAGGACTCCTTACAAAAGACATTATTTTTAAACTAGATTAGCTTCAAATCAGTTACGATCCCCCTTTTGAGAAGGCCCTTTCCTAGACTGAAATAGAAAGTAACAGTTCTTTCCCCTAAAAAAAGTAGCGGTTGGTTCCTACCTACTGGGGATTCCTGTGCCCTTCTTCTCTCAATGGCGTCACTGGTGCTCGGATAGCCGAAGGATTCAGGTCGCACTGTGATGCAGATCGCCTCCCTGCGTGATACATGGTGGCCTGCGTAATACACTCCGTGATGCAGGTGACTCCGTGTCACAGCTTGCCTCACGGTCGCCTCCCCTAAGAGCCTCGACGTCACTCACAATGACCGCTTGATTTTGGTAGCTTGAGTGCCTCGCTGCCGACTGTTAGCTTCGACCATCCATCACCGGCAACAGGAGTTCGTAGCCTCCGCTCACGTCTGCACTCTGCTAGATCATGTTGAGGCATTTAAGGATTGAGAATGTTAATTGGGACTGGCCTGAATAATAGTTTGGCGGTCTTTTCTGGTGGTGGTTCGCGGGAAAATATCGAGAACCTGCATACCGGTTGAATCTGTACAGTCGTCCATATTACAGACAGCCTCACCGTCTAAAATGCTTCAATATTTTATAGTGATACTAAATGAGAATTCTTTCTTCTATGTAAAATTTGAACTTTGTTGTATCCTTTAATATCATGTTTAAAAAGAAATGTTATCGATTAGTTAAATGATGTCACTATATACTTGAGAAGAAGTAAATATTCAGACGAATTTTTAATTAGAAATTTAAAAGTGAATGATTAGTTTCATTCCTCCCTTGACCGGCTCTAACCCTGACTAGTGAATTGGGGTCGCGTCAAAGCTGGTGTTTATGTCTATGGGTGACCAAGGTCCATGCATGGTTAGGAGTCTCAGGAGAGGATGGAACATATATCACTACTGAAAAATAGGGTATAGATGACATTCAAATATGTAACCTAATAAAAGGTCACATCATTACCTATTACCTAAAAAATGTATGTCACCTATTTAGAGTGGTCTTTGTGCAGTGTAACCTATTTGATTAAACGTCATCTATTAGTGGTTTTCACATTCCAAAACATGGCAATACGTGACATCATAGTATAACACCCACATTGAAAGAACCACACACATTGATGTCACATATTTCATTAGTAGTGAAGACAGTCTTTCTCAAAAAGCTAATATGTCATAGGCATGTATATATGTACAGAGTATATGTACATGTACTGCTTAACAAAAGACAGAAATTATATATATATATATATGGCCACAATGAATTGCAACGAAATACTTTTTTTTGGTCGGAAAAAACTCGTGTTACTATTGTGAAATACCAAAACTTTAGGTACAAAACATAGCACCCCCTAATCCTATAAGAGGATTACCAAAAAAAAAACACCAGAGGACAACTAACGGTCTTGCGCAGAAGACCCAAACAGAAAGACAAGGACTCAAACCTAGACCAACACACCAGCAAGCAATCATACAAGCCACACAGAAAAACTCACACCCTAATCTGATGAAGAGATGCACATACAATAAAGCCCACCCACAAAAAGAACAGATACGTCGGAGAGGATGAAGAAGATCTACCGGGCCAGTACTTAGACTTATTGAAGGGGTATCAAGTAGAGGACCATCTTTCATCAACTGCGTACGCAACAAAACGTTGGCAGCATCAACCTGTAAACCCGACAGACATACATGACAGACATACACAGAGCTTTGAATTCGGTATCAGCTACACCAAAAGCCAGGGTGCAAACAACCTGACCCATCCTTCACACAGCAATATCCACACCCACAAAAGAAGTGGAAACACGAACCAGGAAGCAGCATCCAGCTCTCAGACAGCAGAAACAGAACATCAACATCAGTTGCCTATCAGACCGGGAATAGAAAAAAAAAAGGGACGGGGAGGGTGACAGCCATCCATCCACATCTATGGGATATATCCCCCTACTAGGCCAAGACTATTAACCCAGCACCAACCCACACAAAAGTGCAGGCTCCTATCACTTCTGATTAACAGAAGCAATCCATCCGAGAAGAAGAGAAGAAAATTTGGAAGCTTAGCCCCCTCTTCAGCCCGACCCCCCATTATGCCCAAAGCATGGAGGCAAACTGTCGAGCACCTTGAGAGAAATCCAGTTCAGCTGCAACAGAGAAGCCGAGATGCAGAACAGGGTCCTTCCATTAGTTGTCAGTCGATAGCAGTCCTTGAATTAGACACCTGCCTTTCCTCCACTGGCAATAGAAACATTCCCTGAAAGTGTGGGATCCAAGCATGTATCCAACCCCTCACCACTAATCGACAATCAACTGATTATCGGGATCCTACACAGTCCAGCTTCACGTAGCAGCAGCAGTTGATGAAGCGAGACCCATGTGATCCACGGGGACGCCTCATTAAGCACCTGGAGTGCATTCAAACTCGTAGCTACAGAGGAGCCACGAAACGCACAACGCCTAACCCGTTCTAGGGATAGAGCCCCAAGAAGGGGACGCCGCCATGTCGATGCCTCCAAAGACGGACTACGACCCAGCGTACAGGCCCGCAAGGGCTTGCACCGTGGTCGCCTAGAAAACCGATGAGCTCGTGGGCGAAAGGTAAATCACCTGCCTGGACGAACCAGGACTTGCTCGGAGAACGGATTAAGGGGTTGCAACGAAATACTTTTAAAGTAAAAAATTATATATAAGATCTCATTGTTTGTACATTGATACTTCGTGGACACCAATAAAAAAGTGGCAACCTGTTCCTTCTCGTGTACATTATCTTCATAGATCAATTACAAAATTTTGACAAAAATAATTGTACATGTTTTTTCCAAAGAACAAGTAGTTTCTTTTGTTGTTGGAACAAATAAATTGATATAATAAAGAATTCATGAAGAAGAATCACACGACATCTAACATCATTTGCTCTTCTTCATTCTACTGGTGGCTGCTCTACTTTGCCTGGAGGTAGCATATTTTCTGACCAAGAAAGGTATGGCAGCAGATACATTTGGAGCTATGTCAAATGTTGAAAAAGTTGTTGGGCCATGAGCTACTTCTCATGCACATTGTCAACCTCCACATCCAAATGCAGTAGATTCATTTGACTAATGGGCATCACCAACGAAAACTTCCTTGGATAGGGAGGTTGTCTCAGCTGTAGCCTTTCGGACAATGGCAACTTGGTGAGATTCAGAGTCAGTACGGGAATGTCCACAGACACCATCATGAACAACATCTTTGTTAGAGGGATGCACAAGCAGATCTAGAAATTGTATATTAAGGGATGGTTAAGTCGAGTGAGATTAAAAAATTTAGATGTTAACATAAAAATACCCAAATTGTATATATACTTACGTCCCACTTCTTTTGTAAGGACTAATATATCAATGTATTTTCTGATGACTTGCAAACACATGTTGAAAAATGCATCTGACTTGATTGAATAGCACAATTGTATTGTGTGACTCATTTTCTTTTCAGTGTCGCTCTGTACCCAACCTGATACAACACATGTTTGAAGAAGTTAAAACACTATTGACGCAGATAATGACGAATAAAAGAGAAATTATATCTTAAAACATAGTAACTTCACATGGCAATCATCCAAGAACATTTAGTTTACTTACAATATAGTAAGTTAACATGGACTACATGTTTGGTACAATGTTCTCATATGAATATGTTGTCTTTCTCATTATATACCCAGTGACTACATCTTATATAGAGATGTAAATAAAGATTGTATGCTAACTCCAAACCAAATGACGGTTCATTGATGAACAACATATATAAATTGGTAAAGCTTTTGTGACTAATGGGGTAAGAATTTTGTGGTATGGGTATAAAAATATATACTCTCTAAATATAGTGCATCACTACTTTGTTTTACATTGTGCTTTTCTGTCATACTAACAATGATTGTTGAATAGTTGAAGGAAATATATGTATCAACAACTGAGCAACCAATAATTATGGACACCAGCCATGCTTTTCCATACTAGTAACATTGTAGTTGAGTATGTGATGGATTGATGAAAGACAACCATATTCTATTAGGAGATATTTTACTACAGACATATATTCTGATGACAAGTCACCAAAATATCTAAATTTATTAATGGATAATGCCAAAAGCTACAGATAGGAAGAATAAGTATATAGAACAGAGAGCTGAGAGCATGTTATAATACATATTTAGCAAGACATGAAGATAACATGATGATCACGTCTTGACCTATAGTAGACAGATATTAAAGTTGAGTGATGACGAAGAATTCAGGGACTTCCCCTACTTTACCACTAGAGAATGGTTTCCTAGAGAAACATCAGTTTCTTCACCCTCCCTTGGAATTGAGGTAGCTACTTCTATATCTAAAAGAGAAAAATTCATCCAAGGTCATTACTACTAGGACTCGTATTTGTTATATTTGGACTTGAAGGTACATGAATTGAATTCTAGAACTTCATAGGTACTAGAATAACAAGAATAAAGGCAACTAAATGCCTACAATTATAAATATTTAACGGGCATTTACAAAGAAAAGGCAAGAAGCATCGAATATTAATTTCTTGAGGAAAAGGAAAGAAAACAGAACTAGGAAAAGTGTACCTGATAACTGGATTATTGCAAGGGTTATGAAAGTGTGTAGTACTGTGACCTATAACTGTAATTATGAAAGCATGTACTATTTGAAAAATAATCAAACTTCTACAACAAAATTAAACAGCAAATCACATATTTCTCATCAAGATGTAGTAGTACAGTAGGAGAGTGTTTCTCTACGCATACATACACTCAAGTAGAAGATGCCACTTGACTACTACTTCACTTGGCTACTACTTCCGATTGGATAATCCAAAATTTAAAGCTAAGAAGAATTGCAAAGCATGGTTACAAAAAGATTTTTTAAATGTATACTGCAAAAAGTAATACATGTAATGTTTCTTTGGTTACAATTTATATCTATCAACTCTGACTATGATAGTATTAAATCTAAGAGAGACTTGGGGTTATATGTTACATCATGTAAAATAGTAATAGGAAAAATTATAAAACCACTCACTAATCTTGTAGAATTTCTATTTAAACTTTTCAAGTAGTAAGGTGTGTGACTCACCAAAGTTGACTAGTCTCCCAACTCATCGCCAAAACTATTTCATGCAGTCATAAATATGATATTGGTATGAGGTGAGAGAGATATGGCCATGTGTAACTCCAAAGGTCATCGAAGACCTACTATCCAAATTGTGTGCATGCTATGGCCAAACCATGACACAACTAGGACAACATAGGATGCTTTTGGTAACATATTATGTACTTGCTCGATCCATAAGTGACATTCTTTAGTTATTAAATCGTATGTAGTCCAATTTTTATATGTAAATATGTTTTGTAGTAATTTAGTAATGTTTTTACATGATATCAAGTTTATTAATAATTCACGTAATGGATCCAAAGTGAGAAAAAAAAGTGTCGATTTCTCTTCCTTATATTGCATCAATAGTATTTTTGCCCTAGTGGATCTCTCTATCATATAATAAAACTAGCATCCAAAGTTCATGAGTAGTACATAGTCTCGTAGCAAAGCACAACTACTCAAAGCTTATACTCTACTAGAATCTTGTACAAGATATATATTATGGTTCTTGTAAACTAATTAAAACTTTTCGTTATTTAATACATCAATAAATTAACGAATAAAAAATCCAAATTCATTTAAGACTGTCTTATGCTCTAGAAATAACATATATATGATGTACGATGCATTGGAGAGCCAACTAGTATAAATACGTTAAAGTAAGAGATATGACTCTACATATCAAAAAGCCTTGCCACCTTTCCGTAGTCCCCTTTTACTGAACTCTGTTTTGACTTTCATTGTTGTTGATTGGACATCTTCCTTCAAGCACAATGGGTTCTACTTTGCAACTCTTATTATCATTGCCATAGTTTCTTCCATATACAACTAATTTGTGTAGCACGTTCTGCAATAGTTTATTAAAATTAAACAACACAGTTCACATACAACTCTTATTTAGTTTGATCATTAATAATTCATATGCTTTATTGTGGATATAGAGAGATCTCAAACTATCAAAGTAGTAATGGAGAACAGCCAGAATTGTGAAAATTGTTCCAAAAGAGCATAACAGAGAATTCTAGAATTACTTGTATGCTAAACATGCCTCCAAAATCTACTGCATAGTGGCGTCATGAAACTCACACAAAGGGGTTCGACGATGGATCTTGGTTAGGTTGCCAAGGACAATAGATATGAACGAAAATCTACAATAGCCTCGGCAGCATCGACATGCAAGCTATCATCTCCTGCCTCCTTAAGGACCAAGGACTCACCGTTTCTGCGGCCTCGATCTGGAAGGAGATTGAGGACCTACGTGATGACGAGATGTTGATAAGGCTCATGGAGAGATTGTTTAAGGCTATAAAAGGCTTGGTCAGCGTAGCAGCCAAGCGATATGGCAAATGTAGTCAGATCGTCCTACCTCCTCGGTTAGTGAACATAGTGAAGCTGGTGAGAAATTGGGTATGAAGCACCACGTCAGAGATCATCCCCGACCACATGCCTTGAACCCCAAACTCAAAGTAAGGGCCCCGCAAGAATCCAAGTGGGAGACCTATGATGCAGTACACAAGGAAACAACTAACAAGCAATTTCCATCTGACGGTCATGCCTGGAAAATTGAACAGTTGTCTGATCAATAATAATCAACTTTAGTTTTCATGAAATCATACCAGTGAGGATCGAATATACATAGTTGAGTAGCAGGGAAAGGGAGAGAAGACCGAGGGCATATTGCTTGCCGAAGCATGCATGTGCATGTCAGGTTGGGTGCATAGCTCTCGGATTGAGTTTTTGCAGGTCAGGTTTTTTTAGGTTTTTGAAGTGGGTCTTTTTGGGTTTTAGTTCAGAATAGGTTAAACTCAAACAGGCAGGGTCAGGTAGGGGTCGGGTTTTCAAAATCCCGACCCGTTGCCATGTCTACTCAAAGGGATTGACAAAGTGCATAGGTTCTTGCAGGTAAAGTCATTCATAAGAAGCAATATCCAGCCTCGAGTTGAACTGAGTTGAAAATTTCTAGAGGCCTTCATGTCAGCCTATTAGAGATGTTTCCTCACCTCACTGCCTTGGTCAAGATCAAGTCTATTGACCTACCTAAATAGTTATAAATGACTACAAAAGTAACAAATGCATAAATTTCCTGACTAATTTTTAATGAGAGCGATGCTATTATTCATAGCACGCGATACACCATTAAGAATTCATCGAGAAAGGCAGTTTTCATGGTACCAAATTGTGATCACTAAACAAGTGTGCCCAAGGAAAATTACATTTTAAATATTTATTTAGTTGATTGGTGATTGTATCATGCATGCATGACTCCACCAGACTCTTCCTTGGAACTAAATAAATCAAATGACGATGGCATGCAATAGTTTTTCTCACTAGTGCATGAGAAAGCATTGTCTGTATGGAGATTAGAAAAATTATTGTCCTGGATACCAGCCAACAACATTATTTAACACGGAATATTAGAGAAACCATTATCCTGGACACCAGTGGTAAACATTAGTCACATTACAACAACACCAGAAGCAATAGCCATCCTCAAGTTGAATTGGGTTGAGCATTTCTGGAAGCCATTATGTCGTCCTATTAAAGATGTTTCCTCACCTCACTGCCTTAGTCAAGCTCAAGCATATCAGTTATCGGTCTGCCTAAGTAGTTATTAACTACAAAGTATACTTACTATAAGAAACTCCAAAAATGCATATATTTCCTGACTATTTTCTAGCAAGAATGATGTCATTACGCATAGCACGCAATAAAACACTAGGCATTCATTAAGAAAAACTAGCTTTTATGGTACCAAGCTATGATCAACTAAGCCAGTATGTCCAAGTACAAGGGAACTGAATAAAACATACAAATTATAGGGAACTGAATAAAGCAGGTGAGCATGATCGACCCAGTATTATGATTAATCATTTGTAACAAAAAAAAATTAGTTTGTGTCCATACCTTGCATTCGTGTGGATCCTCTTGAGAATAGTCCTCTTGTACCTCGTCTTGCTGTCAGATCTGTAAATTAATTTCCTAGCCGATAGTGATATGGCCTACAACAGCTCCAATCATTGTCTCCTCCGTCTAGTATGTTTCCGTCTACTGGTCTTGGGCCATCGTCGTCTGCTAGTCGCAGAACGTCATTGCAACCGTCTACGCATTCAAGTGTCATGAGGGCTTCAAATTCTTCAGTCGCCTCCATACTCCGTCTGCGAGAGGGATTCCCAAACAACTTGTCTCCAGGCCTCCCTTCATTCGATCGCTTCCCTTGCTTGCTTTCCTCCTTTCTGAGCTCAGTAAGAGAGATTGTGAGCGCTATTCATAGCACTACAAAGTAATAACAAATATTGTAAATAGAAATAGGGGAAAAGGAATCGAACGTATTGTGAAGGGTAAGAACAAATAAAATCACCATAGCTTACATGGGATGTGCCACCACTGGTAGTTTCCAGCTTCGGAGACGACGACGGTTTCTAATTTTAGGCATAAAAGTTGCATCATGCCTTTCCTTAAGGCGCGTGGACCCTCCCAAGACATCCTCGGTGATCTTCACATGCAGTTTGTGGGAGGGAGTAGATGGATTTTGGGTGATTTTCCATATTGTCGCATCCCGCGCGAGGGAGCGAATGAGAAGAGAAATATCAAGGGGGAACTGGGTAGGGTTTGGAGGCAAGGAGTCAACAAAGAGAGAGAGGGTAACGATTACTGTGTGTTAGTGGGAAAAATGTATGCGTCCCAAAATTGCATCCATCATATCATCTTTAGGTCCATGTGACATTGAATTATGTGAGATGAATCTTTCCTACCATTTTAAGTTTTACACCTGGGTCCCTGAAAAAATAAACAACTTGCTAAAATTTCATCTCAACTGATAAATTCCACCTAGCTTGACCTGGAAACAAATGAGTGTACCGTTTTTTTGGGAAAATTTATGGTAAATATATTTACAACCCCTTGAAACGGGGATAAAGATTACAATCAACATACACACATGGTGCTTACAAAAGGTTTATCAGCCTATGAGGCTATAAAGAACATATCAACTAGTAAATAAGCCTTTTTATGCTAACGACCAATTCCTAATGATCAAGGAAGAGACTCTGAAAATTTTCTTCTTATGACATTCAAATAGATGCTTGATGTCCCTTTCAATTTTCTTGAACACGATGATAGAGTTCAATTTGGAACCTCTATGAATTCTACTGTTCCTTTCCAACCATACATGGTGAATACAGTCGGTTAAGGCCCACAGCTCGATGTCTCCATTGTGTTTTGATTTGTTACCAATGCAATTAAGGCTTTCCTTGAGGGAATATGGAAATTTGTTGTTAAGCTTTAGTTGTGTGATCTTCCCTAGAGGTATTTCCAGTAGTTGCAAGAACCAAAAAGATGATCTGATGATTCAATATCCCGTTGGCATAGTTGGCCGAAAGGGTTAGGGACAACTCTCCATTTTGAAATTTTATCCAATGTCAGGAGGATGTTCATCAATGCCTTATAGCTCATGAGACTCCATCTAGGATGATGAAGAGTCAGCCAAAGATTGGTGAAGACCGGATTCACATTAAGTGATTATGGACGTGTATTCTAAATGGATACATCATCTGAAAAAGTGAATATAGGGTACATGGTTAGCATCCTACGCCAGCAGGTAGAATGACCACCATTATAAACTTGTCAGGCAACAAGGTTCAGACTATATCTTCTGCACATCCAGTAGCTCCAGGTACCCGACTCATGAAGAAGCTTCTGAATCCTCTTTAAGGTATGAAAGTTTGCAAGGTCCTCGAGCCTTTAAAGGTTCAGTCCTGCTTCTTGAAGAGGGAAAGCAAGCTTGGACCAGCTTGCAGGATGAATGTGGTTGCCCCATATAAAATCACTCATCAATATTTCCATTCTAGTTGGAACAGAAGATGGAATTTCACCTTGTCTCATCAAAAAATTGATAAGTCCCATAGCACATTGTTTGAGCAAGGTGATACATCCAACCATAGATATTTTAGATCCAGGTCATTTACATATCATATCCCTCAATCGATCGAGGCATTCATTGAAGTGCTTCTTTCTAAGATTCCCACTAGTCATGAGAAATCCTAAATATTTGGTCGGCCATTCACCTTTCTGTATTTCTAAACATGCCATTAGGGAGTCTTTGTTTCTGCAAGAAGTAGATAGATACATATGTGTCTTATTGACATTGCAGTGCATACCCGAGAGCTTCCTAAAATCTTAGAGCAAGGTTTTGAGAGGTTGCAGACTACGTCTCCCCCCTTCAACAAAGATGAGAACATCGTCAACAAATAATAGATGACTGAGCACCTTTGTATGCCTGATGGTATAAGAACATATAAGCTTCATGGCATGGGCTTTATCAATCATTTGCTAAGACCCTCCATTGCAATAGTGAACAGAAGTAGAGAAAGGGGATCACCTTGTCTAAGTCCATTGGAGCTTTTGGAAAAAATGATAGAGGAGCCATTAATGAAAAAAGAGAAAGGAGGAGTACCAATGCATTGTTTGACAAGATTCATCCATCTATTTGAGAAACCAAGACTTTGTAGACATCTCCATAAGTAGGGATAACAAACCGAATGACAAATCTTTGTAGACATTTTTCCATTGCATCATATGTGGGATCATCCATTGTGATGAATATTTTACCATCGATCTTCTCTGGAGGCACAAAATTGTGTTGCTTGAAGGTATCTGCAACGTCGAGGACTTGGCTCCATGTTTTCTTCAGTATTGCAATGGCTTGTTGATTCTCCAATGAGGCCATCAGGGTGAGGCTTGCAAGAGGGGAGGGGAGGATCCCCCCTCCACAGATCTTGGAAGTCACCTTCTTGATCGCCACCCAGGGTTGAGCGGCGCTAACCCTAGTATGGATGATCTCTCATAATGAGTATATACTTAGTTTTCACTATGTATGAAAATTTTCATACTACATGGTGTATATAAGTCAACAACACTAAGACTTCACCCTAGAAAATTATATATATCAAAATATGCCAAAAAATCATTAGGGTGCGATTAGGTCCTCATTATATGAGTTCTCTCTCACAAAAAGTGAGAGAAATCACATCAAGTAGGATCGATATTGTAAGGACCCTAACCTTCATTTTGGGCTTACCCTATTTGCTTTGCCTAAACCATGTGTTTAGATGTTTGCTAATCACCTAAGGTGTGATTAGGGTTTTGTTCGTGCTTTGTTGGGAGGTTGAGGTGCAACTTGCAAATTACCCAAGTTTTTGGGTTGATGTGCAAGTTTGTCACCTTGAGAGATGTCCTTCTCTCTCCTTGCATCCTCTAGGGTTGAGAGGATGAGTTGGGCACCTTTCTTGAGTTGTTTTGGGCCTCGTTTGAGCTTGTTGAAGCTTAGGCTTGTTGTTGGGCTTTCTTGGGCCTTGTTTGAGCTTGGTGCCACCTCCTTGCTTGGTGTATTGGGCAAGGGTGTATTAGGCAGTGGTGTATCAGCCAAGACACCATGTTGGGTGACACACACACCCCTCCAACCTAGAATCATTTGTGTCACCCTTGTTGACACTTGTTGCTCTTTTCTAGCAAGGTGGCATAGCTTGGACAAGTGGTGGTTTGGGCGATAACATGTGAAGCAGTCCTCTAGTGGATGCCCACTTGACCCCCTTGTATATATACCCCCTTCTTTGCTAGCTTGTGAACCCTTTTAGCTTCCTTATTTGCTTCCCTTCTCTCTTGGTGGTTGATACCCCTTGGTGGAGCTTGGAGGGTGACATCCTTGACAGCCACAGCTATTGTAACATACCCAATTTTGGATACTAAATATATGTTGAGTTATTTTACTTAAAGTTGAACTTGTTTGCAATGTTGTTTGTCATTTCAAACCTCAATCAGTGATTTTGATTCAATATCATGGTCTTTGTTAAATCTTAGTTTCCAATTCAAGTCCTTTTGTCAAAATGTATCTATTATCCTCATTTGAGAAAATATCTCCATGAAGTCCCTAAGTTAAATATCAATTATCATACTTTGGTATCATATAGTCCCATTTGTTATTATTGTTCCTATATTCTGTGATTAGATCTTGAACACATCGGTTACTCTCAACTTGACCACTCTTGATTTGGAATCAATGAGAAATATTAATCATATAAATAGAAATTGATACTAGAATCAATTATGAGATAAATTGAGTTAGATAAGTTGCATTCGTAAATTTATTATATGAATAAGTTCAAAGCTTAGTCAAATAGAAAGGAATCTCATAGTTAAAACCCCATGGAATTTGGCCTTGCACTTAAGGAGTTACATGAGGAATAGCTAAATTTTGTATTAACTATATTATTAATTAGATAATACAGTAACACTGGCTTTACCTCTCCCTCACTCAAACCGCTGAACTCCCCTCTCCGTAACGCCTATGATGTAGGCAGTTACAAAGTGACCAACGACTCTAGAGGATTGATACTTCCTCCCCAACGATCACAGGGATCCATCCTATAAACCCTAGAAGAGGGGGCGTCTCTATCATCACAAGCGGCCGTCTAAACTATAAACTAGTAACGGCTTCGACCTACAACTCATCGGTCATCATCTCCGTCACTACCTACAGGATTGTCCTTCACATCTGCAACCATCATCGATGTTGCTGAGTACAGCCTTGATCATCACCAATCTACTTCTGCCACCATAAATTTTTATCTGATCCGCCTACCCACAATACCAAGTTGCAGACACGCCTTCTCCTTCTCCTCCCTTCCATTTCCTCTCCGGCCTGGTGAGTTGCTACAATAACATCAATCTATAGGAGATAGATCGCAACAGCATGTGCGACCAGCTTAATCGCTGGCCACGTTGAGACACCTCCTCAATTACCTAGCTACCAAGAATTAGATTTCAAGAGATCATAGATCTGATCCTACGTTGCAGGTCATGCTACCACCATCAACGTCCACCCTTAACATCTTCCTCTTCACCGTCACCACTTCCGACATGTGATGAACCAGCACCGTCAGCCACCGCCATTACTTTCAAGGCTTACTCTTCCTGGGCACCATCTGCCCCGACCCCAAGCAGCCTGCAGCTTCCACAACACCTCGCCAGCAACAAACATGTGATGGCTGGAGCAAGGTTGAACCGTTACAGATTGCAGCAGTGCTGACGAGGATGAACGGGTGTTGTAGATCGTATAAGAGCATGTGACCTCACCATCCACTGCTGAAGAGGAAAGGACTCACTTATGTCGACCCCTACTTCCTCGTCTTCAGGACTGCCTTGACCCAACCACCTATCAATCACAACACCTCCAGCTGCCCTTGGGCATCAGCAACGGCAGACCCTCCCTTGATCTCCCTCTGCAGCCGTCAACACTGGGGCACCCTAGCCTGGGCGAGCGCCTGCTCCGATCTCGGCCACCCTCACTTGCAGCACCGCCGGTCTGGGCAGTACCACAGAATGACAACCACCGCTCCTCCTCCTAATCCCCGGGCTCCCCTAATACCCCGACACCACCAGCCACGCCGCAGCCTCCATCTCTAGCTATAACCCCAACGGCCTGCAGCTGTGCATCACAACACCTCGACGCCATCGAGACAACTACTGCAAGTCTACAGCTCGGTTCTCTAACTGATCCAATGCACCACGCTTGATCATGTTGCCGCAACAGGGCGCTGACCTTGTGGCCACCGGCGACAGCAGCCAAGACCATGATGAGGTCAGCCCATCAAACAATAAGAACACCACCGGAGACGCCGACATCCAAGGAGGTAACAGCGTCGACATTCTATTAGCTTATCGTAATTGAGAAACTAATGGAGCCAGCCCACACGACCTTGTTAGATGTATGGAGAATAGGGAGTCACCTTCAGTTGACTCCAGAATCTCATGAAGTCCTCGACAAGTTGAGGGTCATTATGAGTTCTAACATGTAGAATTATCTGCATTGTCCCTTGTGACTATAGGTCAGTCCCTCTTTCCTCCATTTCTTTTCATATTTAAAGCCTAGTTTTAAGCACTAATAAGATATACGAAATTATATTGATATGATAACCATCATCTATAAAGATAAACTCTATTATGCAAATTAATTAATACACATGATTTAGATCAGAAGCTAATAGTCATTTATACATGGTATACTTATGAACATGGTGATAATGACAACCAATCCTAGTTTGATGCAAATCATATTAGTATTAACATGTACATGAGTTTATGAATAAATAATATTTTACCATATAGAATTAGTAATAAAGTCTTAGGGTTGTAATCTCATTATCTCTAGGAATTATAACTAATTCATGCACATAAATTTAGTAATATTAGGAAGTGCACTCATCTATATACCCTGGATTATAGGACATAAAAGAGAAGGAATATATATATCAAAAGTATTTCTATAAACATTTTGACATTCACATTAGATTATATGGTAGTTTGGACTAAATATGAATATACCTTATTTTCATAAAGATATTGGTGTTCACATACATAACTTAATTATAGGTATTAGTTCATGACTAATGTATATGGTGGTATGTTGACTCTAAACCCTAGATATTCCTGTTAAGACCATACTAGTAAATGAACACCGTTGATCCCTACTGACTACATAGAAGTATATTATAAATAAAAGAGAACATCATTTAGGATCAAATCTAGATATAATATGATCAAATAAATGAGTATGTAACAATGACTATATATAACAAGGTGGAAACCTAGAAATGACATTGGGGGAAAATATGTCATAGAAACCTAGAAGGAAAAACAATCTAATCATAAATAAGACAAATTGAGCAACATTGATTCCAAGTCAAATGGTGACAAGATTGTTATTCTTTGTAGTACCTCTTCATAAATTCTTGGAGACACATTATGATTATGAAATCCTTGGAGCCCTGAATAATTGAGGTACTAAATCTTCTATTTTATTGTTGAATTATTTTCCCTCTTGATGGACACACATATATCTTGATTCGTGGTGAATTCCATATAGTTTTGAAACCTCTACTTATTCTTAAAAGTTCACCACTCTCATTTTGTAATTGATAAATTATTGTTGATAATTATTTTTGGCACTGGACTTGATCTATTGGAGTTTTGACTCCCTGTGGACTTTGGTCCCTCAGGCTTTGGCCCTATAGAGCTTTGTCTCACTTGAGTGGGCCAAGTACCCCACAACCCTACGCAGAGGATAGGGATTAGTTGTCCCCCAGTTAACTGGAATAGCTAATAAGGCACTAGTGTTGTTCTCTCCTAGAGTGTGAGAACACAAGGCACTTAGCCCTAGAAAAGATATGATAGGAAGGTGCCAAAACTTGCCAAATAGAATATCTTGAAATTGATATACCTTCTTGATAGCTTGGATAAATTTTGCATACTTGAATTATTGAATCTTGCTTAATGGTATTCTTGTGAAAGATTTGCTATCTTGAAGTTGATAATGGAATTTCTTTTGTTAGCCTTTAGTCCACCAAATAGTCATTTCCTAACTTTTATTATACATCTAAACCTATTTCGTACATAGTTCAATGATTGGATTTAGTACCAGCTTTGCTGACCCTTTTATTTTCCCTTCAATGGAGTCCATGTGTGGTTTTGTTCCCTCTGGGAACTCATGGGCAGGTAATAGATGGAAGAGCTTGAAGAGACATGCATGGGGTAGTCCTCCGTTGAATACTAGATAGAATGAATTCTATTTCTTAAACTTGTAATCATATTTGTAAGCTTCCGTGACTCTGATGTACACGCATGATTGTAATAAAGATTGTTTATGATTGTGATATTATTTTGTAAATATTTGATCATAAAGATCGGGTCTTTACAACATGGTATCAGAGCCATAAACGGTCGGCACTCATGCATGTCTCGTTAAAATTAGGGTTAAGTAGGAACACAATTGGAGTAGTAGAACATAGAAAAAAATAATTAGACCATGAATCTTGGTATCATTGACCTTGTTTTTAGGAAGTACATGGGATACAAGTAGAAAACATACTAGCCTAGGATGTGAGACATGTACCCTAAATTAGAAATTTATGAGACATACCTAGTTAAACTACTAGATTTTGAACTTTTATAGGCATGGATTTATATGAAAATATTGTTGAGAAAGAAGTGTTTGAGATACATGTGTGTAATTTTATATTTAGATTATTAAGATGTAAAAAGAACTAATATAGGTATATGAATGCTTTCTCTTTAGATTCTAACACTCACAAATATGAAAAAAAATAGAAATATATAATGGATATATGGTATAACCCTAAAATCATATGAACATATGAAATTTTCAATCTAAATTATGAACATGATTAAAATTTGATTTTAAAAAAACCAAAAGGAAGAAAGAAAAATATAAATGTGTTTACTTAAAAAATAATGTGAATGTTTACTTGACCATACATTTGACTTGTATGCCCTCGTTATAAATACTCAAGTGAATGAAAAATGTTGATAATACAAAATATGAAACATATATGTCCCTTCAAATATGTGATCACATCTATTGAGAAAAGAAATGATTAAGAAAACTATAGAAATGGAAATTAAAATAACAATATACTCATATAAGTAGAAAATTGAGAAAAAGAAACAATTGGATAAGACTTAGTGAATATTATGTGGAATTAAGATAAAATGATGAACTCATTTATTTTTGTGAACTTCTAATATATATATGTACATAATAAGAGATAATTAATACAATATAGACATCTTAGAGAAATAAAACCCTACCTTAAAATTTAAAAATAGAAGTATGTCAAAAATCTTGACCCATAGATCATCACACAAATGTATGTGACAAAAATAGGTAAAAAAATATATATTTTCTATGGTCATGACCTTGGAAATTTTGTTAATTAGAAATAGAAGGTCACAAATACAATATTATATACATAGACATAAGAATATAAAAAAATATACACAATATAAACATCATTGTAACATTAGTGAGAAATATGTGAGATTAAAATTGATGTAGTATTGATAACCATATATTGACCAATAAGCTTGGGTTTTAACTCAAACTTGTGATAATGATGGCCAAGACTAACAAATTGAATATTTTAACTCTCATATTAGGATATGATGTTAGAAGTATTATCAGCTAGTCATCTTTAAGCACTAAATTCAATAATAGATATACTTTCTAAAATAGCATTTGCACCTAAATTAGTTCAGTAATTCCAAGAAAATGGTAAATGAATTGGTTTGTCAATCTAACTAGGGAATAGGTTAGTCGAAAGGGAATTAGATTTGTGCAGATGACATTTTTGCAAATAAGGGTAGTATGATAGAAAATTAGAGCCTGAAGGGAATATAGTTGTCAAGAAGGATAGGATTTCAAGGACGAAATACCTTTTAAGGGTGGTAGTGTTGTAACATACCCAATTTTGGATACTAAATATATGTTGAGTTGTTTTACTTAAAGTTGAACTTGTTTGCAATGTTGTTTGTCATTTCAAACCTCAATCAATTATTTTGATTCAATATCATGGTCTTTTATAAATCTTAGTATCCAATTCAAGTCCTTTTGTCAAAATGTATATATTATCCTCATTTGAGAAAATATCTCCATGAAGTCCCTAAGTTAAATATCAATTATCATACTTTGGTATCATATAGTCCCATTTGTTATTATTGTTCCTATATTCTGTGATTAGATCTTGAACATGTCGGTTACTCTCAACTTGACCACTCTTGATTTGGAATAAATGGGAAATATTAATCATATAAATACAAATTCATACTAGAATCAATTATGAGATAAATTGAGTTAGATAAGTTGCATTCGTAAATTTATTATATGAATAAGTTCAAAGCTTAGTCAAATAGAAAGGAATCTCATAGTTAAAACCCCATGGAATTTGGCCTTGCACTTAAGGAGTTACAGAAGGAATAGCTAAATTTTGTATTAACTATATTATTAATTAGATAATACAGTAACGCTGGCTTTACCTCTCCCTCACACAAACCGCTGAACTCCCCTCTCCGTAATGCCTATGATGTAGGCAGTTACAAAGTGACTGACGACTCTAGAGGATTGATACCTCCTCCCCAACGATCACAGGGATCCATCCTATAAACCCTAGAAGAGGGGGCGTCTCTGTCATCACAAGTGGCCGTATAAACTATAAACTAGTAACGGCTTCGACCTACAACTCATTGGTCGTCGTCTCCGTCACTACCAACATGATTGTCCTTCACATCTGCAACCATCATCGATGCTGCTGAGTACAGCCTTGATCGTCACCAATCTACTTCTGCCACCATAAATTTTTATCTGATCTGCCTACCCACAATACCAAGTTGCAGACACGCCTTCTCCTTCTCCTCCCTTCCATTTCCTCTCCGGCCTACTGAGTAGCTAGAATAACATCAATCTATAGGAGACAGATCGCAACAGCATGTGTGACCAACTTAATCACTGGCCACGTTGAGACACCTCCTCAATTACCTAGCTACCAAGAATTAGATTTCAAGAGATCATAGATCTAATCCCACGTTGCAGGTCATGCTACCACCATCAACATCTGCCCTCAACATCTTCCTCTTCACCGTCACCACTTCCGACCTGTGATGAACTAGCACCGTCAGCCACCGCCATCGCACCACCATTACTTTCAAGTCTTACTCTTCTTGGGCACCATCTTCCCTGACCCCAAGCAGCCTGCAGCTTCCACGACACCTCGCCAGCAACAAACCTGTGATGGATGGAGCAAGGTTGAACCGTTACAGATCGCAGCAGTGCTGACGAGGATGAACAGATGTTGTAGATCGTATAAGAGCATGTGACCTCGCCATCCACTGCTGAAGAGGAAAGGACTCACTTATGTGGACCCCTATTTCCTCATCTTCAGCACTGCCTTGACCCAGCCACCTATCAATCACAACACCGCCAGCCGCCCTTGGGCATCAGCAATGGCAGACCCTCCCTTGATCTCCCTCTACCGCCGTCAACACCGGGTCACCCTAGCCTGGGCGAGCGCCTGCTCCAATCTCGGCCGCCCTCACTTGCAGCGCCGCCGGTCTGGGCAGTACCACAGAACAACAACCACCGCTCCTCCTCCTAATCCCCAGGCTCCCCTAATACCCCTACGCCACCAGCCACGCCGCAGCCTCCATCTCCAGCTGCAACCCCGACGGCCTGCAGTTGTGCATCACAGCACCTCGACGCCATCGGGACAACTACTGCAAGTCGACGGCCCGGTTCTCTAACTGATCCAATGCACCACGCTTGATCGTGTTGCCGCAACAGGGCGCTGACCTTGTGGCCACCGGAGACAATAGCCAAGACCGTGACGAGGTAAGCCCATCAAACAATAAGAACACCACCGGAGACGCCGGCATCCAAGGAGGTAACAACGTCGACATTCTATTAGCTTATCGTAACTGAGAAACTAATGGATCCAGCCCACACAACCTTGTTAGATGTATGAAGAATAGGGAGTCACCTTCAGTTGACTCCAGAATCTCAGGAAGTCCTCGACAAGTTGAGGGTCATGATGAGTTCTATAACCTATAGAATTATCTGCATTATCCCTCATGACTATAGGTCAGTCCCGCTTTCCTCCATTTCTTTTAATATTTAAAGCCTAGTTTTAAGCACTAATAAGATATACGAAATTATATTGATATGATAACCATCATCTATAAAGATAAACTCTATTATGCAAATTAATTAGTACAAATGATTTAGATCAGAAGCTAATAGTCATTTATACATGGTATACTTATGAACATGGTGATAATGACAACCAATCCTAGTTTGATTCAAATCATATTAGTATTAACATGTACATGAGTTTATGAATAAATAATATTTTACCATATAGAATTAGTAATAAAGTCTTAGGGTTGTAATCTCATTATCTCTAGGAATTATAACTAATTCATGCACATAAATTTAGTAATATTAGGAAGTGCACTCATATATATACCCTGGATTATAGGACATAAAAGAGAAGGAATATATATATATCAAAAGTATTTCTATAAACATTTTGACATTCACATTAGATTATATGGTAGTTTGGACTAAATATGAATATACCTTATTTTCATAAAGATATTGGTGTTCACATACATAACTTAATTATAGGTATTAGTTCATGACTAATGTATATGGTGGTATGTTGACTCTAAACCCTAGATATTCCTATTAAGACCATACTAGTAAATGAACACCGTTGATCCCTACTGACTACATAGAAGTATATTATAAATAAAAGAGAACATCATTTAGGATCTAATCTAGATATAATATGATCAAATAAATGAGTATGTAACAATGACTATATATAACAAGGTGGAAACCTAGAAATGACATTGGGGGAAAATATGTCATAGAAACCTAGAAGGAAAAACAATCTAATCATAAATAAGACAAATTGAGCAACATTAATTCCAAGTCAAATGGTGACAAGATTGTTATTCTTTGTAGCTACCTCTTCGTAAATTCTTGGAGACACATTATGATTATGAAATCCTTGGAGCCCTGAATAATTGAGGTACTAAATCTTCTATTTTATTGTTGAATTATTTTCCCTCTTGATGGACACACATATATCTTGATTCGTGGTGAATTCCATATAGTTTTGAAACCTCTACTTATTCTTGAAAGTTCACCACTCTCATTTTGTAATTGATAAATTATTGTTGATAATTATTTTTGGCACTAGACTTGATCTATTGGAGTTTTGACTCCCTGTGGACTTTGGTCCCTTGGGCTTTGGCCCTATAGAGATTTGGCTCACTTGAGTGGGCCAAGTACCCCACAACCCTGCGCAGAGGATAGGGATTAGTTGTCCCCCAGATAACTGGAATAGCTAATAAGGCACTAGTTTCGTTCTCTCCTAGAGTGTGAGAACACAAGGCACTTAGCCCTAGAAAAGATATGATAGGAAGGTGCCAAAACTTGCCAAATAGAATATCTTGAAATTGATATACCTTGTGGATAGCTTGGATAAATTTTGCATACTTGAATTATTGAATCTTGCTTAATGGTATTCTTGTGAAAGATTTGCTATCTTGAAGTTGATAATGGAATTTCTTTTGTTAGCCTTTAGTCCACCAAATAGTCATTTCCTAACTTTTATTATACATCTAAACCTATTTCGTACATAGTTCAATGATTGGATTTAGTACCAGCTTTGCTGACCCTTTTATTTTCCCTTCAATGGGGTCCATGTGTGGTTTCGTTCCCTCTGGGAACTCATGGGCAGGTAATAGATGGAAGAGCTTGAAGAGACATGCACTGGGTAGTCCTCCGTTGAAGACTAGATAGAATGAATTCTATTTCTTAAACTTGTAATCATATTTGTAAGCTTCTGTGACTCTGATGTACATGCATGATTGTAATAAAGATTGTTTATGATTGTGATATTATTTTATAAATATTTGATCGTAAAGATCAGGTCTTTACAGATATAGTCTTCTTCTTCCTCTAGTGGTGGCTGAAACCCTAGAGTGTGCTTTGCTCCTCTCTTCTCTTGTGGTGGTCGAAGGTGGTGCCTTGGTGCTTGGAGCTTGGAGCTTGGTGCTTGGAGCTTTAGAGCTTGAGGAGTGTGCTTGAGGTGGGTTACATAACTCCTAACCCTAACTATACTACCTTCTTTCTATGTTTCTTGATTATGTGCTATCTTGATCGTCCATGCATATCTTGTTAGTGATGTTCTTACTTTAGTATGTGCCCTAGACCTTGTTGGATATGATGAGATGGTTGCCCTTTGTGTTGGCCGAACCTTGGATTATGGTTCCTTGGAGCAAACCCCTTTCTCTCTTTAGTCTTGAGAGGTGAGATTAAGCTCTAGTTGTGTGGGCAATATCCCTCTCTCTTAGTTGTTGAGAGGTGAGTCTACACTCTAGTTGCTTGAGAAACACCCCTCTCTTACCATGGATTGGAAAGGTGAGCCTAGGGTTTGATGTTGACCTAGTGGTTGGTTGGTTGGTTGGATGATATGGAGGTGATCTACCGTGTTGCCCGATATGTGATGGAGGTTGCACAAAACCCCTCTCACTTAGTTGTTGAGAGGTGAGCCAACTCTCTTGATCCTTTAGGGTTTGGTGGTTGTCAGGAGGTTGAAGATGACCAACCCAAGATGAGGAGTAACCTGATATCCTTGTTAACATGATACCTTTGAAAACCCAAGATGAGTGACAACCCGATATCGTTTGATGAGAGGTGCCCGATATCCCTCTAGTTGGGTGTTGGATGGTATGATGGTTGGGTGTCTTGTTGACCCCTTGACCGGTATGAAGCTTTGCCCAAGATGTTGCCTTGCCCGATATGTTAGGATGGCCGATATGCCTTGTGGTCGTTATCGGGTTAGTAGGGTAATGTTGCATTAGCTTTGTTCTTGGGGCGTTATCGACCTGTCTTGTGGTTAGCCATTATGGGGTGTATGAACCCAGTTAACCCTTCCACATTTTTGACCCTACTGGTGTGTGTGGTTGAGCGGTATCGACCTATTGTGAGCAGTGTGCTAGGCCGTTATGGGTGACAACCCGCGAAGAGTGCCTACTGCTAGCCATTAAGTGATGTTCCTTGAGTGTGCCTGTCATCAGTTTTATACATAGCTTGACGTTAGCCCAAGATAAGTGTTAGCCTGATACAAGATGTTAGTCGATATCCATGTTGATGTTGTGCGGTGTTAACCGATATGGGAAGGTTGTCTTACCTATGATGAGGGATAGAATTCTTTTAGTGAGGGACGTTGTGCTTTTAGTGAGGGTTATCCTTTACCCGACATACCTATGGTGATGGTTATGATAATACTTGTTTAATTGAAATCTGAGAATTGTATGCATTGACACGCCCATATATGTTACATAATTATCTCTCATAATAAAGTAATGAGTTATAGATGTTCCTTGTCCTCTCACAACAAGTCTATGAAAATACATTTGGGAGGTGTCACGACCCATATCATGACAACATCCTCTCATAAAAAGTCCATCAAAATGCATTTGGGAGGTGTCAAGGCCCATTTCAAGACAAATTTTATCTCACATCAAGTCCCTAAAAATGCATTTGGGAGGTGTCATGACCCATATCATGATAGTGTCCTTTCACAACATGTACCTTCAAATGCATTAAGGAGGAAACATGGCCCATATATTGATAATTTACTCTCATAATAAGCCCCTAAAAATGCATTTGGGTGAAGTTTGGGCCAATATCATGACAATATCCTCTTACACCAAGTCCTTGAAAATACATTTGGGAGGTTCTGTGGCACACATGATGATAATGTCATCTCATAGTAAGTCCTTAAAAATACATTTGAGAGGTGTCAGGTCTCATATCATGAGAACGTCCTCTTACAATAAGTCCATGAAAATGTATTTGGGAGGTGTGTAAGGGCCCATATCATGACAAATGTTATCTCACAACGCATACCTAAAAATATATTCGGGAGGTACCACGACCTATATCATTATAGTGTCCTTTCAGAGCATGTCCCTTCAAATGCATTAAGGAGGTGTCAAAGCCCATATATTGATAGTGTCCATAAATGCATTTCATCAAGATCCATGGCCCATATCATGAAAATATCATCTCACAACAAGTCCCTTGAAATGCATTTGTGAGGATCTTGGGCCCATATCATGACAATATCATCTCACAACAAGTCCCTTGACATGCATTTGTGAGGATCTTGGGCCCATATCATGATAGTGGTCTCTCACAACAAGTCCTTGAAACTACAATTATGAGTATCCAGACCCATATCATGAGAATCCTCTCAGGAAAGTCCCCCAAAATGCATGTGCGAGGAGCTACAACCCATAACATGACAATGTCCTCTCATACATGTCCATTAAAATGCTTCAAGGAGGGGCTAGTGCCTATGTTATGACATTGTCTTCTCACAAAAAGATCCTTGAGATGTGTATATATGTATTGTCCTCTTAACTATTCATAAATGGACATCTATGAGTTTGGGGACAATTGAAGCCTAGTTGATTGGGTGCTTATGTTCAAATGCAATTGTATCATAACATGATATAGAATAATATCATTCAAAAAACTCCCCATATACTGATTTCATGAGCTATTGAGCTAATCTCTCTCTACTGTACATCCCATGTTTTACCTCTCCTACAATAAGATCTTAACATATCTAATCTTGGGTCTTAGCTACAAGGGTGCATTGGACCAACCTTAGTACAAGTTAGAACCTCGCATATGGCATCACACAAAGAGGGAGAAGGAAGGCAACATTCATGCATGTACAAGAAAGTGGTTGAAGAATAAGGGCTTACCTTGATGATCAAGTTCCAACCACCTATGCAAAATGTGGTTGTCATCACCACTAATCCCCTTTGGAGCTACCCCTGGAGTTGTCGCCGCCAATCCCCTTTGTATTTTTCCTAGTATTTGATGTTTATCGCCGCGGATCCACTTTGGAGCTTGCCTAGGATCTAATGTCTGTTGGTGAATAATTTGTTTTGTGCTGACAAATCTCGAGTGCAGGTGTTTTAGGAAGTGAGGGATTAAGTGGGGGAATAGTTAGTGCATGAAATGGTGGGATTCTATTCAATTGCATTTTCAGGCCCTCAAATTGTAATCTTCATCGGTAGTTAGGAATGAAGTTTGGGCCCATATCATGACAACGTCCTCTCACAAAAAGTCCATGAAAATGCATTTGGGAGGTGTCAGGGCCCATATCATGACAAATGTTATCCCACATCAAGTCCTTGAAAATATATTTGGGAGGTGTCATGGCACATATGATGACAATGCCATCTCACAGTAAGTCCTTAAAAATGCATTTGAGAGGTGTCAGGTCTCATGTCATGAGAACATTCTCTTACAACAAGTCCATGAAAATGCATTTGGGAGGTGTCAGTGCCCATATCATGACAAATGTTATCTCACAGTGTGTCCCTAAAAATGTATTAAGGAGGTGCCATGACCCATATCATTATGGTACCTTTCACAACATATCCCTTCAAATGCATTAAGAAGGTATCAGGGCTCATATATTGATAGTGTCCATAAATGCATTTAGGAGGAGCCATGACCCATATCAAGAAAGTATCATCTCACAACAAGTCCTTTGAAAAGTACTAGAAATGGATTTGAGAGGATCCATGACCCATATCGTGACAATGTACTCTCACAAAAAGTCCCTAGAAATGGATTTGAGAGGAGACACACCCCATATCATGACAATGCCCTCTCACAAAAAGTCCATAGAAATGGATTTGAGAGGAGCCACGACCCATATCTTGACCATGTCCTCTCACAACATGTCCCTGAAAAAGAATGTGTGAGGAGCCATGGCCCATATTGATGGTGTCATCTCACATCAAGTCCTTGAAAATGGATTTGGTATGAGCAACGTACCATATCATGACAATATCCTCTCACAACAAGTGCTTGAAAATTCATTTTGGAGGAGCCTCGTCTAATATCATGACAACTCACATCAACTCTCTAAACATGAATTTGTGAGGTGTCATGGCCCATATCATTATAGTTTCCTCTCACAATAAGTCCCTGAATATACTTTTGGGAGGATATATGGTCCATATCATGACAGTGTCCTTTCCCAACATGTCCCTTCAAATGCATTTGGAAGGTGTCAAGGCCCATTTCAAGACAAATGTTATCTCACATCAAGTATCTAACAATGCATTTGGGAGGTTCCACGACTCATATCACACAACGCAACATCATGACTGTCTCCACGACACACATCATGACCATGGTAGAATGTGATACAACAATGTTAAAGCAAGGTTCATGACCAGTGTTACACATAGGCTTTGCAACTAACCCACAACACAACGTCGCGACCCACCCTCACAACACAACGTCGCGACCTCAACAAATGCAGCGTCATGACCAGATTAAAATGAAGTGTCACGTCCAGAAGAAGAATGGACCACCACGATTGAAACAAGGCCAACCATAACAACCAAAACCATCCCAAATCCTTGAAAATATATTTGGGATGTGTTGTGGCACATATGATCATAATGTCATCTCCCAGTAAGTCCTTCAAAATGTATTTGGAAGGTGTCAGGTCCCATATCATGATAACATCCTCTCACAACAAGACCATGACAATGCATTTTGGAGGTGTCAAGGCTCATATCATGACAATTGTTATCTCACATCAAGTCCCTAAAAATGCAATAAGGAGGTTCCATGACCCATATCATGATAGTGTCCTTTCACAACATGTCCTTTAAAATGAATTAGGGAGGAACCAGGGCCCATATATTGACAGTGTCCTCTCATAACAAGTCCTTGAAAATGCATTTGGGTGAAGTTTGGGCCCATATCACGACAATGTCCTCTCACACCAAGTCCTTGAAAATACATTTGGGAGGTGCCATCGCACATGTGATGACAATGTCATCTCACAGTAAGTCCTTAAACATTTGGGTGGTGTCAGGTCCCATATCATAATAATGCCCTCTCACAACAAGACCATGAAAATACATTTGGGAGGTGTCAGGACCCATATCATGACAAATGTTATCTCACATCAAGTCCCTAAAAATGTATTTGGGAGGTGTCACGACCAATATTGTGATAGTGTACTTTCACAACATGTCCCTTCAAATGCATTAAGGAGGATGCATGGCCCATATATTGGCAGTGTCCTCTCATAATAAGTTGCTAAAAATGCATTTCGGTGAAGTTTGGGCCCATATCATGACAATTTCCTCTCACAAGAAGTCCTTGAAAATACATTTGGGAGGTGCCATCGCACATATGATGACAATGTCATCTTACAGTAAGTCCTTAAAAATGCATTTGGGTGGTGTCATGTCCCATATCATGACAACATCCTCTCATAACAAGTCCATCAAAATGCACTTGGGAGGTGTCAGTGCCCATATCATGACAAATGTTATCTCACATCAAGTCCCTAAAAATGCATTTGGGAGGTGCATGACCCATATCGTGATAGTGTCCTTTCACAACATGTCCCTTCAAATGCATTAAGAAGGATACATGTCCCATATATTGACAGTGTCCTCTCAGAATAAGTCCCTAAAAATGCATTTCGGTGAAGTTTGGGCCCATATCATGACAATGTCCTCTCATGCCAAGTCCTTGAAAATACATTTGGGAGGTGCTATGGTACATATGATGAAAATCTCACAGTAAGTCCTTAAAAATGCATTTTGGAGGTATTAGGTCCCATATCATGACAACGTCCTCTCACAACAAGTCCATGAAAATGCATTTGGGAGGTGTCAGGGTCCATATCATGACAAATATTATCTCACATCAACTTCCAAAACTGAAATTGGGAGGTGCCATGACTCATATCATGATAATGTCCTTTCACAACATGTCCCTTCAAATGCATTAAGGAGGAGTTAGGGCCCACATATTGACAACGTCCTCTCATAATAAGTCCTTGGAAATGCATTTTGGTGAAGTTTGGGCCCATATAATGACAACGCCCTCTCACGCCAAGTCCTTAAAAATATATTTGGGAGGTGCCATGGAGCATATGATCACAATGTCATCTCACAGTTTGTCTTTAAAAATGCATTTGGGAGGTGTTAGGTCCCATATCACGACAACATCCTCTCACAACAAGTCTATGAAAATGCATTTGGGAGGTGTCAAGGCCCATATCATGACATCGTCCTCTCGTAATAAGTCCATTAAAATGCATTTGAGAGGTATCATGCCCCATATCATGACAAATGTTATCTCAGAGCAAGTCCCTAAAAATGCATTTGGGAGGTGACACAACCCATATGATGATAGTTTCCTTTCACAACATGTCCTTTCAAATGCATTAAGGAGGAGACATAGCCCATATATTGACAGTTTCCTCTCACAATAAGCGCCTAAAATGCATTTGGGTGAAGTTTGGGCCCATATCATGACAATCTCCCCTGATGCCAAGTCCTTGAAAATACATTTGGTAGGTGCCATGGCACATATGATGACAATGTCATCTCACAAAAACAAGGAGGGAAGTACATTTTGGAACAAATCTTAGATTAGCCTACTAAATAATAAAAACAAGTAGGGAAGTAACTTCTTGTCATGGCACATATTATGATAGTGCTCTGTCATAGCAAGTCCCTTGAAATGCATTTGGGATGACGCATATCATGATAATGTATGCTCACAATTAGTGAATTCAACATGATATGCCCTAGGATTGAGAGGGGAGATCCATTTTACCTAACACTTCAAGGTTTACATTTGGGTCCCTGACAAACAAAATAACTTCTATAATGAGGATGGTCAATTCTCTATCCAATTAGTGAATTCAACCCGATCATACCTTGAAATAGAAAATTTTAGATTAATTTGGGAGGCTATATTATTCACCCCCTCTCCATGTGTGGGCTCTAAAATAGGACATTACAAATATTAACCATACAACTAGCTTTAACCCTGACCTCCCCGTGTTGTATCGTAACCCACCACCACAATAGGTGTCGCGACCACCATGCAACATGGTGTCACATCGGTGACAACCCAAACATGACACAACGTTATGTACAACATGGGACAACAACAACACGATCAATGCAAAAAGGCAACATCACGACTGAAGCCCAAGAACAACATCGCGACCGACCCCTACACTTAGTCGTCATGACCCTCTCACAATGCAACATCATGACTGCCTCCACGACACACATCACGACCGCTATAGAACATGATACAACAGTGTTAAAGCAATGCGTCAAAACCAGCGTTACACATAGGCATCACGACCAACCCACAACACAACGTCGTGACTCACCCTCACAACACAACGTCGCGGCCGCAACAAATATAGCGTCACAATCAGATCAAAATGAAGTATCACGTCCAGAAGAAGAACATACCATCACAATTGAAACAAGGCCAACCATACAACCAAAACCATACAAAGTCCTTGAAAATACATTTGGGAGGTGCCATGTCACATATAATGATAAAGTTATCTCATAGTAAGTCCTTAAAATGCATTTGGGAGGTGCCAGGTCCCATATCATGACAACGTCCTCTCACAACAAGTCCATGAAAATGCATTTGGGTGGTGTCAGAGCCCATTTCAAGACAAATGTTATCTCACATCAAGTCCCTAAAAATGCATTTGGGAGATGCCTCGACCCATATCATGATAGTGTCCATTCACAACATGTCCTTCCAAATGCATTTGGGAGGTTTCAGGGCCCATTTAAAGACAAATGTTATCTCACATCAAGTCCCTAAAAATGCATTTGGGAGGTTCCACGACCCATATCTCACAATGCAACATCACAACTCTCTCCACGGCATACGTCGTGACTGTGATAGAACAACATTAAAGCAAGGCATCATGGCCAACGTTACACATAGGCTTCACGACCAACCCACAACACAATGTCGCAACCCACCCTCATAGTAAAATGTCACAACCACAACAAACACAGTGTCATGACTAAACCAAAATGAAGTGTCACGTCCAGAAGAAGAACGGACCATCATGACTTAAACAAGGGCAACCATCACAACCAAAACAATGCCAATTGTCTCGAACTCAAACGCACATGGTGCGCATCTTTCTCGACCCAAAATACAAGAGAAACGACACTGTTGACCAAAACAAGACCCAAAAATAAGAACACTAACGTCATCAAGGTCAAAACTCATAGATCCAAGATCATCAAACCCTAAAATGAGCACTGATGTGTTTCTTCCATTGGTGTTACACACTACCAAATTAGAGTTTGAATAGATGCAACCCCACAAACAGACACACACGATGGATCTTTCAAAATTTATATATGGACCTAGTATGACACGCTGGCTTAACTAATCACATGTGCCCACAAGTGCACAGGGTTGTGCTGTAGTATAGGCAAGTGGCAAGAGTAGGTTCGGTCCTTAGGGAGAGAGGGGGCACTAGAGCTAAGTTAATGTGAGCTATGTTCCTAAAGATAAGAGTAAGGTTTGAGGGTTTAAAGATTGGTTTTGGTTGATTATTCTTTGATTGCAAGTAATTAACAACAAGAAGGAACTAGATCTCACAACGCAACATCACGACTTCCTCCATGACGCACACCGCAACCGTGATAGAATGTGATACAACATCACTAAAGAAATTCATCACGATCAGTGTTACACATAGGCTTCACAACCAACCCACAACATAGCATTGCGACCCCCCTGTTGGTATGTATGCCCAAAGAGTCAATCATATGATGATTGGATTGGCATATGTTCTGATTGATTTGATAAATATCAAAGGCAAGCTTCCAAATTATTCTAGATGAATCCATTATGAGATAAATGATGGAGCAGAGTGAATGTATAAAGAATGACAGTACTCAATGGCGTATGTCTTTAGGTTGAGGACATGAACAATGAGAGAACTCGTCCATGTTGCATGGAGTTACTCTCTCAGATGCCAAGTGTCTCAAATTCTTATGAAGAATAGGAACACATAGATAGATGCCTTATGCATTCCCAATTGGATCTATCATGTATGTAATCATCCCTTTGTCTTGTATGTATCGGACATGATAAGAAAATATATATGCATTCATCATCTTGTATGTATTGGACATGACATTATGATATGCTCATCCAGTTATCTCGTATGTAATAGATGTGACGAGTGGATGTTTGTCTACTTCTAGTGAGAGTCATTAGAATACCATAAAGAACTTATTTAAGTACTTATGAAGTATTAAAGGATTAGTTATATGGTAATAAAAGGAAGAGTTGAGTGTAAATGAGTTACACTGATGCAAGCTTCCAAAATGATAGAAAATGATCACAAAATATAAAAGTGTATATGAATTATTAAATGGAAATGTTCTGAGTAAAATTAAAAGCCATTTAATTCTAAAAGGGAATGTCGAGTATCCTTGTGTTATGAATAGAAGAGGATACTATATGGATCTATAAGTTCATGCAGATGAACTTATAGATATTCCTACCATTGAAGACAAAGTAGAAATACTAAGTCAAACAATGGAGCTAATTGTTAGGCAAGGAATATTAGATAGCATATCACGGGAAATCCATCTCATACGAAATGTCGTACAGTGAGGCAATGTGAAACATGCAATATACCGACTAAAGAAAAGTGTTGCTAACTCACTAGATTAGCACTAGCATAGCAGAAATAGGTGGGACATGTTTAGCGATCACTAAGAATATGATTCAAAGGTGATTGGCTCTAAGTGCAAATGGGAGTATGTTGGTATGTATGCCCAGAGAGCCAATCATATGATGATTGGATTGGCATATATTCTGATTGATTTGATAAATATCAAAGGCAAGCTTTCAATTTATTCTAGCTCAATCCATTATGACATAAATGATGGAGCAAAATGAATGTCTAAAGCATGACAGTGCTCAGTGACGTATGTCTTCAGGTTGAGGACCTGAACAATGAGATCATACGGATGCTAAGAGTATGTATATTCTTGTTTGTGTCCCTAGTCAGATGTCACTATGGAAGGTTGATAGACAACAATGACACATCAAGACTAGAGTGTGTGTTGGTTGATGACAGTCTCTCATTAGTCATGATATATGATATAAAACCAAGCACATAGATACTTGTTGGAGAACAGTGTATCAGACATACCCACCATGAGAGTGATACATGGAACCATGATATGGTAGTCTGATTCATCTCTCATAGTGATGGTGGTGATTGTGATTCTTAGACCTAAAATCACTACACTCGTCGAATGTGATTGGGTACACTTTGACATCATCAAATGCAGTCTTGAAACATGGGTTGTTATAACAGTGATGATTGGGTGGCTTTGACTCATGAGATGGATTGTTAGTGATAGATATGGGATTTATCCCTTCTAAAGGAGTATGATGTCCAGGCCACTTGATAAGCAAGACTAAGAAAGGAATGTGCATGCACATGTGAATCAATATGTGATATTGATGTCACACATATCTTAGACAGTCCGCTTTAGTTCAAGAAATATGAATGAATGTTGAAAGGATGACAACTCCATGCCTGGAGTTCATTCAGGATATCAAAGACAAAGGAATTATACATTCACTGGAACACCAATCACAGAAAGTAGGATTGAAAGTTGTTATCCAACTTTCCTTTTTACATGGGTAGCACTGATGTGCAACTAGGTACTACTCTTTTCTTGTGATGTCATTAGCTATTTATGGATACTCACTGTCAATGTGAAATGGGACCTATATGGTCACACACAAAGGATTAACCTGGAAGAGGAGTTTATCCATGAATGAAGCTTGGATTGATTAATAAAGCATTTAGGTACTCAATCAAACATTCAATCAATAGACTTGACTCAGAATCATCAAGTTTAAGTGTAGAACCAACTGATTACAGTGTCAGATTGATTGAGAATTTAATTGAGTGTGTTCTGCACAATCTGGACCACCAACTGACCAGTTCACTGGGTGAACCGATCGGCTCATGGCCAGTAAGACAACCGGTTCACTCCAGTGAACTGATCGGTTTACAAGTCCAAATGAGTAGTGTTGGGTTGTCCCGGTTTGTGAGAAAAAGTTTTCCATTTCACTTGTTCAATTCAATTGGGACAAGAATTAATCTTTGCATTAATTAGAAACAAATAAGGAAAGTCAATTGGAGGCAAGTCTGGGAAGTGAAATGACCAATTCTCTAAGTGAACCGACCAGTTCACACTCCCAACTGACTAGTTCACAAGTGAACTGATCGACTCACCTAGCCAAATGACCATTTCAGTTATGAATTGACCAGTTCGCCTGTAGTAGTGCAAATTATTCATGGAAAATCTAGACCCTTCTACTCCCACACAGACTGGGAACCCTAACACTGCCCTCTATTATAAATAGAGGGGTACAAGGGGCTTCTCCAGAGAGACAACTCAGAACATCAATTACTCTACAAAGTTGTTGTCCTCTCTGGTTGTGGTAAGCGAGAGAGCCCAAGAAAGTCCTACCCATCTAAGGAGGAACAATGAGGGAAAGACAACTGTAGAAAAGCAACTGATTGTGGGAGAGTGTGTCGGTGACTAGTATGCTGACAGAAGGGGACAACTCCTTCTAGTTCATTCTTTAGGATGACTAGAGTTCTTGGTAGTCCGTGTGGACTATCTATAGAGGCGGGAGACTTCTACCTCTCAGGAGGACGATAGTCAACCATAGGTCGGGTCAAGACCAAGAGTTGTACAAACACCGTCAAAGATAGGTGGTTGAAGACCGCACTAGCTACAAGGTATTGTCACTGAGGAAGCCTTAGGACTAGGTATATCTTGCTAAAACCATCCTTCCCATTACATAGATGTTTATGTGATCTGCTGGTTATGGGTTTATGGTCAAGTAAATTATGTGTTTCCGCTGCCTGCTCTGACCATGGAAAACCCAACACTCCCCTCATAGAAAACGTTGTGACCGCAACAAATACAACGTAACGATCAAACCAAAATGAAGTGTCGCGTCCAGAAGCAGAACAAACCATCATGATTGAAATAAGGCCAATCATTACAACCAAAACCATCCCAAGTCCTTGAAAACACATTTGGGAGGTGCCATGACACATATGATGATAATGTCATCTCACAATAAGTCCTTAAAAATGCATTTGGGAAGTGTTAGGTCCCATATCATGACAATGTCGTCTCACAACAAGTCCATGAAAATGCATTTGGGAGGTGTCAGGACCCATTTCACGGTAAATGTTATCTCACATCAAGTCCCTAAATATGTATTTGGGAGGTGCCATGACCCAGATCATGATAATTGCTTTTCACAACATATCCCTTCAAATGCATTAAGGAGGAGCTAGGGCCCATATATTGATAGCGGCCTCTCATAATAAGTCCCTGAAAATGCATTTGGGAGGTGCCATGGCCCATATCATGATGATATCATTTCACAACATGTCCCTTCAAATGCATTAAGGAGGAGCTAGGGCTATATATTGACAACGTCCTCTCATAATAAGTCACTGAAAATGTATTTCAGTGAAGTTTGGGTCCATATATGCCAACGTCCTCAAATGCCAAGTCCTTGAAAATACATTTGGGAGGTATCATGGAGCATATGATCACAATGGCATCTCACATTAAGTCCTTAAAATGCATTTGTGAGGTGTTAGATCCCATATCACGACAATGTCATCCCACAGCAAGTCTATGAAAATGCATTTTGGGAGGTGTCAGGGCCCATATCATGACAACGTATTATCATAATAAGTCCATCAAAATGCATTTGAGAAGTGTTAGGGTCCATTTCATGATAAATTTTATCTCACATCAAGTCCTTGAAAATGCATTTGGGAGGTGCCACGACCCATATGATGATAGTGTCCTTTCACAACATGTCCTTTCAAATGCATTAAGGAGGAGACATGGCCCGTATATTGATAGTTTCCTCTCATAATAAGCCCCTAAAAATACATTTGGGTGAAGTTTGGGCCCATATCATGACAATCTCCTCTCACGTGAAGTCCTTGAAAATACATTTGGGAGGTGCTATGGAGCATATGTTCATAATGTCATCTCACATTAAGTCCTTAAAAATGCATTTGGGAGGTGTTAGGTCCCACATCACGATAATGTCCTCTCACAACAAGTCTATGAAAATGCATTTGGGAGGTGTGAGGGCCCATATCATGACAACGTCCTCTCATAACAAGTCCATCAAAATGCATTTGGGAGGTGTCAGGGTGCATTTCATGACGAATGTTATCTCACAAAAAGTCCCTAAAAATGCATTTGGGAGGTGCCAAGACACATACGATGATAGTGTCCTTTCACAACATGTCCTTCCAAATGCATTAAGGATGAAACATGGCCCATATATTGACATTTTTCTCTCATAATAAGCCCAAAAAAATGCATTTGGATGAAGTTTGGGCCCATATCATGACAATCTCCTCTCATGCCAAGTCCCTAAAAATACATGTGGGAGGTGCCATGGCACATATGATGACAATGCCATCTCATATTAAGTGTTTAAAATGCATTTGAGAGGTGTTAGGTTTCATATCATGAGAACGCCCTCTTACAACAAGACCATGAAAATGCATTTGGGAGGTTTCATGGCCCATATCATGAAAAATGTTATCTCACAGTGCATCCCTAAAAATGCATTTAGGAGGTGCCACGACCCATATCATTATAGTGTCATTTCACAACACGTCCCTTCAAATGCATTAAGGAGGTGTCAGGGCCCATATATTGATAGTGTCCATAAATGCATTTAGGAGGAGCCATGGCCCATATCATGACAATATCATCTCACAACAGGTCCCTTGAAATGCATTTGTGAGGATCTTCGACCCATATCATGACAGTATCATCTCACAACAAGTCCCTTGACATGCATTTGTGAGGATCTTCGACCCATATCATGATAGTGGTCTCTCACAACAAGTCCTTGAAACTACATTTGTGAGTATCCAGACCCATATCATGAGAATCCTCTTAGGAAAGTCCCCCAAAATACATGTGCGAGGAGATACGACCCATAACATGACAATGTCCTCTCATACAAGTCCATTAAAATGTTTCAAGGAGGGGCTAGGGCCTATGTTATGACATTGTCTTCTCATAAAAAGTCCTTGAGATGTGTATATATGTATTATCCTCTTAACTATTCATAAATGAACATCTATGAGTTTGGGGACAATTGAAGCTTGGTTGATTGGGTGCTTATGGAATCTACCTCCCATCTGCACGAATTGTAGTTGGGGGTATGAGCTCTATGTAAGATGTTTCCAAGGAGAAATTTGCCTCGTAAGACAAAGGCTCATTGGCCTTAGAATGATCATCAAAGAGACATGTGTGAGTTTGGTGCCTATTTTCATGCCAATATCCCTTTATGAATAACTTAGAATGACTCTCAACAACATTTTCTCTCACACATCTCCTTTACAAGTTGTCAAATAAATGTGCTGATATATCCCCATGAAAATGCATTTGGGAGGATCCATGAACCATACCATGACATTGTTCGCTCACAACAAGTTCCTTGAAATGCACCTTGGAGGACTTGTGGCCAATATCTTGATAGTGTCCTCTCAAAGCAAGTTCCTAAAAATGCATTTGTGAGAAGACTGGGCCCATATCATGTGAATGTCCACTGATGAAAATCTCCCAAAATGTATTAGTGCGGAGTCATGGTCCATATCATGACAATATATGTGTATTGGTAGAAAGTCTATGAAAATGCTTCTGGGTGGAGCTAGGGGCCATATCATGATAGTGTCCTCTCATAGAAAGTCCTTGAAAATGCTTAGATTTGAGACATGTATATATGTATTGTCCTCTTAACTATTCATAAAAGAGATGTGTATGAGTTGGGGATGATGGGAACAAGGTCGTTCGAGTGCTTTCGACAACCACCACTCTTTTGTGGCAATTGTTGTTGGGGGTGGGTGGTCTACGCAAGCCGTTGTCAAGGAGCAATTTTCCTCACACGACAAATGCCCATTAGCCTTAGAATGTTCATAAAAGAGACATATGTGAGTTTGGGGGAAGATCTTTACGCCAATATACCTCTATGATTGACCCTTCAGATTTTAGAAAGATTCTCAGCAACAATTTCTCTCACATATCTTTCTTTATGAATTATAAATAAATATATTGATATATCCCCATGAAGCTTGTTGATGCTTATTATTGGTTGGGATATGTTGAATGACTGACATGTCTGTCACCTAAAGTTTAGGTGACAAGTTAATGTGTCACCTAAAAGTTTGGTGACATGCATATGTGTCACCTAAATATATACCCCCTTATAGATTACAAGTGACTCATATACATGTCACCTATATGGAAAACCCTCATTAGAACATTGGTGATTCATATGTATGTCACCTATTTGGTGTAACCCTTTCATGTATGATAAAATGTATGCCACCTATATTACGTAGGATTATACAGATTATAGATGATTTATATGTATGTCACCTAAAGTATGTAACCTTTTCAAAATGCTAAAATGTATGTCATCTATTTCACACAGGTCTATACATATTATAAGTGATGTACAAGCATGTTACCTAAAATGTGTAACCTTTTACATGGCTATCACCTATACTATGTTTTTTGGTAGTGATGCAAAGAGTTGAAGGGAGTTGTTGGTTGTGGTGGAGGAAGGCAACGGGGGAAAGGTGAAGGGGTAGGAGACGTGGGATGGTGAGAAGGATGAGGAGGGAGAGGACAGGGAGAGGATAGAAGAGGAGACTGGAGAGGCAATGCACATGGAAAAGAGGCGATCAAAAGGTGGAGAGCAAAACAAATCCGAATGAATATGAGGGGAAAGATCTAGTAGGGATGGTGAGGCGTATCTGGTTGGTGAGCACTGATGAAAAGTTCTTGGGTGAGCGCAACTATGTTGTGATGTGGCATTATTTTCCATGAATGAATCAAAATGTTCTAAAGTGGATGAATCAATTTGCAATGGGTTGACATCAGTGTCCATGAGGGCATGGTAGATGCTTCTATGGGATAGATGATCATCCGATGAGTCTGGCCCCGAGTAAGCAGTGTCTCCTAGTTCACCGAAGAGTGATAGTAGTTTGGTCGTGTCTCAGTGACGCATGTTGTGATGGTTTAGAGGTTTGTTGGTCATGACCCATTGTTTCTTGGCCAAAAAACCAAAATGGCATGATTCAAAGCTTAATTTTTAAAAGGACATGTTTCTGAGGCAATACGTCCCCAGTGGGGAAGCATTGCCTCCAGCAAAGCAATGTGTCCCCAATGAGGATGTATTACTTTTTTATTTTTTATATATGATACCATGTACGTTATATATATATATATATAGAGAGAGAGATAGATAGAGAGAGAGAGAGTCAGGCTAGAATACACTCAAGTAGTTTTTCATGATGCAATATTTATTTTTTAAAATCTAATCCATTGATCTTCTTAAACATCTCGTGAACAACTCATATGTAAAATTTGAGCCTATTTGGACATGTATAGCTCATGTTATGAAGACCACAAAAATTATACATTTCAAATTAGTTTTGTGTGTCGATTTTGTTGCCCTTGGATGAGTGACTTACACTCATCCAAATAGGCTCAAAATTTGTATGTATCCTAGTTATAGTATGACAACGAAGATCAATAGTTTACATTTTGCAAAAAAATAGTCTTGATATGCAAACACACTTGTGTGTATTCGTGCGATCTGTACACTCGAGTGTATTCTAGCCTGTCTCTCTCTCTCTCTATATATATATATATTAAATTGATAAATGAACATAATCTACATTAACTTATATACAATTAACCATATATTTTAAATAATACTTGAACATGATAAAATAATAACAAAACATTATATTTCAGTAATACATAATATTTATAAATGTAGATAGAAGTATTTAAAATTAATGGATACAATAGTAAAATTATATATTAATGTTTAAAATTATAGAAATAAAACAAATATAGACATATATACATATATATGTATATATTTATTTGCAAACTTAAAAAAAAGAAAAAAAACTAATATAGAAACATATACCACACGTTGATATGCACAATATATATATATATATATATATAAATGGATATATCTAATATGTAAAAATGGATATATATATATATATAATATGTAAAAATGGATATATATATATATATGTTAAAGCCAGGATATATAATATGGAAAAATTTAAATATGTTAATTATGCAAAGTAAAATATACTAGAAAAATAACAATGAACAATCAAATTAAAATATATGATACATATGATTTTATATTAAATAAAAAATTATAATATATTGGATTTTGTCATATTATATTTGTCTATGAATTGGATAAAAAGTTATAAATATTATTATGTTATTATGATTTATGTTAATATATTTATTTTAAATATAATAAAAAGAATGTTCCATAATATATTATGATTTTTTATATGTTGGATTTATGATCATATGTATCATATATTTTATTTTGATTATCTATTGTTATTGTTCATGTATATTTACTTTATATAGTTGACGTGTTTATATTTTTTTGATATTATATATCACACACACACACACACACACACACACACATATATATATATATATATATATATATATATATATATATATATATATATATATATATATATATATATATATATATATATATATATATATATATATATATATATATATATATATGAGTCAGGCTAGAATACACTCGAGTGTACGGATCACACAAATACACTCAAGTGTGTTTGCATATCAAAACTATTTTTTATAAAATGTAAACCGTTGATCTTTACCGTCATACTATAATTAGGCTACATGCAAATTTTGAGCCCATTTGGATGAGTGTAAGTCACTCATCTAAGGGCAACAAAATCGACGCGCAAAACTAATTTGAAATGCATAATTTTTGCGGTCTTCATAACATGACCTATAACTGTCCAACTGAGCTCAAATTTTGCGTATGAACTATTTACAAGATGTTTAATAAGATCAACGGATTAGATTTTTGAAAATGATATTGCATCATGAAAAACTACTTGAGTGTATTCTGCTCCGGATACACTCGAGTGTATTCTAGCATGACTCTCTCTCTCTCTCTCTCTATATATATATATATATATATATATATATATATATATGCGTGTGTGTGTCTGTGTATTTTATGTACACCAACGTGTCTTATATACAACTATATTAGTTTTTTATTTTAGTGTTTTCTTATTTTTATTGTTATATTAATTTTGTTTTCTAAGTTTATAAATAAATACACACACACACACACACATATATATATATATATTTGCGTATTTCTATAATTTTAAACTTTATTATATAATTTTAGTATTGTATTCATTAATTTTAAATATTTTATCTATATTTATAAATATAATGTATTAATAAAATATAATATGATGTTATTATTTTATTATCTTTAGGTATCAATTTAAATATCTGGTTAATTGTATATAAGTTAATGTAGATTATGTTCATTTAGCAATTTAACATATATATATATATATATATATATATATATATATATATATATATATATATATATATATATATATATATATATATATATATATATATATATATATATATATATATATATATATATATATATATACAGAACTTACATGGTATCATAATAAAAAAAAGTAAAAAAAACAATATGTCTTCATTGGGGACGCATTGCTCTGTTGGAGGCAATACATTTCTATTAGGGTTGTATTTTTTTTTAAGTAGCAATACGTCTCTCGAGAAGACGTATTTGCCCCACCAGAAGCAATACGTCCTTTTTGGGGACGTATTGACTAAAAAAACGTGTCATTTTGGAAATTAAGTTCTGAATCGTGCCATTTTGGTAATTAAAATGTTCAAACATACCATTTTGTTCGATCATCTCCTCCCACCCTAAAGTGGTCGACAGAGTGATGTGCATCATCTTTAAATTGAACACGAGTGTCCTGTTTTCAAACAGAATGGCGATATGCCCCATCTTGATGCTATAGTGGAGGTACATCCAACCCTAGGAAGCTGGATAGATATCATGGTGTTATCATCAAGCGTGATATCTGTATATGGAATGTCGGTCGCCATTTTAGTAGAGGGTGAGTGAGAAGAGTAACTGGAGTCGTGTATGTTCGTGATGCTAGAAGGACGAAGAGCCTTTGGTGCTTTAACGATGAGCCTGACTGGGGTTAGGGTGGTGGGTAGTTGAGGAAAGGTGGGAAATAAGACCTCTAGTATGCATATTGACTAAAAGTGTTTCGAATTCTTGTGCGTTGTGAGTATGCACCGTGGGTGATGTTCTCCGAGTCCATGGAGACGATGGCAGATCTAGGTGCAGACGTACTTGATGTTGCATCTCCAGGTGTTGTAATTAGAGTATGTGATAATTGATACAATGTTTAGTCTTCCAATTTGATGCGGTGCTTCATAGATAGTAGAATGGATCATAGAGTCCAGTGAAGGTGTCCCAGTTATCACAGAGAAATAAAATGGCAAAAAGATATCTGAAAAGATAGATGTTGTTGTCTCTACAGGTAAATTCTGCCATGAAGATGTTACCAATCTTAATCAGTTGTTGCTGAACTGGTGTACGATAGTTGTGAAGTTCATGGAGTCCGCAGCTTGGACAATTTCAACTCAATCATATATACTACACAATATAAAATATGTGTAACACTTTAATAATTAGAAATTAATATTCAGAAGAACTATAGGATATTGATGTAATTCAGGTTTTGTTTCAGATTATACATTAGACAAAACTAGGTGGCCTGGTAGTTTTGTTATGTTGAAAAAGTAGGGTCTAGGTCAGTTTGAACAATACTACCCCGAAAACTTGTCTTTGTCGTACTAGCTCAGGTCCTCAATGATTGTCTAAAATCAAATAATAGGATATGCATATGATAAAAGGTAAAACATTTACTAAAATAAAATACCCTCAGTGTGTATGTTAAATGCTTTCTGGAGGTTTCAGACGAGAAGTAGACAGGTGATGTTGCTGCTTTGAGGTCAGGTTCTTGGCTCATTGTTAGGTCGTAGTGTTGTGTTATCCTTTTTTGTGTTTCTTTTGATGATGTGGGATCTTTGAGGGGTACCCACCCTCATGTGATGTTTTGGCTCCTGCTTTTTTCTTACTTGGAACTTCCGCTACCTTGTTCCGTACTCTATAGAACATCACGCTAGTGGTATCTCTGTTGTTGTCTCTGTTGCTATTGATCAGAGTGAGCTAGCCCTGTTACTATTCCTAAATCAACAGATGGTGTTAGAAAGTATGTGCATATCTTTGGTGGAGATCCTGCCCAAAAGTGGTGATGTTTTGGGAGTGTTTTTGTGCAGAGAGTGAATACAGAAGGAGCGTGACGTGGAGATTGGAACTAGAACGGTACATGGATGGATCAAAGGGTATTTGTGTATGCCATTGGAGACATGATTATCTGTTGTGCTTGTGACGACACACTTGGCTGCCGCTGCTACTAGGCAATTAACCACCGCTCAAGACAAAAGCGCCACCCTGTTTCCTGGAACAGTAGCAGTATACATGTATACCCGTCTTCTGTTTAATCGGGCCTTGCTGCTCTGAATCTGATTACTTGGTTTTAAAGCCTAGTGGCAAACATGCCTCTCCTAGAAAAATGATGCCTTACATGTGTACCCGTCTTCTGTTTCCTACACTTTTTATGCTCGTCGGCCCAAGTTCAAGCCGTGGAGAGCCCTCGGCCTCGCACTCAAACCGTGCCATTATTGCTATTATTGTATTATTAATCAAGCAGCAAGTCAACCAACCTACGACGTCGAATCTGCCTTTTCATTCTTGTTTCACGTGCCTCCTGCTGCGCTGCCGGTGGTTGAATCAGAGTCTTCCGCTTCAACTGCTTCCTCTCATCCTTAAGCTATCATTTCCTCTGTGCTTGTCTGATTGTTTGATGTACTTTCATTCATATAAATAGGAATACGTTAGGTGGACATCATTTTGAAACTCAAAATATTATTCCACTTATTTCCACCACAAGTTTGAAGAAATGACAATTAAATATATATATTTCATCTGTTATATCTTAAAATTTGTGTTGAAATGAGTGAGATTCCAGTTGGATTTTAAAATAAGTCTAGATAGCTAATCTCATATAAATATTCCTTATGGTACTTCTTCAGCACAGTGAAAAATGAGGTACAATAGAAGCCTCTTCCAACCCCCCCCCCCCCCCCCCCTCTCTCTTTTCTCTACCTATAAAATAGCCTGAGTACCTAACAAAAAAAACACACCATTGCGATGAGACCCTACCTACCAGCCACAACTTTAATTTTTTGCCTCCGACGTTGCGTATCAGCATTAATGCATTCATCACTTGCAATAAATCTTCTTGGTGAGATCTTAGCTTGGACGGGGTGGGGGAAAAACTTACTATAGGACCGGTCCTATAAAAACTTGGTAGGATCCAATAAAATTTCGTTATACTATACAGTGTACGTTTCTCTCTCCTTATTTTTTTTAGGGGGTGGGGTTTTGAAGAGGAGAGAGGGGGAGATGCTGCATTGTGATTGGTGGTCCTATAAAAAAATTATAGGATCAGTCCTATAATAAGTTTTTTGCGGGGTGGGTGAGAGAACCTTAGTTCATAACGTCAACTAAGCTAGAAATATGCAGTGAAAAGAAAAAAAAAACGCATATGACACGTACACCTTCCTCTCATTCATTATTGTCATTGTCCTTTGCTAGACTTACATCATCTACATCAAGGCCTGTGTGGTGGAGGCGCTTCATTTTACCTAACACACATACAACTTCCTCTCATTTTCATTGCAGAAGTTGATCTACCCCAATGAAAATCCACACTGCGATATAGAAATGTCAATGCCATTCACGCGCATACGCACACATTTAATCGAAATGTCGTGTTCTTCTAGTATGTTTATTCATCATAACGTGTCATGCTGTAACACCCCTCCCAAGCATATACACAGACGGAAACGATCACATGTTGTTTATAATATGAGTTGCACTTAGGGACGGGGGGAGTCTGGAATCATATAATGTATGCATTAAAAGGAAAGTAGATCCATATAGTTGTTTTCATGAAAATATAAACCAGATACCTGTATCATTATTGCTTCTAATGTATCAGAAAAACTCGTTATATCATAAAAAAACCTAACAAATTAGTGAGGATCCTTTTTGTAGCCTCAATGTTGTTTCATTTACTTGAAATTCTAGCTTCAAATCCTTAGATCTCCTTCGTATATGGACATCTCGTTCACGATTGTGCATTCATAAACATCAACAATTAGTAACATTGAGCACTAATAGAAATATAAGATATAACTTGAAGATCATATACCATGACTTTCATTCGTGAATTTTACAAATATCTTAACGTAAATTAGTAATTGAATTGAAATACTTGTCATATGAACTTCTTTGTTTCATGGCACACTTAAGTGCACATGACGTAAGGAAATTCCTCGATTGCAATGAAAGACCTTGATGAGAAGTCATTACTTAAATCATATTAACAATATTTCAATTCTTTTGTTCTACTTATTATTCATTATTTTAATATACCTCTAAAATTCCTTGATGAGAAGTGATTTCCAAAATCATATTAACAATATCTCAATTATTTTTTTCTACTTACTTTGTTAATCTTGAATTTATCTCTGAATATAACATTCTCATTAATATGAACATTATCTTAATTACTTCTTCTCAAATGTAGTGAGTAAGATCACCAAAAAGGAAATCCTTCACATGAGCAAGATAACTGAAGCAAAAGACCCAGTGAACTACCTAGGGGTGACGATTATTAGGAATCAAGTTAACTAGGATATCTATGCTAATGTACTCCTGAAAATTAAAAAACACTTATGTAGATGGATAAAAACTCTATTTACTTCTAAGAGAATATGTGTGGTCAGATCAATATTATCTACTATAGCTACATATACTATGTAGATGGCTAAGATTCCATCTAGTTTATGTGACAATATGGATCAGACTATAAGATGATTCAATCGGGTGGACGCCACAACGATGGACATGTTTCCCTTATTTAATGGACATGATCACCTCTAACATGGAGAAAAATGATATGCGTGTCAAGTACATATGTGAGTAGAGCAAACAACTCATCATGAAGAATGTCTGGGACTTGAAACCAAGAAAAAATCCTTATGGAATTAATGCCTTAGAAACAAATACAAGACCGATTCTTGTTAGAATGGAACACAAGCTACTCATTTCTATGGGCAATCTATGAAATCAAAGAGGATATTGAAATGAACTACAAACATATTATCTTTATGGTCAATCAAACTCTATGTTGAATGATGCTTTGATTAATGCAAAATCTCATATGAAAGATATATGCACCCTCCTATGCCTAAAGATATAAGAGATTTCAAAGTAGCCAGTCTTGTTGACATGGAGGGCATTGGAACACGAATTTCCTCAACTAATGTCTTCCACGTGTGATTGTAAAATGGATTGAACACCATCCGACTGGAATTGCAAGCAAAGAATTTTAGGCATGATATTAGAAACTTATGAAAACTTCTACATACAATCCTCCTACAATTTACTCTAGAATAAAAAAAGAAGAAGACATATGACCCTTGGAGAAAAATCTAGAACATCAAGGCTCCAAGCAAGATCAAGTTATTTTGTTGGTTTCCTTGCACAAATCTATCATGAATCGTGTCACGAATTTTAAGAGACACTTCATTGATGACAAAGTGTGTTGTTGATGTGGGACATTCAAAGAAATCACCACCCATGTATTGAGATACTGTCAACATGTTAAGGATGTATAGCTTAATATCAGATTGAGAGATTAGGCTAGTAGCACATATGGAAACAATTAAGTGAGTAGGAATCTTACAACATGAATGAGAGTATAAAAAATCACATCTAGTATGCTATTTATTGCTGCAATATCTAGAAAGCTATAACAAACTATGATCACGCACCACGCAAGTGCAAGATTACTTAAAAATGCCAATTGATCAGTAATTAACCATCATCACAAACAAGGCACACAAAATACTGAATAAAAATTCCAAATCATGCACAAGGACGAATTACACATATGCTCTTTCCTTTCCGTTCATCATAAACATGTAACTTTACAAGATGTTCAGTGATGAAAGCCCCAACTTATGCAAAATATATATTATCCATGTCCAATTACAACATGTGCATGTAAAAAAGGCATACAAGCCAAATCTTGAGTTGTAGATACAACTAGACCAATCCACCTTTCCTAGACTTGAGAGTACAAGGATGACTCTGCTACATTACACCAAAATAGAACCACTGATATCTGAGCTATTGTTGATCACCAAATAAAGATGCCTATTCAATCTAGCCTTGGTCACACAGATGGTCACCTAAAAGATGTGGATAACCATGAGGGTGAGAACCAAGTCCAACCTATATGATATAACAAAAGATCACATTCATATTTCTTACTAGCTTATTATGATTATATTATTCAAAGGAAGACAAAATGGCTTATAACAAACTTTATAAATGATATATTAAATAAGTGATAATCTATTCATAGGGTAATACCAACAACATATGCAATATATGAGTAATCAAGCAATACTTGTAGGTGTGGAAGAGAAAGAAAAGTATATAATGCAATATGGAATGATAATTTAAACAAGTATATCCACACACATTGATAATTTAAACAAGTATATCCACTCATGTTGATTACTCATTTGTTATCATTAAGACTTTGGTAGGTTGAGGTGTACCACTCAAACTACTAGCTAGCGGATGTGAAGTTCAGATTAGTTCTTTGTATATGATATTAGGATTATCATACTACATAAGACTCTCTCTCATGCGGTTAGAGAAAGTAAACAAAAGTAGCACAAAGGTCAGACTACCAGTGGAGTTCTCAAAGGTTGGTCCAAAAACAAGTTAGGTCCATTCATGGGTACTTGGTCCATGATGCCTAACAACAATGTACAAAACCCATATAAACCATATTAGGATGCCAAAAAAACATGAATTGTACATCATATGAACAATAATAGGATACCAAAGAACCATACACTATACAACCATGTATATTCAACAAGTATATGACTCCAAACACCATTTCACAATCCTTACATTTCTACAAGGTTACTCATTTCACTATCCCCCATTTGAACATGAGGATAGTTCTATGGTCACAAGGAACTATATCATTAGGGTTACACTTGATAAATTAGACCAATTACTCAATTTTCATAACTCAACTAAGAAACAAACAAACAATATGATGTATGACCTAATTAAATTACAAACAAATCCAAAAGATATGAACATATCATAATAGATATCAATGTACCCAATCATGGTGCAATTTCCATCTTGAACCATACCAAGGCCCATGTAATAAATTACGTAATTTCAAGACTCAACTCATTATATACAATGATAATAAATCTCAACTCAATGAATAAGGGCACAACAATCTCAACTTTCCAAATTAAGGCACATCAAAACCCATCTTATAATCATTGGTTATAATAAGGCCCCATCATATTTGAAACCCATATCCAAGAAAAACCAACATAAATCTTCCAAATTCACTTGCAATATGTATTTACTTTCACACAAAAAATACAACGTAAAATTTCATATTGAAACTCACTAGTATGTGAAAGTTGCACTAATGCAAGATTAGACATAAAAAGGCCCTTTTAAGAATGAATGAGACACCTTTATGAATCCAAACTAATTTTCATGAAATTTGAGAAGCATAATAGTTACGAAAACCTCTTATAATTGTATTATACAAATTTTCCAATAGTAGGGAAGTCTATGGAATTCATGCATTATCATTATTATCAAAAATCCAGAAAAGAGCATTTGAAGGCACAAATGAGCCAATTTTAAATATCAAACTTAATTCATAAAGCAATTCTAACAGCATAAAAATCAGGAATTCCCTTTATATAAATTTTATAACAAATTTAAAATAATAATAATTATTATGTGTTTCATTTTCTTTTAGCATGGTATCCAAATACCATATATAGGGCCTTTTAACACACACATTTGCTTAATTTGAAATTTCATCCTTTATACAATTAAAAGGACGTAAGATTAGCATCAAGGATCACGTTTGTATTGTTATTGAAGACATGAAAATTAGTTTGTATGCTACATTTTGATAAAATAGTTCATAAAAGTCTACCTTTATGCATAGTAAGTAAGTTAGAGCAAGATTAGGGTTTGGCATGCATCAAGTAGGCAAAAAAAGCTAAACAGAAGCTATATTACTATCCTCCAAAGGTGATGATCATGAGATCCACACAAGAGAGCCACAAACAAGACTCAAAGGTCTAAGATCATCCCTCCAAAAGTTGAAAAATGAAGTATAAAAAAAGACCTATGGGTAACTAGGTCAAAAGAGAGATAAAGAAGGCTTTTAACCTATATGTGTCAAGAAAACCTATGAAACTTTCATGGAGCTCGGTGAAGAAAGAGAGACAACAAATGTAGAAAATGAGTAATAGGAAGGTATATCTTACATGGTTAAGGCTGTAAAGGAAGCTACCAAGCCTTATAAGCAACTTGGAACCTTTATCATCCACATGCATGAACATGCAAGTACCTACAAGCTCTTCTTCAAGCTATAGAATCTCCAAGGGAGAGATCAAGGGTCAAGGGATCCTCCAATTTCTCTAAGAAGGTGTCAAGATATTTTAAGAAGGTGAGGCGGTTGAGGGGTTAGGTGTGTATATAGGAAAAAGGGTCAAAAGACCAACACAACCCCAACTACTCGAGGCTATCAAAGGGAAACTTGGGAAGAGGTGTTGAGGTACATGACCTCATCGGCTATCGAGGTACCCTAGAGGATGCAATGAGAGGGACCTGAGAGGGGACTAATACTTACTCAGTTTAGGAATTAAACCATCCAAATCCAAACATACTACTATGCATATAGAGAATGAGGCATTTCATTTATGTCTCAAACAACATATATCATGGAGCACAACGATAAATAAGTAGAGGAAACATAAGTATTTGCAAAGTTACAAGATATTTATTATAAAAAATTTATTCACCTTAAAGGTGGCACTTCAAAAAAAAATATTATATCTAATTTTACTAAGGTGAGTTATAGTGGGAAATATAGCATCCCAAGCTATTCTCAACTTTTAATTCTTATATATGAACTTCATGAGTCCTTGTGCTTTAAGAATCGACACTTGGGTAGTTCAGGAACAAAATCTATAAAATAGAAAAAAATGTAAGTATCAATCGACATTGATTATCTATATATGAAGTATTTAGGCATTTGTAATAGATAATTGTAAAAGAGGGGGTTCCCATAAAAAAGGTGACATTTAACAAATAGGTAAGTGCAATACAAATAGAATAAGAGAATGAGGCACTTATGCATAAAATAAATGAGAGATTATTCAAAGTTTTGCCATCAATCGATTTACAATTTCACAAAATAAAACAACTGCATGGAGATATAGCATAGACTAAAAGTGTCAAAAATGGGGCCAAGACACAATTGGATAATTGGCCTAGTTATGGATTGTTGGAGAAAGCACAACCTGGGTGGAACAACATGCCCTAGTATGTATATGGGCTGACTAGCACACTCTGGGTAGAACAACTCTCCCTAATAAAAATTAGGTGGTAGCATCTCACCCGAGCCAGAACATCACACCTAAAAAATTATAGATAAAATAGATAAAAGTATGTCCAATTAACGCATAATAGAGCGGCAAGAAATATGTCCAATTATTACTACAATTAAATAGAAGGGGGTTTACAAACTTGATACAACATGAAAACATGATTTCAAACTAGTTTAGATGTTTACAACTCAAAAGGAATTAAATGATATTTAGGTAGAAAGAAGAAGTAATATCAAGGAGATGCCTCATTATAGAGAAATTGGTATAGGGATCATATAAATGCCCAAATTTAAACAGAAGTTGCACATACCTTAAGGTCAGTTTACTTATCCAATAGTACTCCTATGGTTTGGTTCAGTGATGTTTGATACCTAAACACATTATCTATGTATTAGGGCTATTATTTATTTCACCTAAACTCATTAGTCCTAATAGTGACTTTGATGTAAACTCAAAATTAGGCACTAAAACCATCCTATTAAATCATTCATATTTTTTAGATTTCAAAAATGCATATATATGTATTTTTTCTGATAAAACATCAACTAGTTATGATTTTTACATGTTAAACAAATTTTAATGTGATTAATAAAAAGAAATGGTTAAATGATGATATGTCCTCATATGTGAATATTAGAAAATTTGATGTGACATGACATATATTTCATGGCACCACAAACAAAACTTTTGTTGTTTAAGCAATATCATAGATGAAAAGACAACATTACCCTCTGAATTTAAAACAAAAGGAAATTGAAGTGAGGGGTAGTCATGACAAGCCACATATATGCTTGCTCACCTCCAGCTCAGGTGGCATTGAAGGTCTGGAGGTCAAACCTCCTATCTATATTCTATGAAAGACCAACGTCCATGAAAAATCAATGTCATAGGAACCTATCTCGAATCCTACATGTCTTGAAAAGCCCTAGTTGATCCCCATTGGCAATGAGAAACTCCAAAATTCCCTGCCACCATGGTTAGCATTAAGTTGGAGCTTCAACTAGAGAAGATGTGAGAAAATGAAATTACAATGAGTATCCAAAGAACTTTCTACAAGTAAGATTAATCTAATGACATAAGATTTTCCACAAAAAGAGAGTGAGAGCTCTCGATTGCACAATGTATCAATGTATAGGAAGAAAAGGGGAAAAAGACATCTATCAATTATATGCTCAATCGATCATGAAGAAAGCTCTATACGGTCAAAATGAGGCATGGTAAAACATCTTTGATAATTTGGGAGGACACATTTTTCTCGATGATCTCTAGTAACTCTGATAGGGAATTAATGTTGGGTAGATATGCTTAAGAGGCCCACACATCAAGGAGTCTAGGGATTCAAGTTTCTAGAAGTTGTCTGATGATGAGGAATTGAATTTAATGGGTTTGAGGGTCAGGAACCTTGATGTGGCTTAGTGGAGATGAAAATATGAGAAGGAATGAAGAACTCATGCTTGCAATCTAGAGGCAACGAAATGCTTGATTATTAGGGGGGTGTAAAATCATCGATTTATCACAAATGAAAAGGAAATTGAATCAAGGACTAGAAATCAGATGAATAACAAAGAGTGAGTGTCATGAATGAATGCTCAAGAAAGGGAGATAAGGTTGAAGGTAGGTGAAGAATTCAACACCACATTAGGTTAGATAGTGCCAACAAGGATTGTGGATGCAAAATCTCTTCTATTCAACTAAAAGTTTATGCTCATAATATATGAATTATATGTTGGTATGTATTCCTAGAGAGGAAATCATATCATGATTGTAATGACATATCTTGTAAACATTTGATTAATAATAAAGGCAATGTTCTGTTTAATATGTTGTATTCAGTTATGGAATTATGATGTAACATAATAAATGTCTAAAGAGTGATTTTTCTCAATGATGTATCTCTTCAGGTTGAGGACCTGAATAATGAGATTATATGAATGTTAAGACTATATATATTGTCCCTAGTCCGATGTTATTGTGAAAAGTTGATAGACAACAATAACATATAAGACTAGAAGTGTTTTGGTTGATGAAGAAATCTCATTACTCATGATATGTGATATCAAACCAAACACATAGATACTTGTTAGAGAATAGTGTATCAGACATACCCACTTTGAGAGTGATACATGAAAACCATTGAATTGTTGTCATAATAATCTCTCATAGTGATGGTGGTGATATTGGTTCTTAGACCTAGAATCGATTACTCATCACATGTTGTTTGATGTACTTTAACATCATTAAAAATGACCTTGAATAAGGGTTGCCAAAAAGGTGATGCTCAAATGCATTGTGACACATGGGGAGTGAATGTGAGTGATGTAGATGGTACTCTTCCTTCTTAAAAGAGTTTGATATCCTAGACACTTGATAAGCGAGACTGAGAAAATCATGGCCATGCACATTTGAGTCACTATATGATGTTGAGCTCACATATATCTCAGAAAGTCTGATCTAGTTCAGGCAACATGGATTGAACATTGAGAGGATGACGATTCCATGCCTCGAGTTCAATCTAGATATCAGAGACAAAGGAACTATGATGTCACTGTAACACTGATCACGGATTTTAGGTTGAACTTGTTCTCCAACTATCCAAATTACTTGGGTAGATGTTGTCTTTCTAGATACCACTCATTGATTGTAATGTCATAAATTAGTGATGGACATTTACTACCAATGTAACTTGGGACCTATAGGCTCACACACATAGGATACACCTGGAATAGAAATTTATTAATGAATGTGGTTTAAACTTGATTATTAATGTGTTAGGCATTCAATTTAAACAAGATTGGAAATTAGGACTCTGGAATGATTGGTTCACTAAGTGAATAGATCAACTCAGAATGTATGAACTGACCAGTTCAGGTTGTTAACTGACCGTTTGATCGATCAATTTGATTAGATGAATGATTGATGTTGATGTCATGTTGTGCATTAATCAAATATTAATTTCCAATACAATTGTAGTTAGGAAACATTTTGAAATGAACATTTCAAGGGTTAGAACGATCGGGTCACCTATGAACCGATCGGTTCATTGTTTACATGTTCTAGAAAATTCATAAAAATCCATCTCTACGACTCCCAGATGAACTGGAATTTGTGACCCTGACCCTCCTATAAATAAAGGGGTAGTGGAGGCCTTCCAAAGACACAACAATAAGCTCAGACAATTGTTGTCTTCTCACAGTTGTGGTAACATGAGAACTTGAGCAAGTCCTACCCATCAAAGAGGGGGATAGCAAGGGAGAGACAATTTAGAGAGCAAGTCCATGCCAATACACTAACTAGAAGGAACAAATCCTTCTTCTCTGTTCATCTAGAACAACAAGAGTTCCTAGTTGTCTATGTGGACTACTACAGAGGTGAGAAGACCTTTGTCACCCACTAGGAGGATGTAGTCAACCACCGTCTATGGTGATCAACCAGGAGGTCGTTGCTGATAGCTGTCCAGGTGTGACTTGAGAAAGGACCATGTTGTACCAAGGGATAGTCGTTGAACTTGCTCCAGGACTAGGTATAAACCTTGCAACCCTCTTTCCATTACATACTTATTGATGTGATCTTATGTTCAAAGGGAATATGCCATTTTTCCATTAGTGGTATCAGAGCCATGCCAATTTACTATGTTTTAGGATTTAATTGATATGATCATATTTTTGGTTTCATCATTTATTTTATTGCATACAATGTGAATATTTATATGTACATATTTAATTAAATATCACATATGATCCCAATATATATATATATATATATATATGTATGTATATGTATATATGTGTGTGTATATATATATATTTATATATATATATATATTCATGATATGATATATATATTCAATTTAAATGTGTCACCATAAAATTGGTTTTGATGGTGGATGTTAGCATGGTTATGTCTAATAACCCTAGATCTTTGTGCTTGGTTGGATGGTTGTTATTTCTTTTTATATCTCGATTTGTATACTGAGCCTCTGTCTACTTTTCATATGTAGAAGTACTTGTTCTTTAATTCCTATGCTCCCCTCGAATATAACTCGAGGTTTTCCTATTACACTGTAATATGTTAAATACGATTAGGATAGGTTTAGTTCTTATTATGGCAAAAGAGACACTCAACACAAGATGAATCACCCATTTCAGATGATGAACCAATTGGCTGGAGGACCAAGGAGGCTAGATGATAGGGGGAGCTGAACTGATTAGCTCGTGGCCCAACTGATCGATTGGAGGTGTCCAGGAGTCGCTTGGACTGAAGACTAGATGATCGATCCGACCGATCAAACTACCGACCAAGAGGTGAACTGATCGGTTTAAGAGTTGAACTGGTCATCCCGAACTGATTCCAACACAAATCTTCATCAACAACATGTTGCTACATATGATATGGACCTTAGGTGGTAGAAATTTCTTGTGTCTCCAAGGCCATAACCATTTCTAGTCATATGTCTTGTGTGGTTGTATCATGCATACGATACATACTATAAGTATGTGGTGAATGGATACATATATGTATTTATATAAATATAAAATCCCTCAATCAAAAATATTAAGTTTCATATTCCTTTCATAAGCAACACACATGAAAAGCTTGATCAACTAAGTGTGGGCACGCCAAACTAGGTGTGACATCCATCTCGTGTAAGTGTGATGGTAGTTATGTGTGATTGCCAAGAAGGGTGCATTACTATCGTGTTGGCTTTTGGGTCGTACTTAAATAGGTGATCTTAATGATATTAAGTGTCTAGAAGCATGCATATGACTATAGTAAAGAGTTGCACATATCATTTATCCAAGAATTGCATTGGATGCAATTGGAAATAGTTTCATAACTTAATAATTGATCATGGACGTTGGTGTTGGTTGGGTAATAACTCATTTTTTTGTCTTGGATCACTAGAAGGTTGCTATCTTCCAAATTGATATGTGAGGGATGTCAGTTTGAACCAAATAGTGGGAACAATAATTAATTAAATGCCTTATTAAACATCGTCCAATTTTGTACTAATCAAATCAAATCAAAAGTGTTTTGACAAATTACAATTTTTTTGTAGAATCAAATCGCAAAGAAATTTTCGTTGCTATCAATCCTTTAGAAGGACATACTTAATAGGACAAATTTCCCTGAGTAGTTTTAGACTTTGAGAAGGGTTCTCAATAATGAGCATAAGCTGTATGTCCTAGATACACCAGTTCCAGAAGAACCTACTCCTGATGTGCCTAGGGATGAGGTGGATGCTTGAAAACATGCCAATGATGCCTTAGACATTAAGAACCTTATGCTATGTTGCATGAACTATGAGTTGCATGAGTAGTGTGAAGACATGGGGATTCTTGAGATGGTAATACATCTTAAGAATGTGAACTATAATCATGCCAAGAAATAAAGGTGCAATGTCTCAAAATCACTATTTGAGTGCAAGATTACATAAGGAGATCTAGTAGAGACCCATGTGTTCAATATGATTGGACATGTTAAACATCTACAACAAATGGGATTACATTTAAGAGAAAAGTTGGACATGTATAGGATTGTACAATTGTTGTCTATATCATATAGCCAGTTTATCAAGTGTTATTACTTGAGTAACATGGCCAGACCACTGTTAGAGTTGCTTGGCATGTTGATAAATGCTAAAGAACGTATGAAGAAGGACAACTTTGTGATTATGATCAACATATTGGAGTCTAAGGACGAAAGCAAGGTTAAGAAGAGTTCTGAGGCCAAACTATAGTCCAAGTCTTTGACACTCAAGATAAGGAGAAAGAAAAGTGTTAGAGGAATATGTCCTTTGTACTTGAAGGGATTCAGGAAGATGAAGTTGGGGATAGATATCTCCACTTTAGGTATATATGTTATAGAGATAAATTTGTGTACTTCTTCATCTTGGGTACTAGATATCAGGTGTGGATCTCACATATTGTAACACTCAGGACCATGCATTACAAATAGTATCAGAGCCATAACCCCTCCAGTAGGTGGGGCTCAGATGGGCATGGCATGCCAGTCTTGAGTCGTACGGTCCAGGCATGTAGGAAAGAGTTGTCGATGGTAGACGTAGCTACCCTTGTGCTAGTATTCTGTGATCGAGAGCAGGGTGTCCATGGGTCATTGTGGGTCTGCATTGAAATGGGGTTAGATTATGAGGCCATATAGTTGAACCTTGACGAGGATGTCAAGAGTCTAAGTGGGAGAGATTGTCGCATCCCAGGATTTGAGGCCTCAGATAAAATACTCTTAAAAGGAATGATTGGACTACCCATATCACCAAGGTGCACCTCCTTTTCAGGAAGCCCATCACTAAAGAACTCCATAGTTAAGTGTGCTCAGCTTGGAGTAGTACTGGGATGGGTGACCTGTCGAGAAGTTGATCCTGGCATGCACGTGAGTGAGGACAAAGCACGCAATTAAGGCTAGTGGTGGTCTGTGGGGACAATCGTCATTCCTGAAACTCTACTAGAGCCTTAGGCAGTGGGCCCGGGCATTACAAATGGTATCATAGACGATTCCCCTCCAGTAGGTGGGGCCCACATGGGCATGGCATGCCACTCTTGAGCCGTGCGGTCCATGCATGTAGGAAAGGGTTGTCCATGGTTGACATAGCCACCCTTGCGCTGATATTCTATGATCGGGAGCTGGGTGTCTATGGGCCATTGTGGGTCTATACTGAAATGAGGAAGAGATTATGAGGCCTTATAGTTGAGCCTTGACGAGGACGTCAAGAGTCTAAGTGGGGGAGATTGTAACATCCCAGGATTTGAGGCCTAGGATAACATGATCTTAAAAGGAATGATTAGACTACCCATATCACCAAGGTGCACCTCCTTTTCTGGGAGCCCATCACTAAGAACTCCATAGTTAAGTGTGCTCAGCTTGGAGTAGTATTGGGATAGGTGACCTGTCGGGAAGTTGATCCTGGCATGCACATGAGTGAGGACAAAGCACGCAGTTAAGGATAGTGGTGGTCTGTGGGGACAGTCGTCATTCCTGAAACTCTACTAGAGCCTTGGGCAGTGGGCCCGGGCGTTACAAGATCTATAACACTCGGGCCCACTACCCTACTCTTAAGTGGAGTTTCAGGAATGATGACTGACCCCATAGACCACCACTAGCATTAACTGCACACATTGTCCACACTGACGTACAAGCCAGGATCAACTTCCCGACTGATCACCCATCCAAGCTGATCACGCTTAACTATGGAGTTCTTTAGTGATGGGCCCCCGGAAAAGGAAGTGCACCTTGGTGATATGGGTAGTCCAATCATTCCTTTTAAGATCAACTTATCTGAGACCTCAAATCCTGGGATGTTACAATCTCCCCCACTTAGACTCTTGACGTCCTCATCAAGTCTCAACTATATGGCCTCATAATCTGACCCCATTTTAGTGCATACCCACAATGGCCCATGGACACCCAGCTCCCGACTACGGTTACCAATGAAAGGGTGGCTCCATCAACTCAGATAACCCTTTTCTACATGCATGGACTGCACAGCTCAAGACTGGCATTCCATGTCCATGTAGGCCCCACCTACTGGAGGGGGATTGGCTCTGATACCATTTGTAACACGTGGGCCCAGGCGTTACACATATGCTCGAATATGCAAGATCTGAAAAGAATTACACTTTTATGAAAGGGTGAGGTTGAACTGTACATTGCAAATAGAGTAAGAGTCAATGCCACTACAGTTGGAACCTTTAATTCATCTCTGCCTATGGGGCTTGTAATAGAGTTAAAGAACTACTATTTTGTAGCTACCATAAATAGAAACATCATTTTTGTATCTTGTATGGACAAGGATGGATATGAATTTCATATAAATAATGATCAATGTTCTAATTCAAAATATGAGATCTTTTATGGTAGTGCCCTAATGACTTATGGTCTTTATTTGTTGGATATAAAGACAAATGTCTATAACGTTAATATTAAAAGATTAAAACTTGACAACTCAAACAAAACATATCTTTGACATTGTCGTCTAGGGCACATCAATGAGAATCACATATCTAGACTCCATAAAGATGGTTATCTAGAATCTTTTGATTTCAAATCAATATAGACATGTGAGTCTTGCTTGTTGGGAATGATGACCAAGACTCACTTCAATGGTAATAGTGAGAGGGCTATTGATTTATTAGGACTCATACATACTGATGTATGCAACCCTTTTAGAACAAATGCTAGAGTTGGTTAACAATACTTCATTACCTTTACTAATGACTTAAATATGCATGGTTATGTTTATTTGATTAAAAACAAGTTAGAAACTCTTGAAAAGTTCAAGGATTTCATTAATGAAGTATAGAAACAACTTGGTAAAAGCATTAAGGCACTTCATTATGATCGAGGTGGAGAATACTTAAGCCGAGAGTTTGAGAAACTTCGGCGAGTCTATGGTATCGTATCATAATGGACTCCACCTAGAACACCATAGAACAATAGTGTATCAAAAATAAGGAATCCCACATTTCTAGATGTAGTGTAATCAATGATAATTTTTGTTGATCTTCTGAATTCCTTTTGGGGTTATGCTCTTGAAGTTGCTACATTTACACTAAACCATGTACCATCTAAATCAGTTCAAAAGATACCATATGAGATATGGTATGGGAAGCGTCCTAATGTGTCTTTAGTGAAGATTTAGAGTTGTGAAGCTTATGTGAGAAAGCAATTTCCCAAAATGCTTGGAACCAAATTGGATAAATGTTAGTTGAATATCCTAGGGAAACCAAATGATACTACTTTTATACTCCATTTAGAAACAAAGTGTTTGTTTCCAGGTATGCTTTATTCCTAAAAAAGGAATTCATTTCCACATGAATCAGTGAGAGGAAAGTAGAACTCAAAGAGGCCCGGGACCAACAATAAAGCATTGAACATATAGAGGTACAATAGGAACATAGAGAGTCCCAAACCATCTACAAAACCTCAAATTCCTCATGTAAAACAGGAATCTCACAGATCTAGTAGGATACACCTTGGGCCAGATAGATTTGGTTATCTTTTGACTCAAGAAGGTGATGAATCAGCCATTGATGATGAACCAACTACCTACCTAGAAGTTGTTAAGGGACCATAATATGAGAAATGGATTGAGGCCATGCGATCTAAGATGGAATCCATATATGCTAACAAGGTATGGGCTTTGGTGGATCCACCTAAAGGTGTAAAACCTATAGGGTGCAAGTGGGTCTTCTAGAAGATGACTGACATGGATGATAATGTACAAACTTACAAAGGTTGATTGGTTGCAAAAGGCTTCACACATGTTCAAGTTGTTGACTATGATGAAACCTTTTCTCAATTTTCCAAGGTTAAGTCAATCAGGATCATGATTGCCATTACAACTTATCATGACTATGAGATTTGGCAAATGGATGTTAAAACCACATTCCTTAATGGAAATCTTCTTGACGATGTGTACATGGGACAACCTGAGTGTTTTATAAATCCAAAGGATGCAAATAAAGTTTGTAAGATACAAAGATCAATATATGGATTGAAGCAAGCATCTCAGAGATGGAATCTTTGATTTGGCAAAATAGTCAAAGAGTTTGGCTTTAGTCAAAATGAAGATGAACCATGTGTTTACAAGAAGGTTAGTGGGAATATGACTGTATTCCACATATTGTATGTGGATGACATACTATTGATGGGGAATTACATCCTTACTTTACAAATGGTAACTACCTGGCAAGGAAATAACTTCTCAATGAAGGACTAAGGTGAAGCATCCTACATCTTAGGCCTTAAGATCTATAGAGATAGATCTAAAAGGCATCTTGGACTAAGTCAGAGTACATAATTTGACAAGGTGTTGAAGAGATTCAACATAGAGAACTTGAAGAGAAGAAGTCTACCCATGTCTCATGGTGTTACTATCTCTATAGATTAATGTCCCAATTCTTGTTAAGAAAGGGAATGTATGAGTAGGATCTGCAACTGGATCTATCATGTACACAATGTTATGTACTCGTCATGATGTCTCATATGTATTAAGCATGACGAGAAGATATCAGTCAGATCTCGGTGGCGCATATTGGACTGTTGTGAAGAACATCCTTAAGTACTTGAGAAAAACTAAGGATCAGTTCCTTGTGTATGATGGAGAGTAGGATTTGGTGGTAAAAAGTTACACCGATGCAAGTGTCCAAATTGAAAAAGATGAATACAGATCGCAAGTTGGATTTGTGTTTTGCCTAAACAACATAGCTGTAAGCTGGAAAAGTTCCAAGTAAGAGAAAATTGTTGATTCTACAATAGAGGTTGAGTATATTGATGCATATAATGTTACAAAAGAGGTTGTTTGGACCCATACGTTCATCTCAAGACTTAGGGTGGTTCCAAGCATCTACGATGCAATTCAGTAATATTGTGACAACAATGAAGCTATTGCACAAGCTAAGGAACCCAGACGGCATCAGTGTTCCAAGCATATACAAAGGCAGTTTAATCTCAGGCGAGAGATTGCACAATGAGGAGATGTGAAGATTTGCATAATACCAACTGAGTGTAATTTGGCTGGCCCCTTGACAAAAGCTCTTTTGCAACAGAAGCATGAAGGACATGCTAGATCACTTAAGATTAGATTCATGAGTGATTGGCTCTAAGTGCAAGTGGGAGTCTATTTGTATGTATGCCTAGAGAGCCAATCATATGATGATTGTAATGGCATATCTTGCAAAAAAAATTGATTAATAATAAAGACAATCTTCCATTTATTTTGTTTTATTCAATTATGATATAATGATGTAACATAATAAATGTATAAAGAATGATGTTACTCAATGACATATGTCTTCGGGTTGAGGACCTGAACAATGAGATCATACGAATGTTTAGAGTTTATACATTCTTGTTATGTCCCTAGTCAGATGTTATTGTTGAAGGCTGATAGGCAACAATAACACATAAGACTAGAGTGTGAGTTAGTTGATGACAAAATCTCACCAGTCATGATATGTGGTATCAAACCAAACACATAGATACTTGTTAGATAATAGTGTATCAGACAGATCAACTCTCATAGTGATGGTGGTGATTATGGTTTTTGGACCTGAAATCGCATCACTCATCAAATATTGTTTGATGTACTTTGACATCATCAAACGTGACCTTGAAAAGGGTTTCCATAAAGGTGATGCTCAGATGCATTGTGAGACATGGGAAGTTTCTATGAGTGATATAGATGGGATTTGTCCCTCCTACAAGAGTTTGATATTCTGCCACTTGATAAGTGAGACTGAGAAAAGTATGACCATGTGCATGTGAGTTAATATATGATATTGAGCTCAAATATATCTCAGTTAGTCTGCTCTAGTTCAAGGAACATGAACGTTGAGGGGATGATGATTCCATGCCTCAAGTTCAATCTAGATATCAGAGACAAAGGAACCATACAATCACTATAACATTGACCACAAATTGTAGGTTGAAGTTGGTTTCCAACTTTCTGAATTACTTGGGTAGCAATTACATCTTACTAAATACCACTCATTGCTTGTGATGTCATAAATCAGTTATGGACATTTACTTCCAACATAACTTGGAACCTATAGGGTCACACACATAGGATACACTTGGTATATGAGTTTATTCATGATTGTGGTTTAATCATGATTACTAAAGTGTTCGGTATTCAATTTAAACATTATTGGCAATTAGGACTCTGAAATGACCAGTTCACTAAGTAAACCGGTCGGCTCAGATGTCTAAACTGACCGGTTTAGGTTGTGAATTTTTATTTGGCTGATCAATTCAATGGGATCAAGGATTGATGTTGACATCATGTTGTGCATTAATCACATATTAATTACCAATACAATTGTAATGGGGAAACATTATGAGATGACCATTTCAAGGGTTGAAATGATTGACTCACCTATGAACCAACCATTTCAGTGGTGAACCGACGGGTTCATCATTCATATATTCCAGAAAATTCATGAAATTTGTCTCTTTGACTCCTAGATGAACTAAAAATCTTGACCCTGACCCTCCTATAAATAGAGAAGTAGTGGAAGTCTTCTAGAGACACATCAATAAGCTTTGACAATTGTTGATTTCTCACATTTGTAATAATGTGAGAACCCATGCAAATCCTACCGACCAAAGGGAGGGATAGCAAGGAAATGACAATTGGGACAATAAGTCAACACTAGCACATTGACTAGAAGGGTTAACTCCTTATTGTCCGTTCATCTAGAACAACATGAGTTCCTAATGGTCCACGTGGAGTACTAAATAGGTGAGGAGGCCTTTGTTACTCGCTAACAGGATGCCATCAACCATCGTCTATGGTGAGAGGAGGTCATTGCCGATAACCGTTCAAGTACGACTTGAGAAAGGAGCATGTTGCAACAAGGGATAGTTACTGGACTTACTCCAGGATCATGTATAAACCTTGCATCCCCCTTTCCATTGCATAGTTATAGACGCAATCTACTATTCAAGGGGAATATGGCTATAAAATTATGTTTCCACTGCCATATCTAATGCCATATTTCCTAATATAATAACATATGACAAAAAATGAAAAATACATTACTGAATTTTAGGTAACTAATTGCATTAAATCAATCTAGCTTAGTTTTTTTAATCCCTTTACCTCTCAATTTAATTTTCATTGAAAATATATTCGGTTGGCTTTTAATTTTTCATGTAGGTTAGCTATGACATGGAAAATCCAAATTTTGCATCACTTATACATTTCAAAAATGTTTGATAAAATATTTCTTTTGTTGTACATAAAACATTTATTTAATGGTTTTACTCCTCTTGATTGATTAATGATCGCTGCATCACATGTTTATTAATTTTCTTTCATATTCCAATCCTATAAATATTCTATGATGTCAACTAGAATGAACCATTATTTGGTAAATTTGTACAGAAATCCTATTACTCCATTTTTATGGTTATTTTATATTAATTTTTGTATATAAAGTATGTTAATGGATTTATGATATTGACGCTAAGAAATCTGATTACATTCTAAATTAGGGAAAATGTACCTTATATTAACATAATCAAATAAGCGCGAAGAAGAAGGGAATGCTAACCTATATACCCAGATTTGAGTGTATTACTAAACTCCACTCCTTAAAGAGGATATCATCCCTAAAATCTACTAGCTATATAATGGTATACTCATGTATACCTTCTAATCATATTCTAGGTTTCTAATTCACTTAATGTGGTGGATTATAGAATACCACTCCCTACCACACTTATAGTCCAAAACTATGACCGGACTCTATCTTTCTATGCATCATGTCTCCATTAGTCTTCTTCTAGTAGAAGATTATTTACAAATGTGACACCAACATCTAGTATTATCTTGGTAATGTTGTATTTGTTATTAAGGTGATTTCATATTTCAGTTATCATGATCAACATCAGTTTGATCCTTTTATATAGGATTTTCCTATGGAGTTATTTAGATCACAAAAACTAAGTTTGCAATCTATGATTGTTAAGGGACATCAACCTCAACAGTTATTAGTGTGATTACTACTATCAATATTAGGTATAACATGCAAATTTGCCTTTTCTTTTACTTTCCACTTTAAGGTCATTTCTTTAGTTTAATGTATTTATAGTTTTTACCAAGTGGGATTTATTATCAAATATAATGACTCATAAACAAGCCATTTCATATAGTCTATTAGGTAGATCAAGGTTAAGGTTTATTATGGTTTTCTTAATAAACATATATTACCACTTAAATTTTAATATCAAAGTATATCGTAGGAAACTCGTTGAACTATTCATTAATGATTTTATCATTGACAAAAAGTACATCAACTGTGACTAAGGTGTAAGTAGTTTATTTTCACTTTATCTTTTTATTGTCACATGGGAAAGAGTGTGCATCCAATAACTTTTACATCCTTAGTGTATGTACCTAGTTATTAGAGTACGCTTATCCATACCATTTATTTCTAATGAAAACTAGGGTACTTGGTAATTAAATTCTAACTTTTTGGAATAGTTCATTCCTTCATTTCTAAATTAATAATTTGTATGATCTATATTCACTATTTAATATACTTTTAGATAAGTTCTATAACTTTTTTTACTATCCAAGTAACATTTATGGTAGTCAAATTACAAAGGGTTACACATTTACCCTAGTGTGGTGATATCTACATTCATTTGTTACTAATACTAGAGATTACTGAGTTATAATTATTCAACCACTATTAGGTTTAGATAGTCGTTAAGTTAAACTGCACTCCTAGAGAATACTACAAGACTCTACCCATTAAAAGGATTAATATATAACCTAAATAATTATCTAGAGTGGCAATAAGGTGGGTCAACTATGTCATACATATAGAAAACTTCTTCATAATGCATTCTACTTCTCACTTAGGCCTAGGGTCTTAGGATAGACCTAGTTAATAATGGGGTTCTTCAATAAGGGTTTCTCTACTACTTATAACTTCTTTATGACAATGACTTGGTTCCTAAAACTGTTGAAAAATCTAGAAAGCTTTTCTTTTTTAAATGTAGTTTAATAATGAAAATAAGTTTGATGATGAAAACTTTGCAAATGAAATCCAAAAATGGAACCAAAATCAATCCAAGAACCAAGTGAACAATGTTACCACCACACCACACCTATACTATTATTCTACTGTCACTTAATTCCACCAAAGGAATCTAATTCATGGACCATTTAAAAATTCAAACCAATAGCATGTCTAACGCATAGAATAGGAGGAAGGGAAAAGTTTCCTATTACACACTTCACTAAAACATAACTTAAATCACTTCATCTTGAGATATTGGGGAGTCATATGAGCATCCAATTATTATAGCAAAAGATTAGGGTTTCCTCATCTCTTGATGGTTTACAAATGTCAAGTTTTCACAAAATAAGGTGGACTATATAGTCAAACTACTCACCATATCGATCACTAAGTAAACTCATATTCACATGTCATATGGAATCTAAAGAGTTGGATGTAACAAAGGAAAAAATGTTAAGCATCTTCATTGGATGTACATAGCTCAGATAATTTTGGTGTATATAAAAAAAGAATTTGGGGGAAAGAAGTATCCACTCTAGATACCTTACAATTACTACGTGATAAATGTACTTAGGAGATTATCAAGTACAACCTATCATTATTTGACCCCTCTAGGTGGTTAAGCCTTTATATGATAGTGAGGATTACTTAGCAATAAAAAATGCCTCATGGAGGATTATTTTACCCCTTTAGGTGGTTATCCCTTTATCAAGTATCCACTCTAGAATAATTCTTTAGAATATTTATAGAAAACTCACAACTTCCATCAAATAACCATTATGTATGAGGAATAAGAAGTTCAATGAGAATGGTATCCAACCGTTACATAGATAGATTTCAACAAATACATATCAAGGTATTTCAATGTTGAACATAAATGGAACTATCTAATTCTATCACTTATCATAGGGAATCATCATAATTCTAATGTTTACATGTGCTAGAATTTATTATCCATGCATGCTCAATTATCTAAGTGAAAATAGTCAAGTTATGCTAGAATTACAACAAAGAAAATGAGTTAAGAAAGGAACTAGTGTTAAGCCTAGTTGTGAGAGTTAAGGGAGCTCTAAACTTCATAGAATTTGTACTAACTTCCCATAAAGTAGGAGATATGAACTATTACTTCTTACATAGGGAAATATTTTACCTCTTGAGAGGGTAGGGGTAATTAGGATTACCCAAAGACTAAGTGTTAACCATCAAAATGGTTTGGGTATGGAAGTAACAAGAAGCCCTAATTGGTATTCCACACCTCAAGATTAGGTTCATCACTAGTCTATAGTGGGTTACCTAATTGCCTATATTAGGTTAGCTCACGATAGTTAGACTATAGACAATTTTTATTTAATACCATATTATAAAGTGTGGAACCCAAGAGGGTCTGCTCCTAACATAAATGTGTATTAAAACCATTCAAATCTACAAATACTACAATGAATGGATCAAATGAGGTATTTCATTTATTTTTGAAATGGTATGTATCATGGAGCATAATGATAAATAAGAAGAGGAACCATAACTATTAACAAAGTTATAAGATATTCCATATACAATGTTGTTTACCTTAAAGGCACCACTACAAACTAAAATGTTACATCTTATTATACATGAGACCAGTTTTAGAAGATAACGTAGCATCCTAAGCTATCCTCAACAATGAAAATCATATATATGACCTTGATTGTTACACCCCGATCTCACAATTTCCTCAAATCATGAGATTAGGGCATAAGATAGGACTTATATGTAACATAAAGAACACCCTTAACTTTTTTTGCTTTTATTTAAAACTCTTGTTTTCCCGCATTGAACCACATAACATCTTAACAAAGGAATCTGAACATTTCTTTTACTAATCAGACTTCAATAGTAAAGATACATGTATAAACATTCATGATGTCTCTCACACCTTATGCACATAAAACTTGCTAATTAGCATACATATCAAAAGAGGAACAATATTACACATCGTAATTACAACTCTCTCTCTTATCTCTTACTGAGGACCTAGAGTGACAAGGACCGACTGACTCAACTAATCTTGTACTTAACTCTTGTAGCAGATCTACACTGATGCTCTGACCATCTTCAAGTCCACGCGGTTAACCCTAAAATGTTTGAGTAGAGGGGTGAGCCTACTCGCTCAGTGAATGAGTACTTCAAAGAAACGTCTAAGGCACTAATGTGATTACAGATATAACTATGAGTAAACGTTATGAACTTTAACCACAATAAATACTACACTGAGCAGTTCTAAAACAATATAATTGAAATAACAAGAATGTAAATATTGCATCCAAAGAATAACTACTAGAAGACTATGCTCTAGTCTTCCTTAACTCATTCATTCATAAGGAACTCTGTGAACCTATATGATCATATATTATTCATTTTTATGCCCTAAAAATATGCAGTGTACTCTGCATATAAAGATCTGTAGCGAACTACGATCCCACCGTACAAGACTTAGTGACACACCCGGGAAATGCTAAGTCTGACTGCCAGCCCTGGTCTGCTGCAGGACTCTCAGGCTCACAAGGCCTCAGGCTCACAAGGCCTCACTACACTCTCAAAAGAGTGAACTCTAGACTCCTCCTCAAACCTGAGCACACAGGCGGAGAGTCTTACCGGGTTACCACCGTGACACAAGCACGGATTAATGTTGAATAACCCCTATTTACTCCAGTGCCACCGTGACACACGCACGGATTATTGTTGAACACTGCCTCTCTCTATCCTCGTGCCTGTGACTCCGCACAGTTATTGTTACAACACGAGTTTCACCCCCCTGGTGCAGACCTCTCAAAGGGGTTCTACGGTGTTAGGGCACCTAAGTCTGTTAACTGATTAACATATAAACAATTAAACAGGAAAATCACATTTCATACTTATTTCACATTCTGGATATTACTTGAAAACACATATATATCATTTGTCATCTTCAACATGACTCAGTAACATCCCTTTCTAGAGTATGTCATATCTCATCACCTGCAATTTACGAGATATGTATTGAAATATAAGAAGCCCTGTAGTATGTAGATATCAACTCAGAGAGAACAAGCATATAAAGTTAAATGCACTAGAAACATACAATTCAACAGTTAAGTATCACCACATCTCATATCGAGATCTTTCATGTCACCATAACATGATTCATTGAACACCCTACCCTTAGGGTTTCATTTGCCTTATTCATTCATCACATGCCAACACCCTACTCTTAGGGTTTCATTCACCTCATTCACCTTTTCACATGGCTCTCATAAGGATTTCATAGGATATAAGCATTCACTAAATAAAGATTGTTTTCAACAAATCATATACAATCGATATATGTATGAAACCATGGAAAGTGAACTAAATTTAGGTTTCCATACTATTCACTGAGATATCATGTATCAAGAATAAAATTCAATTAAGATAACCCATGAGGTACATCCTAACCACTTATAGGATTACTAGTCCTCTTCAATAAGGTTGAAACTCTAGTGATATCTCAATTAGGTTAAACCCTAAATTTCATCACATGGTATAAATCTGAAAAGCATTCTTACTAGGATGTGTTGTATACGTTTCTGATGTGAATCTACCATCAAAGAGTCATTCAAACAGAGAAGGAATCCATATCATATCAATTTGCAACAACTTAAATCAAACAGACATTTCAGGGTTTAGAATCACATACTAAGCAATTAGGGATTTGGATGCTATAATCAAATTTCGTGCATTATACTGTTTAAAAGAAGAACCCACTCACCCCAAGGTGTGAAAACACCTCAAAACTGCAGCTCAACTCAGGGGATCTCGAACTCATATCAAATCCCTAGCAAATCTCCCAATTCTTCTTCCATTCAACTAGGAAACCTTGAAAATGAGGGATTATGAAGAAAGGGTGAGAAAAGAGGGAATTTCGACATCATCTTGGATCAAATCAGAGCATGGACGGAATCTTGTCATGAGAGAGAAGATTCACCATAAAAGTCTATGCAAAGGATCCAAACTTACTTGATTTCATCATTCCTCGGACCGCAAAACCCTAGGTCAGCAATTCCTCCTCTTTCTCCACTCAAGCCCTAACTCTCCCTCTCTCTCTAGATTTTCATTTCTCTGGGATGGATGACGAAGAATGAGAGCTGTGTGTGTGTGTGGTCGATCATATAAGTCAATTTGAGCTGCTTGGGTCAATTGCATATTGACCCAACACTCAACTTTAATTATATTGGCTGAATATTCAGTTATACAAAAGTTACTGTAATTCGTTTATTTAAGAGATCAAACATTCTCCAAAAATTATGGGAATTTAGTAAGTTGTTTATAATTGATCTATAAAGCTTCAGTTAAAATTTGAGATCATTTGGAGTTACCAATAAATAATTCAAAATAGAACAGTGCACTGCTATATTGCAGTCTGCAGCAGATTCGGTCGAGTTTGCCCCGCACAGAACTCGACCGACACCCTCACTGTAGAGATCAAAAGTCATCCAAAAATTATTCCAATTTAACAGAGTGTCGAAAACTGTATTTTTCAAGCATAGTTAAAATTTGAGATCAATTGGATATACCAATAAAAAGATAAAATTCAATTACCACACTGCTGTAGAATTCTGGAAATATGATCGGTCGAGTTTGAAACTCGACCGATAAACAGGTCAGAACATTCTTCAAAAATTCTGATATTTACCAATGTTGTTCACATTTTATATATCCAAAACATATCCAAATTTTAAGTAAATCAGAGTTACACATAAAATACTAAAAATCATTTAGTGAGACATTCTACTTATCAAATTCTGTATTCATGTATCATCAAAACCCTATTTTGGGCCGATTAGGGTTTATGCTTCTCAAACCCTAATTCTCAAGACTAAAGAACATTTAGACTTCTTATCATAGTTAAAACATCCTAATTGTGTTATCGTCATTAATTAGATTTCAAGAATGATTATTCCAATTAATCTTTGCAATTGTCTAGGTAAACCCTAGTTTACCAATTAAGCTCAGATGGGGTCGTAACATTGATGAGTCCTTGGCCTCTAAGAGCCTACATCTGAGTGGTTTGGGAACAACACCTAGAAAATAGGAAACAAATGTATGTATCAATATACATTAAATATGTCCATATAAGAATATTTGAGCATTATATTATAAATAAATAAAAGAGGGGTTCCCATAAAATAGGGATCTATTGACAAGTAGGTAAGTTCAATAAAAATTAAATAAGAGAATGAATCATTGATGCATAAAGATAAGTCATTATATATATTTTTATCATCAATCAATCTAAAATTTTACAAGGTGAAACAATTACATGCCGATATAAGGTAGATTACAAGTATCTAAAGTAGGACCAAGACACCATTGCATCATTGGACTAAGAAGGGATGGGTGGGGAAATCACATAATGGGTGGAGCAACACACCCTAATATGTTAATGGTCAGAACAACACATTTTGGGCTGAATAACATGCTTTAACATAAAAATATGTGGAAGCAACACATCCGCGGTGGAACAACACATACTAAAAGTTATAGATACAATATATAAAAATAGTTCAGATACCATGCATGCACAATACAGTAGTAAAATATGTCTTGTAAATAATCATAATTAATCAAATGTAATGGTAGTAGGTGTTGCAAACCCAATATAACATTATCATTCATAATTTCAAAATCTTTCAAATGATAGATCTCAAAAAGGCAAAAAAATGTAGATTAGGTAGAAATGAGAAGTAACATCAAGGGGATGCCTCATTATTGAGAAATTAAAGTCTAAATTACATTAATGACCAAATTTGAATAGAATTTTTGCATACCTTAAAGTCAAGTCTACTTATCCAACAATACTATTAAGGTTGGGTTAAGTACTTGTCAATACCTAAACACAATATTTATGAATTAGATTATTATTTATTTCATTATAATCATAAATCATAATAGTGACCTCAATATAAGCTAAGAACTAGGTACTCAAAACAATCTATTAAATCATCATTTTTTTAGATTTCGAATATATATATATATATATATATATGTGTGTGTGTGTGTGTGTGTGTGTGTTTGTGTGTGTGTGTGTGTGTATGTATGTCTATTTCTGATAAGACAACATTTAGTTATGACTTCTACAAATTTATTTAGAATTTGTGTATTTCCTAAAGATAAATTTAAAAATGAATGATATTCCCTCATATCTGATTATTGGATAACATGATGTGACAAGGCATATGTATCGTTTCCCCTCAGCTAAAACCTACTCAGTTGAAACAATGTCATGGATGAAAAGATGACATTACCCTCAGAAGTAAAAACAAAAGCAATTTATGGCAAGGGGAAGTAGTGACAAGTAAACCATGTTCTTGCTCGTCTCTGTGGTTGTGAAGACCTAGAGGTCTAACCTCCAATACACATTTGATGAAATACAAACTTTAAAAAAAACTTAGATCATTGAGACCTTCCCTGAGTCCAAGCGGTCTCGATAAGCCTTAGTTCATGCACATTGATAATGAGAAGCTATGACACGCCCTACCACAACATTGAAGTGGATCTTCAAGTAATGAAGAGATGAGAAAATACGATCAAAATGAGTCATCCAAAGAACTTCGTACAACTATGATGAATCCAATGACATAAGATTTGTTGTAAAATGAGGATGAGAGCACCAGATTGCATAGTGGATCAATGTAAAGGCAGAATAGGGGAAAATAAATCTACCAAGTATGTGGCTCAATAACTCTTGTAAAAAGATATATTGGGTCTAGGAGATGTGTTGTGAAACATCTCTAGTGACGTGGGAGGCTAGAATTTTCTTTACAAACTCCAGGTATCCCTATTTGGGAATTGAAGTTGAGTAGCTATACTCAAGAGGGCTAGATGTCATGGGGGCTAGGGATTTGGGTTTTTGAAAGTTGTGTGATGGTGAGGGAATTATAATTATGTGTTTGAGGGTGAAGAGCCTTGATGTTGTTCGGTAGAGACAAAAATAAGGGAAGGAATGAAGAACTTGTTCAACCTAGACAAAATAAAAGCTAAGGTTATTTGGGGTCAATACTCTTCTATTTATCATAGGGAGTGTAACACCCCAATTTTTCATACATACACTCACTAAGAGGAAGCATTTATCTTTGAAGGGGGATGTCACATCATGATACTCATTGCAAATAAATAAATAAGTCACCACACATTGTGTTGAAAAGATTCATATATTATTCTTTGAATATGAAAACTACAATTGACTTCTTTATCAAGTCCAATATCTTACTCTAAACATGGAATAAACTAAACATAAAAGGAATCAGTCTAAATATATAGATCCTCTATGATAGACGACACCCCACCAGGTTGCACTTGGAAGTATTTGAATCCTTGGCTTACTTCTCTTTAGTCCTATATGATCCAATACCTGGCAACATCACATATCCAACCTTGCAAAGGGAAAAACAACACATCAATAAATGGTAATGGCACTTTATATTATAAATAAAATAGGTATACTTGACATGTATGATAAATTTATATATTATCGAGTCATTTAATACCATGAATAATTGAGCAGTAAATATATGCATCTCCTTTTGACGCCCATTTAAGAGCACATGATTCCTAGTAAAGTCGTTGATGACCTCTTGAGGTCCATGATTTGAGAATCATATAAAAAAACTAATTCAATTTTAATGATCTTAACATTAACATTACCATGAACAAGAATCTAATCTTGAACTTGAATCTTTAACATGATGGAATTTCTCCCTCTTGAAACTTGAAATATAAATCCATTAATCTTTAATTATAAACCATTAATTACAATATCTAATCTTAATGAGCATGGTAACAATAAGAAATAGGATATGTCAATCATCAAGTAATTTATACAATGAACATGATTAGAGTGGGGAACCTAAAATCATAATATCTACTTTATACATAACATTCAAATCAACCATGAAAAACTATGAACATCAACATGACCTATTTACTTGGAGAAAAATAGAACTTAACTTCGTCTCTCTGATCTTGAGTCAATCCTAGGTCTTATTAAATTAACATGATTTACATTAATTATCATATTAATTAACATTCTAAACCCTAATCTTATCACCCTAAAACCATAAGCCAAACTAGATCTCTTGTTTATATTGAATATAACTCTGATTGAAATCCATGATAGAAATCTTAGCATTGAATGTATATCCAAGATCATATATTATATAGAATTCATATACAGATATACCCATATGAACTGAAATCTTCTTATGCACTAATATATGTATGGATCATATATTGAGAGCAAGCCTCAAAAGTTATCATATATACTAATCTGACTAAACTAGTTATGCCATTAGAGAAAAATATGATTAAAGTCATATACCAGACCAGATAGGCATACATATCGCATATTGTATCAAATTATAATCTATTATCTAACATAATGGCCATTTAGATCCCAAATATCATATAATGATATAAAAATAAATGAAACTACAATAAAAATATGGAAATAGGAAGGACATTGTACATTTGGGTAAAAATCTCATATGGTTTCATGGTCAAACAATGTGTGAAGTACCCAAAATACTCTTATGAGGGAATATATCAAAAACTTACATAATGAATTAAATCATAATGATTAGGCTTTAGAATCATGTTTAACATATCAAAATACACTTACTGTAAAATATTCACTAATTTCCAAAGTCATTTTCTATAATTACTAGACAAACATTGAATTATATAAGTCAAAGTACACAAAATGTAGGAATTTTTAAGTGTTAATTTCTTCCATTGGATTTATTTTCTATTATTCTACATGCAAAACGCTTTTTGAAGATGTATTATTTTCAATAATTGGACATTTGAACAAAAAATCATGAATTTTGAGAAGTTACTTACTCCTAAGCATTATGGACCTTGATTTTTGATCTAACGGTCCAGAGGCATGCTCTCTCGAGCGCTTCTCATCAACCCTTATGGGTCCCTACCTGGATCCATCTCTACACACCCAAACTACCACTTCAGTGTTTGTTGCGTGCCCCTGCGTAAGGCACAACAGGTCCACCACCTGGTAGCCTTTTCGGCTAGCTGCTGAGTGTACCATGAGGAAAACCACCACATCAATTCTCCACCATTGCCTCCATCTCCATATCCCTATCTCTGGTTTCTACAAAAGTAAACCTTGAGAACAAGGTTTGTAAAACCCAAAATGGGCATGCTTTCACACCGCCACAACTTCCTGACCTCATATTCTTCTTCTTTTTCCATATATCTCTCTTGCATGAGAAAAACCCTAGTATTAAACTCGTATTGCCCCTTACTTCTCTAATATGAGGCTTTTATAACCTTCCCCTCCTTAGATTACCATGTGAGATCCTCCCACTTACGTATTATGTTTTGACTCTATTCTTCATTGCTATGACTCCAGTATACAAGATTGGGAGTCTCGCCCCTTTATTATTTTCTTGTATTTTGTTTTTGATAAAAACTTAGACAAAATACTTAATTATTTAGGCCACATAAAAATCATGTTAAATCCCAAATTTTGGAATTAACATTAATATTTATGTTATCTTTCCTCAGGAAAGAAATTAGATCATAAGATAAATACTCCAAACCTTCTTTGTAACTAAAAATTAGATTATTACTAAATTAATTACCCTATACACTTGATAATTTAGAATTTCTAGAAACTTCTCCCATACTATTATATCTAGTCAACATATTTGAAGTATTTATTATGAACAAAAATACTATATTTCTAAATTTTTACTCCAACGACCTATGTGTAAATCTTGATTGACCCAATTTGACTTGATTGGGGTTCTAGGGAACATGGCCTATTCCTTAGTCTCCCAAAGGATCCATAAGCTTTATCATATTCTTGATTATGAAACTAAAGCTTGAAAAATATAATTTCTCTGTTGAAGCTTCTTTATGATACATTTGATCAATAATATTTTACTTAGTATTATACCTATCAAACAGGTGGGTGGGTAGGGTTTGGGCTATGTTGTTGTGGGTCGGGGCTCACTGGGATAGTCAAAAAGATGTTATTCGAAATAGTTCAAGGAAAGACAAATCTAAATTAACCCAACTGGTTGCGGGTCACCTGTAGGTGCCCATATAGTATGTGTTCAATAAACAATTATTTTGTAAGTTGCTACTATGACGGTAAAGCAAGACCATTTACTAGTGCTTTTATATGAAATATAGTACCAGAACAACTAACTATTACACATTTTCACTATCAAACAGAAAGTATGTTATATTTATACAACCATTCAACCACATACATATTATAAAATATAAATATCTAATGTACATTGAAAATACTCTAATATATGATTATGATTATTAAACTAGAACTAGTAATTTGTACCATGACTCTATATTAAGTTTGATTTAACAATTAGATAATGTACTCTATTTCTAATATAAAATCTTGTTGAGTAAGTTTAAGTTTGGACTGGAACTCTTTAACAAATAATGGTTAGTAGTAGATCATCTTATTTATTCGAAGTATGAGTGCATCATTATATTTATTTTTGTATTAGTTTATTTTTGTAATTTAGTTAAAGGTCACTCACAGGTGCCCAAGAGCTACCTGTGAAACCCGTCAAATAAACGGGTGGATATGGGTTTGGGTAATTTCCAACGGGTGGCAAATTTCATCCCCGAAACTCGATGTGAACGGGTCGACCCATGGGTTCTTGTGGAATTTGACCCATTTTGACAAGTCTACTTAGTATGAAGACCTAAACTAGGTCTAGGGCTTAAATCCATTAATTAGTTTCAACATATTACCTTCATTATTCTACTTTGTTTTCACCTCATATAATTGACTAAATATGAAATTCTGGGATGTTACAATTCTACCCACCTTATAAAAATTCCATCCTTAAAATTTACATTGTACTACACACCTTAGGGTTTTATTCTATGTATGATACTTCTGCAGTATTATCTTAAAGTCTCATCATCATACTTAAGATATGATCTTCTTCTGGTTAACACAATTACATTAGAACTTGGTAACTTGACATGATTTCATATTAGACTGGTTTTTCACTTGCTTTGATAGAGTCACTCTTGTGAATGCACCCAGATTGCTCATAGGGTCAATTAAGGCTCTCATAAGTCCAATTAAGTCACACATAAGGCTTATTAAGGCTGACATAAGGCTAGTTGAGGGTCACATAAGGCCGATAAAGGTTCACATAAGGTCGGTAAAGGCTCACATAAGGTTGGTAAAGGCTCATATAAGACCGTTTAAGGATCACATTACATGACTGAGAGGACTATATCGACTTAACATGATTTCTTAATCTTAAACATGATTTTCATGATTCCATAATTTATTAGCATGACATGATACATGATGACCACATAATCATTAAACAGTAGAAAACATTGTTTATTAGCATCTCCATGATTTTCTCACTTATCTATGTCAAGTTATCCACCATTTGTATGCATGCTTGGTGTTACTATGTTTATGATTAGACTTAGGTGATTGTATGTCTCAGACTTTTAATGCCAACTCTTATTTCCTTTGGTGTCTTTTGATACATGACAGTCAGTCAAGTATTCAGAGGTGACATGTCTTATCACACTTATCTTAGCACCTAAGTAGTACACATGTTCTATACCACATGCACTTGAAAGGACAAGACAAGTATGATTATACACATAACACACTCTCTACAAAATGATATACGCTTGTGTCACATACCACAAATGTGTGGGAAAGAGAGAGAGCATGCTATGTACTTCTAGAGTTAATATAGAAGTCCAAAATCATGTAGGAACATAACCTAGTCCTTATTTAAACTCATGTCTCCAGACTAGACCTCTAATTTGATTTATAATATCTTTCACTTACTTCTTCTATACCTAGGGTTAGAACATATGAATCTGTTTTTTTTCTCATGGTATCCATCTACTTATTTGCTTTGATACCATTAATATAACACCCCACTTTTTCGTACATACGATCATTGCGCAGAAGCATTTATCTTTGAAGGGGGATGTCACATCACGATACTCATTGCAAAATAAATAAATAAAGTACCACATATTATCTTGAAAAGATTCATATATTGTTCTTTAAATATGAAAACATCAATTGACTTCTAATAAAATCTAAGATTTAACATCTAAACATGGAATAACCTAAACATAAAAGGAAACATTTGAAATATTTGGATCCTCTAAGGTAGATGGAACCCCACTAGGTTGAATTTAGAAGTCTTTTAAGGCTTGTCTTTCTCCTGTTTAGTCATATTTGCTCCAATGCTTGGGGACATCACGTCCCCAACCTTGCAAAGGGAAAATTCAACACATTAATAAATGGTACTGGCACTATATGGCATAGAAAAAATAAGTAAACTTGTCATGAATGAAAACTTTACATGAATTAGTTGTATACATTCTTGTGTCATTTAATAACATGAAGAATGAAGCAATAAATATTTGCATCTCTCTATGATGCCTACCTAAGATCACATTATTTCTAGGAAAGCCATTGATGCTAGGAAAGTCCTTGGCAACCTCTTAAGGTCCATAATTTGAGAAGTGTATAAAAGAAAAACTGATTCAATTCCAACTATCTTAAAATTAACATCACCATGAACATGGATTTGATCTTGAACTTGAATCTTTCAGATTATGGAATTTCTTCCTCTTGAAACATGAACTTTAAATCCATTAATCATTAATCATTAATAATTAATCATTAATCATAATCTCTAATCTTAATGAGCATGGTAACAGTAAGATATAGGATATAACAATCATCAAGCAATTTATATAAAGAGTATTTTGGAGCATTGAACTTAAAATCATAATATATAATTTATACATAACATTCAAATCAATCACGAATAACTATGAACAACAACATATCACATTTATCTGGAGAAAAGTAGATCCTAACTTAGTCTCTCTAATCTTTAGTCAATTCTAGGTGTCTTGAAATTACACGATTTACATTATTATCATCTTAATTAACATCCTAAACCCTAATCCCGTCACCCTAACATCATAACCAAATAGGTCTCTTTTTTATATTGAACATAATTATGATTCAAACCCATTATAGAAATCTTAGTGTTGAATGTATAACCAAAATCATATATTATGTAACATCCATATATGGATATACCCATATGAAGAAAAACCTTCTTATTCACTAATATATGTATACACCGTATATTGAGAGAAAAACTCAAACATAATCATATATAATAATCTTACTGGATTAGTTGTAGTCAGTGAAAAATATGACTAAAGTCAAATACTAGACCAAATAGGCATACATGTCACATATTGTCTCAACTAATCATATATTTTCTTACATAATGGCTACTTAGACCCCAAAAATTATAAATGATACACATATAGATGAAACTACATAAAAACATTGGAACTAGTGAGAACATTGTACATAGGTTTTGGGTAAAAATCTGATATGGTTTCATGGTCAAACAATGGATGAAATATCTAAAAAACTCTTATTTGGGTTTATATAAAAAATGTAGGTAAAGAATCAAATCAGAATGACCAGGGTTTAGAATCATGTTTAACATATCAAAATACGATTATTGTAAAATATTCACTAATATTCGAAGTCATTTGCTACATTTACTAGAAAAAATTGAAATTATTTAACTCATATTAAACAAAACTTATAAATTTGTAAAAGCTAAAATCATCCATTGAATTTACTATATGAAAAACCCTTTATATAGCTATATTATTTTCCCTAATTAGACATTTGAGCATAAAGTTATGAATTTTGAGCAATTACTTCATCCTAAGCATTGTGGACCGTTAATTTTTGATCTAACAGTCTAGAGGCATGCTCTTACTGGCTCTCTGTAACAATCGTCACAGATCCCTTCCTAGATCTGGATATGCACATTTAGACAACCTCTTTAGTATCCTTTGCGTGCCACTACGTGGGTCAGAGCAGGTCCACCACCTGGTAGCCTTGCCTCGTTCTTCTAAGTGACCCATGGAGCAAACCACCACAGTGGATCTCCACCATCACCCCTGTCCTTGGATCCTTGTATTCGGCGACCGCAAAACTGAGCCTTGAGAGCAAGTGTTGAAAAACCACAAATTGGCATGCTCCCACACCTCTGTAGTTTTCTACCTCATCTTCTTCTTCTTTTTCCATCTTTCTCTTATACAAGATAAAACCCTAGTATTCAACTCGTACAACCCCTTACTTCTCTAATATGATGCTTTTATAGCCTTCCCCTCCTCAGATTACCTTGTGAGATCCTCCCGCTTACATACTCCGTTCTAGCTTTGTGGTTCGTGAGACATGACTCTCTAGTCTACATGACTGGGAGTCTTTCCCCTTTTTTATTTTGTTTTTTATAAGACGTATAAAATAAACAATTAATTATTTAGGCCACATCTATTTTGGAATTAACATTATATTTCTATTATCTTTCCTCAGGCAAGAGATTGGATCATAACTAAATGGATAAACACTTCAAACCTACTTTTTAAGTAAAAATTGGATTATTACTAAATTAATTACGTAGACCACTAGATAATTCAAAATTGTCTGAAACTTCTCTCATAATCTTATACTCCAATTCTTCATCTGTTAAACATATTGTGAGTATTTACTATGAACACAAAATACTAAATTTCCAAATTTTTGCTCCAAAGACCCATGTGTGTATCTCGATTTACCCAATTTGGTTTGATTGGGGTTATAGAGAGCATGGCCTACTCCTTGGTCTCCCAAAGGATCCATAAGATTAATAATATTCCCTATCATAAAACTAAAGCTTGAACCAATATAACTTCTCAATTGAAGCTTAGTTATGATACATTTTATCAATAATACTTTACTTGATATGAAGACCTAACCTAGGTATAGGCATTATATATATCCATTAACCAGTGTCATCATATTCCCTTCATTATTCTACTTTGTTTATCACCTGGTATCATAGACTGGATATGAAATTCTTGGATGATACAAGTACTGCAAAGGAAATTAAATCGAGGACCAATAGTTAGAGAAGAGGGATAATGGAGAGTAAGTGGCATGAATTAAAAGCTCATGAAAGGGATGTATTGATTTGAGGTAAGTGTTATTTCTCCACCACTACATTAGCTAAGACCAGGAAGGAATGCATATGGGAAATCTCTATCATTCAACCCAAAGTCCTTCTGTGGCATGTGATAATAATAACATTTGGCAAAAAATGAAACAAACATTATTGAATTTCAAGTAATTAACTACTTTAAGTGAATCCATACTAGGGAATTCAATCCATTTGTGCCTAAATGAAATTGGAGCAGCAGAAGATATCTAATTGTATTGAATTTTGCTATATATTCTAGTTAGGACATAAGGAATTTTGTATTTGGAATCAATTTTAAATTTTAAAAATGTTTGATATTAAATTTAATTACTTGTATATAAAGAATTAATTTGATTTTATGCTCCTCTTGAATAATCAATCACAACATTGTATGACATAGTAAATTAATATTCTCATATCCCAATCCTAGGAATACTCTATAGTGTTAAATTAGAGTGAAACTTATTATTTGGCATTTGTTCAACATATCCCATTAGTTAATATATCATGGTTATTTTATCATAAGTTTTTATATATAGAGGATATTTATGAATAATTATAGTCATTGCTCAAACTAATCCCATTTTGATATGGAAATAGGGAAAAGGTACTTTATATTAACATAATCGAATAGGGGCCTAGAAGAAGGAAGTTTAAACCTATATACCTAGATTTGGGTATTATACAAATGATCCCACTTGAAGTGACCTATCAACGATCATCATCCTAGGAGGTATCAAATTCCATGTCAACACACATCAAGGTCCAAAACAAGGCTATCAAATGACCAAAGGAATAAAACCTATTGAGGTACACCCATGCATACCCATCAAACCTCCCCCTTTGCACATTACCATTGACATCCAAGGCAACCTATCGAGGTTCAACTTGGTACCTATCCACCAAGGGACCCTTAATAGACTAGCTGTTGAGATTGGTTAGGGCACATTCCATCGAGGCTCAAGGATGGCTATCGAATCTCAAACATCTATGCGCCCACTGAAGATTAGTAATAGGGTTAAAACCCTAGGATGAAACTCTATTCAACCCAAGTTGAAAAGCATACAAATAAATTAAAATTAAGAAAGAGTTTATAGTAAAGAATGCAAAATATGATTTGTAATCAAGTTGCAACTAGGACCTTAATTATGGTAAATTCACATATTGTCCACATTTGTACCTAAAATTGCAATTTTGGGCCAACAAAAAACACATTGAACCAAATAAGATATTTCACTTAATATATTGATGCCAAAATAAAATTCAAAGATCCAATTAAGGTTATAAAACATATAATTATGATAATTAAGTTTGTTTTGAGGTTAAGTTAGCTCACGGGCCTTACAATAACAAGGCCTATGAAGATGCTAATCAAGAGTATATCTGATAACTAGATAGAATTTGGGATCTCAACCCCTAGGTTATTAATGCTTTTCAGCTTTACACTAATGCCACTAGGTCAAATGTTGAAAAATAGATAACTATTTGGTGTGCATCTCCAGATAAATGATCATAAGTAAATATCAATTCTATTGTGGTCAAGAATTTATCTTTCATATCATCGTAAGGAATTCCACAAGAGAGTGGGAAGGAGGAGTGGGAAGATAGATCAAAGTGGATTATGTCAGTGTAGTAGAGCTGAGAGAAGTTACAATGTCTTTGAGTGTTGATTGTCTGTCTAAAACATGATGATCATGATTGAGACATATTTCAACGTTGTCATTGATATTATTTATGGTATCTCCAATAAGCATCGTAAATTCCATGCATGGAAGAGATGCATTTAAGAATCTTGAAAAAAATTATACAGAACTTCAGCTCCTTTAAATCATCATACTACCCATCAAGTTTTATGATGTCCTTGATAAGCATCATCTTAAAGATCCTAAGGAGGAGTTTCACTGCATCACCATCTTTTGACCTTGATGGCCAAGCTATCTTCCTTCAATTTTATAACGGTAACAATACTACCATATTTAATTCTAACTCTTGTCGTTGTAGGTTATAAATTTTATATATGCCTGCTACACAGTGAAGGTTGAATAAATTCCAGCACTTCTTCCAAGAAAAAAAATTGTCTTAATTACATGATTACAAGTAATGTGAATAATTTTTAGATGTAATCATAATTACTTGACAATCATTATGAGATGTATATATCATAATTATAATTACCAACTTTACATTTAATTGAACTCATTAAATAAAATAATCATATATACACAAGCATACAATTATCATCCAAATACAATGTTCCCAAAGTCATGGCCCACACATCTAGGTTAAGCAAGATGTTAAGTAAATATTTTTTTCATTTTTTGGGTTTTAAGAACCCACTAAACATATATCACACTAATATACATTTTGAACCTTGATCCTAGGTTTTCTAACTAATTTGGGTTTGGCAGGTGAAACCAGGGTCTAGAAATAATGTTTTATATTATGTTACTCATATATTACTTATTTCTAATCTGCTACTCTAATATGAACTATCTATGGATTTTTGAAATCTATCTGATCTGAATTCAATATTTTTTAATATTTTTTTGAAAAAAATCAAGAATATCAAAGTTGATCTATGAAATAAAAACACATTTAGGCCCCATTGCTCATTGATTGCACAATTTAGATAAAGAACATGATGTGAAAAAACTTGACAACACGTCATGATCATGATAAGTATTAACTAAAAAGTAAAAAATGAAAAAAAAGTACATATGATGAATCAACGTAGGAAATAATATGACACTCAAACATGATATCAAATCATGGTATCCCATTCAAACTAGTGACCAAAAGGATCGACATTGCCTTCCTCATCATGTATGAGTCTTAATGACCTCTTTTTGGAGGTTTTGAGACAACTAGAAGCAAATATTATCTAATTATATGATTGTTAGATAAGGAAGTAGTGGATAAAAAACATAATGAAGAGCATCAACAACCAAGCCTCCAAACAATTGTGTCAACCTCATATAAAGGTAATAGATAAGAAAATATGGCAAAAAGGAGATCATGAGGCTACAAACTACTTGATAGGATAAATTTGAGAATAAATAAAGATCTACAAGAATAAATAGAAAAGCTAATTAAACAGTATACCACCACCAGTTCTCATATGAGGGTGTGTAAAGAAGTTTTTCAATACCATGCATCAAGACCAAATAGCATATAATGGTAAACCATGATTTTAAAGTACAACCAATTGTCTCAAATATTATGATTGTATATTCAAATGAAAAAGTTATAAGAAACTCTACATAACTGAGGAAAGTATTGATGAGGTGGAGTAGGAAAATCTTCTAGAATAGACATGCACTTAAATGAAGGTAGTTTAGAATAACAAATTATAGCTCCAGGCACAATTTAGTAGAAAACGTTTGATTGATCAAGTGCAGTTTGGCAAGTCCTATAGAACTTATTATATATAGGAAAAATGTATGGAAATTTGAGATAATATTGGGAGTTTTTATGATGAGATTAATGCTAAAAGATTCACTAAAGGAATATAAGTGATAAATAAACAACTAACTGCACACCAACCACATTGTTTGTAGACTACATGTTGGTAGAAATTGTATTTTGACTGATTAGCATATCGGTCAAAATATAATTCAATAGATACATTTCCTTGACTTCAATTGGTCTAACATATAAGTCCTAGTCAAACTCTAGTTATGCCAATATACTAACCGGTCTAGTTACAAGTTGATGCAAAAATAATTTGTACCAAGAAGGACTAAGTTTAGAAAATGGTTCAAATGTTTTGCAATACAATCTACCTATCATAATGGGTTTGTAGAAGTAGGAAATTGGTTGAGGATGTTGTTCATCTGTTCATCACGTGTTCTTACATGATATTTATCAAGTTTTACACAGATACTATGTAGACATCATAGTTTTAGGTGAACTTGAACTACAAGCATCCGATTTTGTTTTGCACAACCAACATCGTCATATCTTGTCTAAATCCTTGACTAAGTGATACATTAATACCCAAATTAGTAACAAAAATAGAAAATATATGCATCATTGAAACCAGAGTGTGTATCTTAAAAACTAAGAATACAATCATATCAGGATTCCAAAATCAAGTGATCATGTGGGGAAACCTTAACACGTCACAATACAATCTAAAGTGGTAGAGGATCCCAAAGTTTTCAATGTAATATGATATGGGTGAATTAATTACAAATTATATGATCATGGGATTCAACTACCATTGTAACATGAGATTCATCATTTTTTATAAAAATGGCCAAGGTTTTGGTCATTCACGTGGCTTCATGATAGTATGCATATATTGTAAGTAAGTAGCCAAGATAGAAGACCGAATCATGGTTCTAATTCTTTACAAGATAGGATCTAATGGCTCTCTGCCAAACTCTAGATGTAACATACTCAAATCTAGGTTCATAGCTTAAACCTTCCTTATTGGAGGCCCGTTGTCTATCATGTTAGTAACTAGTACCTTCTCCCTTAATTTAAATGGTATTAGGATTATTTCGAGTCAAATAACAAAATGAACATATAACCTTCCCCTTTCTCTTATTTGATTTTGATTCAATAATTTTATGAACCTTTTCCCCTATGCTAGAATATGTTAGAATTAATCGAGATCTAATAACCCTATTAATCCATTATTACCCCATATAAATGAAATCTTAAAATAAAATGATCATAGTAAATACAATAATAGGAAGTGGTGAATATTTGCACTAATCAATAACTTTGACTCTAGTATTTTCTATAGGATATCCCTAGGAGTTTAGTGTGGGAGATCTGGAGAGAACACAAAAGAACTCATCATGATTGACTAATTAGTTGGAATAAGTACCTCAAATGAGAAATTAATACATAAGATTTTTTTGATATAAAATAGTTCCAAAGTGCAAAACTAATGCAAAATTTAGTCTCCTCATAATTAAATTAATCTATCTATATATTTGAGGTCATTTGGATGTTAAATACACCTTAAAACTAGTTAAGAACGAACAATATGCAGTCTAATCAAATTTGATCTAATTAATTCTTATCACACTTTAAATTGCCTAAGTTTTTTTAATGCATTGTCACACATGTTTTGTATCAACACTATGATCTTTGATCATGTGAGCTCATGTATGGGCTGCTGGATCGGGATTGTGTGGTGTGAATTTCATTTCCCACCTCCCACTTCTCCATTTCTCTTCCTTTATAGTAAACACCTAACAATGGTTTCTTATCTGACCATTTTCTCCCTCAACTATTAATGTCTTCTCAAAATTACTTCACCTTTAATCTCTCATCATCATTCACTAGTATAGATACCACCTCTAGTGTCGGTTGAAATAGACCTCTATTGTAGGTTTTATACTGAAACTTAAGTGAGTGACCCTACAATTAACCACATACAACATCGATTTTTGGGAACACATAAACTGACGACAGAATACCCGACCTTGGTTGTTATGATTAAATAAATTGACGATCCAACTTACAAGTTAGAGCTTTATTTTGTTGTTTTTTGTCTAATAACTGACATTGCACTACATACTGAGTAACATTTTAAGTGATAAAGGTTGATGTGTCATTGATTTATAAAAAAGCCAATGTTGTGCACCGTTGTGTGTTGGTTTAAATGTTGTAATTGATGACACAAACCAACTTTGTCATCAGTTTAGCCCCACAACTGACGCTGCAAGCTAACTGGTAGCACGACCATTTTGCCTAGCATGGTTTGTTTAGAATAGCCCTATAACATCAGTTATAGTATAAAAACTGACATTTAATACCTATAATGTTTATTTTGTTGTAACAACCGACAACACATTTATGTTCTTTTTAAATAGAGGGTATGCAAACCTACTATCCAATTATTCAGCGGGATGTAGAACCTACAGTTCATTAGAACTACATGTTCCATCTTGTGTTCAACATTACAACATGCCAACCCAGCTGCAAAATCTGTAATAACAAACACACACAATTCATCCACCTACATACAAGATCCATTATGCAATTCCATAGTTATGACATGTACAAATATAATTCTCATTGTATTCATTCATTTTCACATTCATTCACACACATGTATATATACATCATTAACATATGCACCAATTCCATTCTCATGACATGTACAAACACAATTTTCATTGTATTCAGTCATCTTCACAATCATTCACACTCATGTATATATTCATCATTCATATATGCACCAGTAATTAACTCATATCAAATTAAAAGTTGCAAGAAGTCATACGAACCACAATTATATAGAAATAATGACATCAAAGTTTAAAAAACTCATATTTTATTCCAATCAAATTCAAAGTCTACTTCCTTAATGAAGGTGTTTTCCCACTATTCTCGTATCTCCTCTATCTCTTCTTTCATATAGGGTTCTGTCGTGTCAAACAACTACAATGAGAATGAAATAATTAAATAGTTTGATTTGATATTTTCATATTATCAAATGATACTATTTACTTATGATGAACAAGACTACATAAAGATTACATTTTTATGCACTGTATTTCTAGTGTCGTGTGTCAGACAATTAGGTGCATATACCATATCACATAGTATCTGCATGCACAATCATTGTCTTGTATATGACACTATAAATTTATAGTTATATGTAACTTCAATAAATATAAGTAAGTATAGTTGTAATATGTATGCATTGGAGTCAGCAAACTACCTCAACATTCTTCCAACTTAATACTTTCTTTTTTATCAACCTTATCTCTAGCCTTTATGAATTCTTTTATACCCCTATAAGTTAATGTAACACCTTTAATTGAATTTGTAAATATTCATGCAATTAATGATGTGGACACTAATACAGAATGATATAAAAATGTACTCTCATAAATAATGCATTCTTCATTGTGTTTCCCCCACTATCTACTTCCTCACTCAAAGGATTTAGATATACACATTTAGCATCTTGATGACAATTGCCAACATCAAATGAAGATTATTATGAGTGAAAAGAAAGAAAACAAAAGAAAATTCAAAATTCACAATGAAATGTAATTTAAAAGGCAAAATTATAAACAAAGTGTTTGAAACTTACCCAACATTGAAAGGAGCTATAATCACACTATTTCTCATATTACCAAAATATTTAAATGGATTAGAGCAATATTCGATAATAGATATTGGGTCTTTATCTACACATATAATCAATGATGGAACTAGAAATGCCATGTGGGTAGTGTGAACTCCTTACACACCCTATATAAATAGCTACAAAACATATATCATGTATGCATTAGTATATAAGAAAACATATCAACATATATAAAACAAGGTATTTTTCCATAAGATCACACCATATCCAAAGTTCTATCATAGTTGTATTCAACCAAGTATAAGTAAATAGCTCCATAACATCTTGCAAAAATACATTATTATCATGAGTTTGACCTGCAACATCCTCCTTAATATGGACCATCATAGGCGATCCTTCTTTTAAGTTGCATAGCCATAGTGCCAAACCCCTACAAGTTAGAACCTAGTGAGTCAAATAGGTCCTTTGCAATCTAAGAAGGTAATTGAATATTTGTAGGAGGTAGTGGAGGATGAGTTGTAGGGGGTTCTTTGATGCTATGTCTTGCATACATAGATTCTCATATCAATTGTAAATTATATACAAATACACACACAATGTAAATTTAACATACATAAGTATAGACAACTCCTGCTTTGGGCAACACAACCACACTGCCTTCTACATCACATATTGTCTCATGGTTGGGTGGCCATATAGTAGTTTTTTCTGTTTCCAAGCATCATAGACAAACCTTAGCGTCATGTGAACCGCATTAGAGGGCATTGGAGCACCATGAATCATGTCACCTGGACGGCGTGAGTAAGTCTCACCCAGTGCAACAAAATATTCTTCTAGTATAATATGACATGACTCAACCCCTACAAATTTGTATGTAGTGTCATATATATATATATATATGTATACCTAAATACAAACATATTATACAAATCAATCTGAAAGACTACTATATCCATAAAAAAACTTACAATGGGCATGCTAGATGGAGGGTCCATGGAATTACTCCCAACCACCTCTATCTCAAGGGGGTCCACCTCATATTGCCACATGTACTGACTAAGGAGTTGAATGAGAAGCATGACACTATCTAATTCCTTCTTATGTTCCCTTTGCAATCATCTCTTGTACTATCTCTTTTGAGAATCCTCCTTTCTAGATAGATTTGTGCTTATATTATGAAGGTCCAAAGAAGGATCTTATACCAACACCAGCGTCAGCCGCCCTAACATGCCCAAGATTCCCTAGATTACCTAGAGAAACTATCAATTCATCCCTTGGGCCCTCTGGGATGATTTTTGTGTACTTTTTGTTGCTCATAGATCTCCCACTAATGATCATCATTAGTAATAGGTAAGTAAAACATAACAATCGAGGTTAAACATGAACATGTACTCTAAGAGTTGAATTTTTCCTTTTTTGCAGCCATCTTAGTGGTTGCGGGGTTGGGTATTTCTCCATATTGAGTTTGCCTCACATCTATACACTCCTCATGGTGAAATAGAGGTGCATCAATAGTAGAGGAATCAACAAACCTAGTAGTAGGTTGTGAAGAAGAAGATGCCTTCAGTTTTGTTGAAGAAGCCTGGCGTAGCCACCTGGACCGTACCTGTAGTTGTACAAATTCTTTGCACGCCTTTCTTGTTTGGCATCACTTAAAGATATGTTAATTCAAAACATATGTTAAATACATAGTACAATGATTTTGTAAGAATGTATTCTAAATGAAGATGCTTAATACTTTGAATTTATTATTTTCTCTTGAAGCAGCAAACGCGTCCCACACTGTTGGGCCAAGATAGTTCTATTGCTCAGTGTCTAACATCTTGTTCTCATTCATTATGAATTATCTAGTCAAATATTTCCTATAATTTCTTATTACCCTCCGACAGTGTTGCAACACCTATTTGCAATGCAACTTTTCATCAAAGTAAAATATGATATGCAAAAGTTCATATACTTAATGGAATATTCATAAACATAGAATTGTGAATATCTTTAAAAATAAAATATCTCATAGATAAACCTTTCATATTTAGTATTGTATGCCTTGATTAATTTGTTGCCAAGATTCTACTATTATGTCTGATTTTCTATGAGTAAGAACCCCAAGATATTTCAAAAATGAACTTGATTCTTTCCAATAGGATTTTTTGCATCATCAAACTCAACAACCAACTTCGGTCCTTTACCCCTTTTCTCTACTCAATTGTTCATCAAGGTGATTCCTCTTTTTTTTGCATGCTCATGATGCTCCTCATCAATATCAACAAGATCCTTAGGGCGCATAGACTCAAGATGATAAAATTAACAAGAAACACATATAAGTCATAAAAATGTAACTTATAAATGTGACCAACATTGTAAAATGCACATCTATGTAATAAAACAATACAACTTACATTGGTGTCATCCTCACAATGTACATCATCTTGGTGCTCATCCTTACAATAATCATCATCATGGTCATCATACTCACGGTCAGACGCCATCTAAAAATGTCATATAAAAAATAGTCAAACAATGAAATATAAGTAACAAAGAATGTAAGATGCACGTCTAATATTAAAAAAATGCATGACTATAGTATTGATTGGATCTTGGATCAATTAACATTCCTTTTCTGTGATATCCATGCATATATAAGTCAATGCTAACATCGACATTTGGTGTTGGAAAGCCAACTCAGAATGGACATGAGTCATCATACTTGTCATAATAATTTTCTTCATCTATAAGATCTGCAATGAACTGTGTTTTATCATGAAGAACAATTAACCATATTTCATTTTTAGGATCATCGATATAAAATACTTGCTTTGCATGCGATGCCATTATGAATGGTTCACCGTTCTCGCCATTGTTTTTCCAAAATTCACTAATGTAAAACCCAATTCATCCACTACAACTCCTTTGATGTTGTCAGCCCAATTACACCTAAAGACCAGAACTCTAAAATATGTGTAGTCAAACTCCCACATGTCTTCCGTGACATAGTAATATGACATTTTAGCTTCACATAGACTATTATCCTTTGCACTAGAAAAATACAATGAAGACTCTTGAAGGGTGACCCCGGTGTTTTGGATGACATTATTATCATCTTGACATTTTGTGTAATATGAAAATCCATTATGTCAAACCCTTCATAAGACATAAGATTCATTTTGGGTTTACAGATAGGCCATTTGAGATTTTCAACAACATAATTTGGTGTTTGTGATAGTTGACGTAAGGCTTTATCTTAAAACCACCTAATAAATGTCTTATTATGCTCTCTAACAAGCCACATTGAATTAGCTTGAGGATATTTTATCTTGATGAAATTGATATGTTTGTTGATATAAATACTCACTTCATCAGGTGTTGTGTAAAATATACTAGTGTGCTTGTTCCCACATCTCATGACTGATTACTTTCACAAGTGATCCTAAAGTCCCTTTTCCAAAATAGGGATCAATATTCTTTTTGTTTCCATGAGCTTCATTGCAACACAAAAAGTTATGGCAAATGTCCATAATCTCCCTAGCCATATAACGCTCAATAATACTCCCTTTAGGTAGATAAGAGTTTTGAACATCACCTTTAAAAAAACACTCATGTACCATTCGAAAGGATACATCTAATGAAAGAAAACTAGTCCCAACATTTTCACTTCCCTAGTTAAATGGACAACAAGATGTACCATGATATCAAAGAATGAAGGAAGAAAATACATCTCACGTTAGCATAGGGTAACAACCACTTCTCTTTGCAACTTATCGAGATTCTCAAGATCAATAACTTCCTGCATACGGTGTTGAAGAAGAAACAAAGCATGTTGATTGCAAACCTTACATGCTTTTTCAGTATAGATCGAATAACCGCGAACAATATTTGTCGCATTAGAGTGTGAAAATTATGAGATTTAAGACCTACCAGCTTCAAATCCTTCATTGATACCAATCTATGGATATTGTAAGAGTATCCCTGTTGTACCTTAACATTAAGTAAGCACTCACAGAAAGTTCTCTTCTCTTATCTAGATAATGTGTAACAAGTAGGAGGTAAACATATTTTTTGATCACTACTAACTTTTGTTGTTAATTCTATCTTTATGCCCATTTTACATAGGTCCATTCTGAATTTGATGTCATCTTTAGTCTAACCTGGAATACTCAACAGAGTACCAATGATGCTATAACATACATTTTTCTCAACATGCATAACATCGATACAATGCCTAACTACCAAAAAATATAATAAGGATGATCCTAGAATATTGACCTCTTCTTGTATAAAGATTTGTCACTCTATGTGGGAATAGTACACTGTGATCTCTTATGGAATGCATCAACAAAGTCTTTTACTCTTTCATAAACAACCACCCCTAATATAGGTTTAGGGGCACTCCGTTCCTCATTCAATCCATTGAATGCTTTGCACAACCTTTGGTAAGGGTAATCTTTTGGAAGAAACATTCAATGATCGAGATACAAAATCTTGCAACCATGTTCTACTCCTAATGAATCAGTGGTCTCCTCACATATATGCATGCTTTGGATCCTTTTACATTGTATGAAGACAAATTCCCATATGATAGGAAGTCATTTATAGTGCAAAACAATGTAGCTTGTAAACAAAATGCCTCTCTGTGAAAAGCATTATAGGTCATCACACCTTATACCCATAGTTCTTTTAATTTATCAATCATAGGTTCAAGATAAACATCAATATCATTGAAAAGTTTTGTAGGGTCTGATATCAACAATGACATCATGATATACTTATTTTTTATATACAACTAGGGAGGAATATTGTATATAAAAATAATAACAAGCCAAGTGCTATGTTGGATGCTCATGTGTTTTATGGATTCATCCCATTCGTACAAATCCCAAGTCTTAGATTCTCGACTTCTTCACTAAATTCAGGGTATAATAAATCAATCTTATCCCACAGTGAGGAATCAAAAGCAAGTTGTAGGATCTCATCATTATTTTTCTTTGTCTCTACATGCCACGTTAAATTCTCTACATCCATCATATTGCAAACAAGAATTAAAACTATGCTGTTATTGGTAGATACCAGATCATTTTGTCAGAAGAGCCAATTTTGGACTTTCCTAAAGTCGTCATTTATACCTTGATGCCCAATATTTTAGACAATCTTTCAAATCAATGTAGTCCTTTTGAAATAACACACAGTCATTCAGGCATGCATGTATCTTCTTAGCCTTTATTCACATTGAGCACAACATTTTATTTAATTTTTATTTTGAGATTGGAAGCTCGTTGCCTTCAACAAGATTTTCTTTCAACAAAGACAACAATGACATGAACCTTTTATTGATCCATCTAGTGTTAGCATTCAGAGCATACAATCTCAACACAATGCTTAACTTTGTAAACTTAGTACAACCTAAGTATAGCAGTCTCTCAGAATCATATACAATGTTTCTAAATAAGGAAGGTGATCATTGTGCTTTACCCCATAACTTCTAGTAGCACATCAACGGTGTCTATTTGAATCAGTTCATTCACGTATACATCATCGAGAATTTCTTCTTCAACACAAGTGTTGATATAGACATCTACTAATCTCATAGTAGGAATATCTCCATGCAAGTGTCATTTTGTATAGCCCTGTACAATCTCGTTTCACATGACATGAATTTTGATCTCGTCAACAGTGTCAACTTTTAAGTTGTTACTACAATTCCTACATGGATAGTAGAACATATCTCTAGGTTGTTTCCTATGTTCCTCCACAAATCTTATAAACCTATCAAGACCAATAATAAACTCCAACGAAGTGATTTGTAATGGACACATATTATCTATCCATTCTATGATCACAAGACAAAATAAGTATTGAATCAGGTGTTAGTCATTTAGGTTTCAGGGATAAGGGTTTGTCATTTAGGGTTTATCATTTAAAGATTAGAATTTAGAGCATACTATTTGTCATTTAGGGTTTATCAATTAGGGTTAGAAATAAGGGTTTACAAATTAGGGTTAATTAGGGTTTACATGTTAGGATTTAGGGTTGATGGTTTACAAATTAGGGTTTGGGATATAATAATGAATATGTGTAATACCTATCCCATTCTTGAACACTTTTTTTTAAGTTAATTAAACAGACAAATTTCATTATGGAGTAGCCATACGACATCTACATGAGGAGAAAAACAAACTAAAAGACCACACACAGATCAAGAACATATACAAACCATCACAAAAACTCATGTCGGAATCTGATAAGGACAATGATGTATAGATCCCTCTTCTCCTTCGCTCACTAATGCAACTTTCTATGAGGAATACCTTCAACATGAGTATGTATACGTGGTAGAGTACTTGCACCAAATCGGTGTTCCAAAAGGATATTTTCCCCGCACTTGCTTCCATACAAACTCCATAACAAAATTGACCGAGAAAGAAAAAATCTACCACAAGAAGAGAAAGAAGTGCCGATTAACAATGAGATAGAAAAAACAAGTGAACAATCTAGTCTAAATAGAAAGCTAGTAAAAGAGAAAGGGGATTGGAAACTCATCGTAGTCGGGCTCAACGATAGGGAGGAAGAAGATTGTTGCCTCCAAAGACAGCCTTCCCACAGACCTCCCGAAGAAGAGACCCTACTGATGACAGGCGAGAAGACGCCGAGGGGGAGTAGGGCATTGCTTTGTGGCAACAAAACCCCCTCCCCCCAACCAGCCACATGTGGAGGAAAGAACCCTAGCGACGCTAGGGTAAGAGAGCGGGGAGGAGCGGTCGTTCCCATTCTTGAACACCTAATCCCACTAGTAAGTGTATAATGTGTATTCGATTTTCAAGAAAATTTTGACATTATTTCCCCATAGTTCTCCTAGTACACAGACGTAGATGGGCAAATATCCACCTATATATGTACTTAGAGAATAAATGGGGAAGTTCTAAGAAAACATCATGAAAATTGAATACACATTATCTACTTACATTCTATGTGAGATTAAGTGTCCAAGAACACTACCAAACTGGGGACTATCTTAGATTTACTCCTAATGAATAAATCTCGGATGGGTTTCTAGGACAACAAGATATATGTCTAAAGTACAATTTATGATTTAGACCAATATCATATAACAAATTCAATATAAATCAAAGCTAATTTAGTTAATTCATATCAACTTAGTTTTTTTATTCTTAGGTGTGATTATTTATCCATAAGACAATCAAATTGAACAATATACCAAATTATACAAGCATTTATACATGAATTCCAACTATAGAAGTATGATTTCTACAATTTCCAAATTAAAACACCAGTTACATTTCATAATTCAATTGATATCAATTTAGGTAAATTCATATCAATGCTTAACCATATCAAGTTAATCAAACAATCATATAACAATGCACTCAACAAACAATTATAACATAATGAACTCTATAAGTTATTATAATTACATAAGAAGGATAAGAAGGAAAAGGACATTTACAGTAGGGGTAGGGGGCTCGTATAAGGAAGCAATAGATGTAGAGGATAGTAGAAAGGTCACTGCATCTGGAGACTGCACTAGTTGGTGGTTGTGATGGCATTGGCAGTTGGCGACGGCTATGGATGGTGGTCGTGGTGGTGTTGGTTCCAAGTAGGAGCATAGCGGCATTGGTTCCAATTAAGATGGTGGTTGGTTCCAAGCAGGAGTAGAGTTTTAGAATTGGTTCCAAGCGGGAGTAGAGATACGACGATGTTGGTAGTAAGTAGGATGGCGACTGTAGCTTTGGTAGTGGAGGAAGAAGAGCGGAGACGGAGGGAAAAGAAGGCGGTGGAGGAAAAATGGCTATGGTGGATGGAGAAGAGGGTAATGGTGGCAACTAGTGGCAATAGTGGTGGTAATGGAGGTGGCACTGACAATCTAAGGCCACGATGGCATCAATAAAGGCAATCGCCATAGCTCAACTAGGTATCATGATGAAATAGAGATATGGGAAAGAAAAATTTCACAGGTGTTGTTAAGTAGAACTTAGTTGTCGATTTCTAGAAAAAATTGACGACTAAGTACTTTAGTCTCCAGTTCCTTTAAAAAAACCAATGACATAGCTAGCACTACGTCATCAGTTGGCAGAAAGTAACTAATGAGAGAGTCCCTTATCTAAGTTAATAATATCAACCTTAGTAAGACCTTAGATGTTGGTTTTCTTAGAAAACTAACAACATTGATAGCACTACCTCATCGATTGGAAGATAGAAATTGATGATATATTCCTTTAAAAAATGCCAACCTCAGTAAGAACTTAGACATCAGTTTTGGTGAACAAATCGAAAGCATAGATCAATTTGGGGGGAAATATATTTTTGTGGGGGTGTGGTGCAAATACCTATGTCGGATTCTTACCTACTAACTAACACCACATGTAATTTTTTCACTGTGGAAAAGATGTAAAACATTGGTTACCCAATAGATAAACTATGTAAAGGTATTTTGGAGGCAAAATTTATTTGCGAGAAAGGTTATGTCATCAATTTTGCAACAGTCGACGCTAACCTAAACTTTTTTTGGAGGCAAATTTTTTTGTGTAAAATTGAATTTCACGGATTCTCTACGGTGTAATAATCGATATTATAGAAAAAATAGTACCCATGTTTTTTCTTAATCGGCATGACTTGACCAATGGTGATGTTTGTGCTCTACAACTGATGTTGTAGGGTTGTGGATGTTGGTTTTCCTTTGAAATTGATGTTAAGAAAAGTGACATTAAAGGTCAAAAATGTATAAGTGATTTGTTGACATTTGAGGAATTACTTTGGGTTTGTTGTGACTAGTTAGCAAAATGACCAGCCGATTGTCAATGATGCCACCACAATGAACACATGAACATCAAATACACCTTTGGAATATAACCCATTGTCTCCAAGAGATCCAAAAATCTTTCACAAGATTTCCACTACTCTTTACTCCAACCAATTGCTCATGAAGATCCCAGGTGTGCCTGACTACAGTCCACCGTCGTCTCTAAAATGCATCAAGGATCCATGATGACCACCATTATCTCTGTGAAATTAACCAATAAGTAACAGTCTACATGGTCTCATTTTAGTCTAGATGTCCTTATTTGGTTGTGGATTTTATCTGCTATACATGCCGAGATTCGGCTACCTTGATAATAGAAGCTCTAATTCCTTGATTAGGATGATAGTGTGCTTAATTTACCAAACAAGGTTAGAGTCATACCCTGATAGTCTTGTTTGTACTGTAATGAACATTTAATCTACAAAATATGAGTAATTGGCATTTTAGCTTTTATTATGGACACATAGTATCCTGGCCATGTCATTGACATAAACCCTAATGTGATTATGATTGAGGTATATGGAACCTAACGTGGACATTTAACATGTTGATGAGGTGTATGTGATGCATAATGATCATGTTGAAGTCAACCCTAAGTTGTAATCATCCAACCCTAATATGTACCTTCTTGGTGACATTCATGATACATTAGTGACATTAAGTGCCATAATCATATGTCTTATATTAAAGCATTTAATTTGGACCTAATCACCTAATCATGTCTTGGTATGTAAAGCAATCAATATGTAATATGTTTCATCTTGTGCACTAATACACATATAATGACTCAAATATGGTTGCTAGATTTACACACATATCCATGAATGTCGAATATGGGTTTAAATGTGCACCAATAGTAACAAGAAATGAATACATATGAATTATTGATTCATGTGAACAATAATGTCAGTAATAGGTGTAAGGTGGCAATAAATAGATGTTTGATATCAATAAATATAACTAAGGTGCCATCATTTAGGTTAATAATGAAATTAATGGGCTTAATGAGAAATTGAGTAGAATAATGTATTTCACGCAACATAATCTAATATATCCTTATGGTGATCAATTTAGGGCATTCAAACTCTAGATCTAAAACATTGAGGATAATAGTGATATATAATAAAATTTATGAATATAATTAAGTTAAACCCTAATTGTATTAAAACTCATGTAAGATAATATCAGAACCTAAATCTAAGGCAAAAATGGGATCCTCTAGGTCCTAATTAGTCAAGGTGCTAAGTTTCAACTTAATTGAATAAGGTTTATTAACCCATTTTAATTAGAAAACAAATTACCTAAAGATAAATCCCAATGTGAGCTAGACTTTGGTTTATCTAATGTATACAACCAATTTTTTTATCACACATTGATTTCTTAGTCTTGTTTAATGTTTTTGTGCCAACCGTTCGATTTCTCAATTTTGGCCAAATCAAGCTGCGACTTTGACTTGAATCTGGATCCTTTTTCTACGACACATCATTCTCCTTGCTCGTGCCCTCATTTTCCTAGACTCTACAGTCTACAAGCTTTCTTCCCCTCTTGTTTTATCACTCTTTCTCTCTAATCTCACTATCAGTCCACTATACTCTCTTCTCCACTCTCCTCTCACAATTGTGGATATGAAGAACCCAGAATAGGTTGGTTTTTGTCACCTGAGATCCCATTTGATGAGGGAGTTATCCATCCCCTATTTCCTATTGTTTCGAGGATTCTCAAACACATTGAGACTTTGCATCTTATATAGCCATCTATGAACCACTGCAGTACCCTGTGTGATTTCTTTGACCGTATTTTGAGCCTAGTATCACATCTCTCTAGTCTTAAATTTCCAAGGACCACTGACGGGTTTCTGTGGCGAGCTAGGGTGGTTGGAACACTTTCAGGATCAGATGCTTCCCTTCTTCAGACCTCGGGGAAGCTTTTTCTAGTGTTGATTTCATCCCATAAGGTGAGTGTTCACTTTTCCCCTTCTCTAGTTGTCTGTCTACAATTCTTGAACTTGATGTTTGACCCCAAGTTATGTTTGTGCCCTTGTTTTGCTTTCACCATGGTCAACACTGCTCGGGATTCTCAAACTCATTGTTCATGCTTTCTTTGGTTGATTTTGGTCTATTTTGATTGCCAAGTTTACTCCAATGGAAACCATGAGAGAGAGAGGAGAGATCATGGTAGGTGATCCCTCAAAACCCAATTCCAGAGTTATTGAGTCTGTAATGATTCAAAAGTTGTGTATGTCACCATGTGTAGTTATCTTGATCGGTGGATTTCTTGTTTGATTGGGAGAATTGGAGGTTCAATAGCTTTGAACTCGGACACAAGAGGAAGAAGATAACTAACATGTTGTTTGTGCTTGTACCCTTTGTTTCATTTAGATCATGTCAAGATCCAATGGTCAACATCATATTTTCATATATGATTTCATTTTATCGCACAATGGTTTGCTTTTTGGGTAAATGACCCATGATGCCCTATCATGCGTCAATATCTTGATGCATGATGTGAGGACATTTTAGTCGTTTGGTTTTAGTTTTTATTTGAGAATTTCAATAAATAGTTTTATCTTTGATAAATCATATCTAATGGTTTAGTTATCAAGAAAATTAAGTAAAAATATGTTTCGAATTCATAAAATAAAACTCAATCTGATGGTATAGGTGTCATAACCCAAATCCAATGTAATAAGAAGTCAAAATTTTAGTGTTTATAATATATTGCTTAATTAATGATTTATATACCTAATGTGTTATTAGGTGAAAGTACATAATCTGGATCTAGGGTTTGAACCCTGACCTTTTACAAGCATATTTGAAGTATGTTGCCAACCAAGTAGTACTTATTAGAATATGAATATGCTGATTTCGGGAACAAATCCTTTTTAAGGGGTGGAGTCTTGTATCTTACCAATATTCGAGTCTATCCCAACTATAGAAAGCCTAATTTCTAGATTAGAACGATATTGTGGTTAATTTACCAAACATGGTTAGAGTCATACCCTGATAGGCTTGTTTGTATAGTAATGAACATTTAATGCATAAAATATGAGTAATTCACATACTAAACCTAATTGTGGAAACATAGGATCTTGACCATGTCATCGACCTTAAAACCCTAACGTGAATATGAGTGAGATATATGGAAACTAACCTAGACATCATATATGTTGATGAGATCTTTGTTATGTATAATGATCGTGTTGACCTAAACCCTAAGTTGTAATGATCTAACCCTAACATGTACCTTATTGGTGACATTCATGATAGATTAGTGACATTAAGTGCCATAATCATATATCATATATTAATGATCCTAGTTTGGTCCTAATCTCCTAATCCTGACTTGGTATGTAAATCACTTCATCAATATGTAATATGCTTAACCTTGTTCACTGATACACATATGATGACTCAAATATAGTTAATAAGATATTGGATTTACATAAATATGCATGAATGTCTAGTGTGGGTAAAATGTGCATAATTAGTAACAAAAAGTGATTAAAGATGAATAATTGTTTCATGTGGACAATAATGTGAGTAATAGTTATAAGGTGACCATAAATATATGTTTAATACCAGTAAAGATAACAAATGTGTCATTATTTGGGTTAATAATAAAATTAATGAGATTAATTCGAAATTGAGTAGAATTATGTAATTTGTGTAAGACAATCAAATATATTTGTGATGGTTATAATTTATGGGCATTAAACTCTACATCCAAAATATTGAGGATAATGTTCATATATAATAATTATTGGATAACTGAATTGAATCCTAATTGTATAAAAAATCATACAAGATAATCTCAGAAACTAAATCTAGGCTAAAAATTGGATTCTTTATGTCCTAATAAGTCCAGTTGCAAAGTTTCAACTTAATTGGATAAGTTTTAGAAAAGAAAATACCTAAGTAGCAATCCCAATGTGAGATGGACTTTGGTTTATTTCATTTATATAATCGATTTTTCTATTATGCATTGATTTCTTGGTCTCACCTAAGGCTTTTATGTCACATGGTTAATTTATTAGTTTTGTCTAAGTCAGGCTTCAAATTAGACTCAGATCTGGGTCTTTTTCGTGAGACATCATACTCCTCTCCCTACACTCTAAAGTCCACATGCTTTCTTCCCCTATCATCTTCATCTCTCTCTCTGATCTGGCTGTCATTCAATGGTGCTCTCTTCTCCACACTCTTCTCACAATTGTGGGTACGGAGATCCTAGACTGGGTTTTTTTTCATTTTCTGAGTTCGCAATAGACGAGGGTCTTATATATCCCCTGTTTCCAATAGTCGATGGGATTCAAAAACACACTGAGACTTTGCATCTATAAATGACCATTTGTGAACCCCAACAGTACCTGATGTGATTGTTTTTACTACATTTCGAGCCCTAGATCATATCAGAATGAGTTCTCTGGACTTGAGTTTCTAGCGATTGTCGGTGGGATTCTATGGTGATCTAGGATGGTTGGAACACTTTCGGGATTAGATGCTTTGCTTCTTTAGACTTTAGGGAATCTTTTTCTGTTGTGGATTTCATCCCAAAAGCTGAGTGTTCATTTTCCCCTTCTACATTTGTCTGTCTACAATTCTTCAACCTGATGTTGGACCCCACGTTTCGTTCGTTCCCTTGTTTTATTTTCACCATGGTCAACTCCGCTAGGGATTCTCGAACTCATTGCTCATGTTTACTTTGATTGATTTTGGTTTGTTCTAATCCCCAAACTTTCATGGAAACTACAACGGAGAGGAGAGATCATCACCAGTGAGCACTTAAACCCCAATTCTAGGGTTGTTGAGTTCACAAAGTTTTGAATGTTGTGAATGTCATCATGCTTAGTTATCTTGATCAGTGGATATCTTACTTGATTGAGAGAATTGGAGGTGCAACAGCTTTGAAACTGCACACAGGAGGAAGAATATGATAGGGGTCTTGTTTATTCTTGTGCCCTTTGCTACTTTTAAATCATGTCACGATCCATTATTAATATCATTTTTTTCACATATGATTTCATTTGTCGTTCATTGGTTTGATTTTTGGGTAAATAACCCAAGATTCCTTGTCACATGTCAATGTTTTTATGTGTGATGCGAGGAAATTTTAGTATTTTGGTTTTAATTATTATTTGATAATTTGAAAAATTATTTTTATATTTGATAAATCTTATATAATGCTCTATTATCTGAAAAAAGAGAGTTAAAATATGTTCTCAAATTAGAAAATTAAACTATATTTTTGATCGTATAGATTTCACAACCCAAACCCAATGAAAATATAAGTTGAAATTTTAGGATTTATAATATAGACCTTAATTAATGATTTATATACCTTATGTGTTATTAGGTGAAAGTACATAATGTCAGTCTAGGTTTTGGACCCTGACCTTTTACAAACATCTTTGAGGTATGTTGTATCCCTCTAAGTATAGGTTGAGCAATTTTTCTATTTTCCTCTCTCTTTTAACCTTATTTGAAGCAAATATGTGAAATATCTCCTTTGAGATCTATTAGAATTCTTTTAAGTCTCTGATAATAAAATAAGTTATATATTGACACTACTCTGGTCATATTGCACTTTGACATCTAATATTTATAACTTTTTTGTGATGTCTCTAGTTGATATGTAATTCATAAATTTGATCTATATTGTGTTATTACTGCATCAAAACCCTAATTCACTCATCATTGATTTTTATGGTCTAATGCTCTACTTTAGTTGGAAAATATTATTTATTCAATACAATCACTAAAATGTACTTGCCTTTACATTTGATGCATGTTGATTCAGTAGTACTAGGGTTTTATAGTATGCTTTGATTTTTGGGTTATGTGCTTTTTATGTTTTGGGATGGAGGTCATGTGCCTCATCCAAGTTTCATGCCCACCTTTATATATTGGGGAGTTGAGTCATACTCCATGCTCTATTAGGTTTAGGGTTATGTGCTCTAGCTGCCATTCTTATATTATATTTCACTAATGCTATGCTTATCTCACCTACATGTTGATTATTCATTAATGGGTCATGTACCCTAACTGCTCTATGTATAACCTTGAGTTATACTTTATTTTAATTCATGGAAAGTACATTTATTTATTTTCATATTATTTAAATGTTTTCTTTTGAAATAAGAGTGCATAGTAGTTTCCTCTTTATTTGTGAAGCCTTGTTATATTTGATGTCTTTTTATCATTAAATTGCTCAAACTCTATTAATATATACAGATTGACATTTTATGCTAACAACATCCACTTTGTCTTCTCTTATGGGGTATGTTTCTGACCACTTCAGTAGAGAGAAAGGAGGAGTGGACCAAAGTTGACCAAGACTTATCCAAGAGTAGCTGATCTTTCTTGAGAGGTAGATTGAAGTAGTTGGTTTACCTCGGCGGCTTATTTCCTATACTTTTCTTTTAATCACACCCTACATGGTGAATAACAATGTTAAACATGAATATTATAGTAGTTAGATTTTAATCTTCCATTGCTTCACTTTTGATATTTGATACATTACATACTTGAATTATAGTATGTATTCCTTTGTGAAAAATTAATATCAAATTTGGCATTGAATGGTTTTCTATTATTCAAATCAAGAAAGTGAGTGGCTCCCCTATCGGGTCCCATTCCTTACATTCTCCCCCTCTACTGATGACCCTTGTAGTAATGCCATCTAAGACAGTCACCTACAAGGAGGACTTGAGGTCCACAAACTCCAGAAAGACTTCCAAACTCATTAAGGATCCTACAGAAAACATATGGGCACCTTGATCAACAGATTGATGTTTTGTTTCATTGATTTTGGGCTCAAGACTTATACATTGTTTCATTGATCTCTGTCTAAGGCTATCAATTCCCGAATAACCTGCAATTTTTCTCCTTATATATATCATTCATATTGTTCCTTTGGTTACAATCTTCCTCATCCCAAGCATACTCATTCTTTCTCCATTCTATGTGGTCTTTATAGTCTTCCTCTATTTTTTGGATGAATCTTCTAGTAGACTAGCTGGAACCCTCTACCAAGGTGTTTCCTTATGGACTGTATGCAACCACAAAAAGAATACCCAGGGCCTCCTAAAGATTTTGTGAAGTTTATACCAGCTTTAGTTTCCCTTGTATATCCATCATGATGAATTCAAGATTTGAGCCCCTCCTTAGCTTTGCCATGGTTACAAAATTAGTTTAGGGTTACAAAAGTTCTTCCGTCATCAGGAATGTACTTTTGACTTCTGTGGTTTTCCATTTTTTATTTAGTATCTCCTACTTTCTATGTCTTGTCATGTTGGTGGATGTCTAACATGGGATGTTTTTGGTTATTGAACATGGCTTGGAGCCAGTGCTCATGAGTTCCCTAGAGCACAAGCTTTGGTTTGTCAGGTTCAGACTGACTTGGCAAGCTTGGTTGCACCATTTGTTTCACGAGTAGTGAATGAATTTGTGGTTTGGTTCGAGGCCCCGAATGTCCATTGCTGCTCAACATGTAGGGATTGGTAAATGATATGATCCAAGGTAGAGATTTGTACTTGTTGCCCTTGGTGATCCAGTAGAGCAATTTTCTCATAAGGATGTCTCAATAATTTATCCATACTTTGCTTCAACAACCATGTGACTATTTGGGCATATGAAATGACATATGCCTTGTCACACCCAATTAACTAATAGTAAATTATTAGGTCATACCCATCATTTTCATTTTGTTTAAACTATTAAATATTTTGAATGTGATTTAACTTGTAAAAATCATAAGTAATCATTGGTTTACTTATAAATTATAAAAGTATATGTTTTTTAAATCATAAAAGCAATACCAATTTAATGTGATGGGTTTTAAGACCTAATTTCCATCTTATAGTGTGGTCATCTTTAAATAAAAAATTCAATCAAACTATCAATAACCAAACACATATATATAGGTGGTGGATTGACCTAAACCAGGCACTAGTTATGTTGTTGAGTAATTTGGTCAGAAATTAAGGTATATACTCATCACTATTTAAATTTTAGGCTTTAACCTGAATTAAATAAACTTTCATAAAATGTGGCATCTCTTGAATATTGGCCCTTTTTATTTGTCTATATTACACCCATTGAATCATGATTCCACTAAACTTGATAATCTTTTGTTTCCTTGAATTTGTGACCCCACCTACATTGCTGTTTAGACTTGAAAATGTGAATGATGATTTGTGCATTATCTTACAACCCTATTTGTGTATGTTTCATAATTTAGCTAAATATCTATCATAGATGCTTCTGCATAATCATTCGAGAGCACTATTCTATTGAGGTATATTTGCACCTCTTTATATACATGTGCTCACTTCCCCACCTAGGGTTTTCTATTCAACCCATTTACTGAGGCCAATGACTTAGTGGTGTCTTGTCCCTACTATATCTATCATTAGTCTAAATATTTCTGCTTGTAGATGTATCTAATTATATTTAATATGGAAAATGATAAATTATGGAAAGAATTGTTAGCTCAAAAGTTGCACTCCTAAATTTAAAGGCCTTATCCACTTGTTATATTTATTGTTGAAATTAACTAAATGAATATGGCCCCCTATTCATGGGAGAACAAATTTTACACTTTTAACCCACTAAAATGCCTAAAATGCAAGTTTACATACATACTCAATTTTTGCTGAGACGTACTTTTGTTTCTTATCTTTTAGGTGATGTTCCCCTTCCACCTAGGAGTAGATACACTACTAGGCAGGGACTCAGGATGATCATATACATATATGTGAACAGAGGATAGACTAGGATGGTCGGGTTGTCCTCTACAACTGGTGTTATGTATGATTATTTATACTTAGGCTTTACAATACCACCTCATAAGGTGAGAAACAATACATGTGATGTATGAAAACAATTTTGTTTTTCCACTGCTTGTTCACTCAATGTCTGTTCTATCATACCATTTAAGTGGATCCCCTCTTGGGTCCCACTCTTTACAATATAGTATCAGAGCCTAAGAAGTCAATGACTAGACTTTATAAAGTTATCTCATATAGTTCCTTAATTAGGTAGTTAAGTAACCCTATACATGTTGATATGCATATCCATGAGTCTAGGAATACCAAATAGGGTTTCAAACCTTGACTAATTTGTTCACTTCCACCCCCAACTACATATATGGTAGAGACATAGTTTTGAGTAACCCTATCTCCCCTACTCTCCTTATGGAGGTGCAAATGTCACCTATGCTTCCTCTCTTCTATTTTTGGGAAAGTGAGTTGGACCGCTGCAAAGTGAAGGTTGAATTGAACACCCATAGCTATGCATAACCCTAGTTATCACCTTAAACTATTTCATTTTTTTTCTAGCATGTATCACATACATTAACTGTGAGTATTGAGCATGCATAGGTGACAAATGCAAAACCATAAATAAGTTAAATCTTATAATGAGTTCACCTACCTAAGATACATAGCGAGATTGGGTTACCTAGTGATCAACATGATGAGTGGTGTGTGACTATACAGTTACCCAGTCTTGTGAAGGAACCATGGTTTCAAACCAAAAAGTTACTAAACAATCGTAGTCCTTACCTATAATATTTGATGAACATATGACTCTCCTAGGTCTCAATATGAGGGATGATAAATTATGATTAGTTTTAAATGAAGAATGGTGGATGTCATGCCTTAGTAGGATCTAATAGAAATTGATCATGTGTAATATGAAATCTTTTCCCCCTCCCATGCAATAGCTTTGGAGTATTTTCGTATACCCTCTTAGTTGTATCAATGATTAGACTATTTTTGTAGAATGAAGTGATGATAGAATAATATTAGGTGTGTAGTGTAGTGGAAAGTGTTTGACTTGGTTCTTGGATTAATATTTGCAACATTTCTAGATTTCCATGAGGAAGTTTAACATCATGAAACTTATTTTCAATATTAAACTACATGTACAAAAAATCTTTCACATTGTATTGATGATTTTTTAAGCCAATCACCAATATAAGATAGTTTTGTTTTGTATCAAAACCCTTTTTGTGAAGAAACAGGTGACTATCTTGATCAATCATGTGAAACTATGCTTTAGCGTGGTGTAGTGGGTATGATGAAGAAGTTTGGATATATAAGACCTTGTTGATCCACATTTGTTTACACCTCTAGATGAGTAGTTAAGTTACATATTGTCCCTTTTCAGGGGTGGAATGATGTACTCCTTATTCATTAGGAATGTAACTTAACTTTAGGAATAAGTGAGATTGATAGTGGTTAGCAAAATAATACTTGGGTAATTTGCAATAGTTGATGTCAAATTGATGTACTTACCACCTCACTGGGGTAAGTGGGTAGACTTTGCTAGTTTGAGTACCATGAGTGTCACTTGGATAATTAAAATAAGTCTAAAAATTTATCTTCATGTATCTAAAGTAGTATACCGTATTGAAGTAGGTTACTAAAAAGGGGGTTTATCAATTCCTAATTGCATACACTTAAGAACATATACCCCTAATTGCCTTAAAACGAATGCTATGGATAACCCTACTCTAAAGACTAGGTTGAATTCGATAAAAGATATAAAAAACCAAATCAAAGTGCATTTTGCTCTTATGATCACACTAAAAAGGTTAAATGAATTAGGTGTAACTTAGTCATAACTATGTATTTTAATGTTTTCCCTAAAACAAAGATGATTAGTTCAATAAGATGCACATAATATAGTAAAATGCTCGAATATGAATGGTAAATCATGTTCCCAATCATATCCTAATCATGCACCTTAACCCAAATCTACTTTATAGACAATAGGTAATGACTTGGTCATGATACATAAGATGAGTAAGTTACACTTGGTAAAAGTCTATAAACATATTTAACATGTAGGATCACACTAATACTAAAAGGAAAAGAAGATATATATGAATGTTACACCCCAAAAGTACATATACACTTAATGTTTAATAAATAAATAAATAAAGTAATTATAAAATAATAAATGAGGCAATAGAAATTATAATGGTAACTATAGAGGTTGGTGTTCCAAACAAGCTTAGGTTGCCAACCTAATGTTCATGGTCTAATGACCCATAAGGGATTACTATTCACATAAAAAGTGAGTGATGGTAATCATGATACCTGGATTATGAACAAACTTTAATTATAAATACAAAACTGTTATGATAACTTAAGAAGTTGGTGTAGCATCCCTATACCAACTATCAAACACTACAAGAATAATGGAGACTTCATGCGTAGAGTGATTTAGCTTCACCTATGGGAAGGGATATAAGTGTGATAGGGGTTTGTAGTCGACATGATTATACATTAAGGTGAAATAAAGTCTATGTTTGGATAATATGTACAAATTGGTATACTAATCTATATCCAAGTGAATTTTGGAGATGAAATCATCTTTAAGGGGTGGAGTGTTGTAGCATACTTGAATCTAGGTTCATAGTGTAAACCTCTTTTGTTTTAGGCCACTTTTCTATCATTATAGTATCATGTACCTTCTTCCGTAATTTAAAATGTATTTGGATTAATTGGAGTCAAATTATATAATGTACATATAACTTCCCCCCGTCTCTTTTTCCTCTTCAATTCAATAAATTTAGGGCCCTTTGTCCATGTCCTAAAATATGCTATAATTAATTAGTATCTAATAACCTTATTAATTCATTATTTCCACATGTATATGTAATCTTAAAATGAAATGATCATAATGAATCAAACTATAGGAAGTTACAGATGAATTCTCTTATCAATAAGTTTGACTCTGTTATTTGGGTCTAGGAAATCATAAGGATTTTAGGGTGAGATATTGGGAGAGAAAACCAAAGGAATCATCATAATCTACTAATAAATTCTAATAAATACCCTAAATGATCAATTCATAATAAGAAAATTATTGTGAGACAAAAGGGTGCCAATGTGCAAAACTAATTGAAAATTTTAGTTTTGTCATAGTTGAATTAGGCTACTTATCAATTTTGTGGTTTTTTGGATGCTAAATAGAGCCCTAAAAATTAATTAAAAATAAGTGTATAAATTTTAAACAAATTTTATTCAATAAATTTTTGTCACGCTTTAAATTGCCAAAGCTCCATTTCAATGCATTATCACACACACTTTTATCTAGATACCTAGATCCTTGATCATGTAAGCGTGTGTCTGGGTCATTAGATTGGGGTGGAATAGTGTGGATTTAATCTTCCACCTCCCCACCCTTCATTTATCTTCCATTACATCAAAATCCTCACAATGCTTTTCTTCTTCAGTCATTTTCTACATCGATTATTAATGTTGTTTTCTGAAGAACTCTTTATCTTTAATCTCCCATTTTCATTCCGCATCATTTGAGGCATTAATTGAGGTTAATGGTGACTAGTTATAAAAACTCCCAACCTATCCTTAAGGGTGCACCACTTTGAATCGCTCGATCCTCAAATATACCTTTGGACTATTATCCAACATCTTTGAGGGATCCTGAAATCTTAAACAATCTCTCTACTACTCTTTGTCCTGCTCAAATTTTCTTAAAGCTCCATAGTGTACCCAACCAGATTCGATTGTCCTCTTCGAAAAACATTGATGATCCCCAATGAACCTCATAATCTCTGTGAAATTATATACTCGGTAACAATCTACTCGATCTACTATTACTCCGAATGATCTTCTTTGATTGTAGATTTTATCTTCCCACACTATTATGAAAACATTGTTTGTAACACTGTCCATGGAAGATCACTTGCAAAGAGGAACTGAGGTCCTCAGAGTCTATAAAGACTTCTAAACTCATCAAGGATCTTGTATAAAACATTTGTCCACATTTATTAATTGATTGATGTTCTACTTCATCGCTTATGGTTTCAAGACTTGTACGGTGTCTCATCAATCTCTGGCTAAGGCTAGCCATTGCTGAATAACCTATAATTCTTCTTATTCTTTCTCACCTTAAAATTGTTCATCTAGTTACAATCTATCTCACCCCAACCATCTTTGATATTTATCCCTCTTTTGTGGTCTTTTTTCTCTTCCTCTAATTCATCAACAATTCTTCTAGTAGACTGTTGGAACCCTTTACAAAGTTGTTTCCTTCTAGATCGAATATGGCCACAAAAAAAATACACAAAGCCTACTAAAGAATGTGCAATATTTTTAGCTACTTTATTTTCCCTTGAATTACTCTCATGATGAATTTAAGTTTTGAGGCCCTCCTATGTTTTTCGTGGTTGCATGATTGGTTCAAGAGATACTTGAGTTCTTCCTTCATCAGAAATGTAATTTTAATTTCTCAAAAATTTCACATGTAGTTTCTTCAATCTTGCTTGCCCCATCTCGCCAAGGTTTTGGATGTCAATCTTAGACTGATTCTGGCCATTGAGCATAGCTTATATCTAGTGCTCCTAATCATACTTGAGCACAACCTTTGGCTCATCAGGTTCAGACTGACTTGTCAAGCTTGGTTGCACCATTGGTATCATGACCACTGAAAGAATCTATGGTTTAGTATGGGGCTCTGAAGCTTCATTGCATCTTGACAAGAATGGAGTGGATAAGGAGATTATGCAAGATAGATATTTGACCCTTATACCCTTGTTGATATAATTGAGCAATTATTCTCACAAGGGTAACTGAGTAATTTACCCTCTTTGCTTCAATAGTTGTGAAGTCTCTGGGCTACACAATGAAACACATGACATGGCATGTCCTATTAACCAGTAATCGTATGTAAGGGCATATTTTTCATTTTCATTTTTTAAATATTAAATATTTCTAATTTGATTTAAATTGTGAAAATCAGATTTAGTCTGAGATGTGGTTCTTCTCAGTTAATCGTGTTATGAAAATGTTTGAGATTGTAAGATTTTATTTCTCTCTCTCTTTAGTTTGTTTGGGTGATTGATCTATGAGCCCTGGTCTGATCATTTACATATAGTTGTTATCATTTTCTTATTTTTATTGTGCAAACACTATGCTATATAGATACTATTCTGAAAATACAAATAGAAACATGAGTTTTACGGACCTAAACAAAATTGTGAAAATCATAAGTAACCTTTAGTTTATCCAAAAATTATAAAAGTATATATTTTGAAATTAGATAAATATATTTGATTTAGTGTGATGGGTTTTGAGACCTAATTCCAAGCTTACAGTAAGGTCATCTCTTAACTAAAGAATTCAAACAAATTAATATTAACAAAAAACATATATATTATGAATTAGGTGGTGAAAGGACCTGAATCTAACACTAGTTGTGTTGTTGAATAAATTGGTCAGATATTAAGGTATGTACTAATACCTATTAATTTTTTTGGCATTAACTTGACTTAAATATTGTCCCCTTTATTTGTCCCATTTATTTTTAAGAGACGTCTCTTGAATATTGTCCCCTTTATTTATCTAAATTAGAGTTCATCGAATCATATTACTCTAGTGAACTTGATAATCTTAATCTCTTACATTTATGACCCCACCTACACTATTGTTTGTACTTGAAAATGTTAATATTGACTCATTCATTATCTTACCAACCTTTTTGCACATGTTCAATATTTTAGCAAGATATATGTTATAGATGCTTATGTGTAACCATTATGACGTTTTGTTCTGCCCCAGGTGTGCTTTTCCACCTCTTTATATAGGAGTGTTCCTTTCCACCCAGGGTGTGCTATTCTAGCAATTTACTTAGGTCAATTACTCAGTGGTGCCTAGGCCCTACTATGGATGTCTTTACTCTAAATATATGTGCAAGAAAATGTATCTGATTTTTTTGTGATATGGAGAATGAATAATTGTAGCAAGACTTGTTGTCTCAAAAGTTTCACTCTTAAATTTATATGCATCATTATCTTGTTAAATTTCTTATTGAAATTACCTAAATGAATATGGGCCCCTCTTAATGGGAACGTCTATTTGCACTCGTAACCCACTAAAATATACAAAATGTTATTACATGAATATTCTCAATTTTTCTGACCCATACTTGTGTTTCCTATCTCTAGGATGATGTTCCTCTTCCACCTAGGTGTAGGTACATTACTGGATAATGAATCATGATGATTTTGTACATACATGTGAACATGAGGACAACATGGAAAGGTCAGTTTGCCCTCTACAATTGGTCTTATGTATAATTAGATGTAACTTTGGTTTTATAATGCCAATTTTTAAGATGAGGAACAATGTACATGGGATATTTGTGACAAATGAAAAATGTTTTATTCTTCCACTACTTGTTCATTTTATGGCTTGATGTATCATACTGTTTAAGTGGACCCCTCTCAGATCCCACTCTTTAGACTAGAAGTGTCTCCCGTTGGAGATGACTCTAGTTGATTTAGGAAATCTCTCCTACCACATGTGGTGTATATCATTTGGTATATTAGCATTATACACACATACTGTAAGAAAATAAACATAACAATGGAAGAGTAGTTGGTTAATTCACATAGAAAAGTCAAGTAGCTACATGTGTGTCCAAGCTATTTATAGTCCATCCCAAAGGGTAAAGTCCAATCAAAGGTTAGATTGAATCCTACGAAGGGTATAACGAATGGAGAGGTGGTTGTAAGTATTGAGCTTATCTAGAGTAATTATCCTAATTGTTACCTAAAAGTTGGGTAACTAACTTTATAGAGTACTATGATATACCAAAATTTGATACAATTTTCCACAATATTATCAATGCCATAATAAAAACTAAAAGGCTCAAACTTCATAAAATAAACCCATTTTCATATAATATAAAAAAATAGAAATCACTTACAATAAACCAAGGTTCAGTTGATCTATATAATATATTACAAGTAAATGTGGTCCTACGAATTAATATTCTAAAAAATAATTTAATATAATAATACTAGTGAAAATGTACATTAAAGATGATAGTTTCTTAAGTATTCACATAATTAGATTAAAGAAAATATTTGAGATGTGTTTCATGATATACTTAAATAATTGAGTAGGTTTAATGACTCAATATTTCATCTAAAATGACAAAGATATTTTTTATAAAATTATTTTAGTGGGTTAGGTAATGGTAATTTTGGAGTGTATTTGATTAAGAACTATGAAAAGGGAATACATAAAAGATAAATTTTATTTATAAATTAGATGAATATCTATTTTAAGTCAATGATGTTTTATGATTTCATGGTTACTCACCATGTCATGTGATTTTATCCATGTGTTCTAGAGTTTGACTCTTGGGAGTCATTAGCCTGTTATCCTCAGCATACATTTAATCTGTTGAGTGAGAGCCCTTTCACACGGGACTCACAGATCACTATGGCTAACTAGTCATCTAAACTTTCATCCCACATCGTCAACTAGACCATGTGGTAACGTGGTATGTGCCTAGAAAGATCATCACAAAACAAGGAGATGATACTTTTCACATTGGTATCCTCAATTAATTCATCTATCCACCCAATCCCAAATGGAAAGATTTGCCACTTAAGCATTAGGGCTTACTTGGTGGATATCTCACCCTACATGACCAATTAAAAAACCAACACAAAATCCATACATCCCCTCTTCTTCCATTCTTTTCCCACTAATATGGATACTTCCCCTCAACACCACTGTGCTTCAATATAGATTTAATAATTGAATTGCAAAAATTGAACCTCTATCTTCAATTTTTTACTAATCAGTTTTCCTTTATAAACCATTCTCTTACCCTACCAATCTCATATTCAATAGGTAGCCACCTAGTTGTAAATCCCACATACATTCATCCTCATCTTCCTAAGAAAAATTACATGAGATGATCCATGAATATTCTTTAAAGTTATTGAGGCATAATTTTTCTAGAATAACACATCCATCTTAAATAGCTTTTCTTAAGAGAGATTCATCCATATAGAGATCAACACCTCCTACAAATATGGAATTTCCATACCAAGCTCCACTTCCTCACCTATAATACTATAGTGACATGATCAAGTGGTAGTTCCCCTCCATTAATACCTCATAGGAAATTTTCTTTCTTCAAGATAGTGGGGTGTCATCTATGGTTCTTTTACTATCATATTCATACTGATTGTTCCAATGAGTAACATTTGCATTGTTCAAACACTAAATACACACGTGTTTATGCCTACAAAATGGATTGGTGTCTAATATGTCTATCCCTCCAACATTTTGTTTTGTTTTCATTCAATTTCTCATTCTTCAACTTCCATATTTCTTTTCAGGACTAAAATAAGGAAAATGCATTATGAGAAATGAATACTTTGTATTTTTTTAGGGCTAGAACCAACTCAAGTACCTAATGTTAACATGAATTTAAAAATTTTATACTATTTTTCTATCATAACCTACCTTGATAAATATATGGGTAAAAACAAATTTAAATTGGTAATTAGATATCTTAATATCAATAAATTTCATAATATGGATTTTTACAAAACAATGAAAAATAGAGAGAAAAATAGTTTTACTATGGAATTAGAATTTCATCTCATGAAAATAACATAATAACAATACTATAGAGGTAAAGAGAATAATAAAACAAGTTAATATGCAAGTTAGTGGAATTGGTGTCAAATGAGTTGAACCAAGAAACAAGATAACAAGTATATAAGAATTGTAGGTAGAAATTAGGATGGATCAAGTCTATACGATAAGACAATGAGTAAATGCTAAATATTATAACCCTACTAAAACCCTAATACGAATTAATATACATAGACACAGACACATACACACACACACACACACACACACACACACACACACACACACATATATATATATATATATATATATATATATATATATATATATATATATATATATATATATATATATATATATATATATGGGTGCTCATTCAATACCTGGTGGGTAGCCTGGACTCTCGTTACCCGTTAGCCCAAAAAGTAACTATATGATCATAAAAGTAACTCGTCGGACACCTATCTTGATAAAAAAAACAACTTTACGACTAAAAACGTATGGTGTATGTTTAAGTAGAAATAAAAGTTTCGCAACTAAATCCAAGGCTCACACCCCTATCTACACATACCTCTGCCTCCTCCCTAACTAATTTTCCCGAACACCTATATGACCATCACCTACTCAAAGCCGCCAATATACACCAATAAAAATCCTTAATAATCTCTTCCCTAGACTTTCTACTATGTAATTTTGACTCTATTTCTTTCTCAATGATGGGAACTACCCTTTGCTCCATGTCCTTCATATAAACAGTGTGCCGCCTAGAAAACTTATCATTCAAAGTAATTCACACCTATTCAGATTGACTAGCTAGTTGTCTCTTGAGTGATGTGGCCAATCTTTTTCCACCTTCATGTGCCACACCAAGTATTTGGCAATTTTATGGTCTGTCTACTCCTTGCTATGATCATAATGCATTGGTCTTTGATGTAATGATTGTCAACAACCTCTCACCTTGGTCTCCCTCTCCATACTCTCCACCCTTGATCCATACTGATGTGGTTTTCTCATCACCCTCTCCACCCCTCTTACATACCATTAACTCATGATGGCACCTTGTGAGCCATGAAATTCAACACTTTCCCTTCATATGACCTGATGAATTTGGCCACTATAATGAAATCACGGAGGATTCTCAAACATCATATCAGAGGTCAATTTTGTAGTTGGACTAGGGGTGAAGCTACAACATGATTCTTGATGGGGTTGTGGAATCAACTTTGGGGGTTCGTCCAAAATTGTTGTAGAAGTCATGCCAAGCTTTACCTATCAATCATTCTTGTTGGGAATAGAAAAAGGATTTGGCCCATGCCTGATTAGATTTGGACATGAGTAGGAGTTGGATTGTGCTACCAATTCTAATAGGAGTCAAATCTAAAATAGAAAGAAGATGGTTTCCTATGTGCAACATCGAGTTGGACTCGGAGTTGGAAAAGGATTCCTAGTTGCATCCACATGCCATGGAGGCCTATAAATAGAGGCTCTGGGAGTGGCCATTGAGATTATCCCACCAGTTGCTTGTTGGTGCCTTTTGGGGTAGAAGAGCCAGAGAACAAGAATAACTAGGGGAGCTCTCTTGATTGAATAAGAGAGGGTCAATGACTTTGCCTCGAAGCAATGTAGCAGCTAACAGTCGGTGACACATAGGGTGTACTGACAGAGAAGCTCTCTTACTTGATAAGAGAGGGCCGGTGACTTTCCCTTGAAGTAAAGTATATGTTGGTAGTTACAGATGCAGTATTTCCATAGCGGAAATGGTACGACCCAATCAGCGATCAAGAGGGCATCAAGCAGTCCCCAAAAATGACAACAACCTTGTGAGGAGATCAAGTAAAGAAGGGTTTGTACACACCGGGTGTGACTCTCTTATTCCTCATCTTTGTTCTCGTGGTGGAGGGCTACTTGGATTTAGGGGTAATTAAATCCAGGCAGTGTGAGTTGTAATCTTAATTACATAGTGCTTTTTGGTTGGTATTTCCCAGTGATTTTTTTCTTCTTGTCTTGGGGAGAGTTTTCCACATTAAATCCGGTGTTTCTTCTTTGGGTTTATAAGCTTGTAGGTAATGCTTCCACAATAAGTTTTCATCACTTCCGAGACCATATGGATACAACATCCCCAACAAGTGGTATCAGAGCACAGGCTTTAGATACTTATCCAGATGGAGAAGGATGAAGAAGTGACGATGATAAATTTGACAAGCTCAAATTGGAATTTGAAAACTCAAGATGGAGGATATTCGCCATTGCAAAGATCTGTACAATCTGATAAAGGGACAAAAGCCAGAGAGTATGTCTGATGTTGACTAGATGAAATTAAAAAGGAATACTATTGGAACAGATCGAAAGTGGCTCAAATTTTTTGTGTTCCATCACATATCAAAAGAGACCAATGCCAAAGATATACCAAAGAAGCTCAAGAAGTTATATGAGCAATAGACTGCCACAAATAAAGCTTTCTTAATTAGAAAGTTGGTGAACCTCAAGTACTGGGATGCTACGAGCATCATCGAGCATATGAATGAATTTCAATGCCTTGTAAATCAACTGGGGTCCATGAAGATGGTTCTTGATGATGAACTCCAGGCTCTACTTCTTTTGGGATCATTACTTGACAGTTGGGAGATGCTCATAGTGATAGTCAGCAATTCTGCACAGAAAGACAAGTTGACACTTGACCAGGTGAAGAGCAGTCTACTGAATGAAGAGACTTGATGATAAGCCTCAGGTGATAGCCGATCAGAGGTGGACTTCATAGAGAGAAGAGGCATTTATAGAGCGAGAGACAGTGGCAGATCCAAGAGCCATGGTGAGTCCCAAAATCATGAGATGTCTCATCGTAGATCCAAGTCGAAGAGTAGCAGTGGATGCTTCCATTGCGGCAAGCCAAGTCGTTTCAAAAGGAATTGCAAGGTTTGAAAAAAGAAACATGGTTCTAAAGCCAAAGATAAGTAAGATGATGACAAGAATACTACAACAACAATCTCAGATGACAGGGACGATGACAATGATGTGGTCTTAACAGTCCAAGAGCACTGTTTGGATGCTAAGGATGACGATTCTGAGTGGGTGGTGGATACTATATCTTCGTATCATGCTTCACTAAGTAAGGAATTCTTCACTTCATACAGGAGGGGAGACTTCATAGGGTGAACATGGAAAATTCTATCTTCTCCAGAATTATTGGGATTGGATACATTTGTGTTCAAACTAGTGTCGGTTGCATGCTCAAACTAAAGGATGTTTGTCATGTTCCATATTATCTGGTTCATTCTTTGATAGAGAAGGTTGTCATCTAGATTTTGGTGGTGGGAAATGCAAGATCACCAAGGGGTATTTAGTTATTGTATAAGGCAAATTGTGTTGCACGTTGTACAAGACCCAACTTAAGGTGCTCAAAGGCGACCATATATATGCAGTTGAGGATCACCAAACAGATCTATGGCACAGATGGCTAGGACACATGAACGATAAAGGCTTGAAGCTTTTTATCATAGAAGATATTGATTCCTTATGGTAAAGACATTGGTCTCAGTTCATGTGATGCATGTCAGATAGGAAAGCATCAACATGTTTCTTTCAAGACAAAATCAAAGGTAAAGTAGCAACTTCTACCGCTGGTTCATTTTGATTTCTATAGTCCATTTGAGGTAGCTTCATTGGGTGGCAATAGGTATTTAGTCACATTCATTGATGATGCATTTAGAAAGGTGTTGGCCTACTTATTGAAGACCAAGGATCATGTCTTTCAGTGTTTTCATAAACTTCATGCCATGGTGGAGCGGGAGATGGAGAAAAAGTTGAAGTGTCTCCGCATGGACAATGGAGGAGAGTACACCTCTAGGGAGTTCCAAGATTACTGCTCACAACAAGAAATACGGCATGAAAGGACAGAGCCCGACACACCACAACATAATGGTACAACTGAGATGATGAATTGTACCATAGTGGAGAAAGTTAGATACATGTTGAAGACTTCAAAATTGCCAAAGACATTCTAGGGTGAGGTAGTGAGTACTGTCTTCTATCTGATCAATTGTTCTCCATCAATTACTTTGGGTTTTGATATACCTGAGAAGGTATGGACAGGAAAGGATGCTTCTTATGCTCATCTGTGAGTATTTGGGTGCAAGACTTATGCACATGTTCCAAAGGAAAAGAGGTAAAAGTTGGATGATAAAGTGGTGCGTATCTTTCTTGGCTATGGAGATCACTAGTTTGGCTACAGGTTATGGTTCTCGTAAAAGGGACCATGAGCAGACATATAGATGTGACTTTCTGTGAGAGTTAGAGAGTTACAGAGCCTGAGAGTGATGATGCAGATGTTGCGGGATCAGGTGACAGTTCTTCTGATGATGAGTATGAGAATGCTTCAACTTCATCACAGTTACAGTCTTAAGATGTTGAAGAAGAACATCAAGATCATCCTGAGCAATAGAGTGAGAGAATGTCCCGTGTTCCTATTTCATACACATAGTTGAGTGATTCAAATTCACAGTCAGATACTTCTGGGCAGGGGGAGCAAGATCATCACCAGACAGAGTCCTCAGAGCAGCAACTGAGGAGGTCTGATGGAGTTCATCATCCTTTATCTAGATATCTGACATCTCAATACATTCTCCTTACTGATCAGGAGGAGCTAGAGACTTATAATGAGGCACAAATTCATAGAGATAAAGCATGGTGGCATTAGGCGATGTAGGAGGAGATGTCTTCTTTGCATAAGAAAGATACCTATGAGCTTGTGGAGCCTCCCAAGGGACGGAAAGCACTAAAGAACAAGAGTGTTTATAGGATGAAGAAAGAACAATGCAGTGGATGTTCATCTATTGTATCTAGATTGGAGGAGCATCGTCAGAGGGTTTCTATGCCTTGGTACATAAGGTCAGAAATAAAATTTTCATCCAGGGTGGCTCAACTTACCAGACAGGTGGAGCCAACAATGTTCTAGGTGTGGGCATGGAGAGAGAAGTGGTGTTGTCAAGATACTTCTTCTCATTTGCTTGGGAATAGAGTGAAGTCGGGATGAGACTTCAAGAAGATTGATGAAAGCAATAGGATGATGACATGTATGAGGACAATGGATCCATAACATTTGTTGATGGGGTCCAGAGGCACCTCCAAATGATTGCTTAAGACAACGTCTCCCTCATGGTTCAGAGGGGGAGATTGTTGGGATTGGATACATTTGTGTTCAAACAAGTGTCGGTTGCATGCTCAAACTAAAGGATGTTTGTCATGTTCCATATTATCTGGTTCATTCTTTGATAGAGAAGGTTGTCATCTAGATTTTGGTGGTGGGAAATGCAAGATCACCAAGGGGTATTTAGTTATTGTACAAGGCAAATTATGTTGCACGTTGTACAAGACCCAACTTAAGGTGCTCAAAGGCGGCCATATATATGCAGTTGAGGATCACCAAACAGATCTATGGCACAGATGGCTAGGACACATGAATGAGAAAGGCTTGAAGCTTTTATCATAGTAGATATTGATTCCTTGTGGCAAAGTCATTGGTCTCAGTTCATGTGATGCATGACAGATAGGAAAGCATCAACATGTTTCTTTCAAGACAAAATCAAAGGTAAAGTAGCAACTTCTACCGCTGGTTCATTCTGATTTCTACGATCCATTTGAGGTAGCTTCATTGGGTGGCAATAGTTATTTTGTCACATTCATTGATGATGCATTTAGGAAGGTGTTGGCCTACTTATTGAAGACCAATGATCATGTCTTTCAGTATTTTCATAAATTTCATGCCATGGTGGAGCGGGAGATAGAGAAAAAGTTGAAGTGTCTCCACATGGACAATGGAGGAGAGTACACCTCTAGGGAGTTTCGGGATTACTGCTCACAACAAGAAATACGGCATGAAAGGACAGAGTTCGACACACCACAACATAATGGTACAATTGAGATGATGAATTGTACCATAGTGGAGAAAGTTAGATACATGTTGAAGACTTCAAAATTGCCGAAGACATTCTAGGGTGAGGTAGTGAGTACTGCCTGCTATCTGATCAATCGTTCTCCATCGGTTCCTTTGGGTTTTGATATACCTGAGAAGGTATGGACAGGAAAGGATGCTTCTTATGCTCATCTGTGAGAATTTGGGTGCAAGACTTATGCACATGTTCCAAAGGAAAAGAGGTAAAAGTTGGATGATAAAGTGGTGCCATGTATCTTTCTTGGCTATGGAGATCACAAGTTTGGCTACATGTTATGGTTCCCGTAAAAGGGACCATGAGAAGACACAGAGATGTGACTTTCTATGAGAGTCGGAGAGTTACAGAGCTAGAGAGTGATGATGCAGAGGTTGCGGGATTAGGTGACAGTTCTTCTAATGATGAGTATGAGAATGCTTCAACTTCATCACAGTTGCAGTCTTAAGATGTTGAAGAAGAATAGCAAGATCATCCTGAGCAATAGAGTGAGAGAATGTCCAGTGTTCCTATTTCATACACACAGTTGAGTGATTCAAATTCACAGTCAGATACTTCTGGGCAGGGGGAGCAAGATCATCACCAGGCAGAATCCTCAGAGCAGCAACTGAGGAGGTCTGACAGAGTTTGTCATCCTTTATCTAGATATCTGACATCTCAATACATTCTCCTTACTGATCAGGAGGAGCTAGAGACTTACCATGAGGCACAAATTCATAGAGATAAAGCACGGTGGCATCAGGCGATGTAGGAGGAGATGTCTTATTTTCATAAGAAAGATACCTATGAGCTTGTGGAGCCTCCCAAGGGTCGGAAAGCACTAAAGAATAAGAGTGTTTATGGTATGAAGAAAGAACAATGCAGTGGATGTTCAACTATTGCATCTAGATTGGAGGAGCATCGTTAGAGGGTTTCTATGCCTTGGTACATAAGGTCAGAAATAAAATTTTCATCCAGGATGGCTCAACTTACCAGACAGGTGGAGCCAACAATGTTCCAGGTGTGGGAATGGAGAGAGAAGTGGTGTTGTCAAGATACTTCTTCTCATTTGCTTGGGAATAGAGTGAAGTCGGGATGAGACTTCAAGAAGATTGATGAAAGCAATAGGATGATGACATGTCTGAGGATAATAGATCCATCACATTTGGTGATGGGGTCCAGATGCTTAAGACAACGTCTCCCTCATGGGTCGGAGGGGGAGATTGTTGGGAATAGGAAAAGGATCTTGCCTATGCCTAATTAGATTTGGACTTGAGTAGGAGTTGTCTTGTTCTACCAATCCTAACATGACTCAAATCTACAAGGGAAAGAAGATAGTTTCCTATGTACAACATGGAATTGGATTTGGAGTTGGAAAATGATTCCTAGTTGCATCCACATAACATGGAGGCTTATAAATAGAGGCTCTGGTGGAGGCCATTGAGATCATCCCACCGGTTGAGTTGTGATCCCTCTAGTTGCTTATTGGTGCCTTCTATGGTAAAAGAGTCGGAGAACAAGAATAACTAGAGGAGCTCTCTCGGTTGAATAAGAGAGGGTCAACAACTTTGTCTTAAAACAATGTAGCGGTTGACAGTTGGTGACACATTGGGTGCACTGATAGAGGAGCCCTCTTGGTTGATAAGAGAGGGTCAACGACTTTGCCTTGAAGCGAAGTAGCAGTAGCCATAACGACAACAGACCGACCCAGTCAGTGGTCACATCGGCATCAAGCAGTCCCCAACAACGACAACGGCCTCGTAACGAGATCAAGTAAAGAGAGAGGTTTTGTACACACTGGGTGTGATTCTCTTCTTCCTCGTCTTTGTTCTCGTGTGGGGAGGGCTACCTGTATTTAGGGGTAATTATATCCAGGCAGTGTGAGTTGTAATCTTAATTACATTGTGCTTGTTGGTTGGTATTGCCTCGTGATTTTTCTATTCTTGTCTTGAGGAGAGTTTTTCACGTTAAATCTAGTATTTTTTCTTTAGGTTTATATGCTTGTAGGTAACGCCTCCGTAATAAGTTTTCATCACATCTAGGACCGTATTAGTACAACATCCCTAACAATTCTAATACCTTATTTGAACTTCACTGACAATGAGTAATGAACTACATAAGAGCCAAAAATCAAATACATAAAAGACAAAATCCACTATGCCAAACATGAAAAAAATATAGTGTATTCTCTTAAAGTACTAGTTGTATAAGAGCATCATTTGTTAACAGTACATATGTATACATATTTACTTTCACAATAATATCATATATGCTAATGGCTACAAAAATTGTGCTCTATATATATTCAACCAATATTATAAAATTGCAACTTCTTCATCTATAACACGAAATATATACATGAAGTTTTGTTGATATAGAAGAATGTCGTGTGGCTTATGTTCGTGTTTACGAGAAAATTGTATAACCCAGAATTTACCTACGATGGTGAATATTTTTTAAACGTTTACATACTTTATAAAAGTATTGCCAATGCAGACCTAATTGTAATACGTGTATAATCATAAATTTGCTTGAGGGGCCATGAGACTCCCACTGGTCTCGTTTTGGCTCATCCCTGATTTGGATACTACTTAGACAAGATTTTGGGGACCAAATTCACTGTGACGGTTCCCTGTTCCACTTCTGTTGCGATACATCTTGACCATGTACTCTGCAAATGATAATACATTACTACCCTCTTCTATAAGGAGTGTGCGGTTGTGATATGCGCTCCTATGAACTGCTTTTATAGAACGTGCAATAAAAATCACGCGTAGGGATGAAATCAGTGATCGAATCTTCATTCATCATTCCAGATTTGACTAACTGGCAGCAGCATGAGAGCCGTGGGGCCGTTGTAGATTGCCGGGTGGCGGTGTGCCACTGCCACCGCCACTCCGGTGAAGTCCACTCCACTTGCAGCAGCCGCCACGGCACGAGGGAGTGAGTGGAATCCTGCCAGCGAGGAAGCGGGAGGCGGAATTAGCTTCATGCACCGCTCCAGTGGATCATATGGGAAGTCCAGTCTGCGTCGTGTCAGAGCTGCATATGCCAAGTCGATCTATCGCCAGCCAAAACCGTTGCCGAAGCGGGAGTCCTAACCATAACACAATAACTCGGAAGCATTCCGAATTCTGTTCAAATCAACATATTCCCAAAGCTTCATGTCGCTAGCTCGTGGTAGTGCTCCTGGATTCCTTTTGAGTTGAAGACAAAAGATGCCACCCTGTTTGGCTGCCAACGCTAATCGACTTCACACTATTGTCTGGTCTGTCCGTTTCCACCAAAAAGCATGATGATTTAATAATTTGAAAGCTAGCTGCTTGTTGCCATTGATCTCGTTGCCCATGCCACAACCACCAACACACCTTTCCCGCATGTGGCGGATCCATCCACGCATCTCGCGCAGAGCTGCCGGTGGTTGAAAATGGAGACCAACTTAATATACTAGATATTCCATGTTTTAATGGACAAATACTTAGCGCCTAATCGTACACAACTAAAGACGATCCTACACCCTTGCATGATATTTCTATGTATAACCCCAGATATAAGAGAAAGATTGTTTACTTGGGACACGAAATATATATATAGAAAATAAAAAAGTCGCAGTAGCTTTTGATGTTGCTGAATGGAAAGGCTACTTCAACGGTACTCCGACTTTTTGAAAAATACGTGTTTAAAATAAGATTTTTTTCTTAAACGTATGAAACGACCGAATCAATCACAATTTTCAAATACTATGTTTTATACGTGAATTATTCACGTTTACGTTGTTTTCTCGATTAAGACTCTAAGTTAGTTTGAGTGTATATATATGTCTCAACACATACATGTATATATATGTATGTAATATATGTATATGTATATATATGTAATAATTGTAGATATATGTAAGCAATATATATGTACACATATATGTGTAAAACATATACATGTTACAAGTGTATATATATATATTTTTTTACTTTTCTAAATTGTTGACCATACTTTTATCGTACGTTGACGGTTTTTTCTCTGAATTTCCCGCATAATTATCGAATTCCAAAATTTTCAACTCAATCGAATGTATCCTGAATACCGAATTTGTGAATATGCTTCAACCTGTCCATGCTACCCTCTACTCCTCTAGCAATGGGTGGAATCAACCACTGAGAAAAGTGAAATTGGCACTCACATCTTTTTTTTGGTCGGCAAAAAAACGTGTTACTATAAAACCAAAAACTTTAGGTACAAGAGTGCCTCAAAATAAAACTGGATCGATGTGCCTCCACACAGGAAGAACACATCAAATCAGAGCCAAGAAAAACACCTCAGATATCCGAAAACTAAGAGCATCATAGAGACCTATCAGGAAGAACAAAAATAGAAAAGAAGAAGAAGATCACATAAAAACATTAACCACACCCACAAAAATTATCTATGTGATGCTCCTAGCTAATTTACTAGAGACCATTCGCCAGACACATCTTAATCTTGCAAGTTGAGTTGGCTGATAGCTGAGAGATGCACAAGGAGCTAATGAGATTGCATGACCTGCCACATCTTGCAATCTCCCATGAGATAAGAGAACTACCACTTCTAACCCAGCTACATACATAATAGTTAACTATTCAGGCGACATATTCAGACTAAAAGAGCCCCATCCAGGACAAACCTAGGTCTTCAGCATCTAGCCATCGTCAATCCGTGAACACTGACAGAGCTATGTTGCACGAAGAGAGTCCAACCAACCACTTACAGACCAGGCTAACCAACAGAAAAACAAGCTCACTTCAGTCTGAGCATTACACCTATTTAGGTACCATCACACCCATCCACGGAAGGATCATAAAAGGGATTCTAAACAGACCCAGAAAAGTCTATCATGGGAATCTCTTCGGTTCCAGTCCGCCTATGTTTCTTCTTCTTTTTCTTAGACCTTGGTTCCTTGTTCACCCTAAAAAAAAAATCAAAATATGCCTAATCAAAGAAAGTTCTGTGAATACCATTATACCAGATACTACTATAGTAGGAACATATTAGAGAAGGAGCACAAAGACGTTCCATGGTTTTCCACCTCTAGGTTAGAATTAATAAAGAAGAATGTGGTTTGGGGATACCTCTCATTCATTTCTTGTACCACTTATTCTGCTCAATTGATATTTTTGTTTTTTAAATTAAAAGTGGAGTCTATCATATTCATACCACACTCCAAGGACAAGCAAAACAAGGATATAAAAACATCCACCAACATCCGATCAAACCCTCAACCACACAAAAATGCTCCATCTAATGTGCTCGATTAGCTCTCTTCTAAACAACAAAAAAAGATGCCACAGAGACTAAAATCTCAGAGATAATAATAAATCCCAAACCAGCTATGAAGATCAAATCTCATCAGCAACATGTAAAAGACCATCTTCAGAAACATGCAAAAGACCATCTACACTCTTGAGTCGCAACGAGATATAAACCACCCAGCCAAAGGGAAGAAACCACAACTAGAAAGGGAACAACAAAGGTTAGAGTGTCATATCCATAGAAGAAACCTATAATAACTCATCATCGGCCTCTAGCATGCAAAAGTTGTGATTTTTAGCCTTGTGACATCTAAAGTCATCCAAAACTCCATCATAGTAAACCTCTCTCACAGTAACTGCCAAAAAAACATAGTGTAATGGTCATAATTAGATGATCTGCATCGATACTTAGATCTACTTCTACTCAAGTAAAATTGACATCTCCCCTCTAGAGTCATGACACTCATCTTTCTGCCCCTACTCAAGATTTTTTAGTGTAGTTCGTTGGGGGACACGATGATGAGTTTGCGATGCCAAGAAATCCGACAAGCGGTGATGTTGTAGGAAACTCCTTCAACCCTCTTTGTCAGTGACCAAATGTCAGCTAGAAACAAGAATAGTTGGGGACCTTATTCGAGGGATGATGTGAGACCTATCATAATCAGTCACACGTCAGGACACCATGCTACTGTCGCCATCACCAGAGGAGAGGAGGAGTGCAACACTTCCAAGAGGACCTTGTGTGCTTGACCAAACCTTGTGAGCGCAGGTTCACACTCCCCCAGGGACGAAATCTATCACCTTTACAAGATTCACTGAGCATCGAAGATTCTTGAAACTAACTCATATACATCTGGTATATCCTCAGATAAGGCCTCAATTCGTGAAAAAGTGCCTGACGCACCTTTGGGAAATTCTTCCAACGTGCAACTAAAATAACTTGTCCAAAAGGTTATACTATTTGTATGATGGAACCTCCATCCCTGCAAACATATGGTATCTCGACCAACCAAAACCATAAAGATACTCTTTGTCTTCCCAGATCTACTAAAGTTGCTTGTTTGACGGAGACAACTGATCCATGCAGTTGAGGTGGCATTCCCTCGAGCAGGCCGCACGCATCGTCTTCTGATGGTAGGAAAATCAAAGCATTTTGGTCATCAACGTGTTCAATACCTTGAGCATGGGGTCAAATCTTGATAAGAAGACTTTCTAACTCCAAACAAGTGCCACACGATGACCTAGAAACTACCACATCCAAACTCAAGTTTTCTAATGCAAGCGTCCTGGTATCGTTGTTTTCATTCAGAGTGACAGAAATTATCTTTGAAAGGGAGGGTTGCGGTGGGAGGAACATGGCCCTGTAGTGCATCGGCGTACAGGAGTGCAAAATAGTGCATGCATTGGCTAGAAGGCTAGGGTATCAACACTGATAGCAAACCTTTAGGGAAGAACGATGGCCTTGCCAATGCCCACCGAAGTAGGCATCTATAACAAGTGTCCTTTGGGATGGGAAAGAAGGCCTTAAATTTAGAGTTGTCTAGCGATCGGTGGTTCCCACACTATCTAGATCCTCTATCAGAACCTCCACCATTTGGTTGTTGTTGATTGTCAGCAACACCCTCATCCTTGTACCCAACTGATATCACATGGATCATCTTTCCATTCCCAACCTCAACTCCTACATCTTCCTATCCACCAGAGCATGCATCATCTTCCAACAGGGGCTCCTTGTCCATAGGCTGAGGTGGGAGGTCATTCTCAACCACAAGGAAACCTATCTAAACACATGTTGGACTGGCAGATTTGTCTTCTTCTAATTGCGAGTCCTCTGCCAAGGACAGGAGAACGGACTCCACTTGTTGAGAAAGAACAGGGGGTGACACTGATGGAAGTTCGGGATTACCTCCAGGGTCACAATGAGGCATCTCTGGCACATCAGGTTGGTTGCCCAAGGTCTCACTATGACCAAAAAGGTTGGCCAAGTTCTCTAGCGGCACCTCATGATCGATTTTAAAGGAATCCCTAATGAGACTTCTAGCCTGAACCACACGGTAAACAGACACCCGCCCCCCAGACGAGAAGTTTGGGATGATGGGAAGCACAGAATCTCGACTACACTCTCAAGAACCAAGGTCGTCGAGGCCAACAGTGGCGGCAGATGCATACCAGGTTCCCAAACTAGGCAGAGACAGAGCGCGAGATTGAGTGAGAGAGGAGGGAACAAAAGGGAGGTGTGTTGTGTGCTTTCCACATCAACTTTTCACATGATTTCACACACAAATTTAGTTCATTTTGTTCTCATTTAGCCTCTATTCATATTATTCTTGCCACCTTTTTGTTATTTTGCTTATCACATGATGTGTATTGCAGATATACTTCAAAAGGATCAAATTGGAGATAAACCAACTCAAATTCATCATCATTGGGACTTCTCCACGCCTTGCAGACGTTCAGAGTTGTACTTTTGCTTAAATAGCAAAGCACGCGACATGTCTTATTTAAGACACGGCGTGCGCATTTCTAGTTGGCCTAACACTTCAGGCGCAAAGGAAAAGTACACTGTGTGTCCCTCATAGACATGACGTGTACCTGGGAATTCAGAATTGAGTCTTGCTTTTCTGGTAATGTGCATAGCGTGTGTTAATTTAGACACGCCGTGTGCTTTACACTCAGAACAACTGTCGGAGACCAGGACACGACGTGTCCCTGTTAGTTTTAGCAATTTTGAAATATGACCACTCATTTTCAAAGACAAGACCACCCTATGGAGCAGTTATCTTTGGTCATAATTCGAAACTCTTTCGTCCAAGAGCAAGGCTAGTGCAAGGAGGGCAATTTTAGGGTGGAGGAAGGTGGTTTCTTGCCAAAGAACCCCCATTCTTCTTCTCTTCTTCTCCATTTTCTTCTTCGAAGGTGAAATAGAGCTTATTCACTCCACAAAGCTTCTCGAGAGGGAAGTTTGTCTGGTTTGGAGCAGCTGTAGGAGTGGAATTTCATCCCCAAGCCGGAATTCCACTCTTCTTGTGTTACACCTTTGGTTCTCTTAGCTTTTCCTTCTCTGAACCATGCCGAACTCTGAACTTTCTGCACATTTTCTGTTGTACATCATCATGGATGAGTAGTTTCCTTTTCTTGGACATGGGAGAGTAGCTCCCATGTCATAGCATGTATGGAACATGATAATTTCATACTAAATGCTAAGTTGCTTGTTTTTGCACCTTGTGAGTACCAGTTTCTTTCTTCTTGCATGTATGGCTAGCCACTTTATGTGCATGTTTTATGCTCTTTGCTTGATCTGAGAAGATAGGTAGGAGAGTAAGGAGGTGCTATCTTGACAACTCCTTTTTTACCACGAGAGTGGAAATTATGGAGTTGCGGAGTAGGTTTGTGATCCAAAATGAAATTCATATATGGGAATGTTGAATTGAGTTAGGATTGTTGTACTTGCACTGAGAGGTGAAGTGCAAGATACAACTCTCCTTTAAAACAAGTGCTTAGTATGTTTAAATTTCGTGCTCCTGTTCTATGCTATGATATGTTGGTGAAATCCTAAGTCCAAGATACTTCCATTTCTGAAATTTAACCTCTTTTAGTAATCAATTTACTATTTTGCTGAATTCTGAAATTTTAGCTTAATAAGTCAAATCACACCTTTAAAATGGTCTAGATTGTTGAACCTTAGCACTATTGTGTTTAATTGATTGCTAAAGCTCCTTGTGTTCAATCTCAACCAGAACTACTCCCATATACTTGTAGGAATTGGTTAGTTAAGTAAAATATCTTTCTTAAGATTGAAACTCGTTAGTGTAACAACCAACGAGTTTTTGGCACCGTTGTCGGGGAGCTACAATTCATCTAATTAGAGTAACAAGTGCTAATTGGTATTCGAGACTAGATCATCATTTCCATTTTCAAATTTACATATACCTTTTAGTTGTGTTCTCAATATCTCTTGCTATTTTTCAGGCTGTATGCGTTGCTCGCAAAGAGGTCTTCAAACATCAGTGTTGCTAGACCTTGAGATTGAGCGTACTCTTTCAAGATTTAGAAGAGAAAGAAGAGTAGAGCAACCACTGCGAGGAGGTGTTCCACCATCATCACCATCACCATCTTCTTCGTCTTTTGAAGAAGCCGCACAAGAAGATCCAACCATGGAGGATGACCGTCCTTTGAGGGATTTTGCCATGCCAGTTGCCACAAACATTTGTGGAGCCATTGATCTGCCTGCAATGGAAGTGAACAATTTCTATATTGCTCCTTCAATGATGCATATGATCCAGTAGAACCGCTTTGGGGGTAACGTCAATGAATATCTGAATCTTCACGGGCTGAATTCTTAGTGTAAATTAATGGTGTATCTGCTGATGGAGTAAGGTTACTGCTATTCCCGTTCACCTTGAGAGATAGAACCAAGGCGTGGCTTTTATCTCTTCCTAAGAAGTTTATCAAAAGCTGGGATCAACTCTTAAATGCTTTCCTTGCAAAGTATTTTCCGCCGAGCAAAATAACCCAACTAAGGAATCAGCTCATAAACTTTTCTCAATCTAATGGAGAAACTTTGTATGACACATGGGAGCAATTTAAGGACCTAAGAAGCCTTTGCCCTCACCATGGATTGACCAACTGGCTGCTACTCCAAACGTTTTACAATAGATTTTTCTACAACACCCGCAGGACACTGGATGCCACAACAAATGGAGCATTGATGAAATAATTTCCTATAGGGAGGCTTATGATATCATTGAAGACATAGCACTAAACCATTGCCAATGGGGGTCGGATAGGAAGGTACAATCATCCTCTATAGCTAGTTCTTCAACCGGGAAGCAAGGAGGAAGCATATTGTTGATGTCGTTGACCTAATTGCTACTAAACTTGATGTTCTTACACAAAAGTTCGAGAAGATGACTACATTGCAAATCCAATCAGCTGAAGTGATATGTGAATCTTGTGGGAATTCTAGACATACTTATTCTTCATGCTTTGCTCCTAATGCGAATGAAGGGAGCCTTGAACAAGTCAATGTCATTGGGATGCATGGGAACAATCAATACAATCCCTATTCTAACACCTACAATTTGGGATGGAGAGATCATCCTAATTTCTCCTACTGGAACACAAGCAATGCTCAGAATTTCCAACATGAACAGCAGCAACCGCAACAACAACATAACTTCAACCGGAAAAACAATGGGAATCTGTCGGGCTTCAACAACAACAAGGGTTACCAACAGCAACACCAACCCCAAAGTTCTTCCTTGGAGGCCATGATGGAGAAATTTATCTCCACGCAGATGCAACAAAATGAAGAGTTCAGGGGCAATGACAAGCTCTTGAAAGATGCAATTGCCCAACTCTATGTGGATGGCATTTCCACTCATACAAGGATGTTGGAAAATCAAATTGCCCAACAAGCCTTGACATAGCAAAAGAACACTCAATATGGTTCTCTTCCAAGCCAACCAGAGGTGAATCCAAGATAGCAAGCAAATGCTATCACCTTGAGGAGTGGAGCTGAAATCTAAAGACCTTCTCCACCCAAGGAGAAGCGTGTTGAGATCGCCGATGAAGAGAAGCTTGACACCCCTATGGGTGACAAAGGTAGAGGTACAATAGAGGTACCACCTTATATTAAAGCAAATTCACCATTTCCGCTAAGACTTGCAAATACAAAGGAGGATTCAAAGTTTAGGAAGTTTATGGACATTCTAAACAAACTCCACATTAACCTTCTGCTAGCTAAAGTGATAGCAAAGATGTCGTCATATGCTAAGTTTCTTAAATTCATCCTCACTAAGAGGAGGAAGGTGGACCAAGTGGAGACTGTGATGCTTTCAGAAAGAATCAGTTCTATCATTCAAAACTGACTTCCTGAAAAGCTAGATGATTTGGGAGCCTTCACTCTACCATGCAAAATCAGCAACACCACATTTGACAAAGGTCTTATAGACCTTGGAGCTAGTATTAGTCTCATCCAGTCTATTTTGTGGTAGGAGCTAGATCTTGGAGATCTAAAGCCTACAAAGATGGCCATTAAACTGGCCGATCATTTCATCAAATATCCCAAAGGTATCATGGAAGATGTGCTAGTATAAATTGGTAAACTCTATATTTCATGTGATTTTATTGTGCTAGATATGGTAGAAGTTCCATCCAACCCCATTCTCTTTGGGAGGCCCTTTTTTAGAACTATTGGATGCCTTGTTGATGTTCGAGAAGGCAAAATCACACTCTGAGTTGGTGAGGAAGCCATGGAGTTTTTTGTATATGATGCCATGAAAGCACCTTCACGTGTAGAAGAAATTTGTTTTATGGACTCTATTGATTCTATTGTAGAAGAAGATCATGATGTTGCCAATTTGATACTGAACTATTGTGATGATGATGAAGGTATAAATAATGAATATGAAAATTTTGGGGTATTTTCTATTGCTCAATCAGATGCTACTGAAGAAGAAACTCCACTTGTTGATGACAAAGCCAAAGAAAGTGTGGCCAGGAGAAAGGTAGAACTCAAAGCCCTTCCACCAGGACTGAGGTATGCATTTCTTGATTCCGACTCTACTTCTCCTGTCATAATAAATAATGAGTTAACTAGAACAAGAAAATAAACTGCTTGACAAATTGCATTTGTACAAAGATGTCATTGGTTACTCTATCGATGATTTAAAAGGCATTCATCCCTCCATTTTTATGCATAGAATAAACATGGAGGATGATGCTAAACCCACCATTGAACCACCTAGACGTTTAAATCAAAATATGCTTGAGGTGGTTAAAAAGGAAATCTTTAAGTTGGCTGATGTCGGTATCATTTATTCTGTAAGTGACAACCCTTGGGTTAGTTCCATTCATGTGGTACCTAAGAAGGGGGTGCAACTGTCATCAAGGGAGAAAATGATGAGTTGATACAAATGCGTATAGTCACGGGTTGGCATATGTGTATTGATTACCAGCGTTTGAGCAAAATGATTCACAAGGATCATTTTCCGTTATCGTTTATCGACTTGATGCTTGAACATCTTGCAAAACATTCTAATTTTTGTTACTTGGAGGGGTATTCTCGGTTTTTACAGATTCCTATCTACCCCCCTGACCAAGAGAAAACCACTTTTACATGCACGTACGGAACTTATGCTTATCATCGCGTGCCCTTTGGTCTTTCCAATGCTCCTGCGACGTGTCAACGATGCATGATGTCTATTTTTTCCGATTTCATTGAAAACATAATGGAAATTTTCATAGATGATTTTAGTGTTTATGGAGATTCATTTGATCAATGCCTATTGTGACGACCATCTCATGAAAACAAGATCAACGAATTTAAACTAATGCGGAAGTGTTTCGTTAGCAGTGGAATTATTGAAAATCACAAAATTTTAAAACTTTTTACACAAAGGTCCACAAACTGTAGGACTCTTTCATAAAAGAACAAGATAAGTTATTTACAAACTGATTCACTATTACATCTCTGTTATATCACATCTTGAGAGTCACAACATCAACTGCCCTGTTAACTGTACAAGGCAAGATACAAGAATCTCGAGGCATTATGCCAAAATCTCAGATCTATTTAAAACATCTAAAGATTCCTAGGACCTGAGAGTACAGAGACGACACATAGGACATTCTATCTACAAGACTTGACAGATAGTGTCTCCACCTGAGGATCACTATTGTCCCTGATGTTGCTGTTGCTTCTCACCCACTGAAGGGTTCCTTCGTCCTCGGCGTCTACCTAAAAATTTGAATCCCACGGGGGTGAGACAATTGAACAATTGTCCCAGCGAGAGTTATAACTCTCCTCTAGAAGCATTGTTATTGCAAATAATTGAATAGATTTGAGAGGTAAAATTATAATTATTTAACAGCAGGCAAATCATTGAATAAGCTAAGTAGAGCAGTAATCTCTAAGCAATCATTTCAATTATAACTTGATTGAGTAACAAGTCATTTAATCAATAAGGAATATGAAGAACATGTATATTACTGGTCCAATTAGGACTAAATAAACAATGCATCATCAATCATTGTTTCTCATAGTTCAACCTAATAAATTATGCTACACGACTGATTACAATTTACAAACATACTTATGCCCTGAGGAGATGAGATATACCGCTCATACTCCAACCGACCATTACAAAGTTGTAATCGGTACCATACATAGGTCATCATAAGAGCCGGATTTCTATGACCTCATCTTCCTTAGTCAGTGTGAGGATCATCATGTAGGACATCGTGTGTCTCTGCCATAATAGCCTTCCAGTGTATTCTGGCAACTTCCCTATTAGAGTTACAGTGGTATGTTGTACTCTCTTCACCATCGAGGGATTCCTTGTTTATCTCACATCGATGTGGCATTAACAACATCATCGGGAGATTAGTGATACATCATCCCATCATACACATATAATGAAGGATTGAGAGATTAAATGTACATCTCACATCAATTCCTTCATTAGAACGTAAGGATATTCACGTCCATAACCCCCACATACTCAAAAGTATGCTCTCCAGAAGTTTCCTTAGGAAAACCTATTTCACCATCATTTATTTTCTAACAATGATGGATCTATGGTCAGGGCTCTAAATGATATCATTAAATTTGATTATTTAAGTACATTATGGCATTCTTTTAGCATCAGGCATGTTTTCAAAACATAAACTAATAAGACAATTTCTATAAAGAAAGAGTACTAATTGTATCAAGTTCGTATCACATATTGTTAATATTGGGATATCAATCCCTAACCATCTCATCATTATGATTCAGGAATGTGGGTATTCAAACCCTTAGATCATCAAAACACTTGTTACCAAGTAACATATTGCCATCAAGTCATTTAACATTATGAACATGATTGTAGCAATGGAGGTATTTCTCATGGGTCATACAGTTTATCAAGTTCATTTGTTACCTCTTACTAGGCAACATAGCATATCATTACTTTCAAAGCTTATAATGAGCTTTCAATGAATATGGCATCATAACCCTTACATGGCTATCCTCACTTCTTTGTAAAGACCTGCATGACTAACACAATTGATAACATTCACATTATATCTGTATCAGCACAATACAAATTATTTCCAAGTCAAGTATAGAACACCACGGCCGTGCTATCTTGCACGGTCATGCTACAGAAGATTACCATGACCGTTTTACATTACCACAGCTGGTTTCTAGGGTTAGGGTTTCTTATTCACTTCAATTAGGGTTATCCAACCCCCTTTAGCTTTAATTAGGAATAGTAATTCCTCATTTCATTACTTAATCATAGAGCTTCATGCTATAGAGCATAACTCAGAATTAGGGTTTACTATTCACGTCATCACATTAAGATCATACCATCATCATGTATGAATATTACTTCCATTAATGCCCTCAATTAGGGTTATGATTCATTAGCTGTCATAACTAGGGTTTCATGATCTCACTATCATGGATCATACCCTAATTAAGTATCCATCCATATTAGGAGTTCATTATTTGATTAACATTTATATAAGAAATCTTATCTCTCCTCTTTCTATAAGGTGATGATTGCATCACCTTTGATTAGGCTAAGTCAATTCAACATTGACATCATAGGTTATGTCATTACTATTGTGATCATTAAGTCATTACTCATTCAAAGAGTACTAATCACTTTATTCCATCAAGGATACCTTTATGATGGTCACCACTGATTATAACATGCATTAATCAACTAATTACTTGGTCCCTTAATCACTTTAGGTATCTATGAGGTTTAGGTTAATCAACCACTAAACCATCTTGACCACTAAGGTATCAAACGATCTTGACCTTTATAGACCTCAAACGGTCTTGCACACTAAACCCCCAAACAGTCTTGGACAAACCTTGAAATCGTTTGGTGTTGAAGACCATTTGGTCTTGTTGACTTTTGAAACCGTTTGGTAAAGTGTACACTCAAGACCGTTTGCCCAAGATGGGGTGAACCCAGACATCTTTATTTTTATCTTCTCCTCATGAGGAGTAGAATACATTATCATATATACTGGAAGACACTAGAACAGACTCAACAACCTAAGTCCTATGTCTCTGTAGACTTAGCGAACCTAGAGCTCTGATACCACTAAATTGCGATGACTGTCTCGCAAAAACAAGATCAAGGAATTTAAACTAATGTGGAAGCATTTCATTAGCAGCGGAATTATTGAAAATCACAAAATTTTAAAACTTTTTACACAAAGGTCCACAAACTGTAGGACTCTTTCATAAAAGAACAAGATAAGTTATTTACAAACTGATTCACTATTACATCTCTGTAATATCACATCTTGAGAGTCACAACATCAACTGCCATTTTAACTGTATAAGGCAAGATACAAAAATCTCGAGGCATTACACCAAAATCTCAGATCTATTTAAAACATCTAAAGATTCCTAGGACCTGAGAGTACATAGACGACACATAGGACATTCTATCTACAATACTTGACAGATAGTGTCTCCACCTGAGGATCACTGTTGTCCCTGATGTTGTTGCTGCTGCTGTTGCTGCTCACCCACTGAAGGGTTCCTTCATCCTCGGCATCTACCTAAAAAGTTGAATCCCACGGGGGTGAGACAATTGAACAATTGTCCCAGCGAGAGTTATAACTCTCTGCTAGAGGAATTGTTATTGCAAATAATTGAATAGCTTTGAGCGGTAGAATTATAATTATATAACAGCAGACAATTCATTGAATAAGCTAAGTAGAGCAGTAATCTCTAAGCAATCATTTCAATTATAACTTGATTGAGTAACAAGTCATTTAATCAATAAGGAATATGAAGAACATGTATATTATTGGTCCAATTAGGACTAAATAAACAATGCATCATCAATCATTATTTCTCGTAGATCAACCTAAGCAATTATGCTACACGGCTGATTACAATTTGCAAACATACTTATGCCCTGAGGAGATGAGATATACCGCTCATACTCCAACCGACCATTATGAAATTGTAATCGGTACCATACATAGGTCATCAGAAGATCCGGATTTCTATGACCTCATCTTCCTCAGTCAGTGTGAGGATCATCATGCAGTACATCGTGTGTCTCTGCCATAATAGCCTTCCAGGGTATTCTGGCAACTTCGCTATTAGAGTTACAGTGGCATGTTGTACTCTCTTCACCATCGAGGGATTCCTTGTTTATCTCACATCGATGTGACATTAACAACATCATCGGGAGATTAGTGATACATCATCCCGGCATACACATATAATGAAGGATTGAGAGATTAAATGTACATCTCACATCAATTACTTAATTAGAACGTAAGGATATTCACGTCCAAAACCCCCCACATACTCAAAAGTATGCTCTCCAGGAGTTTCCTTAGGAAAACATGTTTCACCATCATTTATTTTCTGACAATGATGGATCTATGGTCAAGGCTCTAAATGATATCATTAAATTTGATTATTTAAGTACATTATGGCATTCTTTTAGCATCAGGCATGTTTTCAAAACATAAACTAATAAGACAATTTCTATAAAGAAAGAGTACTAATTGTATCAAGTTCGTATCACATATTGTTAATATTGGGATATCAATCCCTAACCATCTCATCATTATGATTCAGGAATGTGGGTATTCAAACCCTTAGATCAACAAAACACTTGTTACCAAGTAACATATTGCCATCAAGTCATTTAACATTATGAACATGATTGTAGCAATGCAGGTATTTCTCATGGGTCATACAGTTTATCAAGTTCATTTGTTACCTCTTACTAGGCAACATAGCATATCATTACTTTCAAAGCTTATAATGAGCTTTCAATGAATATGGCATCATAACCCTTACCTGGCTATGCTCACTTCTTTGTAAAGACCTGCATGACTAACACAATTGATAACATGCACATTATATCTGTATCAGCACAATACAAATTATTTCCAAGTCAAGTATAGAACACCACGGTCGTGCTATCTTGCACGGTCGTGCTACAGAAGATTACCACGACCGTTTTACATTACCACAGCTGGTTTCTAGGGTTAGGGTTTCTTATTCACTTCAACAAGGGTTATCCAACCCCCTTTAGCTTTAATTAGGAATAGTAATTCCTCATTTCATTACTTAATCATAGAGCTTCATGCTATAGAGCATAACTCAGAATTAGGGTTTACTATTCACATCATCACATTAAGATCATACCATCACCATGTATGAAGATTACTTCCATTAATGCCCTCAATTAGGGTTATGATTCATTAGCTGTCATAACTAGGGTTTCATGATCTCACTATAATGGATCATACCCTAATTAAGTATCCATCCATATTAGGAGTTCATTATTTAATTAACATTTATATAAGAAATCTTCTCTCTCCTCTTTCTATAAGTTGATGATTGCATCACCTTTGATTAGGCTAAGTCAATTCAACATTGACATCATAGGTTATGTCATTACTATTGTGATCATTAAGGATTTACTCATTCAAAGAGTACTAATCACTTTATTCCATCAAGGATACCTTTATGATGGTCACCACTGATTATAACATGCATTAATCAACTAATTACTTGGTCCCTTAATCACTTTAGGTATCTATGAGGTTTAGGTTAATCAACCACTAAACCATCTTGACCACTAAGGTATCAAACGATCTTGACCTTTATAGACCTCAAACGGTCTTGCACACTAAACCCCCAAACAGTCTTGGACAGAGCTTGAAATCATTTGGTGTTGAAGACCGTTTGGTCCTGTTGACTTTTGAAACCGTTTGGTAAAGTGTAAACTCAAGACCGTTTGCCCAAGATGGGGTGAAGACCGTTTGGTCATGAAGATCGTTTGGTCAAGTTTGACTTTGAAACCGCATGGACATAACCGATCTTGAAACCGCATGAGATCAAACAGTTTGGGATCGTTTGGTCCCAAACGGTCTTGAGACCATTTGGACTCAAATGGTCTTGCAACTATTTGGGCTCAAACGGTCTTAACACCATTTGGTCCAGACCACCTCAAAACCGCAAGGACCAAAAAGTGTCTCAACCACTTTAATTGAGTTAGGGTTTCTAATGTTGAACCCCTCAATCGATCATGTACTTATTAGCTACTCATCAATTGAGTTAATTAGGTCAACCCTCAACTAATTTGACACTTGATTAACCCTCAATTGATCATCAATTAGAGCTTGGATCAATTGGATTAGGGTTTGAAATCGATGACCCTTCAACATCCTTCAATGTGAGTCTAATTGATTTTGAAACCATTGAACTATTATTCAATTTGGTCATGACCTGACCCCAAATGGTCTTGGGATCGTTTGGATGACCTCCAAAAAGTCTTGAGACCATTTTCTCAAGTCAACATCAAAAACCAACTTAACCAATTAATGTTTGATTTATTGGATTGATCACTAGGTCAACAATCAATTGTACATCAATTTGTTACCTTTAGATCTTCAACCACTTGACCATAGTCAACCCTAGACCTCCAAACGGTCTTGGGTGACCCATAAATGGTCTTGGGATCATTTGGAAATCCTCCAAACGGTCTTGAGACCGTTTTCCCATTATTTTATCAAAAACCAAGTCATTCAACTAAGGTTTGAACCCTAGGTTTGGTCACCAAATCAACAATCGATTATGCATCAACTTGATATCATTTGGTCCTCAATTGGTCAACCCTACTTAATCCTAGACCTGCAAATGGGCTTGGGTGATCACTAAATGGTCTTGAGACCATTTGGGTGATCCCCAAATGGTTTTGAAACCGTTTGGGCTACTCAACCCAAACTTCAACATAATACTATTATTGAAATCAACAATTGACCCGATTAGGGTTTAGATGATTGATGGGCCTTGAATTAGTGATTCATTTGGAATTAATTGAGGATCTTTGGTAGGTAGTTAGTCTACATTATTCACAACAGACCTCCAAATGGTCAATGTCTGGTCAACGCATCCAAACGGTCTTGGACCATTTGCTTCTATGCGGTTTGGTTGAAACCGTTTACTCTCAGACGGTTTGGAAAACCGTTTGAGCAAGGGTTGGAGACCGTTTGCTAAAGTAAATTTTTAGATAAACATAGGAATTAACGTCATCATCTTCTACTTTAAGAACAGAGGCTGTTCTTCATGGAATTTCTAGCAAGAACACAAGAGTAGTAAAGGAAGAAGAATAACTAACGATTTTCCATGGAGATGAAGATGCATAAACAAAGCTTCAAGGTTTAGAGTTATAAAACCCACCTCTATGACTGATACAGAGTTCCAAGATTCATATCATTAATGGTGGATGAAGCTCCAGGTGTTGTCCAAGCTTCGTTCTTCAAGTTTTGGATGGAGAAGATGGCTAGAAAGAAGAATCGTGTGAAAAACACCAATAAACCAACCTTGTTTTATGGTTTCCACCATGAATCTGAGGTAGATGGTGATAAAAGCTTACCAAACTAGCTTGGTCATCCTTATTCTGGTCTAGATCTCCTTCTTGGTCGGCCAAAGTAAGAAGATAAGGAAAAGAAGTAAGGGAAACGATCCCTTGTGTTGTTGGAAAAAGGTTCCTTATATTTTTATGGATTTTTTAGAGAAAATGGAAAGAAATAGATATTTCCAATATATATCCACCAAGGCTTCCTCTATCATTGGCCACGTTTCCTCCTCCTAACCTCATACAAAACTCCCTCATTATACAAGGTTAAAAGGAAAAGAAACAAAACACCTTAAAGAGTTGTATATTAATATCCATCTTTATTGGATATTACTTAATATATTATTAGTGTGGGTAGTTTCCACTTCTACCATGATCATTCAAATGAGGCACCCTTCTCATTTTATTTTCTCCACTTGATGCCAAGAAACATGATAGATCCTCTAGAGGGTATATTTTACATGTTGGACCCTAGGTTTTGGGTAATTTGCACTTTACACCAAAACTAGGTTTTTAAAGCACAAGGATTGCTCTACAAGCTATATCGTGGTGCTCAAGCTTGTGGAAACTATACCACTTCATCATATTCATTCTTATGATGTCTCATCATCAGAGGAACATCTTAACATGAGAAAATTGCAAGTTAACCCCTCTACTTGGGTAATTTGCACACTAGTCCATAATTAACAAAATAATGTTTCAATATTATGCAAAAAGGACTGAAATTGAAATACAAGTTCCTCAAAAGCCTTAATTACATTTAAAAATATAACCACAAGCATCTAATCACATATTTAAGCAAAATACCTAGGGTTAGTACATACCCCACGTCAGGGATGTTACAAATTATCCACCCCTTACAAGGATTTCGTCCCCGAAATCATTACAAAAACATATTAAGAGAAAATAGCAGGGTATTTCCTTCTCATCTCTTCCTCTAGTTCCCATGTGGCTTCTTCAACACCACGGTGATTCCAGAGGACTTTTACAAGATTTATATCTTTCTTTTTCAGCTTTTTAAATCTTCTGTCAAGGATCGATACATGTCCTTCTTCATAAGATACATCATCATTCAACTCTATTTCCATAGGTTGCAGAACTAATTGTGTATCAGGATGACATTTCCTTAACATGGAAATGTGGAACACTGGATGTAAATTTTGCAACTCTGATGGTAACTCTAGCTTATAAGCTACCTTTCCAATCCGTTCAATAATCGGATAAGGCCCCATAAACCTAGGAGCTAACTTTCCTTTCCTTCCAAATCTAAGAACTCCTTTCTAGGGTGAGACCTTGAGGTACACTCTATCTCCAACCTGGAATTCTAAAGGTCTACGACGCTTATCATCGTAAGATTTCTGCCTGTCCTGTGTAGTCTTTAACTTTTGTTGTATTATTTTAATCTTCTCAGTGGTCTGCTGCACAAGATCATGACCTAAAAGTTTATATTCATCGGTTTCATACCAACATAAGGGTGATCTACAACGTCTACCATACAAAGCTTCATAAGGTGCCATATCAATGCTATGTTGATAGTTGTTGTTGTAGGCAAACTCCATCAAGCTTAGATGTAGATCCCAACTTCCTGTAAACTGGAGAACACATGCTCTAAGCAAGTCTTCCAAAGTCTGTATGGTTCTTTCTGACTGCCCATTAGTCTGAGGATGAAAGGTTGTACTAAACCTTAAATGTGTGCCTAAGTCTCTATGAAGTCGCTCCCAAAAATGACTTGTAAACTGGGGATCTTTGTCAGAAACAATGGTAACTGGGACTCCATGAAGTCGTACTATTTCATCTACATACAACTGTGCCAGCTTCTCAGCAGAATAGGTTGTTTTGACAGGTAAGAAATGTGTTGTCTTTGTCAACCTATCAACTATTACCCAAATGGAATCATGACCTTTGGCTGTTCTAGGTAAACCAACCACAAAATCCATGGTTACATGATCCCACTTCCACTGTGGTATGGGTAAAGGTTGCATTGTTCCTACAGGCTTCTGGTGTTTGACTTTAACTTGTTGACACACAGGACACTACATAACAAAATCAACAATGTCCTTCTTCAAACCAGGCCACCAATACATATCTTTCAAGTTACGATACATCTTGGTGCTTCCTGGATGCATATCATACATTGAAGAATGAGCTTCTTCCAGGACTAACTTCCTTAAATTATCCACATCTGGTACTATCATCCTACCATGGTAACAAGCTACTTGATCATCTCAGTCATGGAAACCATCTCGTTTCTCACTACCATACTCTAATCTAATCTGTTGAACTACTTCATCAACTTGTTGTGCCTCCTTAATCTATTGTTTCAGTGTAGGTTTTATATGCATCTCAGCTAATAACCCTGATAACAACGATACTCTCAACTGTACATTGTCTTGTCTTAAGGAGATAAGCATATCCCTTCTAGAGCATACCAAAGAATTCATCTATGCTCTATCTAAGGCTGGTGTTGCTGATTTCCTACTTAAAGCATCAGCAACTACATTGGCCTTTCCTGGATGGTAATCAATTATACAATTGTAGTCCTTGATTAACTCCATCCAGCGGCGTTGCCTCATGTTAAGCTCATGCTGAAAAAAGATATACTTAAGGTTATTATGGTCTGTGAAAATCTGGAATGTCTCTCCATAAAGATAATGTCTCCAGATTTTCAAGGCATGAACTACAACAGCTAGGTCTAGATCGTGTGTCGGATAATTCTCCTCGTGTTTCTTAAGATGTCGAGAAGTAAAAGAAATCACTTGTTTATCCTGCATCAACACACATCCTAGTCCATTTTAGAGGCATCACAGAAAACTATATATCCTTTCCCTTGCTCAGGTAACACAAGTACAGGTGCACTTGTCAATTTCTCCTTCAACAACTGGAAAGATTGCTGACACTTATCACTCCATGAAAAAGGAACATCCTTCCTGGTCAACTTAGTCAAGGGTAAAGCTATAGAACTGAAGTTCTTAATGAACCTTTGATAATAGCCTGCCAACCCTAAGAAACTTCAGATCTTTGTCAGTGTCTTCGACTGTTCCCATTGCAGGATAGATTCTACCTTTTTAGGGTCAACATGTATACCTCAAGTAGATATTACGTGTCCCAGAAAAGAAACTTCTGGTAACCAGAACTCACACTTGCTAAACTTAGCGTATAGCTTATGCTTTCTTAGCAAAGTAAGATCTTGACGAAGATGTTGTTCATGCTGTTGATCATCTCTACTATAGACCAGGATGTCATCTATGAAGACAACAACACATTGATCGAGAAAAGGTCGGAAGATTCTATTCATGAGTTCCATAAATACAGCTGGTGCATTTGTTAGTCCAAACGACATAACTGTGAACTCATAGTGACCATACCTTGTCCTAAAGGCAGACTTAGGTATGTCACCATCCTTAATACGCAGCTGATGATATCCCGACCTCAAATCTATCTTTGAGAAAATAGTTGCACCACACAACTGGTCAAAGAGATCATCAATCCTCGGTAGAGGATACTTATTCTTTATCATTACTTTATTTAGCTGTCTATAATCAATACACAACCGCATTGACCCATCTTTCTTTTTAACAAAGAGGACCGGAGCACCCCAAGGTGAAGTACTCGGTCGGATGAAACCCTTCTCAAGCAACTATTGCAGTTGTTTCTTGAGTTCTACCATCTCAGCAGGTGCCATCCTATACGGTGTTTGTGCTATAGGTTGTGTGTCCAGAACTAGATTAATTTCAAAATCAATCTCTCGGGGCGGTGGTACACCTAGAAGTTCTTGAGGAAATACATCTTCAAGTTCGCTGACTATCGGAACTTTAGTAGGGTTAAGACTCTCCATGGTAGTATCTACCACATGGGCCAGGAATGCATAACATCCTTGCCTCATCAGCTTTTCAACAACCATAGCTGACACAAGATAGGTTAGTAGAATCTTTCTTTCTCCTTGAAAGTTCCATGTGTCACTTTCATCAGTGAACACAGCTTGCTTAGACTCACAATCCAAGACAACCTTATACCTTTCTAAGGTATCCATCCCAAGGATTACATCGAATCCCTGCATCTCAAGTGGTATAAGATCCACTCGAATGTGATGTTCAGAAAAGAAGAGGATGCAAGGAGAACATACTTCCTGCAATACAACAGATCCCATCAACGAAGTTTCTAGCAACAAACTATCTGCCCTTTGACTTGCAGTCAGGTTGCAGTCAAGAATCACTCTTCGAGTGATAAAGGAGTGTGTAGCACCCGGATCAATTAAAACAGATACAACGCAAGATGTAGACATATCAGAATATAACAATTCCATCTGACCTGCCACAACCCGAGGGTTGATCACTGCATCAGGTGGATTTATTGCGTAGAATCTTGTCGTTGCTTGTGGTTGATTTGGTGTTCGATGACTGGGTGCCGATGATCCATCTTGGGACGCTTGTCCACGTCCTCTAGCATTACCTAGAAACTGTCACCTTTGAGATCCTTGCTGACTCTGCCTTTGAGGTTGAGTTACACTCACTTCTCTGGCTCTACAATCTTTCATCAAATGTCCCATCTTTCCACATAGGTAACAACTTTTGTTCAGTTGTTGTGGTCTGGGTGGTCCTGTAACCGACATAGATGCTGAACTGTGAGGTCCTTCTAGTGGTAGGCTTCATCCTCTACCCCTATTTGACGTCCACTGCGTCTAGGTACTGAATCTATGTGGTGGTGTAGGCACATAAAACCTAGGTTTCTTAAAATCTTTGGATGATGATCCTTGGAACTGGGGATACATCCTCTTGTTCTTTGTCTGTCTCTTCTCTGACACAGACCTCTCTACCCTTCTGACAGACTCCATAAAGGTAGCAAACCTTTTCATGTTCTCCAGAGCAGACACAGGGGTGGTCAACTCAGCGTTTAACCCTTTCTCAAAACACCTAATCCTTTCTTCATCAGTGGTTTCCATGTGCGGACAGAACCGTAAAAGCTCCATGAACTTATCCTCGTATTCGCTAATGTTCATAGGTGCCTACCTTAACCTCTCAAACTGAGAGATTTTCTCATCCAAAAACGTCTTAGGGAAGTATTTGTTGATAAATTCCCGTCGAAAAACTTCCCATGCAATCTCCACACCTGGCCTTTTCTGTTCTTCCATGGTCCACCAGTGACCAACACTCCCTTTGAGAAGGTACACATCATGTCTAACCTTCTCAGCTTCTGGGATGTTCAGGATTCTAAAGGCCTTCTCTAGTTCAGTTAACCACAAGTCAGCATATGTAGGATCAGCTATTCCAGCATACTCTGTAGCTCCAACTCGGTGAAGTCATTCAAACGTCTTGCTGACTCCTTGTCCTTCAGGATGGGTAGGTGCCCTAGGTACAAGTATAGGCATCCTATCAATCATATGTGTCATGGCAGTCATAAACTGCCCAAACATGGCTTGGACGGCTGGGTTTCCCATGTCAGCTGGATTGAACTGAGGTGGTTCAGGTACAGGTTCCTCCCTTTCTTGGTCTCTTGCATCTTCTCTAGGTGCAGCGACACTACTCTCTGCAACATGTTCCTCGTGTGACCCAGACATCTTTATTTTTATCTTCTCCTCATGAGGAGTAGAAGACACTATCATATATACTGGAAGACACTAGAACAGACTCAACAACCTAAGTCCTATGTCTCTATAGACTCAGCAAACCTAGAGCTCTGATACCACTAAATTGCGATGACTATCTCGCGAAAACAAGATCAACGACTTTAAACTAATGCAGAAGCGTTTTGTTAGCAGCAGAATTATTGAAAATCACAAAATTTTAAAACTTTTTACACAAAGGTACACAAACTGTAGGACTCTTTCATAAAAGAACAAGATAAGTTATTTACAAACTGATTCACTATTACATCTCTATAATATCACATCTTGAGAGTCACAACATCATCTGCCCTCTTAACTGTACAAGGCAAGATATAAAAATCTCAAGGCATTACGCCAAAATCTCAGTTCTATTTAAAACATCTAAAGATTCCTAGGACCTGAGAGTAAAAAGATGACACATAGGACATTCTATCTACAAGACTTGACAGACAGTGTCTCCACCTGAAGATCACTGTTGTCCCTGATGTTGCTGTTGCTGCTGTTCTGCTCACCCAGTGAAGGGTTCCTTTGTCCTCAGCGTCTACCTAAAAAGCTGAATCCCACGGGGGTGAGACAATTGAACAATTGTCCCATCTAGTGTTATAACTCTCTGCCAGAAGCATTGTTATTGCAAATAATTGAATAGCTTTGAGCGGTAGAATTATAATTATTTAAGAGCAGGCAATTCATTGAATAAGATAAGTAGAGCAGTAATCTGTAAGCAATCATTTCAATTATAACTTGATTGAGTAACAAGTCATTTAATCAATAAGGAATATGAAGAACATGTATATTACTGGTCCAATTAAGACTAAATAAACAATGCATCATCAATCATTGTTTCTCATAGTTCAACCTAAGAAATTATGCTACATGGCTGATTACAATTTACAAACATACTTATGCCCTGAGGAGATGAGATATACCACTCATACTCCAACCAACCATTACGAAATTGCAATCGGTACCATAGATAGGTCATCAGAAGAGCCAAATTTCTATGACCTCATCTTCCTCAGTCAGTGTGAGGATCATCATGTAGGACATCGTGTGTCTCTGCCATAATAGCCTTCCAGGGTATTCTGGCAACTTCGCTATTAGAGTTAAAATGGCATGTTGTACTCTCTTCGCCATCAAGGGATTCCTTGTTTATCTCACATCAATGCGGCATTAACAACATCATCAGGAGATTAGTGATACATCATCCCGGCATACACATATAATGAAGGATTGAGAGATTAAATGTACATCTCACATCAATTCCTTCATTAGGACGTAAGGATATTCACATCCATAACCCCCACATACTCAAAAGTATGCTCTCCAGGAGTTCCCTTAGGAAAACCTATTTCACCATCATTTATTTTCTGACAATGATAGATCTATGGTCATGGCTCTACATGATATCATTAAATTTGATTATGTAAGTACATTATGGCATTCTTTTAGCATCAGGCATGTTTTCAAAACATAAACCAATAAGACAATTGCTATAAAGAAAGAGTACTAATTGTATCAAGTTCGTATCAGATATTGTTAATATTGGGATATCAATCCCTAACCATCTCATCATTATGATTCAGGAATGTGGGTATTCAAACCCTTAGATCATCAAAACACTTGTTACCAAGTAACATATTGCCATCAAGTCATTTAACATTATGAACATGATTGTAGCAATGCAGGTATTTCTCATGGGTCATACAGTTTATCAAGTTCATTTGTTACCTCTTACTAGGCAATGTAGCATATCATTACTTTCAAAGCTTATAATGAGCTTTCAATGAATATGGCATCATAACCCTTACCTGGCTATGCTCACTTCTTTGTAAAGACCTGCATGACTAACACAATTGATAACATGCACATTATATCTGTATCATCACAATACAAATTATTTCCAAGTCAAGTATAGAACACCACGGCCGTGCTATCTTACACGGTCGTGCTACAGAAGATTACCACAACCGTTTTACATTACCACGACTGGTTTCTAGGGTTAGGGTTTCTTATTCACTTCAATTAGGGTTATCCAACCCCCTTTAGCTTTAATTAGGAATAGTAATTCCTCGTTTCATTACTTAATCATAGAGCTTCATTCTATAGAGCATAACTCAGAATTAGGGTTTACTGTTCACATCATCACATTAAGATCATACCATCATCATGTATGAAGATTACTTCCATTAATGCCCTCAATTAGGGTTATGATTCATTAGCTGTCATAACTAGGGTTTCATGATCTCACTATCATGGATCATACCCTAATTAAGTATCCATCCATATTAGGAGTTCATTATTTGATTAACATTTATATAAGAAATCTTCTTTCTCCTCTTTCTATAAGTTTATGATTACATCACCTTTGATTAGGCTAAGTCAATTCAACATTGACATCATAGGTTATGTCATTACTATTGTGATCATTAAGGCTTTACTCATTCAAAGAGTAATAATCACTTTATTCCATCAAAGATACCTTTATGATGGTCACCACTGATTATAACATGCATTAATCAACTAATTACTTGGTCCCTTAATCACTTTAGGTATCTATGAGGTTTAGGTTAATCAACCACTAAACCATCTTGACCACTAAGCTATCAAACGCTCTTGGCCTTTATAGACCTCAAACGGTCTTGCACACTAAACCCCCAGACGGTCTTGGACAGACCTTGAAATCATTTGGTGTTGAAGACTGTTTGGTCATGTAGACTTTTGAAACCGTTTGGTAAAGTGTACACTCAAGACCGATTGCCCAAGATGGGGTGAAGACCGTTTGGTCATGAAGACCGTTTGGTCAAGTTTGACTTTGAAACCGCATGGACATAACCGATCTTAAAACCGCATGAGATCAAACGGTTTCGGATCATTTGGTCCCAAATGGTCTTGAGACCATTTGGGCTCAAACGGTCTTAAGACCGTTTGGTCCAAACCACCTCAAAACTGTAAGGACCAAAAAGTGTCTCAACCCCTTTAATTGAGTTAGGGTTTCCAATGTCGAACCCGTCAATCGATCATGTACTTATTATCCACTCATCAATTGAGTTAATTAGGTCAACCCTCAACTGATTTGACACTCAATTAACCCTCAATTGATCATGAATTAGAGCTTGGATCAATTGGATTAGGGTTTGAAATCGATGACCCTTCAACATCCTTTAATGTGCGTCTAATTGATTTTAAAACCATTGAACTATTATTCAATTTGGTCATGACCTGACCCCAAACGGTCTTGGGATGATTTGGATGACCTCCTAATGGTCTTGAGACCGTTTTATCAAGTCAACATCAAAAACCAACTTAACCAATTAATGTTTGATTTATTGGATTGATCACTAGGTCAACAATCAATTGTACTTCAATTTGTTACCTTTAGATCTTCAACCACTTGACCATAGTCAACCCTAGACCTCCAAACGGTCTTGGGTGACCCCCAAATGGTCTTGGGATCGTTTGGACATCCTCCAAATGGTCTTGAGACCGTTTGCCCATTATTTTATAAAAAACCAAGTCATTCAACTAAGGTTTGAACCCTAGGTTTGGTCACCAAATCAATAATCGATTATTCATCAACTTGATATCATTGGGTCCTCAATTGGTCAACCCTACTTAACCCTAGACCTCCAAACGGTCTTGTGTGATCACCAAATGGTCTTGAGACCGTTTGGGTGATCCCCAAACGGTTTTGAAACCGTTTGGGCCACTCAACCCAAACTTCAACATAATACTATTATTGAAATCAGCAATTGACCCGATTAGGGTTTAGATGATTGATGGGCCTTCAATTGGTGATTCATTTGGAATTAATTGAGGATATTTGGTAGGTAGTTAGTCTACATTATTCACAACAGACCTCCAAATGGTCAACGTCTGGTCAATGCATCCAAATGATCTTGGACCGTTTGCTTCTATGCGGTTTGGTTGAAACCGTTTACTCTCAAATGGTTTGGAAAACCGTTTGAGCAAGGGTTGGAGACCGTTTGCTAAAGTAAATTTGTAGATAAACATAGGAATTAACATCATCATCCTATACCTTAAGAACATAGGCTGTTCTTCACAGAATTGCTAGCAAGAACACAAGAGTAGCAAAGGAAGAAGAATAACTAACGATTTTCCATGGAGATGAAGATGCATAAACAAAACTTCAAGGTTTAGAGTTATAAAACCCTCCTCTATGACTGATCCAGAGCTCCAAGCTTCGTAGCTTTAATGGTGGATGAAGCTCCAGGTGTTGTCCAAGCTTCGTTCTTCAAGTTTTGGATGGAGAATATGGCTAGAAAGAAGAATCGTGTGAAAAACACCAATAAACCAACCTTGTTTTATGGTTTCCACCATGAATCCGAGGTAGATGGTGATCAAAGATTATCAAAATAGCTTGGTCATCCTTCCTATGGTCTAGAGCTCCTTCTTGGTCGGTCAAATCAAGAAGATAAGGAAAAGAACTAAGGGAAATGATCCCTTGTGTTGTTGGAAAAAGGTTCCTTATATTTTTATGGATTTTTGAGAGAAAATGGAAAGAAATAGATATTTCCAATATATATCCACCAAGGCTTCCTCTATCCTTGGCCACATTTCCTCCTCCTAACCTCATACAAAACTCCCTCATTATCCAAGGTTAAAAGGAAAAGAAACAAAACACCTTAAAGAGTTTTATATTAATATCCATCTTTATTGGATATTACTTAATATATTATTAGTGTGGGTAGTTTCCACTTCTACCATGATCATTCAAATGAGGAGCCCTTCTCATTTTATTTGCTCCAATTGATGCCAAGAAACATGACAGATCCCTATAGAGGGTATATTTTACATGTTGGACCCTAGGTTTTGGGTAATTTGCAGTTTACACCAAAACTAGGTTTTTAAAGCACAAGGATTGCTCTACAAGCTATATCTTGGTGCTCAAGCTTGTGGAAACTATACCAATTAATCATATTCATTATTATGATGTCTCATCATCAGAGGAACATCTTAACATGTGCAAATTTCAAGTTAACCCCTCTACTTGGGTAATTTGCACATTAGTCCATAATTATCAAAATAATGTTTCAATATTATGCAAAAAGGACTGAAATTGAAATATAAGTTCCTCAAAAGACTTAATTACATTTCAAAAGATAACCACAAGCATCTAATCACATATTTAAGAAAAACATCTAGGGTTAGTACATACCCCAGGTCAGGGATGGTACACCTATGCAACTTGTCTTTAGTCTTAGCCCACTGCAAAGAGGTTAACCTAGTACTAAACTGGGAGAAGTGCCATTTCATGGTACAATCTGGTGTAGTATTAGGCCATGTTGTATATAATAAGGGTATTGAAGTTGACAGGGCTAAGGTGGAAGCTATTGAGAAGATGTCTACACCCTCTTTGGTCAAAAACATCTGTAGTTTCCTTGGTCATGTTGGGTTATATAGAAGATTTATCTAAGATTGCAAAGCCATTATGTTCTTTACTAGCAAAGGATGTTGAATTCATATTCAATGATGACTGTCGTATGACTTTCACCAAGCTCAAGGAAGCTCTTATTTCTTCACCAATCATTCAACCACCAGACTGGAACGCTCCTTTTGAACTAATGTGTGATGCAAGCGACTATGAGTTAGGGGCAGTTCTGGGACAGTGAAAAGATAAGAAGCTTCATGCCATATACTATGCAAGAAAGGCCCTAGATGAAGCACAAATCAATTACACAGCCACAAAGAAAGAGATACTTGCTATAGTGTACGCCTTTGACAAACTCCGACAGTAGTTGGTAGGATCTAAGGTAATCGTGTACAGAGATCATGCTGCCATAAAGTATTTTCTCAACAAGAAGGATGCAAAACCTTGTCTCGTCTGCTGGATACTACTTCTACAAGAGTTTGATCTTGAAATCCAGGATTAGAAGGGGACAGAGAACAATATTACTGATCATCTTTCTAGATTGACTATAGATGCTAGAGACTTTTTGCCTATTGAAGACCATTTGCCTATTGAGAAGCTTTATACACTATCATCCACACAAGTACCATGGTTTGCAGACATTGCGAACTTTCTTGCTACAAGACAGTTGCCGCCGGATTTGACATACCAGCAAAAGAAGAAGCTCTTCCATGATGTAAAGTTCTACTACTGGGGCGACCCCTTGTTGTTCAAACATGGGAGTGATGGCCTCGTCCAGAGGTGTGTTGCTGAAGAAGAGATTGCCACTATTATTTTTGAATGTCATGCCTCTCCTTATGGAGGTCACTTTGGAGGAGAGAAGACTGCATCGAAGATTCGCCAAGCCAGTTTCTATTGGCCAACATTTTTTAAAGATGTCAATTTGTTTGTCAAAGCTTGGGATAAATGCCAAAGGACCGGAGGAATATCTAGACGCGATGACATGCCTCTTAACTCTATCTTGGAGATTGAGGTTTTTGATGTATGGGGAGTTGATTACATGGGACCATTCCCATCTTCTTGTGGCTACCAATATATCCTAGTTGGTTGTGAGTACGTCTCTAAATGGGTTGAGGCCATCCCAACCCAAGCACCAGATGTAAAATATGTAGTCAATATATATCAGGAAATCATTTTTCCTCAGTTTGGAGTTCCTAGAGTTGTAATCTTTAATGGAGGCACACATTTTGTTGAGAAGCAATTCAATAATCTTCTATGTAAGTATGGAGTCACTCATAAAGTCTCTATGCCCTACCATCCTCAAACTTTCAGGCAGGTAGAGGTCTCCAACCGGCAACTAAAGAGCATTCTAGAAAAGACAGTGTCTAGATTAAGGAAAGATTGGGCATTGAAGATAGACGATGCCCTATGGGCATACCAGATAGCTTATAAAATCATCATAGGCACAACTCCATTTGAGCTGATATATGGTAAATCTTGTCATCTTCCATTAGAGCTAGAACACCATGATCTATGGGCCATCAAGTTCTTAAACTTTGATATGAAGAAGGCTGGTGAAAAGCATCTATTGCAGCTGTAAGAACTGGAAGAACTCTGGCTAGATGCATATGAAAATACAAGGCTCTACAAAGAAAGAACCAAGGTTTGGCATGACAAAAGAATCTGGAGGAAAGACTTCAAAGAAGAAGACAAAGTGTTGTTGTTCAATTCTAGACTCAAGCTATTCCCTGTAAAACTAAAGTCCAAGTCGTCTGGCCCTTTTCTTGTATTGAAGATATTTCCATATGGAGTTGTTGAGTTACAAGGCAAGGATGGAGCTTTTAAAGTAAACGGGCAATGTTGCAAGCTATACACCTCGGGAGATGAAGTTCACAAGGGAGCCTCTTGCTCCCTTCAAGATGCATGGTGGACAAATTGAAGAGTCTCACCCTGAACTCTAAATGGAGGATCTTGTGGGAGTTGAACCTACATTAGGATAGATTTATTTTCAAGTTATTTGATTCAAGAACACTATTTAGTTTCATAAATAAGATTGTCATGGATGAATGTAATAGTTTAGACAATTCTATTGCCATATCTATTATTAGTTTTGCACTGATGAGAAGCTATTTTCTGCAGAAACTATAGAAGACATGGGGTGTCCTAATTAAGACACGGCGTGTCACAACTTCCAAAAATATAGCAGTCGAGCCATATCTCCAGGTATACGACGTGTCTTTATTTGAACACGCTGTGTCACTATCCAGCAGATACAAGTATTTTCAACTTAAAAAGACACACACCGTGTCCTATTTTAGACACAACGTGTAACACAACAGAGTAGGTGTGATGACTCAATTACTAATCAATCCATCACCAATAATAATAGCAGAATAACCAAAATCACTAAGAATTAAAACCATTCTGCACATAGATTCTCTACCAGGAAATTCTTACAAAAAAAACTGAAACTTTATATACATGTGGTTCATATCATACATACAATGTACCATCTCTTCTCGAGGATAATGAGTACCAGTTGCTTTACTTTAACATATAACATTTGCAATATAACCCCTCTTCTTGGGTAATTTGTATTTTACACTCAGATTATCATATAGTGCACAAATAGTTTGCAATTGAGCTCAAACTTGAAAATAAACTTCACAAAGAGTCTTAATTACTTTTCAAAAGATTAAAACAAGTTTGTATGTAACTTACTTAAGAAAAACTTCTAGGGTTAAGCCATAACCCAGGTCAGGGATGTTACAGTAGGGAAGAATAAGTTATCTAGAAAAAGAACACGCCGTGTCTTTATTTGAACACACTGTGTACTAATCAATGAAAATGGGCATTTTGAATTTCTAGAAAGTCACATGACATGTCCTAATTTAGACATGACGTGTCTTATAATACAGAAAGGGAGTTCTGACGAGACACATTGTGTGTATTTATTTGAACACACTGTGTCTTTTGTTGAAAATGTGGGTTCTTAACCTAGCACACAGTTGCCCCTCTCACTCACGCCTTCATTCGAGCCGTGTGAGACCTCAGAAGATACTGTGCGCCCTAGCCCTCTACTTTATTTCCATCGTGTGCCCTAGCACACCTAGTATTCACCACCGTGCTCCTTTGCTTACGACGTTTCTTCCTCAAGCTCCAGCTGACGCCTCTGTGTTCTTCTCCCGTCGTCATCCCTTGTTCATGGCATATCTTCTTCAAGCTAAAGCAGATCTCTTCAATCGTGGTCATGTGCCCTAAAACCAAGCACCGCCTTCAAGATCCGGCCACCATCATCCTCTCCAAGTAGCAATCAACAGCCATTGTTTTCTTCAAGTTCCACCGCCATCACCTTCTCCGTGCTCACGCCATCAATTTTCTACCAAGAATGTGAGCAAAGTCCCCTTCGTCCCCTCTCCAAGAATCATCATTGATGCCAAGAAGAAGTGACACGTATCTCGTCAACCACGCAAGGTCCAACACCAAGCGCCGCCATCGATTTCCTCCATCTTCTTCCCCAAAACAGTTGCCGTCCCCATCTACAGATTTCAGAAAATCACCAGACACACGATGTTTACATTTTTGCACATGCCATGTGCATCGTTGCTTCGGTCAGAAGTTCTGCCTCAGCCACACATTGTGTCCATCCAAGCACACGACATGTCTCAGCTGTCAGTAGCAAAAATGGTACCTTTCAAGCTAACCTCCAACCGCAAACATGGCGCCAGCTCCTCCTAAGCACCGACATACATTTCAACTACTTAGTTTTGGGTCACCCCTGAAGAAGACCCGATGTACCAGTTCCTTATTGTAAGGAGGGTACTTCCATGTTGGCTCTCTTGTGAGCAGACACTGATAACTCTAAGGTTTAAGGATGAAGTTCACATGCGCCTGCAAGACTTGGGGCTGAGCTACATCTGTCGTACGGTATCAAATACTTATCCCCTCCTAGTCTATGGATTTTTGACGACGCTTATCATAGAGTAAGACCCACAAAAGAAGTGGAAGCCCTATGGTATCATTCATTTTAGGCTTTTGGGTCGTGCTTTTAAGCTCGCAATTAGGCATTTTTGTGAGTTGTTGGAGTACCATTATAACGGGGCAATTAGTTACCCGCCTATTTTTCACAGCGATGAGTTTTGGTTTGAGATTTCGGATGAGGAATGCCATGAAGCCAAGCAAGCCAGAGCGTCCTATATCCACAACCCTATCTTTCGATATATTCACTGCCTTCTTAGTACCAGAGTGTTTTCCAAGAAGGAAACCCAAGGGGTTGTTGGAAAGCAAGATCTTTTCTTTTTATATGGAATGATGTATGAGCATCCGATCAAGGCTTCTTTCTATATTATTACATGTTTCATGGAGATTAAGAAGGTGAAGAAGAGGGTCGCTGGCGACATCATGTGTGGTGGTTTGATTACTCTGATAACACAGAAGCTTGATGTTGATTTGATAGGACTTGTGGCTCCACCAAGTAGAAACCTGGTAGATATTTAGTACCTTCTCTCTGCAGGGTTGATAAAAAAATTTCCCAACAGTGACACCAAGTTTCGGAAATTCTTCGATGATGATCAGTACATTGACATTCCAGATCCTGAGCATATCACTTTGGATAACAAGGACAACCGGAAAGTCATGTTGAACATTAACGAAGAAGTAGAGGCATCTAGACCTACTGATGATACTGAGGCGCCCCCTTCTGCTCCACCACCTCCCTCCACCAGCACATAGACGGAGTACTCCTGGGTGATGCCTGATGTTAGACATCTATACGACTACGTGCAATAGTGGTTTGATCACATTAAAGGTGGCCTGGATCAGCTGGGCATGCAGTATACTGCAATGCACGACATGGTCCACCACATGGATTTGTGGCACATTTCACAGGGCCACTACTCCATCTCGCAGCTGTATCAGCTGTCGCCACCGCAACAGCCTGAGTCTGTCCCACAGCCCATGCTGATGGAGGTTCCAGAAGATGATCTTGTCAGCTAGTTCTTTCCACCTGACCACAGGGGCGCTGGCCCCTCTTATTGATTTCACCCATGACAGGTATCTGGTTGTTACCTATATGAGTTCAAATGATGCAGTGAGGACATTGCAGATTTTAAGATTAGGGGGTGCAACCGGCCCGTAATGTAGTTCTTTTGTTTTCATTTGCTTTTGTTAGCATTGTCAGTCTTTTATTTCATCCTGTTTCATGTTCTGTATTTTCCTTCATGGCAAGTTTAATATGAAATGAGGTTATTGTGATGGAATGAACTATTGTACCTTGTATGCTTGAACTATTTCGTCCCTTGTACTTCTTTTAGCCACATGCAATAATTAGTAAATAGCATGCATGAATCAAATGAAAAATGAAATTCCCCATGTACATGATCTTGGTTTGCAATTGTAGCATGAACTCTCAATTTTCACATCTTTGATTTTTTAATACATGTAACAGTCTAAAATTTTAGCGAATAAACCAACTATAAAACACTATTTAGAATATGGGATACTCTTATCAAACCCTTAGTACATATACAATCGATTTTTTTTCCAGTGAAAAATTTGCAAAATAATGAATGGAATCTTGTTAACTTAACTTTCTAGTTGACTCTCTTGTGTTGTGCACAGATTTCTTTTATCCTTTTCTCACTTTACCCAATAAAAGATGGCAAACAACTCACATATTATGCTAGCCTAGTGTGAGTCTGATCCGGTAACGATGGTTAGGTGGTAGAAATCAAAAGAGAGTAAAAATAACACCCCAACCGGCAATTCACGTACATGTGAGCCTAAATTAGCAGTCGAGTGCCGAAATCCCAAAAAATCAATTATCATATCTTTTTAAGAAGATATTTCAATTGAGATTGTTAACGTTAGCTAAGATTTCATCATTTACATCCATAGTAGCTGAAAATTTTATGATGTATATCCACTAGTTGTTTGGCTTGATTATCCAAATCCTGTTAGTGTTGTTTAGTTGATCGTTTCGCTTAATTTCTAACCACCATTGCTGAACTAAAATTTCTCTATCTTGGATGTTTAAATTGATATGATGGCTATGTATATAAACCTAACGTACATGGTTGGTTGAGTTTATTTCATATCATCATTTCATTTAATCCATGCATGAGCTTGAATATTCCTTCATTTGTGTGGTCATGCTCTTTTTTCTTGAGGACAAGAAATGGTTCAAGCTTAGGGAGATTTGTTTTATACTTTACACATCAACTATTCACATGATTTCACACATAAATTTAGTTCATTTTGTTCACATTTAGCCTCTATTCATATCATTCTTGCCACCTTTTTATTATTTTTCTTATCACATGATGTGTATTGTAGATATACTTCAAAAGGATCAAATTGGAGATAACCCAACACAAATTCATCATCATAGGGACTTCTCCATGCCTTGCAAATGTTCAGAGTTGTAATTCTGTTGAAACTGCAAAGCACATGACGTGTCTTATTTAAGACACGACGTGCGTATTTTTAGTTGGCCTAACACTTCAGACGCAGAGGAAAAGTGCACGACATGTCCCCCATAGACACGACGTGTAACTGGGAATTCAGAAATGAGTCTTTCTTTTCTGGTAATGTACACGATGTGTATTAATTTAGACACGTCGTGTGCTTTACACTCAGAACAACTATCGGAGACCAGGACACGATGTGTCCAAAGGAAGACATGATGTGTCCCTATCAATTTTAGGAATTTTGAAATATGACTCCACTCATTTTTAAAGACAAGAACACCCTATGGAGCAGTTATCTTTGGTCATAATTTGAAACTCTTTTGTCCAAGAGCAAGGCTAGAACAAGGAGGGTGATTTTGGGGTGGAGGAAGGTGGTTTCTTACCAAAAAAAACCCCATTGTTCTTCTCTTCTTCTCCATTTTCTTCTCCAAACGTGTAGTAGAGCTTCTTCACTCCACAAAGCTTCTTAGGAGGGAAGGTTGTCTGGTTTGGAGCAACTATATGAGTGGATTTTCATCCCCAAACTGGAATTCTACTCTTCTTGGGTTACACATTTGGTTCTCTTAGCTTTTCCTTCTCTAAACCATGTTGAACTCTGAAATTTCTACACATTTTCTATTGTACATCATCATGGACGAGTAGTTTCCTTTTCTTGGACATGGGAGAGTAGCTCCCATGTAATAACATGTATGGAACATGATATTTCTTACTAAATGCTAAGTTGCTTGTTTTTTCACCTTGTGAGTACCGGTTTCTTTCTTTTTGCATGTATGGCTGGCCACTTTATGTGCATGTTTTATGGTCTTTGCTTGATCTGATAAGATAGGTAGGAGAGTAAGGAGGTACTCTCTTGGAAACTCTTCCTTTACCTTGAGAGTGGAAATCATGGAGTTGAGGAGTAGGTTTGAGATCTAAAATGAAATTCATATATGGGAATGTTGAATTGAGTTAGGATCATTGTACTTACCATGAGAGTGCAACATACACCTCTCTTTTAAAACAAGTTCTTAGTATGTTTAAATTTCGTGCTCCTATTTTATGCTATGATATGTTGGTGAAATCCTAAGTCCAAGATACTTCCATTTCTGAAATTTAACCTCTTTTAGTAATCCATTTATTGTTTTTCTTAGTTCTGAAATTTTAGCTTAATTAACCAAATCACACCTTAAAATGGTCTAGATTGTTGAACCTTAGCACTATTGCGTTTAATTGATTGCTAAAGCTCCTTATGTTTGATCTCGACTACAACTACTCCTGTTTACTTGCGAGAATTGGTTAGTTGAGTAAAAGATCTTTCTTAAGATTGAAATTTGTTAGTGTAACAACCAACAAGATGGAAGGAAACATGCAAGGTGGTAGATCTTCAAATCAGGCAACTCCCTGCCCCAACTAGAGGTCGCACCGCTAGGGGGTGCAGACCCTCTAGCTAGTCCCCACGCCACTAGGGTTCATTCCTTTGAGGAAACTATGGTTGGAATGCCAGTTTGAATCAACAATTATTTTGGTCTCAAAATAAATATACTCAATTGATATTCAGTACCATCAACTCAAGGACTGCATCACCCTTATTTTGATTTAATGATTGTGAAGGTGGTAATGATATTATGTTCAAATCTCTACCAATGAACTTCACTCGCACCAAGGGGTCTATTTCCGGTGAATTTCAACATAAGGAATCCATCCAGTAATGGCATTAAGTGTCACACACTTAGTCAGACCTCAAATATATGCAACTTGAAATCTCCTTAACACAAAGTTCGAAGACTTGCCCTTGTTGTAGGAAACAATTTGCACATGATAAGTGTTGGCTATGTGCGCAAGTTTTAATATTTGTAAACTCAAATACTACCACGTAAGTATATGGGTGCGTGTAGTAATATCGAGGTCATCTAAGGAGCAAATGTTTGTTAAGCGTAAGAGTATTAAACTTCAACAACCTAGATCTTTTTAACAAGAGAGATTTTATTTAATTAACTAAGCAATCAAAAGGAAACAAACTAGAATAGAAATTACTTATATTAAGGATCAAATTGGATTGGGGATTCTTGAGAATAAGGTTTCACATCCATATTATAATACGAAGAACAACAATGATCGATAATACTAGAAATGACACAAGGGAGGTTTGTATCCTACACCCACCTTCTGGTAGTGTAGAACAATCCTAACTTTGTATACCACTCCCATGGATATACTAAGATCAGGACTACAAACCTTTGTTCCCTTATACATCCCAACCACTGATGTGGTCAAGCTAGTGCAGCTAAAGCACATCTCCTTACTCTTATACATATCTTCCCAAATTATACAAAGAGAAAAAATCATACATACAAAGTGGCCAGCAAAGCATGTAAGAATAATTAAACACCGATGAACCTTTGAACAGTGAAACAACTAGCATTATATATGAAATTCGTGTTCAACAATGTTATGACATGGGAGTTACTCCCCTATGTCCAAGAATAAGAGATCTGCTCGTCCATGGCTGTAGAAAGTAGATACAAATAGTAGAAAGTAGTTCTAGACATCATAATAGAAGGAAATAAACTTGGATGTCTGTGAAAGATGGTAGATAGACTTGGAAATCCGTTCAAGTAGTCACAAATCCGTCCTTGCTGCTGGAAACTCTCCAGAAAGCTTCACTTCTGAGTGGAGAGAAGAGAACGATAGAGATCCTACTACAATTGTTGGAGAAGAAAGAAGAAGTAGTTTCCCTTCTGAGAAATCAACTATTTTCCCTTTGAACACCTCCAACTCCTCCTCCTTGTTCCTTGCTCGAGTCCCACTCCAAAATGTCTGAATTAGTCTGTGGTAACTGTCCTAGGATGTCTTGGGGTCGTATATATAAGTGTGAGATAGTTAAATTCACATTTGAGTGAAATTTGCAGGTCACACAGTGTACCTTTTATATGACACGGCGTGTCTTATGCGATAACTGAAGTCTGGATAGAGTTCTAGAAAGTTACATGACATGTCTTTAATAAGACACGACGCGTTACTGCAAATCTGGGAGTTCTGGGCTCAATTTATGGACTGTGACACAGGGTGTCTTTCATAAGACATAACGTGTCTTTATTAAGACATAGGGGTGTCTTTATCAGTTTCACCGACATTGATTTTCTAAATGTCTAGATGATTGGGGAATGCGTTAATGGATGTTATGATTGTAGTTTCTCCCCATTTTGATGCCAAATTGTTGTACCTACAAACCCAACTATAGAGCAAGTAAAGGAACCAATAAAGTGGGAAATCTAGCATGATTAAATGTGATTATTAGGTGAAAATGATTTGGAAATGTAACCAAAAGTGATCCAAAAGGTGATATAAAATACGCACATCAAATCCCCCTAAGCTTAAACCATTGCTTGTCCTCAAGCAAAAAGAGCATAGAAACACAAATGAAGAAATTTTCAAGTTCATGCATAGATCAAATGAAATGAAAGATGTGTATAAGACCAAACCAACCATGATCAACATGTTTATACTCATAGACATCAATTCAACTTAAACACCCAAGAAAAATATTTTTAGTTCAGCATGGGTGGTCACAATTAAATGAATCAATCAATTAAATAACACATAGTAGAATTTGGATGACCAAGCTAAACAACTAGTGGATGTGCAACTCAATCTCTCAACTATTAAGGATACAAATGATTAAATATTAGTTAAAATTAACAATTTTAGTTGTACTCACCTTCTTTCCCAAAAATGATATGACAATAGATTACGGGTTCTGACACTCAGCTGCTAATGTAAGCTTATGTGCGCGTGGAGTGTCGGTTGGGGTATTTTACCCTTTTTTAAGACATACCATCTAACCATTATGGCCAAATCAAACTTACACTAGGCTAGCATGATATGTGGGTGGTTTAGCAATCTTTTATGGGGTATGAGGGTGAAATAAGACAAAAGAAATTTTAAAATTTTTCCACAATGTAGGAGAGTCAACTAAATTGCAACATTATCTATATTTCATTCATTTGTTTTGAAAAAATTTCATTGAAATATTGGTTGAAAATGCACTAAGAGCTTTGCAATGGAATCTCGTATTCAAAATGATGTTGTAAAGTTGATTTACTCACAATAGTTGAAGCCATTACATGTTTTAAGAAATCAAGGATGTGAAAGATGAATGTTCATGCTAGAAGCATAAACCATAGTTAAGCGCATGTTGATGGCCAAAATGTTTCATTTGATTAATCCATGCCTTTTATAACTTCTACAAGTGATATTTCTCAACAAAAGAGAACAATCAGTTTGGCAAAGAAAGGATTCAATCCACTTAAGCCTCATATCGTACTGGGTTTGCCACAAGAAGAATAGAAACTAAAACAAGAGCTAAGAAAAAGATGATAAATGGGATAAAACTACATTACTGGACAGTTGCTCCCGCCTGAGCTTGAAATCTGTAGTATCCTCACTATAGAAATCAAACAAAGAGAATAGCAACCAGGTACCTCATCATGGCAGAGTTATCAAGGTGGAGGGCATGTGCTCTAATTTGAGTCTAGGAATTATGGTGCTATAGATCTACGCCTTTTGTCAGTCTCGTTTTTATTTGGGACAAAGATTTAATCTTATGATTTGTTGTAGGAATAGTCTTATAGACAACAATGTTGTTTGTCCCTTCATTCTCTTCTTCAAAATAACTAGAATCAGATTTAAAAGAGATTTTTCTCATCACCAAGAAACGTGCCAAGGCATTGTGGAAAAATGGCATTTATCTTTCTTGAAGAATCACCCCCTTGGAGTATGTGAAGATTTCTTTGTTTGATTTGCATTATCATTGCTTACATTGGAGTCAACACCTTCACATTATATTGTCTTTGATGGTGAAGAAGATTCTCCTATAGCAGCTCCACACCTCAAAGTAACTGACGTGAATGTCTCCCTTGAATTCATCTATAGTTGGTTAGGCAAGGAACCAGAAGGTGTTTTTTGATTGGCAAGGGCTAGTTGAAAATTTTGATTCTCCAACATCCTAGTGTGAGGGGCAATCCCATCCACCTTAGAAGAAAGTTGAAAAATAGCATGTTTCGCAGCTCCATTTGTTGATGAAGCTCATCATTTTTCTGAATTTGAGTTGAGACAAAAGTTTCAAGCATGGACTCTAAATTCGGATTGGGCTATAAATATTGTTGTTGGTGGATGAAATTGTAGATGACATTGTTGTTGAGCTCTGGTATCTCTTCAAATTTTGATGGTGTGGCAAAACATGAAGAATGAGTGTCTCCTGCTGATCTACATGCATCAAAAGTTATTTTAGCAGCTTGCTTTTCAAAAATAGAGCATGAATAAAAAGGTTTCTTGCTCCACTCAGGGCTCCATTGACAATGATTAAGTGTCATGTCTTCAATAATGACATAAGCATCCCTGTATGATTTGTTCATTGAAGCACCATTTGTAGCAACATCATTAGATATCCTTGTATTGGAGAATAAGCCATTATAGAAAGTTTGCAATAGAAGACAATTGCTTAAACTATGGTATGGACAAAGACGTTGAAGGTCTTTGAACCTTTCCCATTTGTCAAACAAGATCACTCCGTTCCTTTGGGAAAAAATTATGAGCTGACTCCCCAATTGTGCGGTCTTACTTGATGGAAAGTATTTGGCTAAGAAAACTTTGAGGAGTTCATGCCATCTATTGATGGAGTTTCCTAGCAAAGAGTAGATCCATGCCTTGGCTCTGTCTCTCCAAGAGAAGGGGAAAAGAAGAAGACAAATTGCATTAGTAGGAACACCATTTATCTTAAAAGTGCTAAGATATTGTAGAAATTCAGCAATGTGGTGGTTTGGATCCTCCATTAGCGTGCCTCCAAATCGGTTATGTTGTATCATCTGTAAATTTATATTTATGGGGAGGGATAGAAAATTCATTTGCCCGATTTGTGGGATAGTGATCGCCCCATATTTTTGTAATAGTTGGAAAAATGAAGTCCTTTAGTGGATGATCATCTTCCATGATTTGTTCTTCTTGTTGGGTTGGTGAGGATGGTGGTGAAGACATCGATGATGATGGTTGTGAGTCCTCCAATTCTGATTGAGGTTCACTCCTTGTACTTTGAAGGTTGTTAATAGTGTGCTCAATTTTGGGGTCTAGAAATATGGAAGGTTCCAGACCCCTTTTGGATCGCCTCATATTGTCCTACAAATAAAGAAGGCGAGTGAAGTATAAAAATGAGAATGAAAGATACAAAAAAATGATAATCATGATGATCATGATGAAAGGTAAAAAATGATGGTGGATATGACACGTGGTGGTTTTATCTAGTCTCACTTATAGTTCAACACTTCTTACTCAAACAAAAATACTGATGCTCCCCGGCAACAACACCAAAAACTTGTTGGATATGTGCGCAAGTTTTAGTACTTGTAAACTTGAATACTACCCCACAAGTATACGGGTACGTGTAGTAATATCGAGATTGTCCAAGGAGAAAAGTTTTGTTAGGCGCAAGAGTATTAAACTTCAACAATATAGATCTTTTTAACAAGAGAGGTTTTATTAATTAACTAAGCAAATAAAAGGAAACAAACTATAACAGAAATCACTTGTATTAAGGATCAAATTGGATTGGGTATTCTTGAGAATAAGGTTTCACATCCATATCATAACATGAAGAAAAACAATGATTGATAATGCTAGAAATGACACAAGGGAGGTTTGTATCCTACACCCACCTCCTGGTAGTGTAGAACAGTCCTTACTTTTTATACCAGTCCCATGGATATACTAAGATCCTAACTACAAACCTTTGTCCCCCTACACATCCCAACCACTCTCGTGGTTAAGGTAGTGCATCTAAAGCACATCTCCTTACTCTTATACATATCTTTCCAGGTTATATAAAGAGCAGAAATCATACATACAAAGTGGCCAACAAAGCATGTAAGAAGAGTTACACACCGATGAACCTTAGAAGAGTGAAACAACTAGCATTATATATAAAATTTGTGTTCAATAATGTTATGACATGGGAGTTACTCTCCTATACCCAAGAATAAGAGATCTACTCGTCCATGGCTATAGAAAGTAGATAAAACAATAGAAAGTAGTGCTAGACATCATAATAGAAGAAAATAAACTTGGATGTTCGTGGAAGAAGGAAGATAGACTTTGAACTCTGGTCAAGGAGTCAGAAATCCGTTCTTGTTACTGGAAACTCTCTAGAAAGCTTCACTTTTGAGTGGAGAGAAGAGAACGATAGAGATCCTAGCTACAATTGTTGGAGAAGAAAGAAGAAGTAGTTTCCCTTCTGAGAAATCAACTTTTCTCCCTTAGAACACCTCCAACTCCTCCTCCTTGTTCTTTGATCGAGTCCCACTCTAAAAGACCTAGAATAGTCTGTGGTAACTGTCCCAAGACGGTTTGGGGTCGTATATATAAGTGTGAGACCGTTAAATTCATATTTGAGTGAAATGTATAGGTCACACAACGTGTATTTTATAAGACACAACGTGTCTTATGAGATAATTGAAGTCTGGATCAAGTTCTAGAAAGTTACACGATGTGTCTTTAATAAGACAAGATGTGTTACTACAAATCTGGGAGTTTTGGGTTCAATTTCTGAACAGCGACATGGGGTGTCTTTAATAAGACACATCATGTATTTATTAAGACACGAGTGTCTTAATTAAGACACAAGGTGTCTTTATCAGTTTCAACAATATTGATTTTCAGAATGTCTAGATGATTGGGGAATGTGTCGATGGATGTTATGATGGCATTTTCTCCCCATTTTGATGTCAAATGGTTGTACCTACAAAACAAACTATAGAGCAAGTAAAGACAACAATAATGTGGAAATTCTAGCATGATTAAGAGTGATTATTGGGTGAAAATAATTTGGAAATGCAACCAAAATTGGTCCAAAAGGTGATATAAAATACGAACATCAATGAGTCTTCTGGGGAAGACAACTTTTAACCCTCATGGACATAGGCACTTTGGACGTTGGGACAAAGGAGGCAGAATTCTATTGAACTAGGAAATGTTTAAGGGATCAACTTTTGTTTATTTTATTCAAAGACAATATACAAGGGATGTAAGGAGTAGGTACCAAGGATGAAGGAATTCCTTACATTTATTTTAAATTAATCGGTACAACTCCAAAGTATATCCTCACTGATAAAAAAGAAGGGATTTATGATATTATTCAAAATAGAATGTGTGACACCCTTATTTTTGGAACCTTGTAAGTATATGATAAAGTTATAAAAAATCAATATAAGACAATTTATGTTTACAATAAGGTTCCATACTTTTTCATGATGTTTGGATATAAGAAAAAAGTATGTATAGAGGGTCTTTTAAGCAATTTGGTCAATTTTGATGTTAAGAATCATTGATTCTGAACCTAAGAATGCATGCATGCTTGTTGAGACACAATGCGATCATAATTCAAGTATGGTGAAGTTTGAGGTTGATTTGGTCATTCAATTGGATGATATATATAGTTGGATTGTACAATTATTTTCACTTAAGTTAAAGACAATTTGGTGATGTATGTGAACTAGGCTCTCACATGCTTGTAGTGATGAAATTAGGAGTGATGTTCTGCTCTTTATGATATATGTACTAGACTTAGTACAACTTTGATGGAGTTTAGAGTTCAATATATGATTTAATTCAAGTTGTAGGACTAGAGAAATCACATGAGCTATATTACGCCAGTTTAGGTTGTGAATTAAATCTTAAGAATGTTCTACATAAAGGATTTAGTTGTATAAGGTGTTGGTAAAATTTTGTGACCAATCAAGAAAATGACTAGCCTACATAAATTTTAGGGGAAATTAAAAAGTAATAGAGCTTTAAATGCATTTTTGAGAAATGAACCAGAGAGAGGGCTGAACCATTGGTTCACGGCCAACCTGTTAGTTCATTTGATCTGGGCCAACTTTGAAGAGGATGCTCGTTTTCAAAAAGGGGGGGAGGTCTCGCGACCACATGTTCTTATGGAACCTGGACTAAACCAGGGTCCGAACAAGGGCATATCTGACGGTTATATCCAAAGGGCATGGAGGTTATAAAAGCGATGTGTGTGGAATAGCGGGAGAGGGCAATGTCCATTAGGGTTTTGCCTAAGAGAAGGCCGAGAAGAAGATGATAGAGTCGAGGAAGACAAGCTGATGGCGGCTGGATGTGGTGGTTTTGAGAGGATCAAACCGCCAAGGGAACCTCTTGGCTCCAAGACAGAATCCAGAGCAGAGGGGGAGAGGTTTTGGTGACGCCCACAGTCACCCTCCGAGCAAGCAGTGGCGTCTGGGATCAAGGATGATTGTCGAAAACCAGTTGGGCGTTCTGCCCTGTTCCTACTGCAGAAACAGAGTGGTCACGCTCCCAGTCAGCTGTGCAGGTGAAGATCTCAATTTGATCGTGCTTGGGTTCCATGGTTGTGCGTGCCTCATCATCAAGGAAAGGATCAGTGACAATGTGAGCTAGATCAGTCTCAGATGATCAGAATTGCTACATACGAAGCAGCAGGCGGCGACATTCTATTTCAGCAGAAGAACAGGGGCATCACGAACTGAATCATGCCCCTCTGAGCGAGGAAGAGGGTGGGTCCCTCCTTGCTAGGCCGCCGGGTCAAGAGGCCCAATCATACTAAAGGAAATCAGAAAATAAGGTAAAAACTAAACGATTCAAGTTTGTTTGCGATACGTTACGAGTTCATAGAAATTTGATGTGGTGTCAGAATAAGACATATAAGGGCTCGTTTTAAAGCTTGGGAGATGGTAAACATGGTAATAGAGGTCTCAGTTCGTGGTAAGTATCATATGATAAAATTAGATTAATGGAAAGATAGATATGATTGTATGTGTTCTTAGTGAACCTTGTTGCTGAGTTCTAGGAAATCAACACCACATGAGTTTTAAAGGTATGTTGTAATGTGAACATGTAGTTTAAATGTTTGAAAAACATATCTTATGATTAGTCACTAATATCAGGTTTTGATGCATGAATTAACAAATATGAGTGTAGGGTGATATTAGTCATAACTTGGATGTTGTCATGATAAAGATAATTGGGATATCGTGTATTCATCAACATGATTTCAGTGCCATACATAAACTAGTTGATTATTGTTGAATAGTATTGGAGTACTAGGATTAATCTGTGAGGTATGTCAGCATGGGTATTTATATTTTTTGGAAACTTTCATGTAATTAATATTGAGCATGTTCAAAATAAGAATGTTATTAAGATAGGAAAGAAATAATAACATAAGTCTTTAGAAGGTTTATTAGAAACAAGTGATGGATCTAGTTGCATACAAATTGGTGTTGGAATTGGGAAATACTTTAGAATAAGCTTGTAATATAAGGAATTGGTTAGATCTGTACATACAATAAGATTACATACAGGTTGATTATGAGATCAAGATAAGTTTAGGGTGGTTTCCAAATATAAGACTAGATTAAGACAAATCATGTATGATAGACTAAAGTCTAAGTAGAAAATGAGTAAGGATACATAATTAATGAGTCTTCTAATGTATTTTTAGGACTTAGAGTTGACTAGAGAATGTTTAATTCTCTACAAAGAAAGTTAAGTGGGCCACGTCCATTGAATTTCATTAGTATTATAATCCATCCTACACGTTCATACAAAGTAACTTAGATATTAAGTCAGTTTTAGACATTCAAATATTAATCTTTAGCCCATATCCTATAATGCTTTTAGTAATCAGACCTTGTTCAGATGAAGTTATGCTACTAGGTTATCATATTATACATTTTTGGTATTTAAGCTTGTTTCAGATGCTTAGTATTTATTCAGTTCAGTATATTTCTCAAGCCTTTAGGCGTAGACATCGTGTATCTGATATCAGAATCAAATTAAGTCATCATGTTAAATTAGAGTTTTTGGTTGAGTTATCTAAATTATAAGAATACCAGATTTAGATTCAATTTAGAAATTAAGAGAAGAGATTCAGATTAAGAATTTAGTTTACTGAGATTTTAGTCTCTATTAGAATACTTTCAATGCATCAATTAAGTAATACACAATTTCTAATATATTTATATTAGATTCGGATTTACATTCAAAATTCAGTACATATTCAGTAATCAACATTCAATTTCAGTGTAAGTTAAGTTTAAATTATGAATTCATTAAGTTCATATTTAAGATAATTAAGTCAAAACCTTCACATAAGGTATTATATGATAAATCCTCATTAAGTCAGTCCTGGGATGATTCAAAGGCATGTGTTGCCAATTCAGAGGCATGTGTTGCCAATTTAGATGAGTGTTTACTCGAAATCAGAGGTACTTCGGTACCAATTCAGAGACACATCGATGTCATTCGGTGGCATGTAGTGCCTATTCATTGGTACTTTGGTACCAATTCAGGGAGTAGATACACCACTTTAGGAGGACTTATCATATAACCGTGACCACAAATAAGATAAAAGATGTAAATAAAAGAAACATTGATTCAGTATCAGATTACATTTTTCAGATATTAGTTTAGCTTGCAGTTACAATATATTCACATTTATATTATTAGAAATTCAATGCCACTTACTCGAAGCTAGGTTTTCCTTTGTGCATGACTGGGGATGAGATGTCTATAGGTATAGAACTTCAGGAGATAGTCATGACAAGGGGATGCAACTACAATTTTAAGAGGCTTGCTTGGTGGGACGCCATCTAGACGGTCCTAGATTTGATATGAGATTTGCATAAAAAGGTATCACGATATTAAGTTTCTTATGTATATTAATTTTTAATAGAGTTTCTTTTCTAAGAATTTATGAGAATGTATTTTACACAATCTATAATGGTTCTTTTCTATCATTATTGCAATGTATATCATTCTAGTAACACTCCCCAATAAAAAAATTAGCTTCCACTCTTGAAATAAAAAAATTGGGGTGTTACAATATGGTATCAGAGCAATAATGTGCATGGCCATCCAGAAAATTCTCATATTCCTAGTTTAGTTTTCCCATTAAAAACCAAGTGAGACTAAATAGATTTAGAAAGAAATTTTTTTGACATTATTATAAAAGAAGTGAGTGAAAGATAGTAGAATCCAAGTTATAGGTTTAGTAAGGAAATAGAAGTTGAGATATGTATTAGGATTAGTGTCAAGCTGCTTTAGAGTTTTAATGTTAGCATTAGACTTGTGCATATTATGCCCTCTCTTTTTCCCACATGTTTGCGGTATGGGACACAAGCTTGTGGGATTTTTAGAGGGGATGTTATATGCATAAATCTAAACTGATTATGTTTGTATCGTTCTTTCTTGTGCATATGGTATGGGACATATGTACTGTCAGATGAGATAAATATGATAAGACATGGAACTTTTAGATATATGACTGGTCGGCATTCATTGGGTGGTAACATAAAAAAAATTGACAAAAAAAGTTTGAGGTAGATGGTCACCTAAACCTAATTGCATACTTATTAGAACCCTATAATGTATTCCAAATGTAGATATTTTAAATAGATAAGTGACTTAGATTTACGGTCATATAATAATTGAAAGGAGATGATGTCTTTTCCTACTATACCTGAAGAAAATTGGAGAATTCTTGATGTGCCTAGGACCTTCATCCCAAGGGAGGATTACAGTAGCAAGTCTAATCATGATGGTTGTTAAGGAAAACACTTGAGGATGGTAAAATTAATGTTATGAACCAAGTTTAAGCTTATAATATGATGATTTCTAGAGGTGACTAAATATATTTAAGGTTATATGTGGGATGTTTTAAGAATATGTTGATACAAGATATTTTATATTATGAATGAAAAATCTAGGATCACTATACTGTTGGGTTTAGAGGATTTTTCACATGATAAAGAGCCTATAAAAGTTGTTTGACTAAGGTATTCATTGTTCCTAAGGATAAGAATCATTTCATGAGGGAGTAGTGTATAAGGTACTTGGGGTTCATCCAATCTAGAGAACCATGATAAAATGAAGAAATTCATTCAGAATGCAAGTAAGATTTTCCTAATTTCATAGTTATGCTCTTCTATATGTTCAATATCTCAAGTAGAGATATGTTATCAAGATTTCTTAGATGAATAAGATCTAGGAATTTGATACATGATAAGATTATAAAATTAGAATGCATTAGTTATAATTAAGTTTACATGATGCGATAAGATCCGTGTATTAATATTTTAGCTCATGGTAACAACATGGGGTCAAAATGCAATAACAATCACATAAGATCATATTTAATGAGATTAACTGAGAATATGGAATTAGACCCATGCCTCAGTGCAAGTCAACTCAAGAGACATGACCATGCCACCTTATTGTAGGTCATGAGACCCTAGTACCAGAGTACGAGTCTCTAGAGAGAGATATGTAAATATAAAGCCGTAAGTATAAAAGAAAAATAGTCATTAATCCTTAACATTTTCCAATAGATTTTTATTTTGGTTGTATCTAATAGTTTGATAAAGTCATTAGACAGTTAGTTATCTACGAGAAGGTCATACCTTAAAGGTACTTATAAGACTTTATGGAAATCATCAAGAGTTAGTGTATGTAAGGTATGCAAAACTTTAAGGTGAGTCATCTCCTATAGTTGAACTGAACTTTGAGGGAAAATTTTCCAAAATGGTGGGTAATATTGTGACACCCTGATTTTTGGAACCTAGTAAGTATATGACAAAGTTACAAAAAAATTAAACATAAGATGATTTATGTTTATAATAAGGTTCCATACTTTCGCATGATGTTTGGATATAAGGAAAAATATGTAGAGAGACTCTTTTATGAAACTTGGTCAATTTTGATGTTAAGAATCATTGATTTTGAACCTAAGAATGTATGTATGCTTATTGAGACACAATAAGATCATGGTTCAAGTATGGTGAAGTTTGAGGTTGATTTGGTCATTCAATTTGATGATATATATAGTTGGATTGTACAATTATCTTCACTTAAGTTAATGATAGTTCGGTGATGAATGTGAACTAGGCCCTGACATGCATGTAGTGATGAAATTGGGAGTGATGTTATGTTCTTTATGATATATGTACTAGACTTAGTACAACTTTGGTGGAGTTTAGAGTTCAATTTATGATTTAATTTAGGTTATAGGACTAGACAAATCACATGAGCTATATTATGCTAGTTTAGGTTGTGATAAATAGTTTAAGTTGTGATTTAAATCTTAAGAAATTTCTACATGAAGGATTTAGATGTATAAGGTGTTGGTAAAATTTTGGGACCAATCCAGAAAATGAGTAGTCTACATATATTTTAGGAGAAATTAAAAAGGAATAAAGCTTTGAATGCTTTTTTTAGGGAAGGATGGGGCTTAAGACAAGTCCCGTAAATTTATTAACTCACTATTATCTAACATAACTACATTGTTCGCAAAATACAGAAAGAAAGACTCGAAATAGAAATTAAGTGACCTAATACTAGCATCTGTTGCAACATCGTGTGCTACAAGATTTGCAAGCCTACAAACGGGAGAAAAACTAAAGGAACTGAAAAAAGAATGAAGATGACAGATGTCATTAATGATAACTCCTAGCTGGTTCCTCCTTGAATAATTTGCATGGAACATATACCATACCACCTATGAGTCGGTTTCCACCATGAGATTTCAGATCCCATGCTCATAGCTTGACTTCAACCCCTGCCTTATTGCTAATGCTTCAGCCATTGTTGGGTCAGCCACATAATCAAGGTGTTTCCCTTCTACCCATCTTAGATCACCATGGTGGTTCCTCCATATAAGACCCAGACCCGTTCTTCTATCACCCTTCCATGCAGCGTATGTATTGAGCTTCACTATCCCTTCCGTCAGTGGGCACCAGCTACTGTCGGTTTGTGCCCAAATTTGTCTATGTCTCCCAGAGCTTGTCTCCTAATGGTTGTGCCTGCCATGATCATCCATAAAGGCAACCATGTTCTTGTGTAAGAATCGTATGTCCCTCTCCTCTTCACCAAAGATCCTCTTGTTTCTATGGATCCATATTGTCCATAATGAGGCAATTAGCAAGTCCCCTTCTTCATTCGTTCAATTCCGCAGAAGCTATAGTATGGCATCACCTGGGTACCAATGAGCAAAAATAGTGACTTCCTCCATCATCTCTTGCCTTCCATGATTCTACAATTCCCAATCATGAGAGAATTTGAACAACATATGGGATATGGATTCCCTATTAGAGTTGCATAGCTTACATAACCCATTCAGATAGAATAACCTATCATGTAACCTGCCCAACGTAGCCATGTTTCCAGAGCACACCCTCCATAGGAAGTGGGATTCCTTTGACAGCCACCATCTCCTCCAAACCTCCTTCTAGAGGTTGTTTTCTTATTGGTTTTGTAGATCTACAAGTTCTACAGTGTTTAGCATCCTGAGCGGTAGCCAGACTTGACAGTATAATTTCCATCCTCACTCAGTCACCAGAAACTCCTATCTTCACTGGTGAAGAGACCAAGTGCAATGGTCTTGATTTCATTCACTATATTTGGTGGGAAATTGCTTCAACGGTCTCCATATCCCACTTAGTGGAGTCTGGTTTTAGGATGTCACTAAATCTGTGTATATGATCATACTCTTCACTCTGATATGTAGCCAAAGTGTCTGTTGCATGGGGTAGTCATTTGTCTTCCCATATATCAATCAATGTCCCATTGTCGGCTACCCTTTGTATTCCTTCCAAGAATAGTGCTTTTGCATTCCATAAGTTGCTCCAGACATTATTGGGATTGTGTCCTCTCCTTTCTGCGAGAATGGTGGAGTTCGGGAAATATCTTGCCTTCAACACTTAATATTCTAGTTTTTCATGTCTGGTATTTAGTCTCCATAGTTTCTTTTCCAGTATAGCCTGATTAAAAATGTGTATGTCCCTGAACCCCATTCATCCTTGTTTCTTTGTATGGTAGAGATTCTTCCAACTTATCCACGAGAGTTTCCTTTCTCCCTCCTTTGCCCCCACCACAACCTCATTATTGAGCTATTGATTGCAGACACCACTCCTTCTAGTAGTAGGAATAGACTCATGATGTAGTTTGGTATTGATTGGGCCACCGCCTTGATGATGACCTCTTTTCAAAGTTTTGACAGAAGCTTCTCTTTCCACCCTTGTATTTTATTTGCTATGAATTCATGTATAAACTAAAAGGCCTACTTCTTGGACCTTCCCACTAGTGTATGAAGCCCCAACTACTTTGCATGTCTCTCTACCTCCGCCATATTCAACAATGTCTTTATCTCATCCTTACAGGGATAACACTCTCCCTTGCAAAAGGCCACCTCTATCTTAGATAAATTTATCCTTTGTCCTGATGCTTGTTCATTCTGGTTGATAATCTTAGCTACCTTCAAGCATTCCTCCTGAGTGTCTCTAGAAAAAAGTATGCTATCATATGCAAATAACAAGTGAGATATGAGTGGCGTATGCCTACTGGCTCTAATCTCATGTAGGAGATTATTTTCCACAACTAAATTTAGTGGCATAGAAAAACCTTCAGTGCAAAGAAAAAAAAGGTAGGGTGAGAGAGGTTCTCCCTGAAAAAGGCCTTGGTTGGGTTTGATTATCCTGGTCCTGCCCCCATTCACAACAAAGGTATGACGTACGGTAAATATGCATTGATGGATCTTTCTCCTACACTTTTCCCCAAACCCCAATTTTTGTTGGACATGATCAAGAAAATTCCACTCCACTCTCTCATAGGCCTTTGACACATCTAGTTTAAGAGACATGTGACCTTTCTTCTTCCCTTTACCTCCTTTCAAAGTATGAACATCTCTTAAGCAATATGGGTGTTGTCTGTGATGAGTCTTCTCGGTATAAAGGCACTTTGATTTTCTGACACATTGGAATTCATGAGAGATTTCAATCTGTTGGCTACCACTTTGGATGTTATCTTGTACAACACATTGCACATACTAATAGCTCTATACTTAGAAATTTCTATTGGCTACTGGGTCTTAGAAATCATAGCTACCATAGTATCATTGTTGTCATTAATGTTCCTTTTCTCTTTCCACCACCCATTGATATAATTTTCCACGTCTATCGCCACCACATGCCAATCTAAACATCTCTATAGAGTCACTCTGTCAGATGGAAGTTGTTGATGGAAAATGAGTGCTTCTTCAGTCTCCTTGATCTTTTTTTTATGTTCCCAAAGTGCTCCTTTGCCCACTTTGTCAATCTTTCTCCGCAAGTCATAATTTTGTCCGAGACACTCAGATCTTCACTTTCCTCCCAACTTTTCTTGATAGTATCAACACTCGTTGGTTCATTAACCCATATGGGTTCAAAAATGAAATGTTTTTCTCCCCGTATTACCCTTCTGTCACTCTTCTTAGTTGAAATAATAATACAAGAATGATCGGGCTCATACTTTGGTAAGTGGATAACTTTGTTATATTTAAAGAGGAGTTTCATATGGTATTTGCCAAGGCTTTATATAGCCTTTCTTGGATAAGGGTTTCAAGTTAGTTTCCTCTCCTCAATGTGAACGGGTCACCAGAGTAACCCACGTCAACCAGAGTGCAATTATCAATGACATCCCCGAAGTTTTGTAAATATCTTTCTGGTTTCATAGGGCCTCTTTTTTTTTCTGCATGAACCATGATTTCATTAAAGTCCCCAAACAGTATCACAGTAGAATCAACTTCCTACACAAGATTCCTCATCAGGTCCCAAGTCTTGACTTTTTGAGGTTGATCAACCCAGTCATAAATACCAATAGCCCTCTATTGAGAATTTCCTTCAGTAACACGACTGTCCACATGCTGATGCGAGTATGTGATTATCTCTGCTATAGAGTCTTTCCACCACATGCCAATTCCTTTTACTCTACCTATGCTAGAGATGCATATCCCATCAATGAAACCACAAGCTTTTTTTACTTCTTCAAATTTTTCGGATAACACCATAGTCTCTATAAGAAGGACCATGTTTGGGCTTTACCTCCAGCACTATGACCGGTGAATTTGAACTGTGTCAGGGTGGCCCATGCTCTGACAGTTCCAACTTAAGATTTTCATTATTGTTTGCGGGGTTGGGAATCCCCAAACATCGCTGCTTGGGCATTTCACACCCCCTCATTTAGCATCAATGTTTCACTATCCTTCCTTTCCTTCTTTCTGGTTTTTAGAAATTGACCTTCCTCGTCTATATCCATGTCCCTACACTCAGACCCTCTTTGTCTTTTCCTAGTGACAGATTCCAATTCAACTTCATCCTCTAGTATCCCCAATCTTGCAGCATTGCTCATCTAATACACCCATACTGGGTGTTTCTTTCGGTCTTTTTTCTGATGCCCTTTCTTCTTATGGTTCAGTGAGATTGATTGTTCCTTCTTGTGTTTAGCTCTGGTCACCATCGGTGTCCTTTGTTGTTCATCAACAAGTGCATATCCACCTTGGTCAGCACTGCTCCTATCATCATGCTCCACGGTTTGTATGGGAATGCTTAGTAGTTCCACGAGATCATCCTCATCTTGGTTTTCCCCTACTAATGGTTTCGATTATGGTATGCCCTATTCTTTAAAGATCTCCAGCAGTTTGTCTATTGAGTATATAATTCCCTTCCTCATCATAGAAGTGGTCTTCTCACCATGTGCTATCGCTTCCCCTACTTGCTCCAATATCACCCTACTGCCATGAAACCATCCTTGGGTCTGTCAACTCTCAAAATCATCAATAATTCTCCCCCTCATATTCATCTTCTCACCATGTACCTACGTTGTAGTCATCATTGTTGGCCCCGCGTTCCCAGTTGGCTGATAAATATACTCTTTCCTGTAATGATTATATCCAGCCCCGCTGCCACCCCGACGTGGCCCCTCTGCACTCGAATTCGCACTCGCCTCATTGTTACTAATGCCTACTATGCTACCTTCCCTACTACTATTCTACCCTTTCTTTGATTTCAGCTTATTCATAAACATGATCTTCGTCTTTGAACTACCCTCACCATAAAACTCCTCCACAACAGAAAACCTTGGCTTCCTTGGAGAGGCTTTTGACCTTGCCCCCCATTGTTTCTCATGGTTGTCCTCCTCTGAGTGATCTGGATAGTCACAGTCCAGGTGCCCTAGGTGATTGTACAGATAGTAAAACATCAAAAGGCATTCATATTTGACTTCCACATCAATTGGTTGCTTGTCCTTGTTTTGGATTCTCAAGACTCATCTCTGTAGTTTTGAGACATTGAGTCTGATACAAACTCTAGTTGAGGCCTCCTAGCCAAGATCGTGTCGATCCAGTTGTGTAACTTCTCACAGGCGGCTTGTGACTGTTCTGACCGCTTCCTCCAATTAGAACCCTAGCGTTAAGCCATAGAGTCTCACCCAAAATGGACTATGGTTCAACACAATCTTGCCCGATTGTCTGTTGGCTTCAATATCCTTGAACAAGAGTAACTTGTTCTCAAAGTTCCATGGGGCTCCATCCATGACTTTCTTCTTATCCTTCTAATGGAAGAACAGGATGACAAAGATCCCTGCTTCTAATTGCTTAAAGATAACCTTCTCCGTAAGAACCCATGCTTGGGTTAGGTTTCACTTCATTGCCTAGAAATTATATAGGCGGTCAGTTAGCAAACGTGCAATCAGAGCCAATTCCATGTGCTCCTTGCCATTGATGGTGTCTTCTTCAAGAATTTCTATCGGTTCTTCTTCATCCTCTATAAGTCTCATCTTTGATCATCTGTCCGCAAGATCTTTCGCCATGTTGGAGACAGGTCCAGGGTGATCAACGCCTTCCTTGTACCTGTAAGAGAGAGGAGACCACTCGGGAAAGGGAGGGTGGCCACCGCAAAACCCTAGTCTCTAGAGCGTCTGGGAGAGCCACGAGGTTGAGAATTATGCCCATTGCCATTTGTTTCCATCCCTGGCTTTGAATGCCTTTTTGAGAAATGAACTTGTAAAAGAGAAAAATCACCCCTTTACTGAAAATTTGAAGAATAAAACATCCATCCTAAACATAATCAAAAGGTATGCTGGAACAGGTGTAAAATTTTCAGATCTTTATATAATGGTCTACAAAAGACCAAAGTGTATAACAACAGAATAAAAGTAATGACTATAATCAATTGTCATAAAAAATTACAAAATTCCATCATATCTCCCATATATGGTTTACATGTAAGATATATCAAAGGATCTAAGATAGAGGGAAGTCTAAACTACTTCAAGTCTTGTCTCCAAAGTAACATCTCCAAGAGCTAGGTTCATGCCAAAATTTATCGTTTACTTGATCTTGTTCAACACCTTGTGCTTTACCTGGGTGGTTGGGAAGTCACCCAGCAAGAGAGAGAAATAAGGTATGTGTCAACAATATGAACATGAAACAAAGATCAGAACATAAATGAAACATAAGGATATAGATTCATCATAATATGAGAAGGTCGAGAGAATGAGGCATATAACAAAAGATTCTTGCCAAAACTAATAAATAATAACTAATTGCATTAATGATTAATATTGGACTAAATTACTAAGTAGGGTTGAAGAACCTGCCGGACCCCAACCTATAGATGAGGGGAGAGTAATCATTCCCAGTCACCTATTAAATATTTTATTTTGGGGAAAAATAACACATTCCCAAGGGCAAAATAACACATGTATTTACTATGGGTGGTTCTACATAGGTACCACTACTATAGCTAAATAGTCAAATAAACCATCATGCTCAAAAAATAGTAATATGGCAAGATGAAATCATCAAATAGTTGCAACATGGCAGTGGGGTTCCAAAACCCAAGAAAATATATCAAATCTAATTTTGAGGCAATTAGAATAAGAGAAACAATAAAAAGGAAATAAGGTTCTTTTCATGCCTCATTATGGAAAATAGGGTTGGTTCACAAATGTCCCAACTTAAGGGTAAGATTTGCACATACCTCTCTTATTTATTTCAATTGTTCACTTTCACCACTTTATCTGAGTCCAAGGTCCACTTTTCCTATTTTCAAGTTAATCACATACATCAGGTTTTAAAATCCATATAAGTGTATTGAAACCCTAATTCTAGACCCTTTTAGAAAACCTGGGATTTTGGACTCAAAACCTCAACCAAATTATTTATTAAGTTCTCCTGATCAAGAAAACATATTTATTTGTCCAATTTGGAGTTTATATAAATTACTTACCATTTATTGGGATTTTTATATGATATTATTTGATCCTCAAAAATCAACCAATGAAATCATGGGAATCAGTACCCAAAACAATTTTTATTAGAAATAACACATTTTTCCTATTCTAAAACATATTTTTACTTAATTTTTGGACATGCGAATCAAAAGTTTTGATTTTTGCAAAATGAACCAATCCGAAAATCCTAAAAACACACATTAGCAGAGAAAATGCATAAGAGAGGGTCAAAGAGCAGGCTACCCTGATGACTTGGCCCAATCAAGCCCGGCCAAGCCACGACATCAACTTTTGGCTTTGACTCGTCCAAACCAATGAATATGAGGGCGAAAAGACAGACTATACCCCTAAGTGAAAAGCAAAAGAAAAAAGGAGACGAGGAGGGCAGAAGTGAGAATGCACAAGGGAGAAACATACCTCTCATCTCACGAGAGACATGGCTAGACAGTAGCAAGCTACTGCTTGTGCCTAGATATGGGAAAAACCTAAAGAAGAAACAATGCCACGATTTGAAGATGTAGAAATGAAAACGAGAGTATGGGGAACCTTACCCCAAAGAGAAATTGCACTCCAAAGAAGCCAAGAACCATGGAGGTGGGCTACACTCTCAGAGAAGAAAACCTGGTTGTGGTGGCTGTGCGAGAAGATCACATACAAATTGGTGCCAGAGAGCAACCTCGAGATGACCAATAGAGGTTTTGGTTGGGATATATGTAGGTGTGGGGGAATGAAGCAAAGAAAAGAGAAGTTTCCATGATGAAACTTGCCCAAGATTTGGGTGTTTCACAAATAATGGAATCTAGTGTACAAATCATGTATCATTGCATGTGGAATTTTCCCACGAGTTTGACGCAACAAAAAAAAAGATCGAGGAACGTGAGAGAAATCAGTGAAAAACTTGGGCTATGTATAGTTCACACGTGCCCCCTCCTACCCCAGGTAGGAGATGGGTCCAGTCCCTAATCTGATAAACATGGGTCCCAGATGATCTCGACCGTCCATTAGGCATGTGACACATCAAATCTATTTCCCAATTAATTTTGAATAAAGTGTGGATGTATTTATTTCTCCTTTTGTCTCTCTTCATTTGAGGGTGTAAATGAATCCCAAATTTAATGAAATTTTAAACCTATCCTATTTTGGACATGAAGAATTTAAATATGGCCTTACTTTTATCTATTCAAGACTCTAGTTATTTTATTTAATTCTTTTAAATGATATCATATTTTCTCTTTCTTATCACATTAGAGACTTCTAGAATTACCCAATTAATGTGAAACTTCACCCATAAGCAAACCAAAACATATGGAACATGAAATTACCATCAATTTTTCCCTTTGAGATTATTTATCACATTTATTTAATATTTGGCTTTTACACACTTTCACTTTCCTAATATACACATGTATATTAAATATTACCCAAATTACATGAAAATTCACTCGAAGACTATATTTAATGTGTAGATTACGAATCCAAGATTAGTTTTCTATTTTGGAGTCATTTAATATTTTATTTCATATTTTGAGGAAAACTCATCTTTTCTTTTCTAAATAAAAGAGATATAGTTATTATTATTCTAAAATTATGAATCTTGGCCTCCAAGCCAAATTAAACCCAAGGAAAATGAGTCTCAAGTTATCTATAACCAATTAGTCTCCCTTTTATGAATTTTATCCCATATCCAATATTACCACAATTTTTCATATTAAATAATTCCATATCACATTAACATGTTTAAAGCATTAATATTCATTCTTTTTTCTCTTCCTTGCACCAAAAGGCTAAGGAATTTCTAGGATAAATTATTTAATCAATATGTCACATAAGTGGTAAATTTACACTTTAGACCCTTAAACTTTCACTGGGCTATTTGTGCTTAAAACCAATTGTTGGCATAAACAATGAACAAATGTTCACCAAATCACTATGATTTCCACAAATTAAACATCAAAGCCAAAAAGGATAGAAATGAAAGGGAAACTTGGAAAAGGGAAAAAAGAGAATATATCTAGATTTCAATTCGTTATAGAACCAGAGAGAGAGGGTTGAACCATTGGTTGATGGCCAACATGCTGGTTCATTTGATTTGGACCAACTTTGAAGAGGGAGCCCATTTTTTTTAAAAAGAGGGAGGTATCATGACCTCCTATTCTTACGAAACTTGGACTGAACCAGGTCCAAATAAGGGCATATTCAATGGCGATATCCAGAGGGCATGAATGTTTATAAAAGTGACACATGTGGAATAGAGATAAAGGGCAATGTCAATTAGGGTTTGGCCTAAGAGAAGCCTGTGAAGAAGAGGGCAGAGACAAGGAATACAAGCTGATGGTGTCTGGATGTGGTGGTTTCTAGAGAACCAAACCACAAAAGGAACCTCTTGGTGCCAACACAGAAGATAGAGCAGAGGGGGGAGGTTGTGGTGATGCCCACAGTCACCCTTCAAGCAAGAGGTGACGTCTAGGTGCAAGGACAATTATCGAAAGACTAGATGGGCCTTCTGCCCTATTCCTACCATAGAAATAGGGAGGTCACAGTCCCAAATAGTCGTGTGGGTGTGGATCCTAATTGGATGGTGCCTGGGTTCCATGGTTGTGCGTGCTTCATCTTCAAGAAAAGGATCAGTGGAGACGTGAGCTAGATCAATCTTAGATGATCAGAATCGTTGGATACAAAGCAGCATGCGACAACGTTCTATTGTAGTGGAAGACCAGGGGCATCACGATATAAATTGTGGCCCTATGAGTGAAGGTATTATGTAATGTGAACATGTAGTTTAATGGTTATGAAGGCCAAATTAGACTAAAGGAAATCAGAAAATAAGGTAATGAATAACATTATTCATGTTTGTTTGAGATACTTTATGAGTTCATAGAAATTGATGTTGTTGTTAGAATAAGACATATAAGGGTTCACTGGAAATCTTGAGAGATGATGAACATAGTAAGAAAGGTCTAAGTTCATGGTAAGTATCATATGATACAATTAGTTTAATGGAATGATATATATGATTGCATGTGTTGATGCTATATTAAATTGATGATGTTGGAGTTAACCTTGTTGCTGAGCTCAAGGGAATCAACACCACATGAGTTTTGAAGGTATTATGTAATGTGAACATGTAGTTTAATGGTTTGAAAAACATATCTTACGATTATTCACTAATATTAGGTTTTATACATGAATTAACAAAGATGAGTGCAAGGGTGATATTAGTCATAAAGTGGATGTTGTCATGATAAACTTAATTAGAATATTGTGTATTCATCAACATGATTTTAATGCCATACATAAACTACTTTATTATTGCAACAATAGTATTGGACTACTAGGATTAATATGTGAGTTATGTCACCATGGGTATTTATATTTCTAGAAACGTTCATGTAACTAAGATCGAGCATCTTCGGAATAAGAATGTCATTAAGATAGAAAAGAAATCATAACATAAGACATTACAAGGTTTATTAGAAATAAATGATGGATCTATTCGCATACAAGTTGGTGTTGTTATTGGGGAATACTTTAGAATAAACGTGTAATACAAGGAATTGGTTAGATGTGTACATACAATAAGATTACATAAGGGTTGATTATGAGATCAAGATAAGTTTAGGGTGGTGTCCAAATATAAGACTAGATTTAGAAAAATTCTATAAGATGAATTAAAATCTAATTAGAAAATGAGTAAGGATTAATTAAGACATATTTTAATGTATTTTTAGGATTTAGAGTTGACTGGAGAACCCAAGGCAAATATTTAGTTCTCTGTAAAGAAAGCTAAGTGGGCCATGTCCATTGAATTTCATTAGTATTATAATTCATCCTACACATTCATACAAAGTAACTTAGTGATTAAGTCACTTTTAGACATTCAAATATTAATCTTTAGCTCATATCCTATAATGCTTTTAGTAATCAAACCTTGTTTGGATGAAGTTATGTTACTAGGATATCATATTATACATTTTTGGTATTTAAGATACTTTCAAATGCTAAGTATTTATGCAGTTTAGTTTTTTTCTCAAGACTTTAGGCACATATATTATGTGTCTGATATCAAAATCAAACTAAGTCATCATGTTAATTCAGAGTTTTTGATTATGAGCTATATAAAGAATAAGAATACCAGATTTAGATTCAATTCATAAATTAAGAGCAAAAATTCAGATTAAGAATTTAGTTTACTAAGATTATAGTTTCTAACAGAATACTTTTAATGCATCAGTTAAGTAAGAAAAACTTTCTAAGATATTCTGATTAGATTCAGATTTACATTCAGAATTTAGTACATATTTAGTTATCAACATTCAGTTTTAGTGTAAGATAAGTTCAAATTCAGAATTCAATAAGTTCAGATTTAAGATAATTAAGTCAAAATCTTCACATAAGACATTATATGATAAGTCCTCATTCAGTTAGTCTTGGGATGACTCAGAGGCATGTGTTACCAATTCAAAGGCATGTGTTGCAAATTTAGATGAGTTTTTACTCCAATTCAAAGGTACTTTGGTACCAATTTTGAGACACCTCAGTGTCATTCACTGGCATGTAGTGCCAATTCAAAGGTACTTTGGTACCAATTCAGGGCATAGATAAGCCAAATCATGGGGACATACTGTATAATGGTTGCCAAAAATTAGATAAAAGATGTAAATAAAAGACACATCAATTCAATATCAGTTTACAATTTTCAGATATTAGTTCATCTTTCGGTGATAATATATTAACATTTATATCTTATTATTTATTCAATTCTAGTTACTCTAACCTAGGTTTACCTTTGTGCATGGCTGGGGTCAAGATGTCTGGAGGTACAGAACTTCAGGAGATAGTCATGAAAAGGGATACAATTTTAAGATGTTTTCTTGGTGGGGTGTCATCTACATGGTCCTAGATTTAATATGAGATTTGTATAAAAAGGTATTGCGGTATTAAGTTTCTTATGTATATTAAGATGTAATCCAGTTTCCTTCTTAAGAATTTATGAGAGTGTATATTTACACAGCCTATAATGCTTAGTTTCTTTTATTATTGTAATGTATATCATGCTAGTAACACTCCCCAGTAAAAAAAATAGCTTCCGTTCATGAAATTTGAAAATCAGGGTGTTATAGTTGTCTTTGAGTTGGCTTAAATCTTGCAGGAGCTTCATAGTCTGCTTGGCTGAGTTCTATGTTTTGCTTGAAGTCAGATAAGAGAAGAATACTGGTAATATGGTGCAAAATGCATACAACAGTGGCGTACAGAAGGGCTTTTAACTCAGCCTTCAGTGCGTTGGAGACATGGCCTATCCTCCCGCAATCCCTCACTAGGGTGTCATCGATGGAGGTTATGTAGAGACCAAATGCATATGTCCCCGACTCCTTAATAAAATCTACATCAACAAAGGCCAAAAAGTTTCTGTTGTATAGAGAAATAGGAATTGTTTCTACTTCTTTCTCCTCTGGATGTTGCATAGGAATCTCCTTGATCGTCCTCATTCTTTCAAAAATGAATTTTGATAGTATGAGTGTTGGTTTTCTCTCACCCTGATGGACAAGCTCGTTTCTAGCCGTCGACAGGTGCCAACATGCAATGGCTGGCAAGGGATCAATGTTGGATCTAGTGATGATGTCCATAATCCATGAGTCAGGACTACATTGCGAGATCATTGAAGTCATTCCAAGATTACTCCATACTGTACATGTGGGGCCAGACCCTAAGGCAATGAGTAATGGATTATGGGGCACTATTGCATTGTGGACAAACTTCATAGTAATCAATGTGTCTTCTAACCATCTCCTCTTTTTTAAGCAAGGTCTTATGTGCTATAACCCATAGAAAAATTTAACACATTCTGGAGCATGAAGCTTCAATAGTAAATTCCAGTTCCATTCACAATGAACTTCTTTGTTTCTAGAAGCCATCTATATGCATACTTGGGGGTGAAGGAGCCATCATTCTCACCATTCCAAGCCCATTCCTCTGGACCTTTGAGACTAGGTGATGGAGATACAGATCGAATTCGATCTACTATCATAATTTAGTGTAAAATTCTCTCTACTAAAAAGTTTGATTCAATTTAATATATTTAGCTTTTTCTTTCTTCCATCCCCCATTCATTGGAACATTCTGGGGAATCATATTTAATATTGGTTTATTCTATTATTAATCCCTCTATAAGACCTTATATGCTGATTTTCATGCAAGACCCTTTAAGTCTTATATATTGTCTAAAATTGTTATATTAGGTTGAAAGAATTTTAACTAGGACAAATGCACTACGTATTTTTTACTGGATAAGTAAGGGTAAAGAAAACCAAGATACCTAAGAATTGGGTATGCCACATAGGATGTAGGACCTGCACAAGATGTAGGATATTTTTAATTCATATCCAAAATGGATGAGGCAATCAAGCACAATACTTCATAATTGATCAGTCATATCCATTAGAATTTGTCTAAGGGGAGGGTTCAGTTGCAAATGGCTCTTTGCATTGTTTCCTTCTAGTGGTTGAGTCTTTGTCGCTATTTGTTTGAGCCCTGAGTGATCAATTGCAGCGTGTATAACTTATCTAATAGGGTTTTCACTTGCAAGCATGGCTTCATTACACTCTACAAGTTTAATGATTTTTCCACATGCGTGTCACTAGGCAAGTTGGTAACGATCAAATTGTTACTTGTGTGCCTGACCCCATTGGCTTGTGTTCATCTGGAAGGCTTGCCTTCATGTCTTTGAAGAGCTATAAACATCAAGTGAGCTACCCACTCATCATTCCACTCTTTGGGTCTCTTGGGTCGTGCAACTTTCCCACTCAACCTACATAAAGCATTGGCCAGTTCTTAACCATTACCAAGAGTTATGTTTGAGATTTTCCAGCTCCTTATGAGCTTCAACCAAGTCACCTAAGATTTATTTGTGCTTAGAATAACTTCATCAGAGCTACGTCGAGGTGCATACAAGCTTTAACCATTGGTGCAAGTACCACATCATGACTTCTCTACATCTATTTGGCCAAGTCTCTCCCCTTGAGGAATCGTTGGGCCATCACAAGTGTCCTTGGTCAGATGGTGTGCTACCCCCCACACACATCCCTTTGAGAGTAACCATCCATCCAAACTCCATTTATGCTCCTAGCCTTAGTGCAATCCTACCACTAAGTTGTTCAACTACTAGCTTTCCCCATAGTTGAAACAATGGTGTAACATGCCTTTCACGCCTCATAAGTTTGACGTCCTTCTCCAAAACTTAAAGTGTGGCAACATTGAGCTCCTTCGAGAGTCAAATTTGCCTTAGCATTATCCCTAGTTGAAGCATAAACAAAAAATTCCTATCTTTCTTGACGAGGAAACTCTGCAATCCTATCTCTCGTAGTTTGTCTTTGACTTAGTGTTATTACTATGCAAAGTCATGAAAACTTATCCATTTTGGTCGATAGAGGTTGCAGAAACCTTTTTCACTTAGGCGTTAGTATTAAATTGAAGATTTTGGTGATGTTGCAGTCCTATAATATCCTCCCCCATACATTGACAATGGAAGAGACATATCTCTTTGTTGTCTTGGCCAACAATGACTTGGCAATGTCCCATCAACTCTTGCTCTTTGGACCTGATGTTAGAATCCATCATCTGGTGTTGTCTACTCACACCTCCCTCTAAGAGTCGATCCTTTTACAATGTAAGGAAGAAAAGATAGTTCTATTCCCTAGACAACAACAACTTAGAAAATACATGTTGAGTGTTACTCTATGGTCATGGTGTTGCATACCAGGAACAAGTTTTGTCCCCACGCCTCTCACCAAGAGATGAGTTTTGGCAACTTTGGGTATAAAGCTTCATGAAGTTGTAATTTCCCAATCATGTCTATCACTATAAAAACCACTAGTTTAGGATTGAGGTTGTTTGGTGGGAATCCAACTAGCCATTCGTGTTCCTTCCTATACTTAACAATTCTTCTAAATAGTTAATTTTTCAAGTGCAATCATTGCACGATAGCACTTAGAAGCTTGATAATGGGTACTCAACTTCCCTCTTTGTTGGTGGAGTCCATAACTCTAGAAGCATTCCATCAAAATTTCAAAGTCCATCGAGCAACCTTCCCACCTTTGAGCAAGTAGTGATATTCTAGGGTGCTAGGATCAGAGTGATGTGAGTGAACCATCTAATTTGAAATTCAAGCCTGCCATGGAGGGATTAGACTAACCAAACAATTTTTATTACTTACTAAAAATTAGCTTATTTTTCTTTTTCTTAAATTCATAGAACTAATTATGTGAGAACCCGTTACACTAAATGAGATTACTCAAAACATAAAACACAATCAATCACTAACTAATCACATACCCAAAACCCACTCATAACATTTGTATAAGAGCCCAACATCTTTCATATATCCATACTATGCCACACAAATAAGCATTAATATGCTAACAAAAGTCTGATTCATTTGAAACACCATATACAAACTTTTTCTCGCCCGAACCTGAGAGTAAAAGGACGACTCTAGGACACACTAGACATCTAATCAACTTTATCAAAGATTCATTACTATAGCTCCTCTTTGCTGCCACATGTTTATTTTCGTCACTTCCGATTACCTAAAAAAATGTGACGAACCACAAGGGTGAGACCCATATCCTAGCAAGAGATATAACATCCAACAATGATTATTGATTACAACATTTTTAAGTAATTAAATAGTTAAGAAGTTTAATCAAATATAACCAATAAGCTCAGCAACACTGATGATTAATGAAATACATAAAGGAGTAGATAATAACTATCATCATTATCCAGACTATCATCCTTTATCTTGTTGTCAATATAAGCAATTCAGTAGCATATGCATATCTAGCATCTTGAGCAAGTCTAGTAATATAGAATCTATATCATTATGAATAAGTCTAGACACATAAGCATTGCTAACAACATTAGCATGTATAATAGGTTGAACATATCAACATCATAAAAAGAGCTAACAACATAAGCACAATTATCAAGATAAGCATGATTAGCATTATATGCATCTCTAGTTACAAAGGCATGGTTAGCATGCTAAAAATAACTAACAACATGAGATAGCTAGCATCCTGATTATAATCAGTAGTAGTAGTATGGCTATCAACATAATCATGGCTATTGTATGTATGCATCTAAAATCTTAAGCATATCCACAACATAAGTATATCCACTATCTCTTAATTTCACTAAGCATCATATTTATGTAAAGAGAAAAAACAAGGGTTATCATCCAATGTGAAGCGTCATGTATAACCCTAAATAGATATGCTATACGACTATATTACATCTTTTATTATGCCCTGAGGAAATTGAGGATACCACTCAAAATCCAACTGACCACTACTAAGTCAAAATCAGTGTCATACAAGATCTAAGAAGATCCGGACTCCTAAGATCTTCTCCGTCCCCAGTCAGTACGGGTCCACCACAGTGACACATAAGGTCAACCTACTAACAACCTAGTATGTCCTTAGTACAAGTCACGATACTAGTGAAAGGATGTGGGTACGCACACCCTACTATCTGAGGTACAACCACAATTGTCCTCTAATCTTGTCACATATATAATCATCGAGACACGACCGCCTCCGTTCTCAATCACATCAGATGTATGAGGCATGACCATAGCCAACCTCCACAAAGCAATGATATATCCTCCACTTGCCACCCCCACATACTCAATAGTATGCGCTCTGAGTTTCCCTTAGGAATACTCATTTCACCATCTGGCAAGTTCTGACACTCAGATGGATCTATGGCATAGGGCACTACATGATTAGAGTAGAACTTGATTAGTTATTCCAATTGGGTGAATTAAGGCTGCATCAAACAAGTGGACATACAGATCCTAATTCACTTCTAGCAAGCATATAAATATCACAACTTCAAAAGATTTAAAATGTGTGGAACATAATTTCTCATCTCATCATCACATGGTACTATTCACTTGCCATTCATGAGACCACACTAGTCATCATACTATCACAAGATATAAATCATTTTCACAATATTACAGGGTATCAACCCTTATCAACACAAGAGGATTACACCTCATTCAGGGCTCAACCATGCCCAAAGGTCATTAAGACCATCATACTATCACATGATATGAATTCTTTTTACAATATCACAGGGTATCAACCCTTATCAACACAACAAGATTACACCTTATTCAGGGCTCAACCATGCCCAAAGGTCATTAAGACCATCATACTATTCCCTGTAATATCATCATTATCTTTGCATGCCTTATAACAAGGCTCAACAACATCACTTACATATAATACACTAGATCAACACAATATTGCATTTTTGAGCTAAGAGATATTCGTAAACAATCAATGTAGGGTTATATCAACATTAAGAACATTCCTTTATTTCATCAACATGCAAGCAATCTAGATATGATTACCCTCATCATATTCATAATGCACATGTTTAGCATAAGAAAGTATCAACCATGTGGCTATGATAACCACCAATTAACATATTAAGGTTATGATCATATTAAGGAGGTTATTTCACCATCATGCCATCATAAAAGAAGGTTAAACATGAATACTCATCTTTATCCATTTTCATTAGAGTTAGGACCACAAGATAAATTATATTAATGTTACTAATCAACACTCATACCCAAACCCTAACTCACGACATCCCCATTGGATCATGGATGCATAAGGTGAAGCATTACCATCACATTCCATACTATTCTCAAGTATGAACCCACACATAAATCAAGGTGTAACCATTGGGTTATAGCATACTAGGGTTACATCAACATTAACATAGTACTTCATGATTGTATTAGTCATTCAAGGACTATTCATACCCAATTACCATCATTTAGTTATATTAAAGCTATGTATAACAAGCTATACCTCATTAGGGTTACATATCAACACAATATGGTTATCATCCCTTCTATTCATATGAGTGAATAGTTAAGACTACCTTATTAAGGGAAACCCTCCATTTGTTCCATCATCATTCAACCCATATCACCATACCACAATGTCACCCAGAACCATTGGATGTTTAAAAGGTAAGACCATTGGTTGTTTACATAATTAAACACCATGGATAAACCACCTATGAAGTCCTTGATTTGTGATCTAGAAAGATTCACCATCTAACCCTAGACATCCCTTGATTAACAACATAAAAAATTCCATTGAGAGTAGGGTAAAACCCATAATCGGCTGTTCATTTAAAACAAGCCATCCATTGTCAACAATTAAGCTCCTTAAGTTGATCATATAAAGGAAACCATCTAAATCACATTATTAAGACCAACATATTACATTAGCCATAATTCCACTTTATTGGAGGGAATAAATAGTAGATCTTGACCATTGGATCAAGTTCATATATTAAAACCATCAATTACAGTATAGGTCCGACCATTGCATCAAATGACCCAAGAAACCATTGGTCTAAGGCTTAATTGATGCTACAACTACAATGCTTGACTCAACATAGGTTTTAGAGACCTGATCCACCATCATAAGTGACCCTTAAATCACCATAGGTTTTTAGATCAATTCTATATTCATTAATCAACATCAAATATTAAGCTAATGTCGTCATTGATTGATAACATCAGTAGGGTACTTAATGGTTGATCATTAAACTTCTAATTGGTCCAAAACCTAACCTAAGGGGGTGACCATAGGTTTTCACCATCATTTGACACCCTTGATCATGCCCATCAGTTGTCATGAAGACAACACCATAGGGTTGTTGCAATGGTACCATCCTCGGGTCATGGTTTATAGAAGAAATCAGCTTTAAACCCTAAAATTGACCATTGGTTGATAGGTGCTTAACACCATAGGTTGTCAAACCAACCTGATACAAGTCATATTATACCTTAGTAATAACGTACACATGATAATAGGTTCATCTAGAACTTAAATTAGAATAGGGAACATTATAAAAATCGAATTTCAAGTTAAGCATAGCTTTTTGGTGCATGGATCATCATTTTCAAGCAAGAACATGATCTAGCAAGCTTATGGTAAGCAATAAATGTAGAGAAAGTTATAAAACTTGACTTTAATGAGAAGATGAAATCCCACAAAGAATAAATCTCGAGTAGGTAGGGTAGAAAATCCAGGAATAAGCTATGAATTTGTCCATCTAGCACCTTTCTTCATCAAATGAGCAAACCCTAAGCATAAGGAGCAAGAAAGGTAGGGTTTTAAAGATTTAGAGTAATTTCTACCAGGGAACAACAAGGTTATGACCTGGAGGAAGGTCTAAGGAAGGATAAGAGCAAGATAAATGGAGAAGGAAGGAAGAAAATAACTTGCCTTGGTCGAAATCCCTAAAAGATGACCTTGGAAACCCTAGGTAGGGCTAGATGGAGCTCTAGGAGACCTTCTTCTCCAAAAAGAGGTTGTCTTCTACCTTAGAGCAGTTGGTTCTGAAGAAAAATAGTGGATTCATTTCTCCAGGTTAGAAGAAAGAGAAAGCAAGCATAGTTTTGAATTTGGGCAAAGAAGAGGTAAATATAGCCCATAAATAAGGATAGAAGCAAGCATGAGGTGTAAAAGTAGCTTCCCCATATGTTTGTGGCCTTAAATTATTAAGAATATACAAACACACACACAAGAAGCTCCTACACCATCCTTATATACCTGCTTATCTTTCCTTTGTCGAAATTCCCAGCCAATCACATATTTCACTATTTGATATCTACTAAAGGTAGCTCATCCATGAAGGGGTAAATCCTAAAATACCCTTGATTAAAACACCTTCAAACCATGGCTCAACCATGATCCCCATGGCTAAAAAATCTCAAGAATGATAATATAAAATCTAAGGAACATAATGTATGCGATAAATTGCAAAGAAAACCCCTAAATTGGGTAAATTTCAGAAAAGTCCAAAATGTACAGAAAATTGCATAACTTGCTCAAACAGTGTCCAAATTGGACCAAATTTGAAACTTAAGCTTGTCTTAGGATTTCAAAACATATAAAAAGGTTATATTAGGTTTATAAGCATTCAATTATGGCAATTAATCTCATTCAACTTATTAAGCAAGTTCATGGGCCTTATAAATTAAGCATCACGATAACTAGGAACATAACTTCTTATTTATGCATGAAATGAACAGTTACAACAAAGTCTGACTTCAAAAAAAAAAGAAAGAGCTACTTCACAATACAACTCATGTTACATATTACAAAACTTTTCTCATTTCTCACTCTCATTCCCATGATCTAGTGGAATGATAAGAGATAGAATAACTAAACTAACTACTACTTCTGAGGATCTTTGCCTTACGCTTGATAAAAAAAAATGATTTTTTTCTATTTTGGAAAAATGGTCCTTTACCAGAAAAATGTTTCAATAGGTTGATGAGCTACTGGATCACTTAGTAGAATCAACTAGTAACCATGATAAATAAGTTGAGTTATATATATTATTCAAGATACTAATAGGTTAATAAATAATTGAAATTGTGTATCATTTAAACACCACATAAGTATTGATAACAAGTGATATGAGTAAATTATGAACTATTCATATAGTTCTTTAGTCCATTTATTACATGACTTGGAACCACATGAAGTGTACTAGAACATGTAATAGCGTTGTTGCAAAGCTACAATCTCACTGTACAAGATCTAGAAGAATGCTCGTGATTCTAAGCTTGAAATCTCTAACAACCCTATCTTTAGTGAGCTTTGCCACATCTGGATCTTGGACGATAATGGGACTGGCCAAATATTTGGACTCCTCTAAATTTGGTACTCAGGAAGAGAGTCAGAACACTTTGGCTTACTCTATGTCAGTGGTTCTACTCAAGATAACCAACTGATCAACAAAATTTGTACACTAACATCTCTAATTATCATTGGATGCCAAATTATAATAAGGAGTTTGTATTCACTAGCTTCGACCCCTCACGCCCTTATCCAATACCTTCTGTCTATCTTGATTTGGACTTATCCTTCAATTGGAAGAACATTTCCTCCTCACAAAGAAAACTAGTTTTGAGGGATTCTATAGTGTTCATGGGATCTATCATCTAATGATATTTAATTAATCCAGATAATATCTTTGCCATTGTTGATATTACCCTATATTTGACAATTGAGAATTTGGTATAAAAACCCGAATTCATCTAAATAATAGAAACTTCTAGAAGTCTCTCTCTTTTACAATCTAGTATTTTGGATTTAAAATTAGGGAAAATCTTTTCAGTGCCTTCAATATCACCATTCAAATCACCATATTACTATAGAGCTCATGAAATAATTTAATGTATCAACATCCTAGCACAAAATATACTAAACAATATTCTTTTCTACTAAAAACTACTAAACACAATTCTTGCAATAACAATAATTGAGTAGAACTCAGTACAAAAACATTTTCATTTTCGGATTTGTATACTTTAAATCAAGGTTAGAAAGTGATTTTGTACTCACATGCATAAGATATAGCTTACCGATCCCACCTTTTATCTTAGCCATCCTCAAAATCTATCTCATTGAGGTTGGATCTAATCTTCAAACCTACAAAAACTCATCCAAACAACCTACCAGTAGGTTTACTAACCTTGAAGAAAATCCTCTTTACGTAGAAGATGAACATCAAAGATTAAACGAAACATTTGGTTGATGGAAAAGGGATATTAAACCATGGAGATACTAAAAGAAGAGAGGATTTTTGGATAAGAACTTCTTACTGGAACACAACTATAGGGAAATCCATCAATCATATCATCTTCCTCATCATCATCCTTATTTTGCCTCTACGGTCGCTGCTCACCATATTTTTAAGGTTCTCAGGTTGATAAGCATCTAAATCCTAAGTAATCATACTCTATTAAATTGGTTTCCACCAACTATATATAAAGATCTAAGAATCTTAGGATTGGAAGAGCTAGTGGCACGTAGGGAAACGATCAAAAGGTAGAGCCTTCCATTGGTACTCTTTCAGTTTCCTTTGGCAGGCAAGCCATCAGTAGGATCAACCAGTGGTCCACACAACTGTTAGTTTCTCAACCTTCAATAGGCAACCAATTAACAAGACTTCAAAAGACACTATCTAGGAAAACCTTCAAAAGATAAAACATTCAGATGACACACTTTCATACTTGACTTTGGTAGGCAAACCAACCATTGTAAGGCATTCCTTCTCAAGACATTGTATGGTGCTCCTCTAACCTAATAGTCTTCTGTTCTTCGGTTGTTGCTACATCCTAAATTTTTGGTTGACCAAAACCTTCCCTCAGTGGAACCTAAGGGAAAACTATCAATTTGCACATTGATGGCTCTCATGAGAAAATACTTAGAACTGCCAACCACAAAATTGTTGACCACCAACTTTGAAATCATTGATTGAAAAATTGAAGGAAAAATTATCAGTTGAAAACCAATGATTTTTCTATATTTATTGGTACACCATAACTTCTTCATTCCAACTCCAATTTGATCCATTCTTGATCCTATGGATCAAAAGTAAATCTTCCATAGTTTTACATCAAAACTTGATTTAAAATATTAAGTCTATAACTAATCACAAGGTAATTAATATATTAAAAAGCATAATTAATGATAGGGAAACATTAGCTCTATGGTTACTAGTTAAGCATGGTATGGGTTATTAAAATCTCCCCCTATAAAAAAATTTCATCTCAAAATTCCTAGAAGAGGAAGGGGTGTTTGTTATACATCTCTAACTGACTCCCAAGTAGCTTCTTATACACTATAATTTCTCCAATGAACCTTTCATAGAGGTACCTCCTCTCTCTTTGAGTTTTTGAATCATACAATATTGAATTTGCATAGGTCCTTCTCTATAGAAGACAATTTCTCATAATTGTACTGGGTTCTGGGTCTGTGATCTTCTCTAGACTTGGATGATACTTCATTGACGTGGATACATGAAACACATGATTTAAGTTGTCTAGCTCAAGAGGCAACTCAAGTTCGTATGCCACGAGTCCGATTCTCTAGAATAATTTGATAGGGACCCATGTATATTGGTGTTAACTTACCTTGATTCCAAAACCTCAATACACCTTTCCATGGTGAAACTTTCAAGTAAACCTCATCTCAAACCTCAAATTGAAGTGGTCTACACTATTTTTCTACATAGCTTTCCAGTCGGTTATGTGAAACTTTCAATCATATTCTAATCACAAATATATTTTATATTGTCTTTTCCCCATACTCTAAACCTAGAATTTGTTTTTTTTCTCTAATTTCATACCAGAAGGTAGGATATCTACACTTTCTTCCATAGTATTCTTCATAAGAGGCCATACTGAAATTGGAATGATAACTATTAATATAAGAAAATTCCATAAGAATGAGGTGATCATCCCAACTACCACTAAACTAAAAAGCACATGCTCTCAATGTGTCGTCTAAGGTCTGAAATGTTTGTTCTAACTATCCATTTGTCTGAGGAGGAAAATATGTGCTAAAATCCAAACTTGGTTCTAATGAATGATGCATATGATTCCAAAATCTAGATGTAAACTTTGGGTCGCTTTCTGATACTATAAAAATGGTATTCCATATAATCTGATTATCTCATCTACATAGACTTTGGTTAGCTTTGTTGTATCCCATTTTGTCTTAATTGGTAGAAAGTGATAAGATTTAATTAATCTATTCACTATTACCCATATAGACTGAGATCCACATGTTGTTCTACGTAACCCTACAAAGCCCATAGTGATTTGTTCCCACTTTCACATAGGAATAGGTAGTGGTTGAAGGATACCATCTGACTTTTGATGTTCATCCTTAACCTATGGATATACACCACAATTGGATACATACTCAGCTATACCCTTCTTCATGCCTAACCACTACGATATTTCTTTGAGATTTTTGTACATAAAACTACCAAGATGCATCACATACATTGAAGAGTGAGCTTCCTCAAGAATCTACTTCATTCACTCGATGTCATCTGGCACATTCATTTTGTGCTATAGATATAGAATCCCATCATCTTAAAACTAAAGTCTACTCTCTTACCTTTTGTCATGTCATGCATGATTTGATTCAATTCATTTTCTCTCTGTTGAAGCTCTTTGATTTGCTCATAAAATATAGGTGTAATGTGCATCTATGCAATTAACCCACCTTGTTCTATCACATGTGATATTTTCCCAAGTGCACATATTCTCATCTTTGTCTGTAGGTATTCCTTTTCCACATCCCTATATGACGATGATGATTGTATCACTACATCACCATTTCCATCATTCTTCTTTGTTTGAATGAGAATTGATTCAGGCTCCACTCCCATCTCTAAATATTTTGGGAACCTAACATTGTATGTGTATGTTTGTTTTTTGCAGATTGTTTCCTAGTGACAAAAAATCACCACTACTACTTCAGCATGGTAATATTTCCCTTTCTTATCTCCTATTGTGTGCAAAATGTTGTGCGCACATACCAGGTCTATCCATTCTTACATCCTTTCAAAGTCTTTTGTGGACAGGATTAAGCCTAAATGCCTACCTTGAATATGTTCCTAGTGTTGCTCTATCATTTCCTCTCCACGTTAATGGCTTGGTGGGGCTGTCCCTACCATCTCTTGGTTGAGCTACCAATCATCAAAATCTCTAGAGATCTGCAAACACTATAAATTGTTTATGTTAACAAAACACGTGGAGTGCGTACTTACAATGTTAACAAAGCCTATAGTTTATGTATACACCCAAGTCATGACACGTAGCATTTGTAGATACTTATAGAAAATAAAATATCGTAAATAATGCATATTCTTTTGGTTGATTAGTAACAATAAAACTCATAAAGGGAGTGGTCATGAAAAAAGAGGTTTTTTTCACACATTTGCTACTTATTTTTCAACCGCAATGATACTATGACACATATTTTTTCTGCCATCAATATTCCAATAAAGTTTAGAATATTGTTTCTATAATCTGAACAATCAAAATAGTTGTTTTTGTGGACTTATATACTCTATCAACAACAAAGAGACATGCATAGATCATGGATACAAATATAAAGATGATACACTAGAAACTGGTATTTAAAAAAATTGTCTTATTAACATATTTGTGTCCTTTGATAATAAAAATTACTCTAAAATTTGCTATTGAAAAAGTATATGATGATGTACACTTTTGGTCCATATATTTTTTCTTTTTGACAACTCCTCGACCCATAAAATCAAATCCCCTTCCCAGGCACACTTAGTTTCAGTGAAGACGACACTTGCTTCCACATGAATTCTCAATTTTGAACATGTGGAAGATGCAACGATGCACCACAATGGAATTTTAGGCATGATGTTTGATTACGTCACTTTCTTTAAGATGTTTATAGGGATTCCAACCCCAATTTGGAGAATGATTGGTTAACCCTATCCTTGTATGGGCCTTAGTGTGGGGTATATGGCAGAGTGCCCATTTCTCTACATGATGTGCATTTGCGAGAACCTCTACTTTTATTTCTACAATGACTAGATCATGTGTTAGCTTCTTATGATTTTATCTACTTATCTAATAAATCTTCAGGCAAAGGAAATGACTAGATCCAAGATAGAAACCGTCGATTAAACTTTTGGAGAATGATTATCCTTCCAAAAAATTTCATGATGACAATGATTGTTACACCTCATCACGCTTAACGAGATTACTCAAAATATAAAACATGATCAACTACTAATTAATCACATAGTCAAAAATGTGGAATAATTAAAACCAATTCCAACAATGTAAATAAACTCTAGAACATTTATAAAAAGTCCATTATTTCATTCTCATATATTGTAACAAGTATTTACATATGGGTCCAAAGACCTCAGTCACATCATGTATACAAAAGATATTTCACATGTACATGTCATATATTTACAAACATTGGCATACTACCAAAATCTAGTATTGATACAAGTATATCATCTAGAAAACACATCCCATACTCAGACCTGAGAGTACATGGATGATACTAGGACTCTACTACTAACATCTACAACTAACTAACCTTCTGAATCTATTGATCACCAGGTTGGTTCTCTTCCACAGTGAGACCTCAACCTCATTGCCCGTGACCACCTAAAAAAATGTGGTGACCCACGGGTGAGACCCAGTCCCAGCGAGAGATATAACTCTCTCCAACATATATTGATTATAACATATTGATTGATAGTAAATGAAGTGAGCATATACATTAATGAATAAGAAATTTAAGCAAATTGAATAGGTTAAGCATACTAAGCCATTAAGCAAATTAACTTGACAAGAAGTATAATTACTCAAAGGTCATATGATATCATCTTGTAAACACTGAATAGTATAAAGACAAGTTAAAGACTAATCAAGAAATGTGAGACGTATTCAACCATAGCCAGTATACTACATGGCTTATATCACTTCTTTTATTACATTGCCCTGAGGGATTTGAGAAATACCACTCAAGTCCCAACTGACCACTACTAAGACGAAATCAATGCCATATAAGATCTAGGTAGAGCCGAACTCCTAAGATCTTCTCCACCCCCAGTCAGTACGAGTCCGCCACAATCACACATAATGTCAAGCTGCTAACAGCCTAGTCCATCCTTGGTACAGGTCACGACACTAGTGAAAGGAGGTGGGTACGCATACCCTACCATATGAGGTACAACCACATTTATCCTCCAATCTCATCATATATATATGTCATTTCTTTAATACCCACATGGGTAGCTAGGATTTCGCTACTCGATAGCCTAAAAAGTAGCTATTATGGCCAGAAAAGTAACCCTGCTATAAAAAAGGTAACTATCACTACTACATAAATAGCTTATAACGTCACATTTAGAGACGTCGGTTATTACCAAAAATCGACGCCTAAACCCTGCAACGTCGGCTAATTACAGAGACTGACATCTATATTTAAAGACCGGCCAGACACGGGTATCACTTTTTATTTAGCGTTGGCTCCCTATCATGAAATGACGCCTAAAATAGCCTGCCAAATCCAATTTTTCGAGCAAAACAAAATTACCCTCAAAGTTTTACATACGACGCCGGTTTTTTACCTAATAACTGATGCCTAATGATGAAAAAAATTACCTCCAAAGGATTGTTAGTTTTTGTAGAAAAACCGACACTGATAAGATTTTGCGCACCGTCCCCGTGAAAATTTTTAGGGTTAAGATTGTCCCATGGATGTCAATTTTTTCTGGCAACTGACGCTGATGGATATTAGGTATCGGTTTAATAGAAGACTGACGCCTTTGTTAACTTAATAGCCCCCGTGAGAAATAGACTCTTCCCCGTTCGTATCTGTTTCATCACGAGAAATAGACGCTTCCGCTCCCGATGTCGCTGGTCACGCTCTAGCCTGCTCGGTCGACGCCACCTGCTCCTGTGGTCATCGCCGCCGCCGTGGCCTGATCAAGCCGCCGCCCTTCTCTCTTCTTCCTCCCTCCCACTGCTCCTTAAACCAATGCACCTGCCACTGGTTCTGGAGATCTCCGTCGGTCATCTTCTTCCCGCTGTCCCCAGCCGCCGCAACTGCCAGCCTGAGGTCGCTGGAGGAGCTACTACAGGTCGCCGGAGGAGCTGCTAGTCACCGTAGGAGCTAGCCTCTGCTTCCCCTACTGCTAGGTAGGTTACATATCTTGATTTTACTAATTTCCAGCAACTGATTAGTATTTACTTATCTATTTATTTGTATTACTTATCTATTGATTTGTATTTATTATCTACTAGTTTTTATTCATTAATCTACTGATTAGTATTAATGTACTATTTTAACTTGTCTAATTCATATGCTTGACCTAATTCAATAAATTTTGATGCATGTTAAAATAAGATTCAAACTTGTCCATTCTAGCATCCTAATTTGATTTGATTATGTGCTTTGAACCTTGAAATATGCATGTTAAAGATACATTGATGTTGAATGTCAAAATTAACTCACATGTGGGTCTTCTATTTCTAAAATGAGTATGTGAACTCCTAAATTAGTAACATATGTTATTCTTTGTGCACCCAAATACCTTGAGAATCATGTATGCATGCTAAGGTGATTAAATGCCTAAATCTTGACTTGAAATATGACATAGTATGTATGTTGATATATGAAGCTCTAGTTAAAACTTCAAGATTGTCCCCTGATTAAAATCTTTAATATATGGAATCATGGTTTATTTACTATTTAGTATTTACTAAAAAACATTATTAAATGATGTTACACAAAAATTAGGATATGAATGATGAAACTAGGATTGTAGATATAAGAATGACAACATACATGTATTTATTGGCCTAGAAAGTCATCCAAGATTTACTCATTAGGAGTAAATCTTGGATAGTCCCCAGTTTGGGACTATTCTTGAACACCTAATCTCACTTAGGATGTAAGTGTATAATGCGTATTGGGTTTTCAAGAAAATTTTGGTAGCATTTCCCCATTTGTTCTCTAAGTACATATGTACTTGGAGAACAGCGGGGAAATATTGCCGAAATTTTCTTGAAACCCCAATACACATTATACACTTACTAGTGAGATTAGGTGTTTAAGAATGGGATAGGTGGTACACATTTATTATATATAAGAATGACAGCACATGTATTTGTTGTCCTAGAAACCCGTCCAAGACTTACTCAATAGGAGTAAATCTTGGATAGTCTCCGGTTTGGGACTGTTCTTGAACACCTAATCTCACTTAGGATGTAAGTGTATAATGTGTATTGGATTTTAAAGAAAATTTTTAGTGGCATTTCCCCGTTTTTTCTCTAAGTACATATTTACTTGGAGAACAGCGGGGAAATACTGCCGAAATTTTCTTGAAAACCCAATACACATTATACACTTACTAGTGAGATTAGGTGTTCAAGAATGGGATAGGTGGTACACATTTATTATATATAAGAATGACAACACATGTATTTGTTGGCCTAGAAACCCATCCAAGATTTACTCAATAGGAGTAAATCTTGGATAGTTCCCAGTTTGGGACTGTTCTTGAACACCTAATCTCACTTAGGATGTTTTAACCATTAATTATATATAAGACCTTAAACCCTAAAGTTTTAACCAAGCTTAAACTCTAATCTGTTAACCCTAGACCCTAATCTTGTTGTAATATATACTTGTTTTCTCTTTGATCATAGAATGGATAGATCATTGATGTCCATTCACAATCGATGCACCCCAGAATTTATTTCTGGTCTTGATCAGTTTATTAGATTTGCCGAGGAACATAGGAAACAACCTAGAGATAGGTTCTACTGTCCATGTAGGCATTGCGGTCACAACTTGAAAGTCAACACTAGTGACGAAATCAAAAGTTATGTCATGTGCAACGGGATTATACAAGGCTATACAGAATGGTACTGGCATGGAGAAATTTCAAACCCGAAACCAGTGGATGTCGATAGCAGTGCTTCTGTCGAAGAAGTTATTGCCTCCGATGACGTAGATGTGAACGAACCAGTTCCAGTAGACATCGTTGATGCGATGTTGGATAGTTGTGGGGTAGAGCACACCGAAACCAATCCACCTCCCATGTTTAGAAATATTGTGCATGATGTTGAGATACCATTATACACAAGTTGTACTAAGTTTACGAAGCTTAGCGATGTGTTGAGATTGTATAAGATGAAAGCTAACAATAGATGGAGCGAAAAAAGCTTCACGTCATTGTTGTCTTTGTTAAAAGAAATGCTTCCTGAGGAAATGAGCTGCCAATCTTAAAATACCAGGCAAAGAAATTATTGTGCCCAATGGGAATGGAGGCCAAGAAGATACACACATGCCCGAATGATTGTGTATTATTTCAAAAGGACTATGTGGATTTGAAAGATTGTCTAAAATGTGGTGCGTCACGGTATAAATTGACAACTTTGGGGGAGTCCAAAACTGGTTCTCCTTCCAAGGCGATGTGGTATCTACCTATAATATCACAGTTTCAATGCTTGTTTGCCAATTTGATAGAAGTGAAGAATTTGAGGTGGCATGTAGATGTTAAGAAAAATAATGATGGGATCCTACGATATGCGTCTAATTCCCCACAGTGGAAGAAGATTGATCTATTGAACCCTAAATTTGGTGAAGAAGTCAGGAATCTAAGACTTGGGCTTTGTAAAGATGGGATGAATCCGTACGGGACATGGAGCAGCCAACATAGAACTTGGCCAGTCATGCTTGTTATATACAATCTTCCTCCCTGGCTGTGTATGAAAAATAAGTACGTTATTTTGTCGTTGTTGATATCGGGCCCTAAACAACCTGGAAATGATATCGATGTTTATCTTGAACCTTTTATTGATGACTTAAAGAAACTCTGGGGTGAAGGTGTGATGACCTATGATGCTTCACGAAGAGAGACATTTCATTTGCACGCTATGTTGTTTTGCACTATTAATGACTTTCCAACATATGGGAATTTGTCTGGATATAGTGTCAAAGGAGCTAAAGTGTGTCCTATATATGAAGAGAACACTGATTCAACAAGACTAAAACATGGTGGCAAGACTGTATATCTTGGTCATTGAAGGTTTCTTCCAAAATTCCATCCGTATCGTAGGAAGCGCAAAGCATTCAATGGATGGAATGAGGAACGGAGTGCACCTAAACCTATACCGGGGGAGGTTGTTTATGAAAGAGTAAAAGACTTTGTCAATGAATTTGGTAAGAGATCACAATGTACTATGACCACATGGAGTGACAAATCTTTATTCAAGAAGAAGTCAATATTTTGGGATCTTCGTTATTGGAGTTCTTTGACAGTCAGGCATTGTATCGATGTCATGCACGTTGAGAAAAATGTATGTGATAGCGTCATTGGTACTCTGTTGAATATACCAGGTAAGACTAAAGATGGGATAAAATATAGACTGGACCTATGTGAAATGGGAATAAGGTCATAATTAATAGAATTATGTAAAATGGGAAATCAGAGAACATACTTACCTCCCACTTGTTACACGTTGTCTAGAAAGGATAAGAAAGCTTTTTGTGAATGTTTGGTAATCGTTAAGGTGCCACAAGGTTACTCATCCAACATCCGTAGATTGGTATCAATGAAAGATCTGAAGTTGATATGTCTTAAATCTCATGATTGTCACACTCTAATGCAACAAATATTGCCCGTGGCAATTTGATCTATATTGTCGAAGCATGTAAGGTTTGTAATCACCAGACTTTGTTTCTTTTTCAACAGTCTGTGTAGCAAAGTTATTGACCCTGATACTCTCGATAATGTGCAAAGAGACGTGGTTGTTACCCTATGTCAGCTTGAGATGTATTTCCCTCCTTCGTTATTTGATATCATGGTACATCTTATTGTCCACTTGACTAGGGAAGTGAAAATGTTGGGACCAGTTTTCTTGCATTGGATGTATCCCATTGAACGATACATGATCATTTTTAAAAGTGATGTTCGAAACCGTTATCGGCCTGAAGGGAGTATTATTGAGGGTTATGTGGCGAGAGAGGTTATGGATTTTTGCAATGACTTTCTGAGTGGTAATGACACTCCTGGTAATGACAAGAATATTGAGGAGCAATTTAGCAAAGGAATTTTGGGATCACGGGTGAAAGTAATCAGTCGTGAGCAGTTGGAACAAGGTCACTTGTATATTTTATACAACATGGACGAAGTGAGTGTTTATATCGAGGAACATACCAATTTCATCAAGAGACAATATCCTCGAGCCAATTCAATGTGGCTTGCTAGATTGCATAACAAGACATTTATTAAGTGGTTTGAAGATAAAGTCTTACATCAACTATCTCAAACACCAGATGATATTAATAAAACTATCAAATGACTCACCTTTAAACCAAAATTGAACGTTATGTCTTATGAAGGGTATGACATTAATGGATTCACATATTACACAAAGCACCAAGATGATAAGAGTGTCGTCTAAAACAATGGGGTCACCCTTCAAGCGTCGACTATGTTTTTGCAAGTGCAAAGGATAAGAGTCCACGTGAAACTAAAATTGGGTTGATAACATATGGGAGTTTGAATACATAGATTTTAGAATTCTGCTCTTCAAATGTAATTGGGTTGATAACACCAATGGAGTTATAGTGGATGAATTGGGTTTCAGTTTAGTGAACTTTGAAAAGATTGGCGAGAAGGGTGAACCATTCATATTGGCATCACAGGCGAAACAAGTATTTTATATCGATGATCCTGCAAATGATAAATGGTCAGTTGTTCTTCATGGTAAAAGATAGTTCATTGAAGATACTATAGATGAAGAAGAGTACTATGATAAGTATGATGACTCCAGTCCATTCTCAGTTGGGTTGCCAACACCACAAAATATTAAAGCTAATGATGACTTGTATGTGCGCGGATGTCACAATGAAGGATTATTAATTGATAAACGATCACAATATTAGAGGCATGCATGTTTATATTTTTTATATGTTTTATTTTTCAATGTTTCATTTGTATATGTGAACTATACAATGTTTCATTTTTCAATGTTTCATTATCTTCTAGTTATGTCAAATGCTAAATGTTTGATTTTTTAATGAAATTTTCAGATGGCTGAGCATGGGCATGATGACCATGATGTCCATGATGAGAATGGTGAGGATACCAATGCGTCGCCTCACAATGGAAGTTTTAAAAATATATCATATATTTCTATCTATATGTCCATTCATAGTTATATCCTGTAAGTGTGTTTATTTTGTCAAATTTTAGGTTGATGATGCACATGTACCCTCTGAAGCACTTGAGGCACTTGATGAGCAGTACCAAAAGTTGACAAGAGAAGGGGCATCACTATGATGAAGAAGTTAACAGCACTAAGGGGCAATGGACCCAAACTCGTTGTGGATTTTGATAATGCAGGAAATGCAATTGGAGTGAACCACAATTCATTTGTTTCATATATTGGGTATGTTACTCGTAGCCATTGTGGTTGTAAGATAGATTCTTAGCATAAAGTTCCTAAGGGAAAGAAAGACTTAATATGGAAGGATTTATGCGTGAGTTATTATTATTTGCAATTCTATTTTGTAGATTACTATTTTTTTAGATACTAGTGAATAGAAATTCTATTTTGCGGAGTATATTTGCGTTGGATGAAAAGTTGCATCGTAAATGTGTGATGCAATGATGTAGGAGGGTCCTAAGGAACTATAGGACAAATCTCACCCCATAATACATAAACGATGGTGAGAAGAGGAAGAAGTCAGCCACTGAACAGTGGAACTTCCTGGACCCAGAAGAATGGGATGCGTTGGTTACTTCAAGAAACACTGATGAATTCAAGGTATTATGTGTTATTCCCTATTTAATTAATATACATTGTATTCACCTATTTAAGATTAACCTTTAGTGTTACTAACCAAATCAATGTACATACTAACTAGGCTATCAGTGAGGCATTAAGAGCAAGGCGTGCACTGAATGTGCGTGACCACACAATGGGTCCAAAGGGCTATGCAGGAGTTTGCCAAAGACTACAAGTTGAGTGTACTGCTCAGTATACTGCTACTCAGGAGTCCTCTATTATAGGTACCGCACCTCTACCTTGCCATGATGTCTGGATAGTTGGGAGGCAAAACAAGAAGGGAGAAATAAAGAAGCCCGCAACTGCTGAGGCGGCTGCAAAAATTGTAAAATACAACTCTTAGATCAATCATTCAAATATTGATTATTTGTGGTGTTTACTTACTTACCAATTTCTGTTGATGGCGATTAGCGGGAGCTGCACAAGCTGAGGAAATAAGGCAAGTTCATCCCTGAGGGAACAAGGGATGAATTGATAGTTGCTCTGGATAACCCAGAGAATCCTGGACGTGTTAGGGGTGCAGGCATTGGTGTGAGCATCAAAGCGTTCTTTGGGACATCCCTGTACAAACATGTCCCAAAAGTGGGAATCTCATAAGAAGAGGCAACCTATTCTTTTTTTAGAATGTTACTGTAAAAGGGAATTCAATAATCAGATGCTAACGTTTCTTTTATCCATGTATAGGTAGATAAGATAGTTGATAGGAGAGTCGATGAAGTAGTTGATAAGAGAGTCAAGGAAGCAGTTCATAAGACACTCTATGAAGCAATGAGAAAGTGGCAGGCATCTCTAACTGCCACTCAGACAGTACATATGGCGTCCCGCTCTACTCCTACTGCAGAGGTTGGGAGTAATCTTGTAGACCCACCATGTAGCACATCAATTGTATGCATTTTTATGACATAGTATCTAGTCTTTTCAAGATGATATGTTTTCAAGATGATATGTATATATGTATATAACATTCTTTACGTAAATTTGTAGAGATTGAAGCCATGCCGTCTAAAAAGTAATGAATACGTCATTGCAGAGGCGTCAGCTTACCCATCCCTTCCAGGGGAAATGTTTCATGGGTCTCTATTACCAGATGGTTGGGTTCGTGTGAGCCCGCTACGTATATTCCCCAATTGGATAGATCTTCCATTGCCATATGCCCACCCGGATTGTGAAACGCTTGGTGAGGCAGAAGGCGGAGTGATATTGTGGCCCAAAGTAGATGTTGTCTATACTAAAATTGTATGGTAAATTTGCATTACGTTAAATTGTTATTGTGTATATATGAGGTCAATTGATCAAAAATTATATATACAGGTTAAAAGAAAGACACCCAGAGCATCTAGGCCTCCACCTCCACCTCCTACATTACCAAGTTGGGTTCCACATGACCTACCTGTCCCGTTAGGTCCTAATTGTAGGGGTATGGTAGTATGGTTAGGCGAACATGATATAAATTGTCCTATAAATGTTTCTATAGATGTGGATGATGCAGGTCAATCATATGAAAACAAACTATTTATACAAGATATTTTGGAGTTATTTCACTATGATTGGCTGAATACATCTGTGATAGAGCTATGGATAAGGTGAGATCTTATTTATACATCCATATACCTTGTGTAGGATCCGGTGATCTAGTTTCTTATATATTAATGCATACGTAATACATGTTTTGCCGCTACTTAGACAAGATATGTGCAGATTTTTCATTTTAACATGTAGGATTTTTGATTCCATCTTTGATTAGTCTAGTAGCTAAAGACCCTTCGTCAGTTCAACAATACTGCTGTGATGCTTTTACAAATTTTGGTCAAAATAAGAAGACAGTGGTAATATCTCCATTCAATGTGGAGTAAGTTTACTTTTCTTATAATTTGGACTTAAGAAAATTATATTTTTATTGTGGATTTCAAGTTATTAATTTTTAACTTTTTTACCTCTAGGGGTACACATTGGGAGTTACTAATTATTGTCCCCGGGACGTTCACTGTCTATTATCTAGATCCTAAGGGGACTAAATTGAATCCAAAATATGGACATGCAATGAAAATGGCATTATTTCGGTGAGAAAAATTTCATTTTTATATCCGTTAAAATCTGTTATTACATTACTTTTTAATTATGCAATTTACTATGTTACATTAACATGTAGGGGTTTACATGAGTTCAAAAAGGCTGGAGGAAAGGTCCCCAGGAAAAAGAACCAACCAATAATTTGGGAGAATGTGGAAGTCAGTTCCCGACTCCAATGTATATATTATTTATGTGAACTGTACTTAGTTGTATTTTTTAATATATTGTATGTTTCAATTTATAGTATGCTACACAAGACAACGGTTGGGCATGTGCATACTATGTGATGCGATTTATACACATGATTATCAAATATGTCACAGTGGACATCGATACCATACATGAGGCATTATATATAGTCTCATTAGATAATATGAAATATATCAATCTTATTTATATATTATTAATTATATATATACATCATTCTCTTTGCAGGTGTTTAAAACTGACCCCACTACAGGTAAGGCCTTATCAGATGTACATGCTTCCTATACGACGGAAGAATTAAATGATGTAAGAGAAGAATGGGTAAAAGCCATACAAGTAGTGGGGGTTTTAAAATATAATTGGGATGTTGATAGAGATAATGACTAAAGAATGATATTTTGTAAATGAATTTTTCTGAATTGTCATATGTGTGAATGTTTCTACATGTCTAAATGTTTCTACATGTGTTTGAATGTTTATACATGTCTGAATGTGAAAATGAATAGAACTGCAAGTTGCTACATGAATGTTTCTACATGTGTCTAAATGTTTCTACATGTGTGAATGTGAAAATGAAAGGAACTGGAGGTTGCTACATGAATTTTCTACATGTGTCTGAATGTTTCTACATGTGTGAATGTGAAAATGAAAGGAACTGAAGGTTGCTACATGAATGTTTCTACATGTGTGAAAATTGAATGGAACTGCAGGTTGCTAACTGTGTGAAAATGAATCTTGTTAATTTTGTAGGTTTGTGGTCTGTTGTTGGCTGATATCAATGGATGTCGTAAACCTACAATTTTGTTCTAGTGAACTACATGTTTCTGCATCCTGCGACCAACCACAACAGGCCTGCAAACCGATAAGAAAAAAAATCAAAACATAGGCGTCAGTTATTAGTTGAAACTGACAACAAAGGCTTACAATGTCGGTTAATAGCAAAAAACCACCATCTAATGTGGCCAGACAACACGGCCGTGCTGGCCAGCACGGCCGTGGCCAGACAACACGGCCGTGCTGGCCAGCACGGCCGTGGCGGCAGGTGATATGGCGTCGGTTATTAGTAAGAAACTGACATCGATGATGTCCTAGATGATGCCCTTTTGTGGCACAAAGGGCTTGGGTGTCGGTTTCCCTACTAATAACCAACGCCTATAGTGCCCTTGTTGGCGCCTTTTTTGTGGCATGAAGGGTTCTGGCGTCGGTTTTCTTACTAATAACTGACTCCTATAGTGCCCCTGCTGGCGCATTTTGGGTGTCGCGAAGGGTTCTGGCGTCGGTTTTCAAACTGACGCCTAAGGGTTCACATTTTAGTGTCGCCCACATATGTGTCTCTTTTTGACCGTCGCCAAAGGCCTTAAATAACTGACACCAAAGGTCGGTTCTGTAGTAGTGTATATTGATCAAAAAGTAACTATGCGAGTAAAAAAGTAATCCCGTACAAAATATACAGTAGATATATATGTACCTATGTTTTGAAATCTGCTGTTGCAAACGTAACTATCTATGCACCAAACTTAGCAGTTTGCAAGGAAAAGTAACCCTCTACATGTCAAAAGTAACCAACTTGAAAAAAAGTAACTGACATGGGGGACGGGTACTTACCCACACGGGTATTAAAGATGGGCCCATATATATATATATATATATATATATATATATATATATATATATATATATATATATATATATATATATATATATATATATATATATATATATATATATATATATATATATATATATATATATATATATATATCAACAAGACACGACCGCAACCGTTCTCAAACTGAGGGCTAGGTATAACCACTGTCATCCTCCCTAATACTTGAATTCCAGATGACAAGCACCCCACATACTCATCAATATGCATTTCGAGTATCCCTTAGGAATACTCGTTTCACTATCTGGCAATTTCTGACACTCAGATAGATCTATGGCACATGGCACTACATGATTAGAGTTTCACTTAATTAGTTATGTCAATTGGATGAATTAAGGCTAAATCATACAAATGGACATTCAAACCCTAATTATTTTCTAACAAGAGTATATGTATAACAACTTCAAAAGATATAAAACATTTGAGATATAAATCTTAATCACATTACCATATGCTATCATTCATTGCAAGTTAATGGACCACACTTATCATCATACTTTTACAAGATACCAATATCTTATCACAAGTTCTAGGGTTTTAACCCTTATTGGAACTAGAAGAGGATTTCACCTCAATCATGGCTTCAAACATGCCCAAAGGTCGTTAAGACCATCACATTATTCATAGTAAGGTTATCATCATCATTCCATGTCTTAAACAATGCTCAAATGATCATTAGCACATATGTGTCCATAGATACTAACATGGCAAGACACTATGATATTCAAATAGTACTACAATGTGGTTTCAACACAAGAACAGTGTAATTCATTATCACATTAATCATTTAAGAGGTCTGATTATAACCAATCAACATCATATAATTACCATAAGGTTAGGTATAACAAGCTAGAACACATGGGAGTTACACATCCACTTATTATAGCGATTTATCAAATATAACTATATGATGGCAAAGGTAGGACTACAAATTAATGGTATTGAACCATCGAAATATGATCACTAGGACCAACAAATAATACCATGTGATTTATTATAATCCATTGGAAGTTAAAGTATCAAATATTATTCATTGGATCAGGTTCATTGTTCAAGGTTATCAAGTGAAGTATAAGTCTAACCATTAAATCAATTGAACCAAGGAACCATTAGTTTAAGGTTTAGTCAAATCTACAATTACATTCCTAATTCATCATATATGGTGATGACCTGATCCACCATTAATTGTGATCATTAGGTCACCATTGGTTGCTAGATCAATAATACATTTGGTTAACACCATTAAATATTAAGCCAATATCATCATCGATTGATAACATCAATTAGAATACTTAGTGGATGATAATTAAACATCTAATTGAGTCAAAACCTGACCTAAGTGGGTGACCATAGGTTGTCACCATAAATTTGAAACCCTTGATCACAAACATCAATTGCCAAAATAGAAACACCATTGTCTATTGAATGGTATGACCATCAGTGGTGTGATAGGGAATGAAATAGCTTGAAAACCCTAATTTGAACCATCAACTATTTTGTTCTTAGCACCATAGGTTGATGCTATCAACCTGTACCAGATCATGTTACTCCTTAGAAAGGTCATACACATGTTTACAAGTTCATATAGAACTGGAACAAAATAGGGAACACCACATAAATTCATAATTCTAAACAAGCATGGTTTCTCTATGCTTAAATCAACACATTAAGGCATGAACATGAACTAACAAGCTTGTAGTAAGCAATATAAGTGCAGAATATTATATAACTCACCTCTATAGAGTAGTTCAGATCCCAAACAGAAAGAATCTCGAGCAAATAGGGCAAGAAAACCTTGGATTCAGATTTGAACACGGCCTAGGTACTTTTCTCCACAAAGAAGCAAAATCCTAGTAAAAGAAACAAGAAGGATAGAGTTTTCAGTTCTAGAACCACTTTCACCATGGAACAACAGGGTTCCGACCTAGAGAAAGGTCTAAGGAAGGAGAAGATCAAGAAAAATGGAGAAGTAAGGAAGAAAAGAACTTGCCTTGGTCGAAATCCCTAGAAGAAGACCTGGGAAACCCTAGGTTGGGCTAGATGGAGCTCTAGGAGACCTTCTTCTCCAAAAAGAGGTTGTCTTCTACCTTAGAGTAGTTGGTTCCACAGAAAAACAGAGTAGATTCATTGCTCTAGGTTAGAGGAAAGAGAAAGCAAGCATAGTTTCGAATTTGAAAAAAGAAGAGGTAAATATAGCCCATTGATAAGGATAGAAGCAAGCATGAGGTGTAAAAGTAGCTTCCCCATGTGTATATGGCCTTAAACTATTAAGAATATACAAGAACACATGCAAGAATCCCCCCCACCGTCCTTATAGACCTGCTTAGCTTTCCTTTTTCGAAATTTCCAGCCAATCACATAATTCACTAGTTGATAGCTACTAAAGGTAGCTCATCCGTGAAGGGGTAAACCTTAAAATACCCTTGATGAAAACACCTTCAAACCATGGCTCAACTAGGAGCCCCATGGCTCAAAAATCTCAATAATGATAATATAACATCTAAGAAACATAATGTATGTGACAAATTGCAAAGAAAACCCATCAATTGGGTAAATTGCAAAAAAGTCTAAAATGTATAGAAAATTGTGTAACTTGTTCAAACAGTGTTCAAATTGGACCAAATTTGAAACTTAAGCTTGTCTTATGATTTCAAAACATATCAAAAGTTATATTAGGGTTATAAGAATTCAACATGATAATTAAGATCATTCAAATCATTAAACAAGTTCAGGGGCCTTACAATGATCATTTGATGCCTCTTTACCTTCACACCCATATGATAAAAACATAGTTCATTGTGTTATTATTTTAGATCAAAATTATATTTATTTTGTTTCTATCTAGCTATTGTGATATAATCTAAAAAAAGTGCTTTGTTCATCTCTAAGTGAGAAAAATCTTACACCAGTCACATGGCACTATCATTAATAATGCTTTGTGTTGTAGATAGTTTCTATACCTCCTTCTCCTACTCCTAATACTAATCTATTTCTTCCAATTTGTCCCTATATATCTTGAGAAAATATTTCCCAAATTGTAGTGCAACCCTACTTGCCATGTGGGGCTTGGGAGTCTGCTTTGTGTTGTATCCCAAATCGCACTACCTACAAAAGGATTATTTATGTGCACTAAATAATGGGTTTTCTCCACACAAAAGAAAATACAAGTAGAAAAATAGACTGGAAGTAAAAAAAGGAGGGGACTAGAAAAATAGAAAGAGGAGATGCAAAAAAGATAGACGGTAAGTAGTAAAGAGAGAGAAGGGAAGTTCAAAAGAAAAGGAAAGTCAAAAGAATAAGAGGAAATAAAAATAAATTGAAAAGTGAGGTAGAAAGGTACCAACCATAAAACTAATAAACCAAAAAATAAAGAGATGATAGAAGTAATTTTTGATATCTTTGTATTAATTTTGGCGCTACTATGAATATTTTCGTTAAGGTTTGTGTAAAAGTATCATAAAACAACAAAATCATAACAAAAGAGAAGGAAAGCAGACAACATAGGAAAAAAGTTAGAAATGTATCAAAATACGCAAAACTGATATACAATAGAAGAGTGAAGAGAGAAGTGATTTTTGGTATTGTTTACATTTATTTTTCTACTAATATGAATATTTTCATACAATTTGTGTAATAGTACCAGAAATACGCAAATGATACCAAAAAGAGAGAGGAAGTAAAAAGATAGAATCTTTTATATTGTTGCGTAGAAGTACAAAAAATACACAAATAATAACAATATATATACAAAAAGTACGAAATAATATCCAAAATATGATTAGAAATGTGAAAACAATACCATTAAAACACTTCCATCCTATCTATACCAAATATTAATCGGAAATACCAATTTGTATACACAACAATATCACGAAATATAAGAGGGAGATAGAAAGTGAGGAGGGAATAGAAAAATAGAAATGTGAAAATAATTTTTTGGTATTATTTGTGTTTATTTGGTTTAATTTGAATATGTTTTGGTATGATTTTCATATTCATACCAAAAATATATAAATCAGTATGATACATATATTATTAGTGCATTGCTAAAAACTAGCGGATATTGAAACTATTACAGAGCAACTAATAGGGATCCGTATTGCACCTAAAAGTAACACAATGTTGTGCATCTACATATATTGTTTTCTTTAAAAATTAATATTTGTATTCTTACTCCTAAGTGTTAAACCAAAATGTACAACATTACGTGAAAATAGAAAAATAAATATAAAAATATATACACAAAAATAGAATAGTATATCTATCTCTTCTCTTTCTTATACCTCCTTTTTTATCTCCTTTTTTTCCTACACCCCTCTTTATTTATCTCTACATTTTTGTCTACCTTTATCCTTATTTATTACCCCCTCTTTCTCTACCTTATCCTAATACATGTGCCAATATTTTTATACCACCCTCCGTATTTTTCACTCTCTTATTCAACTGCCCTTCTTTTTTACTCCATGTCTCTCTTTTTATAACTACTCCTTTCCGCTTTACGGGCAGATCACTCCCACCCAAGGAACTGCATGGACATAGGGTGGAGACGAAGGGTGTAGGGTAATCTATACTTTTTATTGAGTTATGATACCCACACCCGCCCATCCGCCGGATCGAATGAAGTGCCGCCATACATTTCTTCACTGTCTTCAATATGCAGTGGCCCGCCCCTGATGGGAATGAGCTAGGGAGTTGGGGGACTGAAGATTTTGGATCGAATGAAGCTCCTAGATTCTCGACTCTAGGAAGTAACGAAGCTTGTTGTAATCGTGACCGCACAAGAGAGAGCACGAACAGCGAGATCATGGTGGTTTGATAGATTAGAAGACTACAACGACGCGAGAGATTGGCAAACGACGGCGGCCAATGAGATTGTAAGATGATAGAAATGCAGACAACGGGGGCCTAGGGACATCATTTATTTATAGTGGGCGGGGCAGGTGATGTGGAAATAGTGGGGAATCAAAGGACGACTTGTGAGGGCCCACACGAGGAGCTTGTGATAAAAAAGAAACAGCACACCCTACATCAATTGACTAGTATTATTTCAAAGATGTAGGCTTGTTTTGATGCAAAGCAGGTATACAAAGTCGCATGTAAGACTTTGAAATCTCACTAAAAGTTTACTGGAATTGTAATCTAGTTATTATTTTAATCAAAACTAAAAATTTTGGGGTTTTTGTCTGCAAATCAGGTTTTTGTAAGCATCTATTATGTAACTATTATCTATCAAAACGTGTCGGATCATGTTGAAGTCACACATATGAAAACGAGTTTAGCCATGTAATAATGATTTAATTAGAATGTATAAGTGGGTATGTTATACCACATAAACTAATTACAATACAGGTAGCAGTCATGTTGTATGCTTTCTATCGTAATCTAATATTTCTAGAGTAGTATATGTATGATCCTCTATATGAAGTTGAGGTTTCAATGGTTTGATCTTGTCCCTTCAATGTTTTAAAATTTTTAATTGACGCCCCATATAAAAACTACAAACATGTATGCGGGTCTTGGATATCCGTATTTGACCCACTAGTTTCCCAAAAGGGTTCACCGGACCATCAGTAATCAACATGTACAAAGTTATTATCTTCATACATTCATCTTTTCATCCCAGCCGTCATGGCGCCCCCCCCCCCCATTTGATTTAATTACCACATGTGGCAGGTCCCAATCAGATAAATTGCACTACTTTGTAAGATCAACTTCAAAAAAATCTTGGGCAGGCTCCTTTCCTTTGTGGATCCACTAAAGGCTTGCCGTCAACAAAGTATCGACTTTCTTCCTCCTTTTTGACATTTATAGTAGAAGACATAAGTGCAAATTTATCATGATATCATATTATATAAACCATTTTTACAAGATATTATACAATATACTAATGTTATTATATTACACATCATATAAAGTATGCAATATTATATATATAATTTATAATCTATTATACATCATACATAATATACATTACACTATATATACTATATTCCACAAATTATAGTTGTCATATATGATCTAACTATTATTTTTGAAATATATGGTCACATTATTATATCATGATGTAAAATTGTGGGTGTTTATTTAGTCACGACCTTACATAAAATACCTGTAATGCATACATTAGCTTAATTTTCCATAACGGAAATTATTTTGATGTTCCTATCTACAATCTCTCTCTTAAACCTTTCCTCCCAAAGCTCTTATTAATTTCTTAATATGTAATAGTTAATTTACATGCATTATTAGTAGTTTCTAACATAAGATTGCGTGTTAAATTTAAATATGAATTTACTTACACAACTAGTTGTTCTATTAATGTAAAAAGTAGAAAAGGTCATATCATAAATCCATAATCCACTTGGTGCCTAACATATCAGTAAGTACATAAAATTATATCTTTTCCCATATTAAGGTATTATAGCAATTCATTTGTAGTTCACACGTCTAAACATCTATAATATGGAATTAGTGATTCTACATACACGTTTTCTAAAGAGCTTCGTTGTCTAAAAAAATCTTAAATTACGACCATGTAAGGTTGTTGTAAATGCAGTTTACCTAGACATCATCCATAATTCCTACCAAGTAGAATATTCTTGAGCAAGTCATTATATATTGGTTGGAGATTTAATTCGCTCTAACTGACAATTAGTATGGTAAAAGATCACTAAAAATTACATGGAAATTAGAGAGATTTTTATGTTTTTTTCATAACATTTTAGGCAGATATTTAATATTTATTGACTGAATCATTGTATCTATTTTTAGACACAATAGACAAACTTTTAATTTAATTTTCATGTTTCAGGAGACTATATATAACTTTCGAATGATTTTGATAGAAGTAAATAAATCGTGAAAATAGTACAATCATTCATGCTTATTGGAGAAGAATTTGGGGTTCCTGATTTTCATAGGCCATTGGATGATGATTTAGTGTGTGTTAGATATTCTTCCTTACAACTTGTTTATTGAAACCAAGGGATCACACATAGAAGCCATATTTATTAGTATATAAGGAGATTGGAAGAGGTTTTATAGATATAAAAGAGATGTGGATGGGTCTCTACAATCTCTGCAGAAGGAATTTACCACCTATAACTTGAGGGAGAAGACTAGCCATAAATGTTTCCAGGTCATATCTTGCAGTTGTTGAGGTTTATCCTTCCATCCCTACACTGAGTTTAATCTTAAATCAGTTCAACAACATTCCCGAGATGCATACAAAATCCTACATACCTATGACACTAATTGTGTTACCTTTTTTCCTTAGCCAAAATTTAAAGATCCTTGATTTGTGTTATATATGGTGCTTTATATGAGTTTGAGTCTTGAATGAGGTTATCTGTCTCTTCCATGCTCTAGAAGTTTAATATCAAATTGGTGTGACATTAGAATGACAAACATGTATATGTTTAATGAATCTCCAAATAAAAAACACTAGTTTTAAAAAATATATGTAGTCAATTCTCCATTGGTGGATAGGTGAAACACAAGTTACTCCCCATTTATTGATATATCCTCTATAGGCAACATAGAGGGGGAAAATGTATTCCATCATCACTAAGAGAAGACAATCCATGTGGGTTGAATTGTGTTATTTTTTCATTATTGATCACTAAAGTTTGTGTTGTTCATTTAGAATTCGTTATATATCTCTTAGCTTAGAGATATAAGGCAGAATTGTAGAATAACATATTGTTAATAACCTTTTTGTTTACAATATTGTACTATTTATAATATTTTAGATTGTACATACATAATATATATGGATAATCCATTGTGTATAGTGTTAAAAAGTATGATTATATATACATATATATAGGATTAAGAGAGAAAGATTCCTCTCTCCCTCTCCCATAACCCGTGGCGGAGGCCAAACGCTAAGGAGGGTGGTAAATCAAGAAATGAGTGTCTGTGTGGTGTGAACCCGAGTCTCTTCATTTAGGACCAGCGGAATTAGCAAACTGGGCTATCACTTTTCGACATATATATACATATATATGTGTGTATATATATAGGCCGTTTCTTTAATACCCGTGCGGGTAGCCTGAATTTCGCTACCCGGAAGCCAAAAAAGTTACTATTCTGGTAAGAAAAGTAACTCTGCTATCAAAAAAAGTAACTATATTGATCAAAAAGTAACTATGCGACTAAAAAAGTAATCCCGTACAAAATACACAGCAGATATATATGTACCCGTGTTTTGAAATCTGTTGTTGCAAACGTAACTATCTATGCACGAAACTTAGCAGTTTGCAAGGTAAAGTAACCCTCTACATGTCATAAGTAACCAAATTGAAAACAAGTAACCAAAATGGGGGGCGGGTAGTTACCCGCGCAGGTATTAAAGATGAGTCCATATATATATATATATATATATATATATATATATATATATATATATATATATATATATATATATATATATATATATATATATATATATATATATATATATATATATATCTGTGTGTATGTATATATATGTGCGTTTATATATGTATATATATGTAATTTAGAATAAACAATCATATTATGATTCAAAACGTATCATTATTTTTAGTTATCTAATGGCAACCTTACATGTAAAAATATGCAGTTAATAAGTTTTTTTTCTATTAAAATGAAAATGATTATATGTATAACATAATTTTTAAATTATATATCGTATTTATTATATTTATATATAAATGTATGTAAGTATATATACATATAATCAAAGATATTCCATTCTATAAGTCGAGGTTTATAAGTTTATGTATTATTTTCAATATATATATATATATATATATATATATATATATGTGTGTGTGTGTGTGTGTGTGTGTGTATAATGCCATGATATCAAAATGTAATATAATAAATAGTTATCTAATCCTAACCTTTATGTGTAATATTGTATAATGTATAAGGTAGTTTGGTATCTTACATCGGATTTTATATTAATGTTACAATCAATATAATATCTAAGGACTTCCATAAGTAAGTAACAATAACCTTGCATGTATTATGTAATGGCATACATAGGATGTTATTCCTACGTAAAATAATTGAAATTACATATTCATATTTCCTTGTGTGTATAATGTGAAGTATGGAGACATATTTCCTTGTGTGTCTAATGTGAAGTATGGAAAACTTAATGTTGAATGTCCTTTTGACGCGCCCGCACTCTACTGGCCTGCGGAACACACGCCCACTAGCTACGAGCCAGCGGCCATTTCCCTTCCACCTTCCTCTTTTGTTTCTTTTTGTCTCCTATTTATTCTCCCTTCTTTCCCTCGTCCTCTCTACCTCTCTTTTCTATATCTCTACTCCATCCTTCCTATTCCTCCACACCCTAAAGCCCTAGATGTCTCCACTTTTAATCACCATATGTATGACGGCCTAGTAGTGAGAAACACTACCGCTCTACATGGTCACCACCATCAGACTGACCCTGACTGCTTCACCATGAATCCTCTGACACCATAAAAACTACATTGTGATTTGCCTCAATCTTCTAAGACCTACGAACACCATGAAACCACCACTGGCAAAGATTCAGGCATCTCCATGATATACAATTGCCTTCCTTACTATTCTTGAACCCCCTTCCACCCTCGTTGAGCCGTAAAGGATTTTCTCAGCCACCTTCAATAATAGCATTGTGCCTCTCTTGCCTCCTTTGCCACGACAACAACCACCACTCGGACAACTGTGGGTTCAACCACACTCAAATCCCAGCCTAATTGCAGCCACAGTAGGACTCCTCATCCTAGCCCCTAGTACCCTCCTCTACTTCTCTGACACCTAAATCGCTACAGACTCCTTAATCTCCTTGATCCTATTCCCCATTCTCTACGCATCTACAACAATGTTGAACCTTGACCCTCCACTACCACCAGGCCCACTACCACCACTCAAGGTAGCTATCACTACTTCCTCACCCCCTCTCTCCATGCACCTTGCAACCCTACAAGCAAAGGACTGTGGTAACCTTCTGCAATGGATGACATTGATCCCTTGGCATCCAAAAGTGTTAGATCTCCCACCTCTCTTCAACCTAAACTGGGCAGCTACTACAAGACCAGACTCAGGTGCCATCCTTCTACAACTCCTCCTCATTGCTTCATGCTCATCACCTAGTCTGCCCCAACCCTTCAAAAGTGACCAAGCTGAATATTGTCCCTTCTTGCAACCAGCGACTAATGAAGTAGGATCTCTGCCTACCACTACAGTCACCATGGATGGGGGCCTAATTTCCACTTATAGTGGACACCATAGGACACATAACATCCTCCTATTCTATGAAGATTTCTCTTTCGTCAACCTCTCCCCATCGGCCATCATCACAGATCTACAAATGCCAAGGACCACTGTGATTGTCACTGCCACCACCTCTACCTCCACCAACCTTGTCATCACTACTATGACCCCCTCATGTGATTTCTATGTAAACTATACCCAACCTGGTTCAGGACGTTGGGAATATCTAGAGGAAGAGCAAGCCCTTTTCGACCAGTACAGGTTGGGGTAGACAAAACTGATCAATCATCACCAAGTCAGAGCCATGCCCTGCCTCTATTTCGAATCAGAGGAGTCGACAGCCATATAGGCAGGAATCCAACCCACCGGTAAGCAAATCACTCCATTATTGTGATGCAGATTTAAAGATGTACTGATTAGATAATGAAAAAAGGTGTGGATTAGGTTATCAGATCATATACATAATAAATATCTGTTAGGTTAGCCTAAATGTGTTATAGTAGTGTTTACATGATTATATACATTCATAATACACAAGTGTTGTACCACTAGTCACCTGATAACTAGAAATCTAAAACTTAGTAAACTACCTTCTTAATAGATCAAGAAGACGATTAAGATATATTAACATAGTTATAATGCTAACATAGCCTATTTTAGCTATTTGCTTACTATTTTTCATATTAGGACTAATATAGATGTAGGTGTGAGTTACTATGTTTCTAGGTGGAAATTCATAAATCTAAGTATTTTTTTATAAGAAAATTTGGCATACTACTCCCATTTATTTCATAAATCCTAAACCCTAGATACTCATATATGTCATATATGTGATGCGAATTACAAATGCAAAAGAATCTTATGAAGATATTCATACCTATGAGATACAAATATATTTAACCTTAGCAAGATATATGGGAATATAATGAAATTAGATGAGGAGGATATTTAAAGACCTAGATTGGAAGAATGAAGATTGATACCCACACTCATAGATAATCAAAATATATCACCAGGTGACCGAGATTAGGATAAGAACAATATGAAAATACAAAGTAGGAAGGTATACACAAATTGCTTTAGTTTAACTACCTTACATAATGTGTTTTAGGATGAATACTTGATTGTATGGACCAAGTGCCTTATTAGAGTTAACTTTTGGACGCATCAGGTATGTACTCCTATCTATTTAATTTTGGTAATAAATTGACTTAAACATTCTTGCAATGAGGTATCTTTTGACTATTGTCCCTGTCACATCCCAATTTTTAAAGATAATTTAAAATTTAGAATTAGGTTTTTCCTAAATAACAAAATTTGATGGGTCTAATGTAAAAAGAAAAATATTGGCATTTCTTATATGAAAATGGAATGTGAACACTTAAAATGAGACTCAAATATATTTTTCTCTACCAGATGTGCATTATTAACTCAAGTTGACTAGTCCCTCTTTTCACTTTTCTCTCTCCTCTAAGATAATATAAGTATATAAGGGATATAAATCAAAGCTTCAGAAGGATACTCATTAATCATTTCATTTTTAAAGTCAAAGGGAACAAATATGAAAAGATGTTATACATTATTCAGTGTTTAGGTATACATTTCAAGATAAAGGCTTTTCATGTATTAATTGACATACAACAGACAAAATGTAAATATAAGAGCATAGAATAATCTAGACACCTTATTGGACATGTGTTCCAAATTTGTGTTCATTTTGATAATATTTGACCCTCCAAATTAATTAGGGAAGTTTTCCCTATAGTTTGACTAAGAATTAATCACGAATTCAATTAATGTGAGTACTAGACCTAAAGTCTCACATTCTTGTTGTTGTAACACTAGATTTTATATCTCTCCCTCCTCTGGGCATGTGATCAGATGGTCTAAATTTAAATTTCTATTGATCTAATGGCCCCGGAATCATCTCATTCCTCTACTTATTTTGCGGACAGATGCAAGTTACTACAGATTTCCTTTCCAACCTCATTTTCCCTCTCCTCACATTTGTTTTATGAGTTTTCTTCTCCACTGAATCCACCTCACTCTCCCAATCTCATTGAGCCATCACTTGAGCTCTCTGGTGGTATATAAGAGAAACACCCAATCTAGGGTTGGTGGGTCTCGCCAACCCCGAGTTGTAGGTGGCAACCTGAGCTATCTTACACCTATAAAATGGATCAAAGACGACCCTCAGTCACTTAACACTCCTCCTCCACCTTCAATCGCACCTCATGTACCCCCAAACACCATGACCTACCCAATTTTGGTTTCTGACGACCTTGGATTCACCTCAAGCACCTTTGCCACCCCCAGCCAAATTGAGTGGTCATCAAGCATCGCCAACGCCCCCTCTTCCTTTCTCTATCGGTCGCTTGCCCTGAGTTTCTCCAGTTCATAGTAACCTATAGGGATATTACCTACCCCTCATTGATGCTTACCGCCAAGGCATCTTTAGGGGCTCTCCGCCTCAAGGAAAACTTATTGGATGGTCTATGGACCTCAGGGAATGTTTTCATGTGCACAGTTTGGCATGTTTTTGTTGTGATCCTTGTTTTTTCATTCACAACTAGGTTACCCTATTTTGTCATTTCTCTGATGAAACATGGGCTCGGGGGGGTCCTCATATTTCATTTCTTCGGCTTCGATATCCCATGAAGAAGAGTTCTTAACCTCTCTGATCGCTTTAACTATCTTCAACGATGCCCTTGTACTTCCAGTTGTAGCTGGCCATAGCCATGACTTGGATACTGGGGAATCCATGCTCCCCAACACTCAAACTCACGCTCAATGAGTGTGTGATGGCTTGGAGATCGCATTTGTGACCCCACTTTTTTATGAAAGAGTTTCCTTGTGGTTTTAGTCATAATTGATACCTTTAAAAGAGGCACCTCACACCATGGACATGAGGAAGAATCAATGTTATGATATGTCCCTGGTACTCCCAATGTATTTAAGTGGATTATTAATATCGTTTATGCTTCATGAATTATAATATTTTCTCAAAAAGACATCATGTATACTTATCATTTTTTGATTGGTTGATTACTTATAGTCTATGGTAAAAGTATTGTTATTATTATTATTGATTATCAATTAAGGTTAATGAATCATGCTCAAGAAAGAGAAACCCTATTATAGTCTTTAAGGAAGAAATCCCATTATGATTCAATGGGAGAATTCCCATCATGTTAAAGCTAAGGATTATGTTAATGTTAATGTTAATTTTAAAGTCAATGTTAAGAAAAATGGAATTGAATTAGTTTTTATATGCTCCCGAATCATGGACCTTAAGGGGTCGTCAAGAGATATCCTAGCATCAAGTTGTCCTAGCAATCATGTGCTCCTAAGTGGGCGTCATAGAGGGATGCATATACTTACTGTTCAATTCTTCATGTCATTAATGAATCATTAATGCTTAAGAAAATCCATGTTCAAGTTTATGTCAAGTTATTTCATGTCAAGTTATATTTACTTCTATGCCATATAATGTCCCAAATATTTCTTTACCAATGTGATGTTTGTTCTGCACGGCTGGGGACGAGATATCCGTAGGACTTGGAGCAAGTGAAAGACAAAAAGGAAAATCAAGACTAGGAGATCTTCGAGCTTTTCTTGGTGGGGTGCCATTTACCTAGATGATCCAGAGATTTAGATCACATTTATCTCATGCTTAGTCATGTCATCAATTAGATTGAATCTCACATATGATTATGATGTAGTTTTCTTTACCAAGAACTATGTATGAATCAGTTTTAAATCAATGCAAAGTGTTTTCATTTACTTTATTTGTATTATTAGCATATTGTGACACCCACATTGAGTAAAATGCTTTCGCTCATGTGATATGAAAAATAGGGTGTTACAGTTCCTTTTATTCATCCATATTGAAAATTCCTTATTTTGTGATATGAAATCATCTGATACCACTTTGCTTGACGAATACTTTGTTGCCTGGGATCTGTGACCCCACTTGATTTGTTGTTGTACTTGTAAGTGTGAATGGTGAATGCAAACTAACTTTCTACTCTACTTATGCATGTTAGATAATTTGACTAATATCATAGAAGCTTATGTGCAACCAGTAGGGTATGCTTTTCTACCTGGGGTATGCTTTTCTACCCTTATATATACAGAGGCATGCTTTTTGCTTAGGGTGTGCTTTTCGACCCATTTTACTTAGGACAACGACACAATGGTTTCTTGGCCCTACTATAGCTATTTTTAGTCAATATATATCTACATGTGAATGATTATGATTGTTGTTATATTGTGAATGGTTAATTGCAAAATGTGTTATCTTACTTGTTTATTTATATGCCTCAATCTTTTTGAATTCATTTTATTGATATATCTCTTGTTTTAACTTACCTATCTTTCAATGACTCTACTTTTTTGGGGAACATCTCTTTTTCTCTTTTAACCCATTTAAATGCCCAAAATATTATTAAATGTGCATACTCAACTTCTGCTGACGCATACTCTTTTATTTCCTATTTTTCAAGGTGTTCCCACCCAAGTGTAGGTGCTTTATAGGGCAGAGACTCACAATGATTGTGAGCTCATTGGTGAACTTAATGAAAACTTTAGATAGCCTTGTTACCCTCTATATATGGGCTTATGTGTATATAGATGTAACCTTTTCATTTTATATACTACCCTTAGGGTGACAAACTTATGTACATGGAAACATTTTGAAAGTTTGTAAATAGTTATGTTCTCTACTGCTTAAATATTTCATGGCTCGTTTTTATATCATTGAGTGGGCCACTATCAGGTACCACTCCTTATAGCATGCTAGTTCCTAATAATTATGTTTTATTGTCAAATGCATTTGTGGAAGCTTTTTTCATATTCTTAGGTACTTTCATCACTAATTATGGAAGAGAGAAGGAGGTTGATCCTAGAAATTCCCTAAGCTTGGATAATCTTAAAGTGAAGCCAAGATCAAACCTAATCTACCCCATGTGATCAAAAATCAAAGTTGAGCAATTAATATCATAATTCAAGTTACTAAGAAAACCCTCAAAATGGTTGTGGTATTCACCTAATGGTTGTACTACTCAAGCTAAAATCACACAAGATGCAAAGGAAACATACCTATAATATAATGGTCATGCTCACTAGGATGACTATTTTGAGTGAAGGACCACACAACCATTTCACTCACCATATTCATGCCAGCAAAATAAGGGCACTCCCATTCTGGCCACCATGAGCTCCTTCCTACCTTCTCCTCATGGCCATGGTACTCACCATGGTAGTGCTACCCTCATACCACAATGGTCGTGGTACTCATGACATATGTTCTACCTACATAATTTCTCCTCTTATCCATGATGCATCCTAACATCTACCATCAAAATTCCAAGCCCACCCAGAAGGTTCATGCTACATACCCAACCCTATCAGTTTCCAACACTACTTTTACCATTCCACATCCACATAACACTACACATCCTAGACAACTATACATACATTCATGGAGGATATGGGTCAAGGGTTAGAATCTCCACACCTCATTCACTCCCCTTGGCCTCCATCCTACCTTTTTCCACCTACCACTTCACCTCCCACCACTGAAAAGCCTAATTTTCTAGGTTTTTGTCCACTTTTCTACAAAATTTTATTCTTCCTACCTTTGAAAGAGTGATGAATGAGTGGTAGATGTTGATGGAGCTAATAAGGAGAAGTCCTCATCATCTTTCATAAAAATTTTCTCTTCTTCTCCCTTGTATTTGTTTCATTCTTGTAATATGAGTAGATAAGACCTTTTTCTTGGGATGTTTGGTGGAAAAATATTACTATGATTCCATGTAGTTTGTAAATTATCATATAGACTTTTTTATGTGTTTCTATTAGTGTAATTTTGTACTTTTTCTCTATCCCTACCTCTTGTTTTGGTTGTTTTAGCTATGTAAACCCTTAAGGTATATAATAAAGAGTGGTTTTGGTCCTTTTGAGTGAAAACTCAAATTTTCCCTGGATAAAACTTAGCTTCTTTTCTTACTCCCCCTATATCCATGTATTACACTAGCCCTAGGTGTGATATCTAAGTGTCCAAGTATGTAGTTAACCTATCTATTGGAAATGATAATATTTAGAGGGGATATGGATTAACAGGTGGTGAAACACCCTTCTCCTATGTCTTATACCACCACATTCCACCAAGTAGATGAGGAGAACCATGTTTAGAAACCCACACTAAGGTTGATCTAGACCAAGGTCTACTGATTTCCTAGACTATTGTGCCTCATAAGGTTGGATAGGAGGTTATAGGGCCTAGTTCCCCTATACACATCCCATACCACCCATGGCCATCTAGAATATTAGGACTCCTAACCTCATCTCCTTATTCTTTTTTGGTTTGGTGTCACTACTTATGAGATGTGTGTGCGTGAATATAAACCTCAATTGCATAGTCGATTCGTTACATACCCCCAAAGGCCCACTACCTTAATCAATTCTCTAAACCCGTAACTCTAGTGTTAGGTAGTTCTTCTTATTTTCCTAGTTAATTTCTTGCTCATGCTAGTTAGATATTTGGTATGTCATGAAACTATTTGTTACCCAAATCCTAACTCCAAATGACTATCAAGTCAATGGAAATAAGACCTAGGCATTCATCCCTATCATGGTGTTATCAACGTGCGAATTCCAAAGCATAAAGCTTAGTATACATGAACACACAACAAGATAAAACCACCAATCAAAGTCCCAACATTCAACAAGATATATTAACAACAATGTTTATTACAAGCTTTAGATAACATATTCAAGAGTACAATTTTACTAATCTACTCATGTATACTAGGGATCTTGTAACAAGAACACCTAACATCACTCACGATGCACATTAAATTCTAGCCATCTCAAAACCTATAGTATACATTAAAGATGGTGGGTTAAGCACACTAGGTGCTGATTATAGGGCTAAAAGATACATACACATAAGCTTTGCATGATTTGAAAATATTTGTAGAAGTAACGAGTAAGAATAAATAGGTTAAACATTTAGCAAAGTGAGAACTTGTGTTTTATATCATTTCACTCCAATTATAAAACCACATTATATATCATAAGACCTTTGACCAACATCCCATCATAAAGATCCATAAGGGTACTCAAGATTAGCTAACCCTTTTATCGACATGGTCCACCCTATCTTGACAACTCAAGTAGGATGCCCAGCCTCGTCTACTTACCATGAGAATATAGATATGTGCACAAGGATTGTATAATGGAGTCTCTATATTATGTTTGCAAGAAAAAAAACAATGGTACTAGGCAAACATTGAGTAGAATACTAGAGTACTACATGACAATATTTAAGAAAGTAAACAAGCATACATATGTATTACATTTAAAGCAAGAAAGCCATAGTCATATAATTATTATAGCCCTTACCTATTTTTTAGAGATTCCATAACCTATCCTTGACAATCTAGATCTCAAGAAACACATGGTTAAGCACAAGATTATATGCATGCATTAGATTTTCATCATTAACCCTAATGAGCTTCATATTACATTTTTGCCAAGTTAGGTTCAAGGTTGCCTATTTACATGTTTCATGATCATTTAATGAGTTAGAGTCCATCATGAAGGAGTGGTTTTCATGTCATTTTGAGGTTCCATGCATTAAATATGACCATTACAAGATTCATGTTCCTCATACACATTCTAGTTAAAAGGACTCCCAAAAGGGAAATAAGGGACATAGTTCATCAAATCAATAGGTCCAAGCATTAGAGGTGTTGAAGATCAAGAAAGTATGGACATACGAATCACATTCTAATATGGGTGGATGTCCCCTAGGGTTTAGGCATCATATTCCCAATCTAGGGTATTAACATTCTTACATACATGCAAGCATCAATGTAGTTTATATGCCATTAAGGGTCAAGATATAGATTAGAAGGGACATCCACATCAAGATAACCATAAGGGCAGATACCTCCTGATTAAATAGGGGAGGGCATATGATTAAGGTTCACATTGAGAGTAGGGCACAAGCAACACAAGAAAGTCATATGTGTCACACTAGGTCACCACTAATGGACTTAGAGTTACATGTAGCATCATAACATGGAATATGGAGATCGTGAACATTAATATCTTCAATAGTCAGCGGGAGACTAAATTTTAAGGATCTAACATATTTCATTGCCACAAAGGGGCTATAGTCATTATATGAATCAAGTGTAACATGTATCATCATAAAAGGGTAACAACCAAACATACTTAGTGTCATATGTAACCACCATAGCAAAAGGGGATTAGGGAAAGTTATTAGAGTCATGACATGTGACATAGCATACTGATTTTGAAGTTGATTAGCATTGATCAACAATAATAAGCAAGATTGTCAAGTTAGGACAAGGTATACCATTAAATTCAAATTACAAATCACTTATGTACACAAGAGTCAATTAAGATAATAGGGGTGATTAGGGCCCTCTTGTAGATAAAGTATGCACAAATGTACTAATTTCCTTATTAAGAGGGTGATAGTTCATCAAAGTTTCAAGCTTGATCATAAAAGTGCATTAGATGTACTCAACATGATTAAATTTGTCATTTTAAAGAAAACATGAGAACAAATGTTGGATTTAGGGTATGGGGACACTCCTAAAGTTTAGGTCTCTTTAAGATAATGAATATGGTATATAGTTTTTCCCAACTTATTCAAGGGATGAGGATGTTACGATTTTTACAAAACTAGAATCAAGAACATTAGGGGTTGGGGATTGCAATTATTGCATGTATTTAATGATGCATGTGGGTTGTCGATCACCCATCAAAGCACGCAAACACATGCATGCTCCAGGTTGCATCCAGTGCACATGGTGTTGTTTGGTTGGCTTCGCCCAAGTTGACCTTGGTCAACTACCTCTATCTGGCCCGCAATAGTCTTCAATCGCGGCCGTTCTAGCTAGGGCACCACAATCCAGCGCCACCATGCATCTTTTTGTGCGATCCTGCAATATCCATGACTTCCCTTGAGATAACTAGTGTGTGGGTGTCTAGGAGTGGCACATATAATGCAACACTATGTCAGGTGTTTGGGCTAATTCATCGACGCTTGTCGGACCTTCCCATGGTCTTAGCAACCACAGATGTAGCCAAGGGAACCGACAACAAGGGGGTGGAGGTAGGAGAGGTGGTGTCGGTGCCATGGAGGCTGTAGAAAGGAGAAGAATAGGGGCCATTCTAGGGTGTGAGATATGCCACAACCAAGGGGGAAATGATGATAATGAAGAATGAGTATGGTTTGGTTACTCAATTGCTCAAGAGGGGTGAGAACAGAGCAGATTTTTTGCTCCTCCGCTATAATTGTATGGACCAAGGTAGGTGATAACCTACGAGCCATTGGATTGAGATATAATGAAAAGAATAAAGGGCACGTTAGGGTTTTCCCCCAAAGGGGTGGTGGCTGCTAGGCCGCACCCCAAGATTAAGCTAAAAAATAAGTTAAATCAATTCAATTGTTGATTAAAAGTGAAATGATTTAGATGACCATAACTTTGGACTCATGACTCTGATTGAGGCAATTTTTGTGATGTTGAAAAGCTAATAGAATCATGAATCTCATGAAATATATTATAGAGAAATATGACCATACTAATTAGATTAACATTCATTTTTAAAGTAGTGAACCATTAAAGAGTGAAACTTAGATTAGAGAAAATTGAAGGCACACATTGCGAAATTGGTCATTGATGTCATAAAATTAGAACATCACCACATTCCAACTATCGAATTAATATGCACTTGAGAAGGAGAGAAATTAGGGTTGTCACATCCTTCCCTCCTTACAAGTAATTTTGTCCTAAAAAATAGTCCAAGATTATGGGTGTAAATGGTGCGGGAATGGTGTGGGTCTGGCCATACCCATACCCATACCCATCTAATTTAGCGGGTCCGGTACCGGTTCTACACCCGCATAATACAAAACCTGGACCCAGTACTCATACCCACAATAATAGAAGGTATGCGGTGCGGGTATGCGGGTAAGTGGTTCTATAAAATGTCATATTGTTTATGTAAGAGAAATGACTACGTAATATATATTTAATAGAACAAGATATTGTTATTATATAGTATATTAACATGTAGTAGTTATATTAGACAATGCTATATTTTATACATTAACATTAATTGAGTAATTGTTTATATATTTGTAGTCATGATCATAACGTTTAACTTATGTAGAAAGTAATGTAAATTAGTCGACATTTTGAATTTAAGTTTACATATGATGTTCATTATTGTAACTAGAATACTTAATTCTTAATTATATGACTAGTCTCGACCTTATTGTGGTTAGAGTAGGATATAATATCAAGAATTATATTAGTTAGACTAGTAAAGTATGATATGTATATCATATTATTTGAGTAGTTACTTATGTATAGAAGGTACACGGGTCTAGCGGGTCTGGGTCCAAGCATACCCATTATTGGACCTGCTTATATGCGGGTCCAAGGGTATACGGGTCTAAGGGTATGCGGGTATAAAAAAATTAGACCCGTGATGGGTTTTTAAGGGTCCAGATTTGCGGGTCCGTGGGTCTACTCGTACCCATTTATAGCCCTATCCAAGATCATAGTTTAAGAGTCAAATTCAAAATCCATCATATGCCATTAACCATCCCATTGGTTTTCAACCCATCCCCCATCATGGGGTGCACACATACATTATCATCATCAAGGGTGTACTCATCCCAATCATACATGTCACTTGGTGTTTAATTGAGTTGTGGCATCATATTGACATAAGGGTACCATAATCTTATTTCTACAACATTAGGGTTTTGTTCAAGTCTTCGTACGAGCTCAAGGTATCTTATCATAACACTATGTGTTCAATTTTTGAACAAGCATTTTCATCATCATGATTTTCAAAAGATTTATCATTGAATGTGTTTACATAATTCTACTAGATTTCATGCATGTTTTAGTTCCCCCCCTAAAATTCTACCAACTCTAATCAATAATTTTCATCATTTTCCATTTTGAATATGAAGTTAATCATTGTACTCACAAACACTTAAGCTAAGATCTTAGAGCATCATCATATCAAGTTCATGACTTCATATATATATATATATATATATATCTTTTATGCAAGGCATGATTTCATATTAGGTCTAGCTTATGATAGTGGTGTATCATACATATATCAAGTTTTTCACATATATGATATTATTTCATACATCATAAATTATTTGAGGAACAACATTATCATTGACATCAACATTTCATAATCATATCACATGTATTTCAAAGGAGCTCTACAATCTCAAGACAATTTAGCTATGACCTACCTATGTCCAACAAGACATGATGACCACAACCATATACCTATAAGAAACCTTTTCTTTCTACCAACTTTCAAGAAACAAGGGAAACCACTATATTCCTTTACATACAACCACTAACCCGAGTATGAGGCTCATCATGGATATCATACATCATGTACATCATCTTAGGGTTTGGGGACATCTCCCTCACCTATATAGCCATAATCATTTTTTCAATTGCCCTTTATCTAAGGTTAGATATTTTCATAGGATATCTAGGGTTCAACATTTTCAAGGGACCAAAAAATAGGTGACTCAACTCATATACTTAGAAGTATTCTAGATAGGGACTCATCATCATGTATTTCATCATGCATATTTTTCAACATTTCACATATTGTGGAGTTTAGGTACTTTGACCTTCTCCCATGGTGGTTTGACTCAACAACAAGAGGTTACCCTTTTCGTATGTCCCATGCTAAAGGTCCTACTTTGTAAAGAGATTGAGGCTCGTATAGGTCTCAAACCATATATCACATATCATATTTCAACACATATAAGACTAGGAACAAGCAAGCATGCCAACCCACTAGCTATGTTAAGCACATCAAACAAGTCATATGCCATAAATTTTCTAGGTTTAACTAGAGTTGCATGGTAAAACTCATATTGTGTTATCAAAACATGATTGAAACTTCCAACATCAAAAGTAGGTCATCTAGAAGCAAGATCATTATATCAACATCAACATTGGCATCAAAATCAAGATCAACATCATAATCACCATCATCATCTTCGTCTTCATCATCATCGTCATCGTCATCATCATCATCATCGTCGTCGTCGTCGTCTTCGTCATCATCATCATCATCATCACCACCATCATCGTCATCATCACCATCTTCATCATCATCAAGAACATCAACATAGGTCATCTAGGCTACTTACTAACCTAACCTTTATCATGGCTCTAGACAAATGCAGAGACTACAACTATCATCTAAGCTCACTCATCTATACTTGATGTTACATCTCTTTCTCTTAGTTCACATGGACACTCACTACCTTTCCACGTGTGGTAACATTTTTCATATATACATATACTTATACTTGAAATAACTTTTCTCCAACTTTGAAATAGGAGATGAAAGCCACCATACTCCATTCGATCAAAACCAAAACCAAAATGAGTTACCGCACTCATTAGGAAACTTAGTACCATGAAACCTAGATAACTAGCAAGAACATGGTGCACACATGTGGAGATACCCTAAGCACATGCTTGAAACATATGTATAGGGTGGTAAAGAACTCCCTATTCTCACCCTTTTGAACCTACAACCCATAATACATGACAGAAGGAGGAGAAAAGAGAAGTTATAGGGATTACACAAGCCCACACCTAGTTCTAGAAAATCTAGGTTCTAACTTAGAGGCAAAGTCAACTTAGTCCACAAAGGACAACTCATTAGGTTTCTGGGTTGAGATGTAGGGTTGTGTTTAGTTTTTGTTTCATGTGAACAATGTTTGGTGTAGTTATTGTTCATGCTCTAATACCATCAGTCATTGAACCGTTTGTTACCTAAATCCTAACTCTAAATGAGTATCAAGTCAATGACGAGGACCTAGGCATCCTTCCCTAGCATGGTATAATCAAAGTGTGAATGTAGAAGCATAAATCTAAACATACATAAAAACATAACAAGATAATAGAACAAATTATAGTCTCAACATTCAATAAGATATATTAAACAACATTGTTTATTACAATCTTTCGATAACATATTCAAGAGTACAATTTTACAAGTTTTCTCATGAATACTAGGGATCTTACTACAAGAACACCTGGAATAGCTCACCATGCCCATCGACTTCTAGCCATCTATGAACCTATAAAATATGTGAAAAAAGGTGGGTCAAGCACATGAGGTGCTAAGTACAGGGCTAAAAGATACATATAAATAAGCTTTGCATAATTTGAAAAGATTTGTAGAGGTAACAAGCAATAATAAACAAGTTAAGTATCTAGCAAAGTGAGAACTTGGGTTTTATATAATTTCACTCCAATTATTCCAACAACACCGTATATGATAAGGCCTTTGACCAACTTCCCATTGGAAAGGTCCGTAAAGAGTGCTCAAGATTAGCTAACCCTTTTATTGACATGGTCTGCCCTATCTTGACAACTCAAGTAGGACACCCAGCCTCGTGTCTATACCCCGAGAATACAGACAGGTGCACAAGGTTTGGGTAATGGAGTTTCTATATTATGTTTGCAAGTTACAAAACAACAGTATGAGACAAACATCGAATACAATACTACAATACTACATGGCAACTTTTGAGCAAGTAAACAAGCATACATATGTATCATGTTTCAAGCAAGAAATCCATAATCATATAATTATTAAATATCATACCTATTTTTAGATATTCCATAACCCATCCTTGACCATCTACATCTCAATCAACACCTAGTTAGGCACTAGAGTATATCCATGCATTAAATTCTCATCATTTACCCTAATTAGCTTCATTTTACAGTTTTGGCCATGTCAGGTTCAAGGTTGCCTATTTACATGTTTGATGATCTTTTACTAATTTATAGGCCATCATGAAGGTGTGGTTCAAGTTTCATGTCATTTTGAGGTTCCATGCATTAAATATGACCATTATAAGATTCACGTTCCTCATGCACATCTACTCAAAAGGACTCACAAATGGGCAAGAAGGGACCTAGTTCATCAAGTCAATAGGTCCAAGAATAAGAGGTGATTTACATCAATAAAGTATTGACATAATAATCACATTCTAATATGGGTGGATGTCCCCTATGGTTTAGGCATCATATTCCCATTCTAGGGTATCAACATTCTTACATACACACAAGCATCAATGTAGTTCATATGCAATTAAGGGTCAAGATATAGATTATAAGGGACATCCACATCAGGGAAACCACAAGCGAGGAAACCTTCTGATTAAAGAGGGGAGGACATATGATTAAGGTTCACACTAAGAGTAGGGAACAAGCAACACAAGCAAGTCATATGTGTCACATTAGGTCACCACTAATGGACTTAGAGTTACATGTAGTATCATAACATAGAATAAGAAGATCATGGATATTAGTATCTTCAAGAGTCATAGGGAGATTGATTTCAAGGATCTAACATATTTCATTGCCACAAAGGGGCTAAGGTCATTATCTGAATCAAATGTAACATGCATCATCATAAAAGGGTAACAACCGAACATACTTAGTCTCATATGTAACCACCATAGCAAAAAAGGATTAGGGAAAGTTATTGGAATCATGAGGTGTGACATAGAAAACGAATTTCGAAGTTGATTAGAATTAGCCAACAATAAGAAGCAAGATTGTCAAGTTAGGGCAAGGTATATCATTATAGTCAAATTACAAGTCACTTGTGTGCAAAAGAGACATTTAGGATCAATAAGCATGATTAGGGACCTCTTGTAGATAAAAGATGCACAAAGTTAGTGATTTCATGATTAATAGGGTGAAAGTTCGTCAAAGTTCCAACCTTGATAAAAAAAAAGTGCATTAGATATACTCAACATGACTAAAGTTTTCATTTCAAAGGAAACAAGATAACAAGCATTGGATTTTAATTCTGGGACCAATCCCAAAGTATAGGGTCTCATCGAGCTGATGAATTTGGTATATAGTTTTACCTAATTTGTCAAGGGATGAGGAAGTTATGATTTTTAAAAAATTAGCATCAATAACTTTAGGGATTGGGGATTGAGAGTATTAGATGTATTTAAGGATGCATTTGGGTCGTCGATCACCCATTAAAGAGATGCAGATGCGTGCGCGCTCCAGGATGCATCCAGTACATGTTGCACTATTTGATTGGCTCTGCCCGAGTTGACATTGGTCAACTACCTCCAGTTAACCCACGATGGTCTTCAATCGAGGTTGTTCTTGCTAGGGCACTACGATCCAGTGGCCACCATGCATCTATTTCATGTGATCCTACAACAACCTCCACTTACCATGAGCTCACCCGCATCTGTGTGTCCACAAGAGCATGGACCACACAACACCGTATCAGGTGGTCAGGCTACTCTACCGAGGCCCACCAAACCTTCCCATGGTCTTAGCAGATGTGGATGTAGCCATGGGAACCGACAACAAGGGGAAGGGGCAGGAGAGGTGGTGGCGGCGTTATGGAGGTTGGAGAAATAAGGAGAAGAATAGGGGACATTATAGGGTGAGAGAGCGGACACAAGCAAGGGGAAATGAAAATAATGAAGAATGAGGATGGTTTGGCAACTCAATTTCTCAAGAGGGGTGAGAATGGAGCACATTGGCTACTCCTCTACTACAGTTGTACAGACCAACATATATGATAACCTACGAGCCATTGTATAAAGATCTAATGATCAAAATAAAGGGTGATGGTAAGGTTTTCCCCCAAAGGGGTTGTGATTGTTGGGCCACGCCCTAAGGTTAGGCCCTCAAAGCTCAAAAACAATTTAAATCAATTTAATTATTGATTAAAAGTGAAATGATTCAGACGACCATAACTCCGATTGAGATGATTTTTGTGACATAGGAAATCTAATAGAATACTCTATCTTTCGAAATATATTATAGAGATCTATGAACATAGTAATCGGGTTAAATTTCAATTGTAAAGTAGTGAACCTATAAAGAGTGAAACTTAGATCGAAATAGAAAATTGAAGGCACACATTAGGAAATTGGTCATTGATGTCATAAAGTTTGAGCATCACCACATTCCAAATAACGAATTAATATACACTTGAGTCATTTGAGTAAGATTAGAGATAGAAATAGTATAATTAAAGAGAGAAAAATCAAGGTTGTCATAGGTAGATATTTGGTTATTGGTCTTAGTTACTTTTTCTAGGTTTTTATAGTTAGTTTCTTGACTTAGTCGTCTTTCTTTGTTAGTCAAATTTCTAATTTAGTGTAGATAACTACTCACTCTTATTATTTATGGTCTAGTTTCAAGTAATTGCTTTTTATGCTTAGTGTAGATATACTTGTTCTTTTAGGTATCATGTTAGACTTAATTTAGGGTTTTTATATTTATATATGTGTTTCCCTTCTTGCATGACCTTTAACATAATTCAACCAAAGACCTTTTTAACACCAAAAACCCTAACCCTCATCTCTGGAAACATAAACAAAAGCATAGTCTAGTGCCTTATCCACTCCTTGTGGATTCAACCCCGACATGCCACATTCCTCTACTACATATTGAGTCACAGTAGGATTGTTTAATAAAGAGTTTGTGGATTAGGAAAAAAAAATTATCCTCAGTTTGGTGGTGCATCAAGATTTCTAGTGTTGTTTCCAGTGAGTGGTGTTTTAGACCTACCTATTTGCTTATTTTTGATATTTTATAGCTATCCTCACCATTTACATTCTTAATTCTTTGTTATAGTTTTGTATTTGAGATAACTAATTTGTCTTCTTTTTTATTTGTTCTGCAACATGAAGGTGATAGTGCATGTTTGGTCATCGATCTCCATCCTTAGACACTACTTTTAGGATCCAAATAGGGCATCAAACCCAAACCTTTTAAGTATAAATCTTCACCCAAGACCTTCAGATGTTAGATAGGTAAAATCATCGTATGCAAAACATGTAAAACCTTGAGACATTCATCCAGGAAAACCATTGATTTATGGCCTATAAAGACCATGTATCACCATTAGACGTGAGCCCTAAACTCACCATCGGTTGTGGGCTCTAGGATCACCATCAGTTGTGGTCTATAGGCTCACCATTAGTTGTGGACTCTAGGCTCACCATAAGGTTTAAGAGTAAGGAAACCCATCAAGATAGATATTAGTCAAACCATCATTTGTCTTAGCCATACAAACCATTAATTGAGCAACTAAATGAACCATCATTCTAGTACTTAGAAAAAATAGTACATAACCTTTTAGGGTAACCATTAGTTGTGTCACTAAGGAGTACAACCGATCTAACACTTAGATAAATCAACAAATTAGCAATTAGGATAGCCATCGATTGTGAAACTATTGAAACCATTGCATTTCATCACTATATGGAAGAAAAGACTTCAAAGATCAAGTAAACCCATCAATTATTAGCTGGGAAAAACCATCATTTGAATAGGGTTTAAGGAACCATCAGTTGAAAAAAAGATAGGATAAACATGACCATCAGTTCTTGAGCACATCAAGCCGTTAAAATAGCAACAAGGTGTAAACCATCGGTTGTCACAAGAAGCTCAACCATCAGGTGTTGAACCAAGAATGGAAAACAGTTCATAACACCTAAAGAAAACCATCATTTGTGAGGGTTAAGACAACCATCAATATTTCAGTGAAGAAGGCAAGATATCTATTATTTATTGATCTCACTAAAGTCATTAAAATAGTAACTAAGGTGCCACCAATGTTTCTTCCAAAACACCAAACCATCGGGTCACACAACGAAAGAGAAATCAGTTCAAGACACTAAGGAAAACCCATTGTTTCCCTTGCTCCTCAACTCTATGCATGATATCTAAGAGAAATGGAGTGATAAGTTTTGAAAAGATTCACTAGTAGGTGAAAGGAGTGGTATATATAATTGAGGTTCATGAGAGAGGGTGTATAAGAGGCGTCATCATTTTACACTACTAGGTGCCACGTATCCATGCATGGTTGACACATTTCAATGCATGCATATATATTTGTCTTGACATGAAAAACTCTTGAGGATAATCTAGGGATAAGATTTTGGCCATTAGTTATCTTGTTGAGAAAGATATTTCAACTCAACATCACTTTATTCACAAACTGATACAAATTTTCCAAGGAAAATTGTAAACCGATATCCATCACCTTATTATGGTGCTTAACCCATCATGGAAAAGGCTAAAAGTTGAGAAAATGATATGGGACCTCCTCTATGACACCTTGGCCGATATGCACTCCCATATAAGCTCTACAACTCAATACAACTCAATTAGGGTCTCAACTAGACAACTCTTCTTGGTCTTTTCATCACCAAGAATACCACTACTAAAAAATGATTCAAACATGGTGCGTCTTTATTTCTCTCTCCTCTAGATAATGACAAGATAGAGTTGGAACACTCTAGAGGTGGTAATTTGCATATCAATCCTACATTTTGGGTAAAATGTAAATTGCATCAAAACTGGTACACAAGGCACAAACATTATTCCAACAGGCTTTCCACAAGACACCCCTTAGCATCATTCTCTCTCTTATGATGCTAAAGAACTTGATGTGTGTTCAAAATGTGACATATTGCAATATAACCCTCATCTTGGGTGAATTGCAAATTACACCCAAACCATCATATAATGCACAAATAGTTTGCAAATAAGCTCAAACTTGAAAATTAAGCTTTCCTCGAGTCTTAATTACCATTCAAAAGATTAAAACAAGTTTATAAATAACTTACTTTAGAAAAATTTATAGGTTTATGGCATATCCCAGGTCAAGGATGTTATAATTATCAACCCCTAAAAGGGATTTCGTCTCTGAAATCTCAAGAGAAAAGAGAAGGGTACTTCCTCCTCATTTCTACCTCCAGCTCCCATGTGGCTTCTTCAATGCCACGGTGATGCCAGAGAACTTTCACAAGAACTATGTCTTTCTTTTTCAACTTCTTGTTTCTTTTGTCAAGAATCATCATTGGACCTTCCACATAGGATATATCTTCATTCAATTCTACCTCTACAGGTTGCAACACCAACTCTGTATCAGGATGACACTTTCTTAGCATAGATATATGAAACAATGTATGTAGTCTATGTAGTTCAGGTGGCAACTCCAACCTATAGGCTACCTTTCCAATCTGTGCTATCATTGGGTAAGGTCCCATAAATCTAGGAGCTAACTTACCCTTCTTCCCAAATATGAGAACACCTTTCCAAGGAGAGACCTTGAGATACACTCTGTCTCCAACTTGGCATTCTAAAGGTCTACGGTGTTTATCGACATATGACTTCTGTCTATCCTATGTAGCCTTCAACTGTTATTGTATTACTTTAATCTTTTCAGTTGTTTGTTGCACTAATTCAGGACCCAGAAGTTGATATTCTCCTATATCATACCAGCATAATAGAGATCTACAACGTCTACCATATAATGCTTAATATGGTTCCATATCAATACTAGTCTGATAGCTATTATTGTAGGCAAACTCTATTAAGCTCAAGTGTAAGTCCCAACTTCCTACAAACTGAAGAACACATGCCCTAAGCAAGTCCTCCAATGTCTGTATAGTCCTTTCAGATTGTCCATCTGTCTGAGGTTGAAAAGTTGTGCTAAAATTTAATTGTGTACCCAAGCCTTTATGTAGTCATTCTCAAAAATGACTTGTGAATTGGGGACCTCTATTAGACACAATTGTAGCTGGAACTCCATGCAACCGCCATCTATGTAGATCTGTGCAAGTTTTTTAGCAATATATGTTGTTTTAATAGGAAGAAAATGTGCTGACTTAGTCAACCTATCAACTATCACCGAAATGGAATCATGACTTTTGACTGTTCTTGGTAGACCAATCACAAAGTCCATTGTCACGTGATCCCATTTCTACTGTGGTATAGGTAAGGGTTGCAATGTTCCTGTAGGCTTCTGGTGTTCAGCTTTAACTTGCTGACACACTGGACTCCGCATAACAAACTCAACTACATCCTTCTTCAAACCAGGCCACCAATACATATATTTTAAGTTATGATACATTTTAGTACTCCCTGGATGCATTGCATACATGGAGGAATGAGCTTCCTCCATAACTATCTTTCTTACGTCACTGACATCAGGTACTACCATCCTACCATGGTAACAAATGACCTCATCCTCTGACTCATGGAAACCGTCCCGTTTCTCACTACCATACTCTGACCTGATCTACTGAATCACAATATCATCTTGTTATGCTTCTTTAATCTATTGTTTCAGAGTAGGTTTCACATGCATCTTGGCCAGTAATCCTGCTAACAAAGATACTTCTAACTGTACATTAATTTGTCTCACCAAAACTATGCGATAGCGCACCATTAGACCAATAGCTAAATCGCCACCAGTATTTATGCGGAATAACCATTTGCAGCAGATTAACGAAAATCACTAAAAATTTAAAACCATTTTACAAAGAGATCCCTTTCCAGGAAACTCTTAAAGATAGAACCAAAACAATATATACATCGTGGTTCACAGTGTACATACATTGTACCATATCAACTCGAGGATATCATATACCAGTTTCTTTGCCCAAACATATACATAAGCAATATTAAACCTCGAGGTAATCAAGCCAAAATCTCAGACTGAGAGTACAGAGATGACACATAGGATTTCTATCTACAAGACACGACTGACAACATACTCAACCTGAGCAGTTATTGCTATCCATGTTGTTGTTCTCCTCCCTCTGTAGTACGGTCTCTACCTCTCATTCGCATCCACCTATTATCACAGGTAAATAACATAAAACTAAGCAGATGATCTTTTATGTAAATAAGAATGTTTAATTGTAGTGCAAAGCCTTGATTTGGTGGTTGGCAATGTGATTAACCTCATGAGACCTTTGGAAGGCCCAATATATGATCCATGGGCCTTAGGGACATTTTTTCAGCCCAATTGGTTAATCAAAGTTTACATATGAGTCATGGGGATATAAGCTTGTAAGATGAGGATTTCGAGCACATGGGAAATGATCATGACAATGTGATATGATGGATAATCCATATGTATAGGATTATGTATGAAAATTCAAGATAAACTAAGCCATATAGTGATCTAAGTAATTAATCAAAGGGATTATCCACCTTTGTCTTGTAAGCCAAATAATGGAATAATATGTAAATTTCCTAAAGGAAATAGGAAACATGGGTTAAAGGAAAGGAGGAGTTTGATATATAAAAGGTAACCCAATGAACCCCAATTATGAAGTATAATTGGAAAAGGTGATAATAGCTTTAAATGATGTACCATGAAAAGGGATAAAAGAACAATCTAGAATGCAATAAATTGCCATGATTTATATACATTACTTGATGGCTTTTTATGTGAAGTTGATAAAGGAAATACTTGAAGGGAAGGTAGGGATATATGTTTTTTATCGAATATACTCCTAGTGAAAATTGTACATGCCGTACTCGAAGGTTATTTCCATAATTGTGTGAAAGGGAGAGAAATAAGGAACAAGTAATCGTGTGTAGGACAATGATAAAGACAATGGAATGTAATTTGTATTAGAAAGGGACTTGACCCTCTCTCTTCCTCCCTTTTCTCATTGGGGTTGCTTTAGAAGTCTTTATAAATAGAATCCTTTGGAGTGTAGCATCCAACTGCCATCGTCCATCAGGAGAACTGTAGATGGTTCTCATCCACCATTAATCCACCCTACAATAGCATGCATGAAGCCAATAGATAATAGGACCACAAGGGGTTCCTTAGAAAGTGCCCAAACAACATGATTCCTCCCTCTAGCACCGACCACCCCACTGCCAGTTGCTGAATGAGTTCCTGGTCATTTTGACAACCAGGAGGCAACCCAAAGATTCAAGTCCTGGATTCTTTTCCCTCATAGGAAGGAGCTTGTAGGAAGCATCATGCAAATCCCATAGAGTGCAATGGGCTTTGGCGGAATTTCCCTACTCCATGGTTGTGCATACTAAAAAGAGGTAAGGGCTTTGGCCCTATTCTTAACTTGTAAACCTGTTGCAACCCGTGAGTAAACCAAAACTGAATCTCTTTGGCCCCCGACCATCTCTGGCCGTAAGGGGCAGCCACCAAGGGCCGGAGGAGTCTGGTGAGGTTGTTCTGACCATCTGGGGCTTTGCGGCATGGGGGTCCACGAGAATGGCCCACGACTGCTTTGGTAGGGCGGTCGTTCGCCAATGTCCTAAGGTTAGGGACGAGATAGAGTCATTTGACCAAAAAGCCCCAACATGGATACGTAAGTAACAGGGGTAACATTGTCAATTTCCACTATCTAAAGGGCCGCCTAGATTTTATTTTGAAAAGAATTAGTTTGGCTGACGTGGCATCACAAGATTGGCCCAATAATGATTAATATTGCAAATATCATAGTAATTGATAGGATGACTGGATTTAGACAAGTTATATATGAAAATTGATCAGGATAATGAGAGGAATCCAAAGAAAATATGATTAGATTATGATTAAGTTTCCGGTTCCAAAAGTATATGCAATATATGTTTTAATGTGTATATTCATTTATCTTGAGATAATACCTGATCTAGACATGTATAATAAGGAAATACTTGATAATGATGAATAAATTATGATTCTAGATTAATAATCTCATTCATGCTGATTTAGGGTTTTAAAACCAATGGCAACATCTTGCTCTGATCTAATGTATATAGTGTGATCTAGGTATCATGAGTAGTGTAATATGCTGAAGATGATAATTAGGGTGTAACCTAATATGCACAATTGGGTTTGTAACCTTAAAAACCATGGTATGATGGAAGTAGGGTTTGTAACCCTAATCCCTAGTCCAAACACGAGATAACCCTAAACCCTAGTTTAGGAGCGCATATAGATCTGATTAATGTAATGTGAATACATGGTGACACATATGTAGTATGTATAATTCATATTGAATGTTTTGTTGCTTGGATGTTTGAATACACGCTTAAAGTACATGTGATGTATTCTGCATGGTTTCTGTAATAGCATAAGGTACGTGGTTACACTTATGAATACATGTATCAAATTTTGAGTATGTTGAGGTTTCTCGATGAGTTTGAACGAATGATAAACTGCTTGCTTATTTATTTACTTCTTGCAAATTATAAAGTTCCTATGAGTATCATGTAAAGTAAATAACAATATTTAGAACTGTGGGTTAGGCTGATCTTCAGGGTAATGCACATGAGCCCATGATGAATAGTGATTACACCTACGATAGTAGACCAGATATGGGTTAGAATATGAAAACAAGTTTATGTTCTTATATGCAAGATAAATATGTTTGCTCATATGTGTACTTCTGATTATTGCTTGAACCCACGTACCAGTATAGAAATATACTGATTGTGTATTTGTTTGTCGACGTTTTAGGTACCTATGATACTTGATTTGCAAATATGAGGTTACAGATTGAATATGTTGAAGACACTAAAGTTATTCGTGAAGGTTTAGATATAATGGTATATCATCGTACATGTACATGTTAACTCTTTATAAAATTTATGTAACTCCTTAGAGGAGCTTTTTATACAAACATGTAAATTTTTGTTCATTAATGGAAATTGTTTACTATTCTGTATTATTTCTTGAATCTGATCCTAGAATTATGAGTAATGATATGTGACTTTAAGGTCTTTTAGACACTCAAAAGTGCAGTTCGTTACATTTGGTATCAGAGCCCAGATTCATCAACTAATACTTAACAATTTATAATTTCAAATCATCCTTAGAAATTCAAGGAAAAAATATTAAAGCATGATGTATCTTTTATGTTTCTCATCTCACATTTTCGTCTACTTCTCATCTCTTTGCTTAAAAGCCTTGAAAAGAAATTGTTAATTAGAGAAGTAAAATGTGAAAAGATGTAACCTTTTGTGTAGGTCCCTCTAGAGAGGGTAAATACTATAAAGATACATGTATTGGTAAGCCCTTTCTTAGAGGATAGAATTGGATTAGGGTATGAAAACTCTAGTGAGTCAAGGGATATGGAACTGTGAGATGTAGAGTATACCTTAATCTTAAATAATGAACATGGTGTGGTGGTATGAGACACCACCCATGTGAAACTTGAAATTAGGAATAAGAAAGATAAAGGGATGGGTTGAGGTAACCCAGTCTCCCATGCATGTGTGCACAAGGAGCATAACACGTATGTAAGAGGTCTTAAGAAATATTTGAACCCAATTGTTATATATGAAAATGAAAGTTTGAATATAACTTGCTTAAACCCCTCATGTTGTCTTTGGAAGTTTGGAGATGGTGGCCAAGCCCTTGGAGGGAAAGGCTGATGTAGCACCAAGGCCCTGGAGGGGAAGGTGACCCAAGTTCACTGAATGGATATAAACCATGAGGGGGTATTCTAGAAATTGAGCAAACATGGGTTGGTATGTTATAATGATAATAGTTATGCCTAATGAAAGAAAAAAAAAGATATATATGAAACCTTTAGGGTTAGTGTGCCAACCTGGGGTGAGTCAACCCAAGGGTGGGAAGATGACCTATGAGGGAGGCAAAACCTTAGATCTTGGGATCAGGTTGTGGCTAGAGATCCTAACCCCCTCCTATGAGCCAAGAAGGCACCCTAGTCTAGGAATTTCCCTTTAAAGGTAAGTGAATAAACGTACGTATAATGAGATAATCTTAATCATCACTTAGAGGGGTGAAGAGTTAAAGATATAAAGATGAAAGCACTTATATACTTTGAACCCAATGATGCCATCTCAGAGTAACACAACTGGTCAAGCTCAGGAGGGAAGACCAGGAAGGCACCAAGCCCAGGAGGGAAGGTGGCTTGAGTGGATGACCAAGCCCAAGAGGGAAGGTCATGAAATGGTCAAGCCCATGAGGGAAGACTCGTAAGGCACCAAGCCTAGGAGGGAAGGTGGACCAAGTCCATAGTGAAAATGTTTAGGATCAAACCCCTAGAGGGGAAGATCACAGAAGGTCAAGCCCTTGAGGGAAGATCGACATGACACCAAGCCTTGGAGGGAAGGTGTCTTGAGTCTAATGTTGGGACAATATTGCATAATGTCTACTCAAAAGTGAAGGCAATCTGGGTTAAAAAATTAAATAAGAGAATAATGTGCTTAAAAGATGTAGCATCTCAAAAGAAACCCTTAGAGAGGGTAGAGTCCTAATGCAATCCTAGGGTCAAGTAGTGTGTATTAGAGGTACATATGACCGAAGGGTTGGGAATTGATATGACCTGAATGCACATGACCATGTGGTCGGGAGGTAACAGCTAGGTTTACCCAAGGTACATGACTCAGGAGATTAGCTACCTCCATGAGGATCATGTAGCCTAATGGGTGAATGTGAAAGGCACTCTCTTGATGCATAAGGATGAGATCACTCCAAAGGTACCTATACCCCTAGAGACCTCAAGGATTTGTAAAAGGCTCATAATGATACATGAGATGTAGATATAAAAGATATAAGGAAGTCATAAAAATTTGAGAGAAGTTGTGCCCTAACTTAAGAGTAAGAAAAAGGGGCACTTGACTTCATGGAATATAAGAATGTTATGAAATTAAGAACAAGTAAGTTTAGAGTCATATAGAGTATGATTCAACTTAATATGTGAAATTGAAAGGTAATGCGTGGATGTACCATCTCTGCTCTTAGAATGGAATGAACTTTGTGTTTGGGCTGCAGTCAAATGCTTATTTCATCTCATTATGAGGGAGCGAGATTGGATAGATAGACGTTATGCTTAAAATTTAGGTAAAGAGTATGAATAACCTACATTGAATGTGTAATGACACGAACTAGGGTTAGAGGTGTCACCTCACCTTCATGTGAAAATAATGAATAATAGGTTGGAATTCTAGGTGAAAAGAGAAATCACCAAGTGAGATTGAGATCAAAAAATAGGAATAGAATCATCAAGGGATGATAAGATGTGGATATACTTGAATTTCAATTCAGGTTCCAATCTTAGTAATAAAACAAAAATTGATATAATATGAAAAAGTTGTTAAAGATATCTAAGTAGGGTGCCAACCCTAAGTTTTGATGATGAAATGAATTATCATTCACCCAGGCTTAGTAGGCCTGAATTTTGAGGACAAAATTCCTTTTAAGGAGGGGTGAATGTTACATCCTTGAAATTTGTAGATTTCAAGCCTAAATCAATTAGGGTTCAAATAACAATGAAGTGATTGAGGAGTCTTGGTTGATAATTCCAAACCCTAGAATTAAGTTAAATGATCAATTTAAGGAAATAATGTGCTTTTGAGCAAATGCGTTCATATGAAGATAATATAAGATGCAATGATTATCAAAGCTTTAATTTGGTGGTTGGCAATCTGATTAACCTCATGAGACCTTTTGAAGGCCCAAGATATGATCCATGGGCCTTAGGGACATTGTTTTAGCCCAATTGGTTAATCAAAGTTTACATATGAGTCATGGGGATATAAGCTTGTAAGATGAGGATTTCAAGCACATGGGAAATGATCATGATAATGTTATATGATGGATAATCCATATGTATAGGATTATGTTCGGAGGAGTCTGGCGAGGTTGTTCTGACCTTTTGGGGCTTTGCGGCGTGGGGGTCCATGAGAACAACCCGCTCCTACTTCGCTAGGGTAGTCGTTCACCGGTGTCCTGAGGTTAGGGACGAGATAAAGTCATTTGACCATAAAGCCCCAACATGGATACATAAGTAACAGGGGTATCATTTTCAATTTCCACTATCTAAAGGGCCGCCTAGATTTTATTTTGAAAAGAATTAGTTTGGCTGACGTGGCATCACAAGATTGGCCCAATAATGATAAATATTGCAAATATCATAGTAATTGCTAGGATGATTGGATTTAGACAAGTTATATATGAAACTTGATCAGGAGAACGAGAGGATTACAAAGAAATTATAATTAGAGTTTTATTAAGCTTCCTGTTCCAAAAATATATGCAATATATGTTCTAATGTGTTTAATGTAAAGGAAACCTAGTTTTTGTTTAATATGATGCATAATGGAGTAGATTCGTTTATCTTGAGATAACACCTAATCTAGACATGTATAATAAGGAAATACTTGATAATGATGAATAAATGATGATTCTAGATTAATAATCTCATTCATGCTGATTTAGGATTTTAAAACTAATGGTGACATCTTGCTATGATCTAATGCAGACAGTGTGATCCAGGTATCATGAGTAGTCTAATATGATTAAGATGATAATTAGGGTTTAACCTAATATGAATATCTGGGTTTGTAACCTTAGAAACCATGGTATGATGGAATTAGGGTTTGTAACCCTAATCCCTGGTCCAAACATGAGGTAACCCTAAACCCTAGTTTAGGAGCACATATAGATCTGATTAATGTAATGTGAATACACGGTGACACATATGTAGTATGTATATTTCAGATTGAATGCTTTGTTGCTTGGATGTTTGGATACACGCTTAAAGTACATGTGATGTATTCTGCATGGTTTCTGCAATAGCATAAGGTACGTTGTTACACTTATGAATACATGTATGAAATTCTGAGTTTGTCGAGGTTTCTCGATGAGATTGAATGAATGATAAACTGCTTGCTTATTTATTTACTTCTTGCAAATTATAAAGTTCCTATGAGTGTCATGTAAAGTAAATAACACTATTCTGAACCCTGGGTTAGGCTGATCTTCAGGGTAATGCACACAAGCAGCGGAGGGACAGTGATTACACCTAAGGTAGTAGACCTGATATGGGTTTGAATATGAAAACAAGTTTATGTTATTATATGCAAGATAAAGATGTTTGCTCATATGTATACTTGTGATTATTGCTTGAACCCACATACCAGTATAGAAATAAACTGATCGCATATTTGTTTGTCAGTGTTTTAGGAACCTGTGATACTTGATTCACGGATATGAGGTTATAGATTAAAGATGTTGAAGTCACTGAAGTTATTGTTTAAGGTTTAGATATAATGGTATATCATCATACATGTACATGTTAACTCTTTCTAAAATTTTTGTAACTCCTTAGAGGAGCTTTTTATACAAACATGCAAATATTTGTTCATAAACAAAAATTGTTTACTATTCTGTATTATTTATTGAATCTAATCCTAGAATTTATGAGTAATGATCTACGACTTTAAGGTCTTTTAGACACTCAAAAGTGCGGGTTGTTACATATAACCACATCATGCACTCTCTTTGAGGAGATATCACATCAATCCCCAATACATTTTTAGCAAGGCGATCACACAAAAACCCTAGCATTCATCAGGAAATCACACAGAGATCCCTATCTGAGAATAAGGATATGTTCGTCCATCACCCCCACATATTCAAAATATGCTCTCCGAGTTAAACTCGTTTTACCATTCAGGAAATCCTGACACCGAATGGATCTATGGCCTAGGCAACTACATGATAAGATTCCACTTGATTAATTAGGTGTATTACAATATATTTTAGCATCAATCAAGTTACAAGCATGGATTATAACAGATTCTACAAAGAAGAGGTGTAATACATTTATCAAGTACTTTCATAATCTTTGGAACACATTGAATGCATAACACTCAGGATCTCAATCCCTTATCACATTATTGGGAATTCTCATCCCTTAACTTTATCATCATCATGATTGCTAGATCTGGGTATTCAAACCCTTAGTTCATCACTGAACATTGTTACCTCTTATGTGGTAACTATTACCTCTAGGTCCTCAGACCTCGAATACATAATACATGTTGCACAAGTATTTCACATGGATCACAAGGCCCATTTAATTTGTATCATATGAAACATCATAGCTCATACCTTTCTATGCTCATCATCTCATGATACTTGCATGGTTAATATTTCATGATAGAAGCAATATCAAGTACATATATATCATTACCATGCAACATAAGAGGAATACAACCTTTCCACTATTAGGGTTAGAGTTTCCCTTTCAAAGTTAATTAGGGTTTCAAACCGGTTAAGGTTTCAAGAAAATTAGGATTTCAAGTTCATATTATCAAGAATCAAAACCCTGATTCATAGCTCCACATATATTAGGAGTATCAATGTATGCTCATTAAATGATTATCACACACAGTATGAGTTTCTCTCTCATCCTCACCAGGACAATGATTACATCATACTTTATTAAGTTGGATCAATGCTTTTCTCAAGGTACATTGGCCTACATTATAAAAATGCATTGAAATCTATACATCTTAATTTATCATTTGACATAACACACTTCATGTGTTACTCAATCAAGTATATTGGATTGAGGTTCTTCCACCATATCGGACAAAGAGGTGTGTGTATGCTTCCATATCGGGCATAGAGGTGTGTGTATGATTCCATATTGGGCATAGAGGTGTGTGTATGCTTCACACCATATCGTTCATGTGATGTATCTGTGATCACCATATCGTGCATGGGGTGTATCCTCATCACCATATCATGCTTCTATATTGGGTTACTCAACATTAGGGTTTGGATATAGGGTTAGACCCTTGTGCTCATATCTCTTCAAACCTTCATGGTATCGGCCTACCCTTCACCATGTGATAAGTGAAAACCTAGATAATAGATTAGTCTAGACTAAAATAAGTGTAAAAACCAATAGGGGTTTGTGTTTCCAAGGTATATCGGGTTTCATGTCAGCATCTAGGGTTTCAACACCATATCGGGTTAGAGGTATATACTTGACACCATATCTTGAATAAGGTGTGTTATTAACACCATATCGTGCATGAGGTATGTGTATGTGTCACTCATATCTTCCATGAGGTGTAAATGCATCACTATATCGTGCATGAGGTGGGTACTTGGATCACTTATATCTGGTTGCTCATAATTTAGGGTTTATCATATCGGGTTAGAGGTACTTCAACCCGATATCGGGTTGAGCCATGATGATGTCATCATCATCAAGCTCTAGAATTCGTTCCTTACTATTCTAGTACATGGAAAACAATCCTATGTCACTAATTGAAATCATGGATTCATCAATTACATAAGAAAACTCGAAATTGAAAGTAGATCATCAAGTATGGCAAGATTGATGGTGAATAATAACTTGATTGGGTTCAAGTTATATAACCCACCTCAAGAATAACTTCAAAGCTCAAATATCCAAAGATTCACATTCTCAAGGTTTAAGATGAACTTATCACAGGTCCAAGACTCATTCACAACTGCTCTACATACAAGGAATGACCATAGTTACGAACTTGGTGAAGAAGAAAAGAAAGGAAGAATCACAACCAGAGATCATGTTTTATCCAAGGTTGAAGGTGACCATGGCTTCATCTTTAAGCTTAATGGATCAATCTCCTCCTTTATCCTCAACTCTATGCACGATATCTAAGAGAAATGGAGTGATAGGGTTCGTAAAGATTCACTAGTAGGTGAAAGGAGTGGTATATATAATTAAGGTTCATGAGAGAGGGTGTACAAGAGGTGTCATCATTTTACACTACTAGGTGCCACGTGTCCATGCATGGTTGACACGTGTCCATGTACACATATTTATCTTAACATACAAAACTCTTGAAGATAATATAGGGATAATATTTCGACCATTAGTTATCTTGTTGAGCAAGGTATTTCAACTCAACATCACTTTATTCACAAACCGATACATTTTTTTCTAAGGAAAGTTGTAGGCCGATATCCATCACCTCCTTGAGGTTCTTAACACATCATGGAAAATGCCAAGAGTTGAAAAACGATATGGGTACTCCTCTATGGCTCCTTGGCTGATAGACATTCCCATATAAGCTCTACAACTCGATACAACTCAATTAGGGTCTCAACTATACAACTCTTCTTGATCTTTTCATCACCAAGAATACCACTACTCAAAAACGATTAAAACATGGTGCCTCTTTCTTTATCTCCTCTATATTATTCCAAGAGAGAGTAGTGACACTCTATAGGTGGTAATTTGCATTTCAGTCCTACATTTTGGGTAAAATGCAAATTGCACCAAAACTAGTACACAAGGCACAAACATTATTCAAACAAATTCCAACTTAGAGCTTAGGATTTCCACAAGACACCCCTTAACATAATTCTCTCTCTTATGATACTAAAGAACTTTAAGCATGTTCAAAATGTGAAATATTGCAATATAACCCCTCGTCTTGGGTGAATCACAAATTACACCCAAACTATCATATAATGCACAAACAGTTTGCAAATAAGCTCAAACTTGAAAATTAAACTTTCCTTGAGTCTTAATTACTTTTCAAAAGATTAAAAAGAGTTTATAAATAAATTTCTTAAGAAACACTTATAGGTTTGTGGCATAACCCAAGTCAGGGATGTTACAATTATCAACCCCTAAAAGGGATTTTGTCCCCGAAATCTCAAGAGGAAAGAGAAGGGTACTTCCTCCTCATTTCTTCCTCCAGCTCCCATGTGGTTGGGAGATAGTGAGAAAGTGATCATTATTAATGCCAAAAGTGACATGATATTAATCTAATAATCCATGTATTTGAAATATTTGAATTGATTAAGTTGTATAAAAATGTTATAACCAAAGAAGATGCATTCTAACAGAGGGTTTGGAAAGAAATCATGAATCTCCATCAATGGGAGAAGAAGAAGGCCATTTTCATCATCTAGTGACTTCAATACTAGTGGTAAAAGTTCTTGGGCTGAGGGAAGCAAAGATAAAATGTACCCATGCTAGGCTGTGGAGGCAGGGAACATTGTGGAAATGGAATTTGAGAGGTTTAGCGGTGGAATACTGAGTTTCTTAGATACTTAGGGTTAGGGTGGTTTCACAAGAGTGGATGTGTAGTATAGTTTATTATTTCCAAGGGCACACTTTGGACTCAGTGACTCAACATGCCAGGGAGTGGCCACAAGAGTAGCAAAAGCCAACTTTTAAAGTTGTTTTCTAGTCATTAATGCTTTTCCTAGATGTAATGGCAACGAGATGCTCGACCTTTTTCACTAGGGTGAGGGGAGAAGGATTAACAATATAGAGGTGAGAATGGGAGAGGGTAAGGGTTGGGAACCAAAACTTATAAAATAGGAGATTTTGAGAAGGTCAAAGACAAAAAGTAGAAAGAATTACGATTTTGTGTCAGTTGGGGGAGGGATTGCATTTTTTAAGGGATGGGAGTTTTCATGCCCAAGCCAGGACGAGCCATTAGTTATCTCCTCAACCCATATTCTCGATATTGTCAAGATACAAAATTTGAATATACGACCCACTTTTCACATATAAAGCCACTATGACTCCCAAAATGATGCCATTGAAAGATATACCTTATGAGGAAACAATATGCAAAATAAGGAATGTATATTTTAACCTTTGGCCTAAGACACACATACTATTACATGGCTCTACACATTGAAATATAGGTATGTGTTCTTATAGATAAAGGATAGACAAAGACTAAATGTAAGTAACATGGATAGTATTGAATTATTACATCATTTTCTTAAACAAGCTAGATTAACAATCTAGTTTAGCCAGCATAAATGACGCTTGCTCACTATGACCTAATTTTTTTGTTCATAACCATCTAGGACATTGTTGATGTTATTCCTGTACAATTTTCAAGAAGCTTTGATATACTTTTGAATATAAAGTTTCCATATATGTTCTCTTTTAAGAATCTTCATAGCCTGCAACCAATAACATGTGTAAATAAAGATCACCATCTTCAATGTGATAGTTTACCTAATGGTATAAATCAATGTACCATCTTTATTTATGAACCATGGTTCCTTATATTCAACCACACCTATCTAGATTATATAGTACTTCAAAAAAATTCATAGATTAGTGTTAATCCCTTTAGTGTTCATATAAAAAATATGATATGTTACCATCTCAAAACCCATGCCACTTAAGCGAAGAATGAATCCAATATCATATATAATGAAGGGTAGAATTATTTACAATATCATTGGAGGATAATTATTTAAAATAATCCTATGAGTAGGTATCCAACATGGACATGCAATTATTCCAGCAACTAATTTACTTCTACCTTCTATCACATTTAAGGTTTTATCTCAACATAAAAATTATTTATTATCTTAAGCCTCTATGATAACTAAGGATGAACATCTTCTAAATATGTGATTGTTTATTAATTTTGGATCTACTTAACATTTGTGCATGTGATAATTAAAAATCTTGACACTTGTATGTAGCTTGATGACTGTAGAAGTTCCGACATTGATTAATATATCCAACTATATGTTTCACTTTTAAGTTCACCCTCATTGATGCATGAAATTTATATGGCTATGATTGCCAATCCATTTCTATGATTATTCTATATTTATATCTACAGAACATATAAAATAGGATAGGAAGGAAATAGCATAATAGAAAAAAATAAAAATGTTTACAGTTGAAGGAATCCAATAATGCATGAAGTGAATATCAATTGACTTGTCAAGAATGTTATTCAAACATACAAGATATCTTAACCCACAATGAGGATAATAAAATGTAAAAAGTTTGTAAATACATTGGAATAAGAGGATCCCCTCATTATAAAAAAATCTAGGGTGTAGTAGTATGAAGATGGTGAAAGGAATGATAGTACCCATGTCTTCAAATTAAAACATCTCTCTAACAAGAAATGCTAAAATTCAAGATTTATCAATGCTTGTTGTTCTACCTTGATTTTTTCACAAATAAAACATGGGATAAGAAATATCATCAAAACAATGGACACAAGCCTCATGACGTAATATAAGTGCAACAAAGATAACTAAACCATGGATAGTAAAATAGGAGTTGACTAGGAAGATGACATAGAAAGACCTATCACCTACTCACATATATTTTCTTTTATCCTTAAGATGCTTTACTTTAATGATTGGTTGGGCAATTTAATGGTCAAATCCACTAGATCCTTGTTTGGGGAAGGCGGTATAACTATTAGTTCATTCCATGTATCTCTTCATGATCCTCCTTCTCACTATGAACTATTGGGGTCTTTGTTTTCAAGAAATGTCTTGAGATGGATTCTCCTACGTTGTTCTTGTTTAGATGATAGTGAAAGGATGCATGGTTCTGGCTCTAGATGGAGCAATGCATGGTCATAAATTGGAGATTAAAAGTGTGATTTAGATCACAATAGAGACTCACATGTGATGCAAAGCTATTTGGTTGGCCCCTACTAAGACATGCAATTACTCTTTCCTATTTTCTTTCTCATATATTCAATATGTTTTATCATAATCTCTACTTAGGTCTTTAATCATGATCAATGTGTAGTCCTTTTCCATTTTTGTTAGGATTTATCTATGCAAGACATTTCTCGTTACTAGATTGTATAGTCATTGGCTTTTTTATGGTGATTGAAAAATGTATAGTTTTTTAAAATATAGGTTCTATTGTTGTATGTGGCAACATATGCTATTTTTTTATAAGGAGGCTTATAGAGAATAATTGAAAACATAAAAGAGATATTCATAGGGTTTTTACTAACATGGAAAATTAAAGGCCTATGATCGAGTACCCATGGAAGTGTTATGGAGGGTTTTGCATAAAATGTTGTGCTAATCCAATACACTAACATAATTGATGACATGTATGTTCGCTCAACAGTAAGTGTTAGGACTCCTGAAAGAGAGACACCAACTTTTCCTATCATTGTTAGAGTACATCAATGATTGACACTCAACCCAAATCTATTCATTCTTGTTGTGGATGAGTTGACAAAGCATGTTTAAGATGATATCCCTTGATACATGTTGTTTTTGATGATATAGTGTTGTTTGATGATAGAAAAGGAATATTGAATGATAAAGTTTAACTTTGGAGAAATGTAGTGGAATATAAACAATTTATGATTAGTTGAAGGGAAACCAAAAATATAATTATAATTTAGCAATCTAGAATTGTGAATGATGGAGTCAAGTTGGACGTAATGGATGATCTTGTATGTGATAAATTTCGTTACTTGGGTTCTATTATTGAAAGGGAGGGTGATGTTCAAGATGTTATTTGTGACAAGATCACAATAGGATGGTTGCAATGGAGGAGTGTAAGTGTAGTCGTATATGACCATAAGATTCCTTTTAGAGTGAAAACCAAGTTTTATAGAACAATTATATGGCCAACCATGCTATATGGGAGTGGATGTTGGGAAATGAAGAAACAAGGTCTCAACAAGATGAATGTGACCCAAAAAAAATTCTAAGATGGATGTGCGAGAAGACAAGAAAATATCATTTGAGGAATTACTATTTCAAGAACAAAGTGGAGTCGATAAGTATTCAGGGCAAGCTTGTGAGGGTCGCCTAAAATGGTAAGAACATATGCAACATAGACCCAAAAATACAACTACTTGAATCAAGGCTATTGAGTCAAGTAGAATTAAAATAAGCGGAGACGAACCTAAATTAACGTAGGAAGAACATGTAAAGAGAGATTTTGTATATTTACATCTTGATCAGAGTATGACCCATAATATAGTTGTTTGGAAAAGAAGGTCCATGTAGCCGACCTCAACATGGTTGGAATTGAGGTTGATGATGATGATGATGATGATGATGATGATGATGATGATGATGATGATGATGATGATGATGATTATGATGATGATGATGATGATGATGAATATGATGATGATGATGACGACGATGACGACGACAATGATTCTGTATGTGTTACCCAAGCTTCAGTTGGGACTTTATCAAAATGCTACCTCTTGCAAACGTATAGAAATTTGAGAACTATAGACTAACCTATTTACAAACTTACCACCTTAGTGATGTCATTTTTATGTTTATACTATGGTTTTGACCATAATATCTCTATGCATTCCCTATAAATTTATATATACATATTCTTTTTTCATTTTCTTACTCTTTCTTTCAACCAGAGGATGTATAATTTATAGACTTCACAATAAAGATTTGAATGATTAGGTATTTTTTTGCATTCTCCTCCTAAAAATAGTCGTCACGCCTTGTATATATAATCTTTGTTTTCTTTTATTTTTCTAGGTCTCTAGATCCAATATCCCTTAGATAGATAATCATGATATTTATAAGAAGAAGACTTTATGGAATTGAATTGGGATACTGAGGGTGATTGAAATTATCCTTAATCGATAAGGATAATTATGGAATTATCATTAGGAGATTACAATAAAAAACTCAAGGGACAACCATTTAAGGTCTCTTCATGACACATGCTTGATATTTGATAATTCCCCGTGGAAAATCTAATGATGACATATTTCATTCTAAGAAGTGATGGTTAACATGAGGTCTTGTCGCATCATGCTTAGGAAATATCTAAATAGTCTAACTGGAGGTCAAAAAGTGGCAAGATTCCTAAGTAAAACTAGGTGAGGTTAATCATAGAAACATATAATGTTGTATTTTTGTCACTCCATCATTTAGTATGATTTCACACTTAAACCTTATTACCTGTTTGAAAATTTAGTGGTCAACCAAGTTGATTAGGACCTTGAAGATAGCATGAGGGTTTTTGCACTCCTTGACCATGTCTTGTCCACTCGGCAACTAGGAGGTAAGAAAGACCTATCTAGTTGGGTTGTCTTATCCTTGGACATTAATTCCTAGATTCAAACTAAATACCAAGTTATATTATGACTTTAGTTTGGTCTAATTCCTATTTCATTTCTATCAGTCTAGATAGGTGAAACATTGAATGTGAATGATCTTATTGAAATGTATAAAAGGCAAGATGTTAGAGAAAGTGACAACACTCTTATTGAGGAGAAATGTGATCTCAATGATGAGTAAATTGGTTTTTGAATGTTTTACTCACTCAAGGTGAGATGATGTGCAATGGATAATCAAAAGAAGCCTAAGATTAAGACATAGTTTTTATTCATGAGTATTTCCATGAGTGAACTTCGTATTAGATTGGTAGGGAACTGAGTAAGCTCATATTGAAGGAAAAACTCATAATCATGAGGACACAAATGTTTGTGTTCCTAGGACATATAATGGGTTCTATAAGTTATTAGATATAGAAGCAAAAAAGCTTGCTCCTTTTATGTAGAGGCGGATATGAAAACATGAATTTTATGAATTCACAACATTCTATCTACACTGCAAAGAAAAAAATGAGGTGATTTTATGGGGGAAAGTTACATTAAGCAATTTCTCTTGAATAGTAAAAACAAAGGAAAGAAAAATGATTTAAATAAATAAGTCCTTTTGTAAGAATCAAAGAAATAAGAAATAGAGAAAAGTCATCAGTTGTCTTCTCATGGAAATGGATTAGAATGCACACAAAAAAGTAAATAAAAAATTGTGTCCCTAGAACATACTAAAAACCTGACTTCCTAACCATTATACCAAAGTTCTAGGGATGAGAATACAAATGACTCAATTCATAAGATAAAACTCTTATAATGTGCAAGGTATACCCTAGTATAATCATGTGATGAATATACTTTGACTAGTGTCCTAACTTATGCCTAGATGATATGAGAATCTTGTTGTGACTTGAAATACATATTAGGATTGAGATAGCAAGTACTGTAGGTTTCCATTAGTGTATACCCTTGACTTTAATAGGATGATAATAGGATTTTGGTCTGGGAATTTTTAACTCAAAATATTAATTTATAAATAATAATAAAACATTTTCATGATAGACACTAACTTTGATGACTTAAAAGAAGAGAAGAAGGTTGATCATGGGGATTATCCATGATTAAAGGAGCTCCAAATGATGCCAAGATCACCCAACCCACCCCAAGTTATCAAAGATCAAAGTGAACAAAAGAGCTCCGTGGATGGCTAATTTAAGAACTCAAATGCACAAGAGAACCCCCAAAACAACCATGGTACATCACCACAGTCGTGCTACTAGAGCCCCAATCATAGGGAAATCTTAAATTTTGCAAGGATTCCACAAGAATGACACCATGATAGTTTTCATTAAATAGCCATGGAAAATGGAGGACAACACATCCATTCCACATGCCATGGTTGTGCCATATAGCCATGGCTTCAAGTATTTTCATGGATGTGACCTCTGTTCATATGTGGTTCTACCTTCATGCCACCAAAACCATAGTATCCAACATGATAATGTCACATACATCAATTTTCCCCCATTTTTTAAGGATCCACCACTAATTTACCATGACCATTTTCATCTAGCATGGTCATTCTGCATCATACACACCACAACCATGGTGGGTAGAATGACCATTCTGCCAAAAATAGTGATCTACTTTTTCCACTACTCTACTAATTTTAACTTTGCCTAACCATGAAACTCCCAAGCCACTATATAAACCTTAGTGGTGGTTAGGGGTCAAAGGTGAGATTTTCCTACCATTCATTGTCACATCCTACCACTCACCTACTGCTTTCTCTCTTGCATTCATCACCTACCACCCTAAAAATCTAGTTTTCTAGGGTTTCAGCCATTCTCCACCCCATTTCTAGGATTGGATAGGAGGTGATAGGAACTAGTTCCCTGTATGTGCACCATGTGCTACCCATGGCTAGTTAGTAGGATAGACTCTCAATCCTCATAATGGAAGGCCCACTTTTGGGGAAACCCCAATTCATTCATATATTTAACCCTCGATTTCTTCATTTAACAACCATTTCTCAACTAAGCATCAGGTCAAGGCAAAAATGATTTTAATTAACATAAGATTCATCTTTATTATCTATATAGAATTTATTATTAAGATCATACCTAAGGTAGAGTAAACATTTTATATATTTTACCACTATTAGCAAAGATGACGTTCTTGAACTTGGGTTATAGATACCCATTTATTTTCTTATCATCATTATCATTATCACCATAAAAGTAATCATATCTGAACTAGGGTGTCAAGATATTACAATCTCATTAGGTTTACTAATATTAATATATTCATTCATAATGAACAAAATTTTGTTACTTTCGATTTTAGAATAACTAAATAGGTTTATGCTAGAAATATAAGTGAAACAAAACCCAATTTAGATCTTACAAGAAGTTTTATTGGATTTTAGATTTTTTTTGATCAAATTTGGAGTACTTGCAATTAATTATTTGACAAAAGAATGATTTATTATGATTTATTGAATATTAGGGTATTATCTTAAATATCTTGGTTAAAAAGGTGTGCATTACCTTATTGAAAACAAACACTGGCTAATGACTGGTGGTACACCATTGACATGGAACGATCACACAAATTTCATGGATGATCTCCACTCAACCTGACATATAGTGGTTGTGTGATGTGGCATGACATTAACCACATATCCCAAGCCAACATTTTATTGTGACCAAGGATTAGAGGCCTGATAACCTATGGCTCCACTAACAGAGTAAGAGAGAAATAGAGAGAGAGACATAGAGATAGAGAGATAGAGAGAAGGGGAAAGAGAAGGGTGGGTGATGGCAAACATTGATGCTGATCCAAGTCTATAATTGAATGTTATCTCGTGGTTCGAGTTTGAATCCTCTACTCGATTTGTGAGTACATGGTAGAAGTAGGCTCTATGGTGGGATTTCCAGAGCAAGGAGAAAAGGAGGGGGAGGTAATTCTCCAACATCGTGGAGATTATGGGTGCTTTAGAATCCTAGGTAAGAAATTTGATAGTTTATAGATGGGTAGTATTAGGGTTTTGGAACTTAAGGTTACATGGGTATGAGGGAAGGAAAACTGTAGAGGGTACTTGAAATCGAAGGCATGATTTGATGTCAAACCGCCAATAGAACTATCTAAAATGGAGATAGGGGATGACTGGGAGGATAACCATGGAAAGAGGGAGAGCTTGGGTGGTAGGATGGTCTGATAATCTCAAGGTCACCCTATATCTAACTTTCCCAAAAATGGTTGGAGGTGGATGATAATCTCATGGATGTTTGATCAATATCCAGTGGTTGTTTGGTCAGGGTCCCATCCACATCCTAAGTGCATTTCCATAATGGAACATATGTGTGGGAACAGATGGATCATATATTCAAAAACTCTAAATAAACCTGAGAAAGGAAAAAGGAAATATAAGAGAGAAAAGGCATTTTTTCAATCCACAACTCCAGAAATTTGTACTAACTCATTGGAAGGTCTGGTTTAATCAAAAGTTTGGTATTCTCTTCCTTGTACTCTCATCTTGATATAATACAAAGATGAAAATGAAAACATAAGTTGAGCATCCATTTATTTACCTTTAAGTTACACTTTCAACAATAGAAATAAAAGTCTTATTACGTTCAAAATTTGTCTAAAGCTTCACAAAACGCTATAATAAGTATATCATCACATTTGATTGATATTTACTTAACTGCATGAATTATTTAAGTATCGTACCACATGACTTCAAATAAAAATTATAGAAATATTAATCCAAATTTATTATACTTAAATAATCCTATTCAATTTAAACTTTTACAAAATGAGGGAAATTCCATGTTCTCACAGCATTCCCTCCTGATAATCTTATTTATCTTAAAATTCAAAATATTTCTTAAGGTAGTTGTAAATTTCTTATCATTACCATAATTGTTAAGTCCCACATGATTTCAAGCATTTCACAATTTTAGGGCTAGAAGAAGCCAAACAAAATTCTATGTGACTCTTTATATGTCACGTACCAAGTTATTTTTTGATGTAAAAGTTCCTTATACTGAAGGGAGTGCATTTATCAGGGCATCTAAGTATCCTATGCTCTACATCCTTTAAAAATTAAAGTTACATAGTCAGATATTGAGGGTGAACCCCATAGGCTCCAATAACTCAAGGTGAAGTCTATCTTGATTAATTTACATGAATACATTTCTCTAAGGTATGAAATATTACATCAAAATCTTCTTTATATATGAGGCCATGTGACACTTAAGTAAGAGGTCGTTATAGTGACCACGTTCATTCGCCTTTTTCGAGGTTGTATTCTTTACCCTACACCTAGATACAAAGGGCTTGCTAACCCATATTCATACATCACGTATTTCTAATGAAATCTATGATGCATATCATCATCAAGACATTATTACTTCACAATGTTTTACTTCTTATACTGAAGAGTAGCTAGATTATGACTATATATATTTAAGGGATGATTTGTTAGACCAGAGTATCTCCTTTACTGAAGCTTGAGACTTCTATAGAAATCAATTAGAACAAACTATATTTATCCCAACCTAGTTCTTCTTCTTCCTAGGGAGCATGGGGTTTAAGTCAGTCATTGCACAAATCACAATTTTTTCTTAAATCTAATGCATTAACATAGGTAGTTGTATCGAATAGAAAACTCATACTACCATCAAATCTCTATACTTAATGATAATATGCTCATGCTTCTCGTCTATATTGTGTTACCAAAGATACAAGGGTTTATATGAACTATTGGGGGCTAACACCCCACCTAGAAAGGTTTTATTTATCCTATTATTAACCTTTATTAGGTGATCATATGTATAACAAATTGTGATTTCCAAGAATATTAGAAGTATGGTATGCCGTCCTTGTTCATTGCATTATTCCACCACCTGATGATCATATATCCAACTAGTATTCATGCACATGAACTAAAGTGTATCTATTTTCATAAGATGGTAAGGTAGTTCATATATACATCCTACTTATATCATTAAATTATATAGTTAGAATTATATTACTTGTTGAATTATCCTAAATAACACATATCTTAAGCATGCATGTGCTATTGCAAAACTTCTTTTATTAGAGAGTAATAGATGTGTTCTCATGATTCAACCATCAAAGATATATATATATATATATAAGTAACTTCTCAAAAGATAAAAAAAAAGACTTTTATACAACATATTTGAGTAGGTGGGTGTAAGGAGTTACTCATATACTATGTCCATTCGATGATACTATAAAGCATATCGTCTTTTAGGTTAGGTCCTTTTAGGGCATCTAGAGTTATCTCAAATATTATAGTTAAAAACAAGGTAGTTTAACTCATCTTTATATAAATTGTTTAATCAAGTGGGTTCTCTTGTTTTTCATAAATATTATAAGGTTAAAATCTCTAACCACATATCATTTACCCATAGGCTTCATATTATTCTTTCTTCTTAGGGTCTCTCTCTTCACTTGGGCTGGTCCACAACATTTCTGAACGCCACTCCCTCTAAGTGAGTTTGATTCTCACATATTTTCTTATGTAACAATTCATCTCGTCTTTTGTTTACTTGAATAAAAAATTATGTGTACCTTACCCACTTGCATGACCAATCACTCATACTTACTTACTTCTAGGGCTATCTATTTGCATGATCGCTCATTTTTATCTTTTGTAATTGCATGATCAAACACTGGCATGTGTATATGCTTGCATGATAACATACCTATATGCATGAAAACCTATTGGTACATAAAATTGGTGGCTAAGTTGGGTTGTAAAAATTATTTGTATTTTCACAATCCTAAAGTTTTGTTCTGATCCACTTATCAATGAGTATCATTATATCCTATTATAGATTTGCCTTGATAAAATGGGTTGATAAAAAACAATCTTAGGTTTCACTATGGGCCATGTTGTCATTTCCTAGTTGGACCTTCATTATGGCTCTATGCATTTATTATATACATATCTCCGAACTCAACCACAACTTATTCCATCAATATCTAAAATATCAAGTCCATTATGAAAACTTTCATACAATGTATTATTCCAAGTTACATGAACATATGTGATTTTCCTTTTAGAGTAGGTACCTTCACTCAGGGTTCTCTTGGAAACTTAGGGAAATTTCCATTATACATCCAACTTGTAAAGTTCAAGCAAAATTCTTTATGATACTACTCTTCTCTACTAGGGTGGCATCCATAGTTCCCCAACATTGGTATTTGCTATCTTTCCTTTTGTTAAGGGGTTCTCTTATTCTTGGTTTGATCATGGATATTGTTGGATTCCTTGAACTCCTACTTCCTTATCGAGCCATAAAACAAACCCTAATTATCCCATCATACCTTCCTTTTGAAACCATAAGGTACATTCCTACTACTATTCAAAGTTATCAACATCATTACATTTGTGAGTCCAAGTAGTAGAACTTGGGGCTTAAGTGTCATAGAAGGATGGTTTATGCAATTATTCTTTCTTCTATTAGGCATAGTAAAAACTTCTCAAGAAGTCAACATTGATATACCTAGACTATCATGCATTTATCCCTATGTCTGGGTTCATTAAACTACCTCTTGATCCATTCTCATGCAAGTAGGGCATATAGGTGTACATGGTTATGCCCATCAATCCACCCAGGGTAGGGTTGAGAATCATGTTCTTGTCAACATAATTATTTAATCACTATATTCGTACTATTCCTTGTAGAATTTAGGTAGAATACATCACTCACTTATTATTAGGTGAGTTAGGGGTCATAATGTGTTATATATATTTATTATCAAATCCGTGAGAGGCATTAGCCTAGGGTTTCACAGATTTAAGGGTATTGGGTCCCTGCTTGGAACTCAAGGTGGAAATTTTATAAACATCACAACTATCTACACTAACTACTAAGTTTTACACACACTTCAACACCACCTTTCTTAATTCATCTCATTTACCAATGACCATGGTTTTGATCTGGATCCAAGGATCAACTTCCTTCTCATGGATTTTTCTCTTTGTCTTGATTCTAGGTTTTAGATTTTGGACATATATGTGTAATATCTTCTTTCATTGATTATGTATACTCAAGATCATGGTTTTTGATCAGGGTCTACGAATTAACTTCCTTCTTATAAGATTTTCTCTTTATTTTATTCTACTTAGGTCCTTCATAAGTTGAGTGGGTTATCTCATTTTATGCACAAGTTATACAAATTATAGGGTTTCTCCTTATAGGATAAGTATACATTATAGAAAGCATGATTCATATTTACATATTTCAAATTACCCTTTCATTATTGTAGTTGTCGAAGGACTCCTAATGTTTATTTTCTCAAATTAACCCTATTTAAAAATACAAGTTTATATCATGACTTCAAGGTTAGAGATAGTAGATGATCGAGAGAAAGATGAAATATAGATGAGAAGGGCTAGAAGGTATCTTATTTCTAGAAAATCCTAAAGCTTTGGCCAAGTATGGTAAATGACAGCCCAAGAGTCCTTACGAAATAACTAGTGGCATGGAGGAAATTTTTTCCAGCCTCCATGTTGTGATCCAATACTAGACACCATTTTCTTTTGGAAAAACCTATATAATTCCCTTGTATTTCTAAAGTGTTTTGAATTATTAATAATAGAAATACATTTAAGTGAATTTGACTCTGATACCAAGTTTAATGACCCCTCCTCCCATTATCCCCATAAATAAGGACGAGAGAGAATGGGTATCCCACTATTATTCCTGAGACCATATTCACATAATTAAAAATAACAAATAATTTCATTCAAATGATGAGAGATTATACGTTACATGAATTAGACTCCAAATGAAGGTACTTAACTTGGAATTTAAAATTTGAATATTATAGGAAATGAGATCAAATATCCACTACCTAATCCTTGTGCTCTCTTTAGAACTTTATTCTTTTCTTTATGTTGGATCAGCGACATGCATACATCTAAGAATCATGAGTTTAGATAAAATGCTGAAAAATAACGAGTCTTCATATTTTTGTGTTACATACAAAGGTGTAACCACAACAATACATATACGAATAAAAATGTGCATGTGAATCATTGATAAAATAATTGCAAGTAAAGAACTTCATAGTTTCAGTTCATGTGTAAACCCAAACTTAGATGTCTTACTTAATGAACCAATGCTAGTTCCCTCATGTATCACCAAGTGGACGGATGTATTTTCCCTCAAAGGACTGTTAGTTAACTCACCATGTGAAATAGAATGCATTCTTAAAAGGGACTCTTTCTCATTCTTGGTGTTCCTTCATGTACCCTAATTTAATTTTATGTTGTTTTGATTCACCCTCTTAGGGTTCATTTCTACCCTTATGATTCTCTGAATGTCTAATTCAATCATTATTCAAATTATGCACATAGAATCTTAGAATATCAAGAATTAAAACAATCAACCAATATATACATATATATGTATATATATGTATACATATACATACATATATATATGTGTATATATATACATACATACATACATACATACATACATATATATACATATATATGTATATATATACATATATATGTATATATATACATATATATATATATATATATGGATTTTTAATGGGTAGCTACCCAATCCAGAAATAGTTATTTTTTTCTACAAGTTTTTATTTATCACAAGTATAGGGTTACATTATATTTGAAATAATTATACTGCATGTATAATAGATACACTTGTAATAGATGTATAGTTACTTAATTAATCTAGAATTTCTACTGTATATTCGATCCCTTTTTAGATTTTTAGTTAGATAATTACTTTTTTATTACATAGTTACTTTTTTATCCATATAGTTACTTTCTTGAGCAACCTGTTACTTTTTCAGATGCACAGGTAGCAAAATCTTAGTGCAACGAATAAACACTCATATATATATAACATATTTACTTTTTTTATCCATATAGTTACTTTCTTGAGCAACCTGCTACTTTTTCAGATGCATGGGTAGAGAAATCTTAGTTACCTACAGCAATGAATAAACCCTCATATATATATATATATATATATATATATATATATATATATATATATATATATATATAGTCAGGCTAGTGCACTCGAGTGTACCGGAGGCACCGTACACCTCAGTCATTTTTAAAGATGCACTAATTTTTTGAAAAATATAAATTGTTGATATTTTTAAATACCTTAAGAGCATACTACATAATAAATTTTTGCTCATTTGGAGACTTATAGGTCGTGCATCTAAAGGAGGCAAAAAGCATGCATTTCAAATTAGTTTTGTGCGTCGATTTTGTTGTTCTTGGATGAGTGACTTACACTCATCCAAATCAGCTCAAATTTTGTATGTGGCCTATTTTTATTGTAACCATGAAGATCAATAAATTATATTTTAGAAAAACATGGTCTAGATAGGCAAACACCATGGGGGTATACAGTGTGTTATGTACACTCGAGTGTATTCTAGCCTGACTCATATATATATATATATATATATATATATATATATATATATATATATATATATATATATATATATATATATATATATCTGCAGATACACACACACACAGACACATATACACACACATATATATACCCATGCGGGTAGCTACCCACCCCCTATTTTGGTTACTTTTTTCGAGTTTCTTACTTTACACATGAAGAGGGTTACTTTACCTTGCAAACTGTTACTTTTCATACATAGATAGTTACATTTGAAACAACAAATTCAAATATATAATTACATGTATATATATGTTGTGTATTCTGCCTAGATTTACTTTTTAAGTCATATAGTTACTTTTTTTATCATCACAGTTATTTTTTTGTCCAGAGGGTTACATTTCTAACCGTATAATTACTTTTTTTGGTTGACGGTAGCAAAAATCTATGCTACACTGGGTATTGAATGAACAATCATAACACACACACACAGATATATATATATATATATATATATATATATATATATATATAGGGAATTCACTTGCTGCCTGTGCGGGTAGTGAGTCTTTGTTACTTGTGGCTTGAGTAGGCGGTGGCAGATATGTTAAATATTAAATTGTTGCTTAACTTTCAATTGAGCGATGGCATTCACGGTAAAAAGTAAAGTACCGTTTATGTTTTATGCTGACGGTGGCAGATAATGTAAATTGAAAAAGTGGCAAAATCCACACATGAACCCGATGGCACACATATTTTTAAATTCTAAAATATAATGTGTATATTATTGGTCAATTAACCATATGCGAGAGTTTGAATCTGGACTCCATAACTCTCACCTCTTATCTATCTAATCATGATACGAAATTCCGATAAATGTCAACCTGTAGGAACAATTTTAATTCATATTATTTTATTTTCCTTCTTAACATGTGCAATCAACCTTTTCTGATGTTCAACGATTTCTGTCTGTATTTTACAAAATATCTACCGTGATTACAATTTTTTCATACTTATTATAGTATGTATAACCACATTACATTTTGTTACTACATACACAAATTTCACAAACTCACTTGTAGTTTCAATTTAAATTGTATGAAGAGGATATATGATTTGTCAATGCGAGCTACATATTATAGTATTCCTAACCACATTATATTTTGTTACTACATACATAAATTTCACAAAATCACTTGTATTTTCAATTTAAATTACAGATGACACTTTCTTATTACAATATGACTATCCATATTACAAAACTGTCACCTACATTATGGTTGGCTCTTGCCTATTACAATGTGACTGTCCATATTAATATGAGTATACATATTGCAAAACTATGTCCTACATTACAATTGGATCTTTCCTATTATAATGTGACTCTCCATATTATAGATGACACTTTCTTATTACAATATGACTATCCATATTACAAAATTGTCACCTACATTGTGGTTGGCTCTTGCCTATTACAATGTGTACTGTCCATATTACATATGACACTTGCTTATCACTATCCATATGACTTGCTTATTACAATATGACTATCCATATTACAAACTGTCTCCTACATTATGGTTGGCTCTTTCCTATTATAATGTGACTATCCATATGACATATGACACTTGCTTATTACAATATGACTATCCATGTAATGACCACATTTGTGCTTCATTGGTAAACTAGGGTTTACCTGAATGATTACATGCTTGATTAGATTGAACATCGTTTAGACTTGATTATTGATAGTAGATCAATTGTGATGTTTCAAACCTAAGAAGAAACTCTAACTATGATTTTAGTTTGAAGAATTAGGGTTTGAGAAATGTAAACCCTAATCAGAAAAAATTAGGGTTTTGATAGTACATGAATATGGAATTTGATCAGGATAGTAGTGTGGTAAATGATTTTTCATATTTTCTACAAATTTTTTATTTAATTGAATTTTGGATATGATATGGAAAACAATCATGCATATTGGAGAAAAATTTCAGAATATTTGAGTTTTCTTTGATTGTGGTTCTCGGTCGAACTATACTTTGACCAAAATGCTGACAGAGTGCTTTTCAACAGTGTAATGTTTTATTTTTATTTATTTATTGGTAACTCCAAATGATCTAAAATTTCAACTTGAGATCTAAAATTAAATCATAAACAACATGTAAAATTTTTATAATTTTAGGGATGTGTTTAGACCTTATCAGTAGATAAATTACAGTAATATTTGTATGACAGAAAATTTAGCTGAAATAAGAGAAAGTATAGTGAGGGGTCAATGTGAAATTGACCCAAGCAGCTCAATTTCTCTATATGGTCAACCTAACACACAAGGATCTCTCATAATTTGTGATTCAATCCAAAGAAACGAAATCCTAAAGAGAGAGGGAGAGTTAGGGTTTGAGTGGAGAAAGTGATGGAGATGTTGACCTAGGGTTTCTTTGCATAGACTTTAATGGTGAATCTTCTCTCACATGTCAAGATTCCATCCCTCCTCTTATTAGATCTGAAATGGTGTCAAAACTTCCCCTTTTCTCACTCTTTCTTCATAATCCCTCATTTTTAGGGTTTCCGAGTTGAATGGAAGAAGAATCAGGTGAATTGCTAGGAATTTGATATGAGATCGAGATTTTTAGGGATGGGATGCATTTTAAGGTGTTTTCACATCTTAGGATGAGTGGGAACTTACTTTAAAAAAATATTTCACGAGAATTGGTTAAATCATCCATAATCTTTAATTGCTCAGTATGCGACTACAAACCCTGAATTGTGTGTTTGATCTAAGTTGTTGCAAAATGATATGAAACAGATTCTTCCTCTGTTTGGATGAATTTCAGATGATAAAATCATATTAGAAATTTATACAATACATCCTACTGAGAATTCCCTAAGTATTCGCAGAGGTTATAAGAGTAAACTGAAATATAGGGAATTTGTCTATGACTAAAATTATTATATAATTAAATAGAGATATTTGTTTATATGGATTCCCTTGGTTATGAATGATTGTTTATCTGAATTCATAGTACATATATGTCAGATACTATCTTGGATTTAATATAAGATGAATAGTGCTTGTTTGATATCTCAGTAAAGAGGGTGAAACCCTAGATGCGAAGAAAGTTGGAAATTTGTGAATAAATATGGTGAAATCCATTTGAAGTGTTTTTCTTGGCATCAAAGACTCTATTTATGAAATGTTGTTCTTGATTCATAATATCTCAATGAATGGCATGGAAAACCCTAATTTAGCTCAATTCGAGGATTTCATACATATGTTGATTGTATATGACTTGTTTAAAGCAATCTGTATTTAGTGGATGTTTATGACATATTAAATCCTTATGAGAGTCATGTGATAACCATGTTCAATGAATTAAGCATTTTGATTACCATGTTCTCAGTATGAGATGCACAACCCAAGATTTGGGTCGATGTGCACGTTTTCCAAGGAAGTATAAATAATTTACAGGTGCTACTGACGATTTATCATATGTCAATCTTATCAGTGTAATAAGATGTTAAATTGCATGATTCTAGTGTGTATGTGCCAAGTGGACATGTAATCTGGTTATTTAAGAATTTTCGTCTTCTTGCATGTATAGTATGTTGATTACTCAATATATTACAGTGTTTTGAATATACTACTTTCCCAAGTTTAGAATGATATACATGTTGTATTATAACTTTAATTAAGTAGATGTGACACCATAGAGATACTAGAGTCAAGTATAACTAAGATAAAGGTACAATGTAGAAAGAGCTTTCTAGGAATAATAAAATAATAGACTTAAGAGCCCTACACACCATAGAATCCCTATGAGAGGTCTGTGCCTTAGGGATGAAACGACCTAACCCTAGAAGTGCATCCAGTATACGTGGGTCAGAACGTACCGACAGGTGGTACGGGGGTCGAAGCCCTAATGGAAGTCTCCTTAAATTATAGAATGTAGTGTCCAACATCAACCAGAGATCCTGGTGGCACTAGAGTACAGAAAAAAAAAGCCAACAGGTGGCTTGACTCTCCGCCTGTGTGCTCAGGTTAGAGAAGGAGTCCAATTTTTACGACATAATAGATGTGCCAAGGCCAGAGAGCCATTTTCCTATTGCAGACCAAAGAGTAGTCAGACTTAGCATTCCTGGGTGTGTCATCTAAGTCTTGTACGATGAGATCGTAGTTCGCTACGAGTCTTCATATGTAGAGTACATTGCATATGATCAGGGCATGCATAAGCTAAAATATATTCATATAGGTTTAAAGAGTTTCTTATAAGTAAGAAAGGCTAAGGAAGATTCAAGCACAGTTTCCCAACAATTATTCTTTGTATGTCTCTGAATTATTAGTTCTCTTTGAAATTAATCAAGGTTGCTCATATATTGATTTTCTCTTGTTGATATCTAGAGTATCCTACCATATTTATGATTGTCAATGATCAATCTCTTTAAATTTTACTGTTGTTATAATTGATATCAGTTGCTCAAAAGTATATCTGTAATTATATCAGTGCTTTAGACTGTTTCTTTGAAGTACTCATTTACTGAGCGAGTAGGCTCACCCCTCTACTCACAATTTTTAGGGATATCACATGGACTTGAAGAAGGTCATTGCATCAGAGTAGATCTTCCATAAGAGTTAAGTCTGAGTATAGTTAAGTTCAGTCGGTCCTTGTCACTCTAGGTCCTTGTAAAGAAATAAGAGAGAGTTGTAAATGATGATGTATAACATTATTTCTCTTTTAGAAATATATGCGAATCAGCAAATCTTATGTGCTTAAAAGTATGTGAAACATAATGAATGTTCATACATGCATTTTTACTATTGAAATCAGATTAGAGAAATCAATGTTTAGATTCCCTTGTAAAGTTAGTTCATGTGGTTCAATGCGAGAAAAACAAGAGTTTGAAAAAGAAGAAAAAGTTAAGGGTGATCTTTGTATCACGTTAAATCCTCAATTTATGCCCTAATCGCATGATTAGTGGTAATTGTGAGATCGGGGTGTAACAACTTGGTATCAGAGCTTAGGTTGAGTTTTCAGGGACCATTAAGTTGTAAGTTAGAGTCATAAGTGTGGTAGATAGGAGATGTTATGATGTTAGCTTTGTGGATTTGAGTATTTGGATATCCTGGCATGGTATCTAAGTACTTGGATCAACCAGTATCAAGCAACTCTATCTATTCTTTCATGTATACCCTGGCCAGGTATACAGTGGAAGGATGGTCTAGAGAGGAACCCTAGAAATATTAGGGTTAGAAACAAGATAAGTGACATGAATTAAGAGCATAAATATAAAATGAGATAGAAATTTCATTTCATATTGTTGATTTATTGGAGATGAATAGAAAAGCTCTTATATGTTTGAATTCAGATATTCAGTATTTTGAAATATATATGGGTCTTTAAGATTTGTTGTACACTATGTAGTTGTAGCATTTACTGATTACATTCATTGTATCAAGTAGACTAGAAATGATCTTTGAGTGAGATTTCCTAAGTGGATAAGTTTTCTTCCACACATTTGAGATGAATAGGAGTTGAGTAATCCCGAGTAGCTCTTGGCTTCAGGACTATAGGTTCGGCATGGTCTGGCAGGCAGGATGTATTACTGGGATCTAATGACTCCTATTAGTAACATAACAAGAGTAAATTCTGGATAGATTAGATCTAAATTCTAGTATGAATGTATATACTCTAAGATTTTGAAGTATAAGGGAAACACTGGGATAACTAAGAATCAGTTGGAACTGATATCTGAGACCCAACTTTGGGGCCTCATATGAGAAATCCTTAATTGGGAATAAAGGAACACGACATAAGGTTCAAATTAAGTTTAATTATTAGTATTATATGAACCCTAAATATGAAATATGGAAAAGATATGAGAAAAGTATGTAAGGGGCCAAGATATTAAGAATCAATCATGAGGAATGGATTATATAACTGAGTACAATGTTTTTATGTACTCCAAAGCAAAGGGAAAATAGAAGAAAAGAGTTAAGTATACAATAAGTACATAGAAGTGAAGAGTCTTCAGAAGAGTTAAAGTGAAGAGAACAAGATGAGCATGTAAATCATAAAACTAGGATAAGAAACTTAGTTGAACAAAGAGAAATGTTGGAAATAATGAGCTTGATTAAGGAATGAGGGTTATGATATATTTGAGAGCATGGAATGTATACCTTTATTAATAAGTTTAATACATTCATCCTTACTGCCTTTGGATTCTAAGTCTTTATAGAACAACAATTTCTAAAAGAAGAACAAAAGTGTAGCTAAATAAATGAATAAGTCATACAAGGGTGGACTATATTCAAGAAGGAAAAACTTGATTGAAAGAGAAATTATGTTTCACCCATGCATGATTCGTTTGATTTCAAATGAAGGATATGCAATGTATTAAACATGAGGTGATACTAGTAGAGAGATTATTGGTTGGGAATTTCAACTTCACATTTATAGAAGGATAAAAGGAAATATATGAAACATGGTATACATGATCATACACATAAAAGAAGCAACATGATCATAAGAGAAAACTAGAAGTTAAAGATGACATGTGGAATAGTAGTATATGGTAAGGGGATTATGGAAAGTAAAGAAGAGTTTGAAACATAATGAAGTAATATAGATTATAAAAGAAAGAGGTTGCGAGATTCAAGAAAGTGCTAATTAGTCAAGTATCCTTATTGATAATTAATTAAACCTACATATGAGAAATGTATTATTGAATGTTTGAAGATAAGATTTCTAAGTCTCAAAATCATCTTCTCTTTCATATATTCCATAATGAGAGCAATGTGGGAACGAAGTGATAAGAAAATGAATCATATATGATGCATAACCACCATGGTAGAGACATCTAGTGAATGTAACAATGACACACAATATGATGATGAAACCCTAGAAGGGTAAATTGAGAATGTGATCTATCTAAATGGCCAAGTAAGAGAAAGGAAATTCAATTGATAAGATAAGAAAGACTTTAGTAAAACTTGTGAGATCCAAGGTTTGAATTTCAAATTAAAAGGAGAAAAGTCACATCACAATAACGTCATGCTACTGATAAGGACCAAACCCTAGAATGTTTAGAGTTTTAGTAGCTCATGGGATGTCACTAGTGATTTGACCTTGAATACTAGCATCTCTATAAAACAAGATCATGAGATTTGCACTATGAGAAGTAAACTAGCACTGATAGTAATCCAGGGTTTAAAGATAGCTAATCTGATATGTTGATAAACAATATGGAAATTATTCGGAGTAAAGAGTAAGATATAAATTTGAAATGTAACAAGTGTGTTTTGAACAAAAGGAGAAATACAATATGAGTGAAGTGCAACATGAGATAAATTCTTATAGTGATAGAAAGAATGATGAATAATATATTTGTACCTTGTATGTTTCAATTTTAGGAATGTTTAATCTACATGATTAAAATGAGAAGGATAAGTAGCAAAAAGTGAGTAGTAGTGAATGAGGAGAGAGATAAGAGAAAACAATGTCTTTTAGTAATATGTGAATTTGTTTTTAGAAGTATAATTTTTTGAAGGTATATTAAGGGATGTAAATTGGTTCTACGTATGATTTCAGTGTACACGTGCAAGCAATATGTTAATTAAAGGTGTCTGATAGTTGTAGTCATTCATACCAGTAATCCATCTTAGTATTGTACAATTGTGGTATGGTGATATGGGTCGAATGATGATGGAACAAATGAAGGGTTACCCTGAATAACGTAGTCTTACCTATTCACTCATATGAATAGAAGGGATGATAACCATATTGTATTGATATGTAACCCTAATGAGGTATAGATTGTTTTATTATACCTAGCTTTAATATAACTAAGTGATGGCAATTGGGTATGAATAGTCCTTGAATGACTAATACAATCATGGAGTACTTTGTTACTGTTCTTGAAACCCTAGTATGCTATAACCTGATGGTTACACCTTGAATTATGTGTGGGTTCATACTTGAGAATAATATGGAATGTAATGGTAATGCTTCACCTTATGCATCCATGATGCAATGTGGATGTTGTGAGTAGTATTGTACAATTGATGTTGAATCTAGTCTTCCAACTCAAGACTATTTTTCTATTTGAGTAGAACAATAGTAAAATGCAAAACAACATAGTGAACTCTCTTTTGTGACTCAGAGGTAATATAAAACAATAGTACATATTGAGCTGTATGAATTGAGATGGTTGGATCAGATTATCAATGTTGAGGTAACACCTCAAGAGTATAATAAAATATTGAAATGGATGTTTCGCTCTCTCTCTCTCTCTGCTATGATTGATTGTGGCATAGAGAATTTGTTTGTTATCATTGAGAACTGTTTCAAACATGTTGTGATTAGAAAAGAAATGAAGGACATAATGTTGAAAACTGCATTCAAGTATGAAATACAAGAATGTAATGACATGTAAGATTTCATAAGCTTAAAATAAACTTTGAATATACTTTATTTGCGTATTTATGTTTTGGGGACAAAACTTTTTAAGGGGGTGAGAATTGTAATGACCACATTTGTGCTTAATTGGTAAACTAGGGTTTACCTGAATGATTACATGCTTAATTAGATTGAACATTGTTTAGACTTGATTAATGATAGTAGATCAATTGTGATGTTTCAAACCTAAGAAGAAACTCTAACTATGATTTTAGTTTGAAGAATTTAGGTTTGAGAAATGTAAACCCTAATCGACAAAAATTAGGGTTTTGATAGTACATGAATATGGAATTTGATTAGGATAGCAGTGTGGTAAATGATTTTTCATATTTTCTAGAAATTTTGTATTTAATTGAATTTTGTATATGATATGGATAACTCAATCATGCATATTGGAGAAAATTGTTAGAATATTTGAGTGTTCTTTGAATGTGGTTCTCGGTCGAACTATACTTTGACCAAAATGCTGACAGATTGCTTTTCAGTAGTGTAGTGGCTTATTTTTTATTATTTATTAGTAACTCCAAATGATCTAAAATTCTGGAGATCTGAAACTCAATCATAAACAACATGTAAAATTTTTATAATTTTTGGGATGCGTTTAGACCTTATCAGTAGATGAATTATAGTAATATTTTTATGACAGAAAATTCAGCTGAAATAAGAGAAAGTATAGTGAGGGGTCAATGTGAAATTAACCCAAGCAGCTCAATTGCTCTATATGGTCAACCTAACACACAAAGTGCTCTCATAATTCATGATTCAATCTAGAGAAATGAAATCCTAAAGAGAGAGGGAGAGTTAGGGTTTGAGAGGAGAAAGTGATGGAGATGCTGACTTAGGGTTTTGCGGTCTGAGGAATGATGAAATCATGTAAGTTTAGCTTCTTTGCATAAACTTTAATGGTGAATATTCTATCACATGTCAAGATTTTGTCCCTCCTCTGATTTGATCCAAAATGGTGTCAAAACTTCCCCTTTTCTCACTCTTTCTTCATAATCCCTCATTTTTAGGGTTTTTGAGTTGAAAGGAAGAAGAATCGGGTGAATTGCTAGGGATTTGATATGAGATCAAGATTTTTAGGGATGAGCTGCATTTTAAAGGTGTTTTCACACCTTAGGGTGAGTGGGAACTTCCTTTAAATAGTAAATTGTACGAAAATTGGTTAAATCAACCATAATCTTTAATTGCTTAGTATGAGACTACAAACCTTGAATTGTGTGTTTGATCTAAGTTGTTGCAAAATGATATGAAAATGATCCTTCCTCTATTTGGATTAATTTCATATGATAAAATCATATTAGAAATGTATACAATACATCTTAATGAGAATTCTCTAAGTATTTGTAGAGGTTATAAGAGTAAACTGAAATATAGGGAATTCGTCTATTACTAAAATTGTTGTATAATTAAATAGAGAAATTTGTTTATCTGGATTCCCTTGGTTATGAATGATTGTTTATCTGAATTCATAGTACATATATGTTAGATACTATCTTGGATTTCATTTAAGGTGAAAAGTGTTTGTTTGATATCTCAATAAAGAGGGTGAAACCCTAAATGCGAGGAAAGTTGAAAATTTGTGAATAAATATGGTGAAATCCATTTGAAGTGTTTTTCTTGGCATCATAGACTCTATTTATGCAATGTTATTCTTGATTCATAATATCTCAATGAATGGCATGGAAAACCCTAATTTAGCTCAATTCGAGGATTTCATACATATGTTGATTGTATATGACTTGTTTAAAGCAATCTATATTTAGTGGATGTTTATGACATATTAAATCCTTATGAGAGCCATGTGATAAGTGAATGAGGTAAATGAAACCCTAAGGATAGGGTGTTCAATGAATTAAGCATTTTGATTACCATGTTCTCAGTATGAGATGCACAACCCAAGATTTGGGTTGATGTGCATGTTTTCCAAGTATAAATAATTTATAGGTGCTACTGACAATTTCTCATATGTCAAGTAATTAACTCTTATCAGTGTAATAAGATGTTAAATTGCATGATTCTAGTGTGTATGTGCCAAGTGGACATGTAATCTGGTGATTTAAGAATTTTAGTCTGCCTGCATGTATAGTATGTTGATTACTCAGTATATTACAGTGTTTTGAATATACTGCTCTGCCAAGTTTAGAATGATATACATATTGTATTATAACTTCAAATAAGTAGATGCGACACCATAGAGATACCAGAGTCAAGTATTAGTAATAGAAAGGTATAATGTAGAAAGAGCTTTCTAGGAATACTAAAATAATAGACTTAAGAGCCCTAAACACCATAGAATCCCTATGAGAGGTCTACACCTTAGGGATAAAACGACCTAACCCTAGCGGTGCGTCTAGTATACGGGGGTCGGAACGTACCGACAGGTGGTACGGGGGACGAAGCCCTAGTGGAAGTCCCCTTAAATTACAGAATGTAGTGTCCAACATTAACCAGAGATCCTGGTGGAACTAGAGTACAGAAAAAAAAAGCCAATAGGTGGCTTGACTCTCCGCCTGTGTGCTCAGGTTAGAGGAGGAGTCCAGTTTTTACGGCATAATAGATGTGCCGAGGCCAGAGAGCCATTTTCCTATTGCAGACCAGAGAGTAGTCAAACTTAGCATTCCCGGGTGTGTCAGCTAAGTCTTGTACGGTGAGATCGTAGTTCGCTACGAGTTTTCATATGTAGACTACACTGCATATGATCAAGGCATGCATAAGCTAAAATATGTTCATATAGGTTTAAAGAGTTTCTTATAAGTAAGAAAGGCTAAGAAAGATTCGAGTACAGTTTCCCAGCAATTATTCATTGTATGTTTCTGAATTATTAGTTCTCTTTGAAATTAATCAAGCATGTTCATATATTGATTTGCTCGTGTTGATATCTAGAGTATTCTGCCATATTTATGATTGTCAATGATCAACCTCTTTAAAGCTTACTGCTGTTATAATTGATATCAGTTGCTCAAAAGTATATTTGTAATTATATCAGTGTTTTAGACTGTTTCTTTGAAGTACTCATTCACTGAGCGAGTAGGCTCACCCCTCTACTCACAATTTTTAGGGATATCACATGGACTTGAAGAAGGTCATTGCATCAGAGTAGATCTGCCATAAGAGTTAAGTCTGAGTATAGTTAAGTTCAGTCAGTCCTTGTCACTCTAGGTCCTTGTAAAGAAATAAGAGAGATTTGTAAATGATGATGTATAACATTATTCCTCTTTTAGCAATATATGTGAATCAGCAAATCTTATGTGCTTAAAAGTATGTGAAACATAATGAACGTTCATATATGCATTTTAACTGTTGAAATCAAATTAGAGAAATCAATGTTTAGATTCCCTTGTAAAGTTAGTTTATGTGGTTCAATGCGAGAAAAACAAGAGTTTGAAAAAGAAGAAAAAGTTAAGGGTGATCTTTATATTATGTTAAATCCTCAATTTATGCCCTAATCTCATGATTAGTGGTAATTGTGAGATCGGGGTGTAGCAATCCATATTATAAAACTATCACCTACATTATTGTTGGTTCTTGCCAATTACAATGTGAATGTCCATATTACAGATGACACTTGCTTATTATAATATGACTATCAATATTACAAACTGTCATCTACATTATGGTTGGCTCTTGCCTATTACAATGTGATTTTCCATATTACATACGACATTTGCTTATTACAATATGAGTATCCATATTACAAAACTATAGCCAACATTACGGTTGGCTCTTGCCTATTACAATGTGACTATCCATATTACAGATGACACTTGCTTATTACAATATGAGTATCCATATTACAAAGCTGTCACCTACATTATGGTTGGCTCTTGCCTATTACAATGTGACTGCTCATATTACAAATGACACTTATGAGTATCCATATTACAAAACGGTCACCTACATTACGGTTGGCTCTTGCCTATTACAATGTGACTATCCATATTACATATGACACTTTCTTATTACATTATGATATTGTAATTTTTGTATGTTCAAAGACTTTATTTTTCTCTCTGTCTGTAACTTCTTCCACCCACATCAATCATGTGTGTCATTGTTGTATATATTATTTTATCCATCCACTACATATTACCTCCTAGATTGCCAAACCATAATGTAGAAGTATCAAGAACTAAGAATTTTAATTATCCAGCCCTCACGATATCCACTCACCACTGTTCCGTCCTCCCAAACGTACAAGAAATATTTGTCATAATTACAAGTGAATGCCACCTCTTTAGCCTACACAAAAAGGACGACACTTTGTTATTTATGAAAGATGCCATTGATACTTAGATGTGAGTAGTTTATCTGGTTACCCGCGCGGGTAGTAAGTATTAAACCTATATATATATATATATATATATATATATATATATATATATATATATATATATATATATATATACTTTAGAAAAGGTTATGAGAAATAGAGAATGCTAAGGAGGTTAACTATAAGTGCCCCTCACATACTTATTTTGGTGCATGGATCAATCAAATAATCAATCATCTTATTTAATTTGCAAAACAAATCATCACTAAATGTACTACAAAAACCATAAAACCTAAATTAAGTTTTTAGGTCAGCCATGGTCTCTCAAGTTTAGGATTTAAAATAGATCTTTAGTTGTATCTTCTAGGGTTTTTCATACTTGGACTCCCATATATAGGGAAAACCCAATTTATTTGTGTATTCTATTCCATCTTTCTTCATTTAGCCACCATTGCTAAATTAAGTACGAATTCAAAGAAAAAAAGGTTCTAATTAACCAAAATGTAATGTTTATTATCCACATAGTCTTTTATTACCAAGAAACCTTATGTAGAGTAAAAATCTATAGAGTTCACTATAATTAGAAATCATGGTATCTACTAACTTAGGTCATAGGTATCCATTTAGATTCCATATCCTTATCATTATCACCATAAAAGTAACAAGATTCAGACTAAGGTTTCAAACAAATGAAAAATTAATTAGATTTATTGACATTATCAAATAAAGTCATAAATAACAAGATTACATTATTTTCAATTTTAAAATAATAATGTGGATGATATTGGAGATGTAAGTCAAACAAAAATGGATTTATATGTTGCAAGTATGTTTAGTTGCATGGAGTACTTGTACGTATTTTTTTGACAAAGGATTCATTGATTATGATTTATCGAAGATCATGGTATTATCTCAAGCTTTGGTCAAATAGGCGAGCACTTACCTTATTGAGAGAAAACACTTACCACTGATTGGTGTTCCACCCTAGACACAACACGATTACATGCTCTTATGAAGGCCCTACACTTATCTACCTGCTCAAGTATTGTGTGACGTGGGATGAAGAAAATGTTGATCTTAGGTCAACATTTGACCATGTGGATGTTAGGAGGACTGAGAACCTTTGACTTTACTAACTGAGAATGACAGAAAGAGAAGGGTGGGTGATGGAAACTATTGATCTTGATCTAGGTCAATACTTGAGTGTAATTAGGTGGTTATAAGTCTCTATCTTCCACTCAACTTGTGTACAAAGGGAAGCAATAGGATCTAAGGCATAGCTCACTTGAGCAAGGAGGAGAAAGAATTGGAGGGGAAGATCATTCTAAAAATGTTCTAGTAGAGACCATGGATTGATTCCTAACCAAAAGTAAGGGTTTGCATAGTATATATAACCTAACCAAAAGTAAGGGTTTGCATAGTATATATAAGAGCGATACTAGGATTTTGAGAATTAGGGTTTCATTGGGTTGAGAGAAAATGAACTGGATAGGGTCATACTTGGAGGCGAAGGCAAAATTTGATGTTGAACCACTTATACACCTAGACAAATTGGAGTGTGGGTATGTTTGTGAGGAAAACTCAGGGAGGAGGTAATACCTAAGTGGTAGTAAGGGTTAGCATTCTCATGATCAACATGCCTCCTAATTTGAAAAAATGATGGGAGATGGAAGACAATCCTATAGCCATTGGATCAACATCTACTGCCTGCTGGGTTGGGGTCCCGGTCACATCCAAAAAATGGGTCTGTGATGGACCACACACGCACAAATAGTTGGATCACTACATTAGATGAATAGGGGGAAGGAAAGTGTAAAGGAAAATGAAATAGGAGAGGCAAAAGGGTTTTTGATACATATCTTTGAAAATTCATAGTAAATAATAGAAAGGTTTCATTTAATTAACATTTTGGGATTCTCTTACTTATAGTCTCATATTGTGTAATATAAATATGCCAACCAAATAAACAATATGATTGTCCCTTTCTTGGTCTTTGATATACCCTTTTATTAATACAAATAATAGTCTCAATTGCACATATGAATCTTATTATGTTCAAAATTTAGCAAAGTCATCACAAAATACTACTAAAAGTAATATCATCACATTGAATTGGTATTTACATTATTCAAATGTGATTTATTGAATTCTTGTCCCTAGAGGATTGAAACAAAAATACAAAAAAATTATTTACCAAACTTTATTATATGTAAATCATATTTTCCAGTTAGGACTTATACAAAAGGAGTAAAATTTTATGTTCATAGTGGGCTTCAGGTGATAGTGGTTTGGAGTTGCACTTGACAAATAATATGAGAATTGATAGAGAAAGAGAGTGAAAAATCTGAAAGCATAATGAGTCTCGAGACCACAAAAAAGATTGTGGTATATCCAATTTGATGAGAAGAGAATGCTCCATTGTGGTAAGTTCGTCACTTAAGATAGATTGCAAGGAATTGAAAAGGTAACAAGGGCCCAAATCCTAGATAAAAATAATGATGTCAAGAAAACTTATTGCAATAGTACAACTGAGAGATGAACTATGTTGATTTGGAAATTAGATTCTTTTTAGTACTTCAATTTCCCAAAGACACTCTAGGGAAAGGCAGTGAGTGTTTCAGACCGTTTGATTTTTTGATATCCATCAGTTCATTTTGGATTCTAAAAACCAGAGAAGGCAGGGACATGTAAGAATGGATACCGTTCTCATTTTTGAGTACTTTAGTGCAATACATATGCACACATTCCCAAAGAAAAGCAAAAAAAATTGGATGATAAAGTGGCTTCATGCATTTTTCTTGATTATGGAAATCAACTATTTTTCTATAGGAGTATGGGATAAAATAAAAAAATAGTATATTAGATATGTTATATTCTTTGAGAGTTAGGCAGTGTTAGAGTATTATAATATGCAAGGCTACAAGATTGGGTGACAATTATTATGATATATGAGTAGTGATGTATATGATGATGCTTCAACTTCTTTACATATGAAATTATCATTGGATGATTAAGAGAAACATGGTCCCCATAAGTAAAAGATTGATAACACATCAAGTGGTCATGTTCTAGATGCACACATCCGGGCTCTGGCCAGTGTAGCTCAGGTGGTTTGGTCCAGCTTGTCCTCCCTGGGGGACCTAGGTTCGAATCCCCCTGAGCACACTATATTTACCAACTCCTTGGGTCATCCGGGCTCTAGCACCTATTTGAGGAGGAGGGGGAGCGGGGTCTCCCTAAGACAAAAAAACATATACCAAATTTTGGGAGCTAAATCTATCTTGAGCTATAATCCATCGTTTCTCCTAAATTCAACTAATTCCTTCATTCAAAGGTTTATTCGATTATTTTAATTAATTCTCCTATCCCTCGATATAGATTGATCTTCTTTTAAGATCTTGTGTTTATTTGACTTTATTTTCCTCATAGGAAAAATATTTAAAAATGAACATTTTGACATTAACTTAAATTATTGACGAACTCATGTTCATAAAATTCTATTTCTTTTACACAATGTCTTGGAGTCAATTATAATAAATGTGCTATGTTTTACTAATTGAAGTGTATATATAAATACTTTGAATTTGTATATGTTGAGGTAATAATATTGCAACAAATTGTAAATTTTAAATGCATATGGCTTAATAATGTAGAAGTTATGAAAGTTACCAAACAAATGGAATTATACCATTTATCATATATAAAGCAATCAGAAGACACATCTTCTTTAACTATACACTGACAATGATGTCTGTTACAAACGACAACACAATCACTAAATCACCCTCCCCATCAAATTGACCCCTCTACATCCTAGTCCATCGAGAAGGCAACATAACTATTACAGATCTGGAATCCTAGTCCCGCTAACCAAATGAATACCTAAGACAACATGTGGAAGCGTGAAAGGTTGGTATGTATGCCCAGAGAGCCCATCATGGGATGATTGATGGGATACATTAAGATTGATTTGATAAAGATCAAAGGCAAGCTTCCAATTCTTTTTGGTTTAGTCATATGAGATAATGATAGAACAAATTGAATGTCTAGAGAATGACATTACTCAATGACGTATGCTTTTAGGTTGAGGACCTGAACGATGAGATCATACAGATGCTAAGAGTTTGTACATTCTTATTATGTCCCTAGTCGGATGTCATTGTGGAAGGTAGATAGACAACAATGACACACAAGACTAGATTGTGGTGTTGGTTGATGACATAATCTCATTAGTCATGATATGGAGATATCAAACCAAACACATAGGTACTTATTAGAGAACAAGTTTACCGGACAGACCCATCGTGAGTCTGACACATGGAACCATGACATGGTAGTCACAGTCGGTTCTCACAGTGATGGTGGTGAGTGTGATTCTTTGACCTGAGGTCACTACACTCAACACATGTCGTTGGGTACACTTTGACATCATCAAACGTAGTCCTGAAACATGGGTTGTTATAAAGGTGATGATTGGGTGGCTTTGACACATGGGGCTTTTGAGGGGTGAGTGATAGATATGGGATTTGTCCCTCCTGAGGGAGTTTGATATCCTGGCCACTTGATGAGTAGGATTGAGATAGGCGTGCACACGTATGTGTGAATCAATATGTGATATTGATGTCATACATATCTCCTCCAATCTACTCTGAAATTAAGAAAGTGAATGAACATTGAAAGGATGATTGTTCCATGCCTTGAGTTCATTCGAGATATTAGTGACAAAGGAATTATACATTCACTGTAACACCATTCATGGATTGTAGGATTGAAAGTTGTTCTCCAACTTTCTATTTCACTTGGGTAGCACTGATGTGCAACTAGGCACTGCTCTTTGCTTGTGAAGTCATAAGTGTTATGGACTTTCACTGCCAACGTGAAATGGACCTGCATGGTCACACACATAGGATTTAACCTAGAAGAGGAGTTTATCCACAAATGATGTTTAGATTGACTACTAAAGGAGTTTAGTAGTTCAATTAAACACTAAATTAATTGATAGCTCAAAATCATAGTATTCAAGGTGTTGGATCGATTGATTAGAGTATCAGATTGATTGAAACTGCAATTGACTGATTTGCACAAGTTTGCTGCCCCAACCGATCAGCTCATGTGATGAACCGATCGACTCAGGTTGCTGAACCAATTGACTCAAGACACGCTGAGACGACCGGTTCAAGGGTTGAACCGATCGACTCAACTGGTCTAACTGAGATCGTTTGGAAAGTCAGAAGACTAATTTGCAAATACAATTTGTTTCACTTGTACAAATTTGATTTGGACAAGGACTAATATTTGATTAATCGGAAATAAATACGAAAGTCAATTTGAGTTGGATCAGGACCACGAACCGATCAGATCAGAAGTGAACCGGTCGGCTCAGGTGCCCCAACCGATCAGTTGAGGTGTGAACCGATCGGCTCAACTCCCCAACTGACCATTTCATGCTTGAAATGATCGGTTCAGGTGGCACAGTTGGTTGTTTTGTAAAAAATCTCAAACCCTTATACTCCTGCATTAATCCCACATTTCCTGGGATAGAGAACCCTGTCCCATGACCCTCCTATATATATAGGGGTAGTGGGGGCTTCTCAAGAATAGAACTCAGTGCACCAGTTGCTCTGCAAAGTTTTCGTTCTCTCTGGTGTTTGGTAACCGAGAGAGAGCCCGAGCAAGTGCTACCCTATAAGGGAGGCACAACAAGGGAAAGACAACTGTAGAAAGCGATTGGTGGAAGGAGAGTATGTCAGTGACTAGTACGCTGACAGGAGGGTACGACTCCTTCTGATTCCTTGTGGGACAAGGAGATCGGAGTTCTAGGTTGTCAGTGTGGACTACTTCAGAGACGGGAGACTTCTACCACTCAGAGGACAACTGTCAATCCTGACAGTCTAGGTGTAACCAGGAGTTGCACAGACACCGTCCAAGATCGAAGGTGAAGACCGCGCAAGCTGTGAGGTAAAGTCACCGAACAAGCCTCGGAACAAGGTACGCCTCTACAAACCATTATTCCTATTGTATAGATGTTGATGTGATTTCTTTATTCTGGATTTGGGAGAAGAAAAATTTTGTTTTCGTTGCCTTCTCTATCTTCCCTAAAACCCAACAGTGGTATCAAAGCCACGTCAACTGCTCTATACTTTAGGATTATCGATATGATCGAATTTGGTTTGTCGCCTTTATTTGTTGCATACGATGCAAATAAAATTGGCTTTATTCATGTCCAATCCTAAATCCACAAATCCCAATATACATATATGATATGTAATATGAATGCACTCGATACGCGTCGCCCTTAAACAAGTTTTATGGTGGATGTATAGCGTGGTTATGGCCAATAAACCCTATGTGTGTGCTTGGTTGTATGTGGTTGCTTACATCTCGGTCTGCGCACTGATCCCCTATCTCCTATTCCTGATGTAACTCGAGATAACTCCAGATTTCTTTCCTACCTTTGCTCCCCCCGAATGTAACTCGGGGTTTCCCCATTTTAAATGTAAATAGGATAGATTTTTTATTTCTTATTATGTCAAAGAATGGCGGATAACCTGACGCAGTTGAGACAATCAGTTCAAGGCGTGAACCGATCGGCTGGTGATCCAGATGACCGGTTCGAGGAGCGAGACGATTGGGTGGTGGCCATGAAGAGATGCACGATGACCAGGCGAACTGATCGATTGGAGGAGCTAACTGATCGCCTGGTGGCACTCAGCCGACTGGCCTGATGGCGAGCCGATCAAAAATGGAGATGAGTTAATCAAACCTAGTAAAGGAAAATCACAAAGTTCATCTTATACATGTTGCATGTGATGTGGACCTAGATGACTGTGATTCCTATTGGCTTGAGGAATCACATTAGGATGGCCATAATCATCGCTTTTATTGTTTCACATTTTTTCTGTGGGACAGCATGTATATGATACGTACTATGTATTGTGGTGATTGGATATGTATATGTACCTATAAAAACTAAATCCCTCATTAAATATTGAAGTTTTAGATGCCTTCCAAATGCAACACACATGAAAAGCTTGATCGTCCAAGTGTGGGCACACCCTAGCATGGTACACCGTCTATCTCGTGGAAGCGTGAAGGATGAATATGTGGGTCTGCCCTAGCAGGGTGCATATTCATCGTGTTGGCTTTGGGTCAGACTTAACAAGGTGACCTAGATAGGATCTAGCACCTTGAGGCATGGAGGTGATCATGGCAAGGAGTTGCATATGACATATTTCAAGAGTTGCATATGACGCAATTGGCAAAAGTTGCCTACCTGGAAGATCTAAGTTGTGGGTGACAGCCCTAGCTGGTCCATGACTCAGAGGATTTCAGGATCTTGACCCACTAGAAGATTGTACGCTACAATCTTTTGAATTGATGGTGAGGGCTGTCAATTTGAACAAAAATAGTGGGAGCGATAATTAATTAAAGTCCTAATTATATCGTCAACTTTTCAAATCAATCAAAATAAGTCAAATTTGAGTTTTGGACTAAACTACATATGTTTTCTTTTGTAGCACAAATGACAACAAACAACAATCACTTTTTGTTGCGATTGTTCCTTGAAAAGGACAAGCTGAATGGGACTAACTTGTATGACTGGTTTAGGACATTGAGAATTGTTCTCACTCAAGAGCGAAAGCTCTATGTCCTGGATACTCTAGTTCTAGAGGAACCTGCTCCTACCGTACCAAAGGCAGAAAGAGATGCTTATAAGAAGCATTCTAATGATGCCATTGATGCAAAGTGCTTGATGTTGTGCTCCATGAACCACGAGTTGCAGAGACAACATGAGAACATGGGTGTCATTGAGATGATTCAGCATCTCAAGAACATGTATGAAGATCAAGCACATCAAGAGAGATATGATGTCTCCAGGGCATTGTTCAAGTGTGTCATGACAGAAGGAGATCCAGTTGGTCCTCACACGATCAAGATGATTGGGTATGTGGAGAACCTGACGAGACTGAGATTTCCCCTTAGCCAAGAGTTGGCTATTGACGTGATACTGCAATTGTTGACAGAATCCTACAGTCAGTTTGTGATGAACTACAACATGAACAACTTTGACAAGCCGTTGACAGAGTTGTTGGGCATGTTGAGAACAACCAAGACATAGAAGAAGAAGGACAAGCCTAAGTATGTGATGATGATCAGCAACAAGAAATGCAAGTCCAAGAGCAAGGGCAAGGGCAAGGCTAAGAAAGGTTCTGATGCTAGCCAGGAGTCCAAGGCATCTTCAACTCTTAAGGCCAAGGGAGGCGTGACCAAGAGAGTCAATTGCCACCATTGTCAAAAGCCATGACATTGGAAAAGGAATTGTCCACTCAATCTGGAAGAACTAAAGAAGAAGGAGGCAACAAACGTCTCCACTTGAAGGTGTCATGAAATAAACTTGTAACATTTTTTGAGGTATATGATACCAAGATATAAAATGTAAAGCACTTAATAAATGAGGCAAGTGTTGCTGCCATAGATAGGAGTACTTTAGTTTATTTTCAGCCTTGAAGGCATGTAATAGAGTTATGAACTGCTATTTCATATTTTCCAATGGATAGAAACACATTATTTTTTCATATTGTATTATAATTAATAAAGTTGATGTTTCAATCTATGTGGAAATGCCTTGTTTATCTTGTGGTACTTGGTATGAATAAGATAAAATGATACCTAAAAGTTATTGATAACTCAAACAATTAAATTAGCATAAATCATGAGAAATTCATTTCTAGTTTCCATATGATGGATAAGCTAGACTCTTTTGGTTAGAGAACCAGTAAGAGACATGAATCTCTTGGACATGATTAATCAATCTTTACTAGTGGTAGTGGGAGAATTATTATCCTATTAGGTATAATACATGTGATGTAATTACATACCTATTGGAATTAATGCTAGTACTTCAAACTGTGTTTAGAGAAATACCAATATGAATATCTTGAAGTGTTTAAGAATATCATAGATGAAGTATGAATTTGGTAAAGTGTTAATTCTTGATGAGATCAATGAATGAAATACTTGAACCAAATGTTTAAGAACCTTGTGAGTGGTTATGATAGTGTATCATAGTAAACTCATGATTAAGGCATGGTGATGTCTGAATCAATAAGGAGTCATACTCTAAAGAGTTAGAGGATGATTATCAAATAACTAATTTCTTCTTAAATAAAGAATACCCCACACTAATAAAGGACATTAAGAATCACAAAGGTTGTGAGTTCTTATATCCTTGACAGATACACCTTGATCTTCTATGTGATGAGTTGGTCATGTGATGAATCAACTATCTAGATGAGTACGAGGAACCGAATTTTGAGTTATGGTTTATGACCATTACATCCTAAATGACTTCCATGTAAACCATAAGGTATGACCTTGATGGCAGAACCCATTGGGATAAAATCCATAAGTGCAAATGAGTCTTAAGCGTTAAGACACATGGATAACATTTTGAGAAGGATGATGCTTGTTAATTGCAACTTAATGACTATAAGATTTGGCATACGGATACTAAAACTGCATTCCTATGAGGAATAAAATAAGGATGTATACGTGACACAACCTATAAGGTTTATGAATCCATTAATGCAAATGTAGTGTATAAGTTACAATGGACTAATCAATGTGATTGATTGAGTACAAGCAAATCAAAACTGTGATCTTTACATTGATAATATAGTCAAAGGGTCGGTTTGACTGATATATCAAAGATAAAGAGAGATCTGTGATTTAGTGGGAGCGTATTTGCATTCCACATGTCGATGTGAAATGGAAATGTTCTAGAATGGAAATCCAAAGTGGAATTTATCTTTAAGGAAGATAGAGACGTTTCCTATGTGATAGGAATAGAGATCTATAGAGATAGTTCTCGAAGTCCTCTTAACCTAAATAGAGAGAGGATACATTGGCAATCTATACTGAAGTGTTCAGTATGCATAGATTCAGTGGGAGAAAACTTGTCCATATTATATGGAGTTGGTATCCCAAGGCCAAGTGTCCAATTCTTATGAAGAATGGGAACACTAAGAATAGATATGGATCTATCATGTATGCAATCATCCATTGCATGTATGGACATAGCAAGAACAAAACGCATTTATCATCTTGTATGTAGGACATGACAATATGATATGCTCATCTTGATAACTCGTATGTGGAACATGACGAGTGGATGTCTGTCTAGTTCTAGTAAGGGTTAATGGAATACTATAAGAACTTGATAAGTACTTGAGAAGTACTAGTTCTATGGAAATAAGGAAGGGTTCACTGTAAAGAGTTACATTGATGCGAACTTCCGAAAAGGACAAAAAATTAATCGCAAAATATATAAAAGTGAATGTTTTTTGATAAATGGAAACATTCTAATAAAGTCGTGTAAAAGGAAAAGCCGAGTATCCGTGTGTTAGAGAACATTAGTGGATACTATATGGATCTGGAAGTTCATGAGATGAACTTACAGATATTTTGATCTTTGATGACAAGTAAGGAGTACTTGGTCATGTAATGTGGCTAAAGGTTAGCAAAGGAATACTAGATCACATATTATGACAACTCCATTTCATACATGTGACGTACTACGAAGAGATGAGAGACATGCAGTTGATACCGACTTTGGCAAGGTGTTGCCATAACTCACTATGTTAGCACTAGAGTACAGTAACATGTGGGACATGTTTGAAGATCACTATGAATATGATTCCTGGGTGATTGGCTCACAGTGCAAGTGGGAGTCTGTTGGTATGTATGCCCTGAGAGCCAATCATGGGATGATTGGTGGGATACATTAAGATTGATTTGATAAATATCAAAGGAAAGCTTCCAATTCTTTCTTGTTTAGTCATATGAGATAATGATAGAATAGATTGAATGTCTAGAGAATGACAGTACTCAATGACATATGCTTTCAGGTTGAGGACCTGAACGATGAGATCATACATATGCTAAGAGTTTGTACATTCTTATTATGTCCCTAGTCGGATGTAATTGTGGAAGGTAGATAGACAACAATGACACACAAGACTAGATTGTGGTGTTGGTTGATGACAGAATCTCATTAGTCATGATATGGAGATATCAAACCAAACACATAGGTACTTGTTAGAGAACAAGTTTACCGGACAGACCCACCGTGAGTTTGACACATAGAACCATGACATGGTAGTCACAGTCAGTTCTCACAGTGATGGTGGTGAGTGTGATTCTTTGACCTGAAGTCACTACACTCAACACATGTCATTGGGTATACTTTGACATCATCAAACGTAGTCCTGAAATATGGGTTGTTATAAAGGTGATGATTGGGTGGCTTTGACACATGGGGCTTTTGAGGGATGAGTGATAGATATGGGATTTGCCCCTCCTGAGGAAGTTAGATATCCCTGGCCACTTGATGAGTAGGATTGAGATAGGTGTGCGCACACATGTGTGAATCAATATGTGATATTGATGTCATACATATCTCCTCCAATCTACTTTGAGATCAAGAAAGTGAATCAACGTTGAAAGGATGATTGTTCCATGCCTTGAGTTCATCCGGGATATCAGTGACAAAGGAATTATACATTCACTGTAACACCATTCACAGATTGTAGGATTGAAAGTTGTTCTCCAACTTTCTATTTCACTTGGGTAGCACTAATGTGCAACTAGGCATCTCTCTTTTCTTGTGAAGTCATAAGTGTTATGGACTTTCACTGCCAACGTGAAATGGACCTGTAGGGTCACACACATAGGATTTACCCTGGAAGAGGAGTTTATCCACAAATGATGTTTAGATTGATTACTAAAGGAGTTTAGTAGTTCAATTAAACACTCAATTAATTGATAGCTCAAAATCATAGTATTCAAGGTGTTGGATCGATTGATTAGAGTATCAGATTGATTGAAATTGTAATTGACTGATTTGCACAAGTATGCTGCCCCAACCGGTCGGCTCAGGTGATGAACCGATTGGCTCAGGTTGCTGAACCGATCGGCTCATGTGATGAACCGATCGGCTCATGTGATGAACCGATTTCCTCAAGACAGGCTGAGATGACCGGTTCAAGGGTTGAACCGATCGGCTCAACTGGTCTAACTGAGATCGTTTGGAAAGTCAAAAGACTATTTTGCAAATACAATTTGTTTCACTTGTACAAATTTGATTTGTACAAGGATTAATATTTGATTAATCAGAAATAAATACGAAAGTCAATTTGAGTTGGATCAGGACCACAAACGGATCGGTTCAGAAGTGAAACTATCGGATCAGGTGCCCCAACCGATCAGTTGAGGTGTGAACCGATCGGCTCAACTCCCCAACCGACCGTTTCATGCTTGAAACGATCGGTTCAGGTGGCGCTATCGGTTGTTTTGTAGAAAATCTCGAACCGTTCTACTCCTGCATTAATCCCACATTGCCCGGGATAGAGAACCCTGTCCCATGACCCTCCTATATATAGGGGTAGCAGGGGCTTCTCGGGAACACAACTCAATGCACCAGTTGCTCTACAAAGTTGTCGTTGTCTCTGGTTTTGGTAACCGGGAGAGAGCCCGAGCAAGTGCTACCCGATAAGGGAGGCACAACAAGGGAAAGACAACTGTAGAAAGTGACTGGTGGCAGGAGAGTGTGTCGGTGACTAGTACGCCGATAGGAGGGTACGACTCCTGATTCCTTATGGGACAAGGAGATCGTAGTTCCAGGTGGTCCGTGTGGACTACTTTAGAGGCGGGAGACCTCTGCCGCTCGGAGGACAATTATCAATCCCGACAGTCTCAGTGTGACCAGGAGCTGCACAGACACCGTCTAAGACAGGAGGTGAAGACCACACAAGCCACGAGGTAAAGTCGCCGAGCAAGCCTCAGGACAAGGTACACCTCTACAAACCATCCTTCCTATTGTATATACGTTGATGCGATTCCTTTATTCTGGGATTGGGAGAAGAAATGTTTTGTTTCCGTTACATTCTCTGTCTCCCCTAAAACCCAACATGAAATACTTAGCATACATGAACAAGTAACAAGATAAAGGAACCAACAATATTTCAACATTCAATAGTATTATGAAGCAACACCTTTTATTACAAACTTTCACTTACATATTCAAGAGTATAGTTTTACAAGACTGTTCATGTATACTAGGATCCTACAACAAGTACACTTGACATAGCTCACCAAGCCCATCACTTTTAGCCATCTATGAACCTATAAAATACGTGAAACAAGGTGGGTCAAGCACAGAAGGTGCCGAGTACAGGGCTAAAAGATACATATACATAAGCTTTGCATAATTTGAAAAGATTTGCAGAAGTAAACAAACAATAATGTATAATTTAAGTATTTAGCAAAATGAGAGCCCATGTTTCATCTCGAATCATATCTCATGTTTCATACCTCACACATACGAGACCAGGTACAAGCATGCATGCCATCCCACTAGCTATGTTTAGCACACAACCAAGTCATATGTACCATACCCATGGTGCTAGGTCTAGCTAGTGTTGCATGGTCAAACTCTTCTCATATCATCAAACATAGCTTGAATCATCTTGCAACATCTCATAATACCACATAATCATTGTCTTCGTCATTGTCATCATCATCATCATCATTTGGTCGTCATCATCATCATCGTCATCGTCGTCGTCATCCTCATCATCGTTGTTGTTGTCGTCGTCATCATCATCATCATCATTGTAGGTCATCTAGTCTACTACTAGCCTAACCTTTATCATGGCTCTAGACAACTCTAGAGACTACAACTATCAACTAAACACACTCATCTAGACTTGATGCTACATCTCTTTCTCTTAGGTTATATGGAAACTCACTACTTTTCTGGGTGTGGTAATATTTTTCATAGGTACATATACTAATACTTGAAATAGGTTTTATCCAATGTTGAAGCAGGCGATGAAAACAACCATACTCCATTCGAATAAAACCAAAACCAAAATGAGTCAGCACACTCATTGGGCAGTCTAGTACCATGACACCTAGAAAACTAGTAAGAACATGGTGCACACCTGTGTAGCTACCCTAAGCACATGTCGCGAACATATGTCTAGGGTTGTAATAAGAACTCCCTTTTCTCACCCAAATGAACCTACATCCCATACTACATGATAGAAGGGGGAGAAAAGAAAGGTTCTAGGAATCACACAAGTCTACACCTAGCTCTATAACATCTAGGTTATAACCTAGAGGTTAAGTCAACATAGTACACAAAGGACAACATATTAAGTTTCTAGGGTTGAGATGTAAGGTTATGTTTAGTTTGTGTTTCATGTGAGCAATGTTGGTTTAGTTATTGTTCATGCTCTGATACCATCTGTCACAGAACTAGAATCCCAGTACCACGAACCTAATGAATACTAAAGACAACATGCGGATGCATGAAATGCTTAGCATACATGAACAAGGAACAAGACAGAGGCACCAACAATATCTCAACATTCGATAGTATTATTAAGCAACACCCTTTTATTACAAGATTTCACTTACATATTCAAGAGTACAATTTTACAACATTGTTCATGTATACTAGGGGTCCTACAAAAAGTACACCTGACATAGCTCACCAAGCCCATCACTTCTAGCCATCTCTAAACCTATAAAATATGTGAAACAAGGCAGGTCAAGAACATGAAGTGTCGAGTATAGGGCTAAAAGATACATATAGATAAGCTTTGCATAATTTGAAAAGAGTTGCAGAAGTAAACGAGCAATAATGCACAAGTTAAGTATTTAGTAAAATGAGAGCCCGTGTTTTATGTCATTTTACTCCACTTATACCATCACATCATGTATTCATAAGGCCTTTGACCAACTTCCCATTGGAAGGGTCCGTAACGGTGCTCAAGATTAGCCAACCCTTTAATACGTGAGGGACCTCAAGGCCTTCACCAAGAGCTAACCCTATTTCTTCACGAGAGACCTCAATGACTAAAGTCATAGAGAAAAGCCCTGTTTCAACATTGTATAATGCAGTTTCTACGTATTATGTTTGCAAGTTACAAAACAACGATACGAGGCAAACATCGAGTACATACTAGAATACTACATGCAATATGTGAACAAACAAATAAGCATACATATGTATCTCATTTAAAGCAAGAAATCCATAGTCATATAATTATTAAAGCACGTATGCAATTCAGAGATTTCATAACCTAACTCATACTTGACCATCTAGCCACAAGCAACACCTCATTGAGCATAAGATTACATACATGTATTAGATTCTCATCATTAACCCTAACTAGCTTCAATTTAGGGTTTTGGCCAAATTACGTTCATGGTTGGTTAATTACATGTTTCATGATCTTATAGTGACCTATATTCCATCATGAAGGCGGGGTTCAAGTTTCATGTCATTATGAGGTTTCATATATACATTACAAGATTTGAATCTCAAAAGCACACTATAGGGTTAAAGACTCATAATAGGGTGTGGCAGGTCATGATCCAAACAAGACAAGGGACTCAAGAATCAAGCATGATTTAGATTAGGAAAGTATAGACATAAGAATCACATTCTAATGTGGGTGGATGTCCCTTAGTGTTTAGGCATCATATTCCCAACCTTGGGTATTAACAAATTTCACATACAAGCAAGTATCAACATGGTTCACATATAGAATTAGGGAACAACATATGGATATGATGGACATAGGGCTGTAAATGGGTACGGGTAGACCCGTGGACCCACAAATCCAGACCCTTAGAAAACCCGTCACGGGTCTAATTTTTTATACTCGCATACCCTTGGACCCGTATATCTTTGGACCCGCATATAAGCATGTCCAATAATGGGTATGCTTGGACCCAGACCCGCTAGACCCGTATACCCGCTATACATAAGTAACTACTCAAATAATATGTTATACATATCACACTTTACTGGTCTAACTAATATAATTCTTGAGATTATATCCTACTCTAACCACAATAAGGTTGAGACTAGTCATATAATTAAGAATTAAGTATTCTAGTTACAATAATGAACATCATATGTAAACTTAAAATCAAAATGTCTACTAATTTACATTACTTTCTACATAAGTTAAACATTATGATCATGACTACAAATATGTATATAATTACTCAATTAATGTTAATGTATAAAATATAGCATTGTCTAATATAAATACTACATGTTAATATAATATATAATAGCAATATCTTGTTCTATTAAATATATATTTAATAGTCATTTCTCTTACATAAACAATATGATGTTTTATAGAACCACTTACCCGCATACCCGCACTGCATACCCGCTATTATTGCGGATACGGGTATGGTGCGGGTCCAGGTTTTGTATTATGTGGGTCTAGAACCAGAATCAGACCCGCTAAATTAGATGTGTATGGGTATGGGTATGGCCAGACCCGCACCGTACCCACACCGTTTACACCCCTAGATGTATCCATATCAAGGACATCATAGAGGATATACTATCTCTAATTTGAGGGGAAAGAACATAATAATTACATTCTCATCAAGAGTGGGGAACACAGAAGACAACCTAACACCATATGGCCATATAGGTCTAGAAGGGGCACATACATAATTACATCATGAGTGGGGGTTGGTGTTAGCCAAAAGAGTAAGAACACATTATAATGTTATTGATTTCACAAATGCACTAGGGTTGGATACATAACATGGGTTAAGGGCCTCCTTGGTTCAAAGTCCAACACACATCACCATAAAGGAGTCTCATTCATACATTAGATGTCATGAAACAACCATAGCATCATGGGATTAGGGGCTGATAATAGAGTGATACATAAGTGCATAAATTACTGATTTCGGGATATGAAGGCCATAGATGTCATTAGGAAGCAAGGTTAATCATTAAGAGGGCAAGATACATCATTTAGATCAAAAAAAGTCACCATTGTGTAATAGAGTCATCATGAGAAATAGGAGCAATGAGGACCCTCAATTATCTCAAAGTGCATACCAATACTATTTTAAAGTCAAGAAAGTAGATTGAGTATCAAGGAACCAAACTTTATCAACAACATGCACCAAATATGGTCAACATAGTCAAAGTTCGTATTTTAAAAAAATAGAAGTATTAGAAATAGACTCAGAGTCTAAAAGTATGTTCATTGTGTAGTGCTCATCGAGTTGATCAATTTGATAATCAGAACAAGAGTGCTACGGTTTAGATTCCAAACAATCACAACCTTTCCTCCATTGCCTAATTTGGCTAGAGTTGGAAGACGTGCTTCCAACCTTGCGATATTTTCCCAAAGTGGAAGGGGGAAGAGGGGCAATAAATTGGGCCTTGATTTGTATTTGGGCCCAATAAGGTTCTAAAATTCAAATAAAATGTCACATTAGATGGAGGCATTCAAATAACCATATCTAATGATTTATAACTCTGATTTAGGTGATTTTTGTGTCGTTAGATTCATATTTTAATCCTCTAGGACGTGACACACATTTCATATCAAGGATAGTGTATTTAAGTAGTTCAATTTTGATTGTAATTTGGTGATATATAAAGGGCACGATACTTAGTTCAAAACTCAAGTTAAAGTCACACATTGTGAAATTGACTATTGTAGTGGCCAAATTGGAACATCACAATTCTCCAATCATGAAATTAACATCAAATTGAGTAAAAGGCCACTTGATGAGAGAGAAAAAGAACTAGATAGGTGAGAGAAAAGTCAGGTTGTCACAATAACTCACCTTTGACTTCCCTGTGTACCTAAATGTCACAAACCTATGACCACATGAAATGACAAGTTGACATTACAAGAGCAATGCAACCCACGACCGAAGCAAAAGAACTGCCTTTGCCACCCAGTTTCCCCCTTAAGAGTCATCGACATTCACCCTCTCCCACAGTGGTGTTCCTCTAGCCTTACAAGCCCCGTGAGACCCTAACACCCTCCACTATATAAGCCTCTACTAGTTGTGGAAGAGACTCAAGAACTACAGAAAGACCTGCAACTATAGGCAGAAGACCACCATATCCATGCCTCTGTGTATCATGAGTGCCAGCAACACCAGCCTCCAATCTCAACAGTTACATTGCAACTCTAAAATCCATCCAAACTATGAATGATTTGCAACGACACTTTACAAACTCCTCACAAACAGACATACAAGTTTTGAAACAAAGACCTCTTCCTCCTCCCTCTATTGAGCACAACCTCACACAACAATAAGTCATGAAGCATGTTATTTTCCCTTCAAATATACTAGCACCTAAAAATATCCTAGTTCAGTTCCAAGGAGCCTAATAGCTTGATTGACCGCATGGTGCTAAAGATGCTTAGTCAGAATGGTGCAGTAGATCCTAGATTCAGTGGTAGTCTCTCCTTTTCATATTGTCATCATTCTCAGAATACTTTTGATAGGTTACAAAAAACTAATTAATAGATATAGCAACGATCATAGTAGATTGTATTATTTAATATAGCATTCTTATACATATTAAATTAATGAATCAATGTGTTAATAGCAGTATATGGAAATCCTCTTAAACATATGTAAATACAACACTTTTCGGCTCCTAATTTTAGAGATTTGTTTATTAAGTCTTTAGATAAAGGTCACGTCCATAAAACCTATCATGATATGAATGTTACATACAACTATAGTAGATATAGGATAATCTACTTGATCAATTATCTTGTTGATAATAATGACCAAGACATGTCCATACATATAAAACATGGTTACTAAAATAATATGTCATAGTTGATCTATTACCTTAATGTTAATCATGTTAGTATTAATACACAAAAGTTAATATAGGGTCAAATGGAAATATTGTTATTTTGATAGTTAATTGTAAATCATAAACTTATTGTTGTTAACAAATAAAATCCAAGAACATATACACTATATGGTATTTGCAAATGCATTGGAATCTAGGAACTATATTTATATACATTGATCTAATATGGAATACTTTGGTACATGAGAGATAGCATACATATGAGGAAGAGACTTATACAATATAAATATGGGTAGCCTAGACATGTTTGGACATACTTGGATCAATATGAATCTTATAATGAAAGTGAATGTAAAACCCAAGACTGAGAATATGTTGAGACCTATTCTACTGACATAGTGATGTCATACTTAATTATAAGACTTTGATTATATGCATATAACTTAGTTAATAACCTAGAAAAGACTAAAAGTGGAAATAGTTGAATCCAACTCCTAAAATGAAAACCCTAGCCATCTATAATACTAATAAAAAATATATTTGAACAACACTTAATTTTAAGCCATATTGTGACAAATATTTTTCTAAATTTTTAGATCTCTCTCTTGATTGTCCCTTGATGTATAGATTTTTGTATTTTGGATACGTTCGAGTCAAAAGTATGAAATTTCTATTTCTATTTGAAAAGTTATTTTCCTCATTATTGTATGCATGATTACATAGGTTGGTTGACTTAATATCATTGTAAACCTTAACCCTCCTCCTTGAAATCTACTAAAAATAAATCCTAAAAATAATATCACATTGTTTAAACATCAAAAAGGGCATACTAGTGCCCATCTTATAGTGGAATAACACTTCCATGACTCTGCATAGAGAGAGGAGATGAGGTCCTTTAGTATACTGAGAAACACAGTTAGTGTGATGTCATTCATCATGGAGAGAACATATGGCCTCCCCAACAACATAGACATTGACATGTGCTATCAATTATAAAAATTCAATTACTAGTTTTAAAAATTAGATATTGAATCTTATTGATTCATTACTACCTCTTAATATTTTCCTATATTATTTATTCCTTTGTATTTTGTCATCATTAATAGATATTATCATACTTTTACTTTCCAATTATCATTTGTATTGGTCATTCAACTGACCTATATATCCCTTCTTGGGGTCCATGTGTGGATATGTTCCTCTAAAAATTCATGGACATGTGATCAAAGAAGATCTAGAAGAGACATGCAAGAGTTGTCTCCTATTGAAGAGTAGATAAGAATCAATTCCTAATTTTATAATCATATGTAAAGCTTCTGCAACTCTAATGTAAAACATGATTGAAAAAGGAGTTGTTTATATTTTATTATAAAATTTTGTAAGTATTTGATCATGAAGATCATGTATTTACATGCAGGGACTGTTGGGAAATATTGCAACAGATATGAAGCAAAAACAAAAAAAAACTTATATGCCATATTACCATTTAATAGATGACCGCGTCAATAACTATGTGATGGGAAGGATGGATTATGAGGTGATACATGCTCTTGGAGCAAGTCCAGTGACTATTCCCTCATTTCCGTATGTGCCTTTCTTCAAGTCACACTCAGACGGTGTCAGAAACAACTCCAGGTTGATCATGATAGACAGCAGTTGACCTTGTCCTCCTAGAGAGAAAGACTCCTTACCTCTATGGTAGTCCATACGGACCACTGAGAACCTTTATCATTCTAGTAGAACTTATAAGGAGTTGTCCCACCATGTTGGTTCACTAGCACCAACTTGCTCTTTCACAATTGTACTCCCTTGCTATCCCTCCCTTTATCGGGTAGGACTTACTCGGGTCCTCTCGATTACCACAACTAGAGAAGAAAAACAATTGTCAGAGGAAATTGAGATGTTATGTCTGAGAAGCCTCCAATACCCCTCTATGTATAGGAGGGTTAGGGTAGGGTTCTCAGTCTGAGTGGGAGAGGAATGGAGTGGAGTTTCACAAATTTTCACATCCTACAAGCAGAAATGGTCGATTCATAGGTGAACTGGTCATTTGCCATGTGAGTTGATCAAAAAGTTCAATCCTTGAACTGATCATTTCATCACATTTCTGAATCACAATTGTATTAGCAACTAATATCTGATTTCATGCACAACTCAACATCAACACTAATCCTTGAATCAATCGAATTTATCCACCAATCGAGCGATTTACAACCTAAGTCAACCAGTTCATGGACCTGAGTTATAGGCTTGAGAAAATGTTAGACCAAATATACTTTCCAATTGCACACAGTGAGGAGGGGAGGCTTCCTTCCCAAACTATAGTAAATCCTAACAATAGTGGTGGTCAAATGGGTATTCTACAAAACACCTATTGCCCATTCTAAATGCAAGTTCAACTTTTATAAGATTACTGAGGCCCTCCTATAACTATGATGCACCTCCACCTCCATAATCGTCATACCAATAAAACTGTACTCCCCACTTCAACAAATACCTCTGCAAGGACATGTAAATCAATATGCTCCAACTCCACCTTAAAATATACAACAAGACTACATTCTTAAAAAAAACCTATCATTCACATTGTCAATGATAACCTCCACCTCCTCCACAAAAACAACAAGATCCTCATCCTCATCATGATCAAGTTGATGTTGTAATAGTTATAAGGGGTGTATGAGTGGTTGAGAAGCCTAAGGGTGAATTGGGTGGTTATATTGTGAAAGACAATTGAGATGAATAAGTGCAGTAGAAAAAGATCTATATTAATATTGTCATAAGAGATAGTTTTATTGTACCACCTTTAGGTAATTTTCTATTGCCAAATTTTCCAACATCGACTTCATGTGGGGTGATTCTATTTCTTATTTTGAGTATCCCACCTAGGAAAACGAAATCCATTATGGGTCTACTCAAAGTGAAAATGCACCACCATTACCTGATGCCTAAGATGATACATCATAGTTTAAAAGGACACAAAAAACATAGTGTTGATATTTTGGAGATTTTTAGACAATTGAAAGTGTCATCCCATTTCTTGATGCAATCAAGACAATTTTTACATGTGTAAAGTTCGTGAAGGATATGTGCACTTTCAAACATAAGACATTAAGGAGAATGCCCAAGAGAGTGAAATTGATGGATCAAGTGAATTTTATCCTTCAACATTCCACTCCTATCAAGTACAAAGATTCATGAGCCCCACTCATACCATGCTACATTTGGGAGAAGTGAATAGATCAATCCCTACTTGATTTGGTATATAGTGTAATTTTGATGCCATATAGTGTCTCTGTCAAGATGGGGCTAGGCAAGAGAAAGTTGTCCAATTGTGATCTTAAATCGTAGGAAAATTCTATAAATGTTCCCAGAGGTAATTGTATGATATATTGGTGATGGTTGATGAAGAAGCAACAATGGTGTTCTTGATTTATTTTAATGTCATACACATTGAATCAGAGGATAAAGGGATTCATATCATCCTGGGGAGACTGTTCATGTATATAGTTAAAGTTGAAATTCATATGCATATTGGCACTATGACCATCACTTATATACACATGAAGTGTAAGATCAATATTTACAAGATTCTGATGTAACAAGAAGTGGAAGACTATGTTGATGATCCTTTTTCTAAATATTCTGTTGACCTCTTGAATAATGGGTATGCCAAATCTAAGAATGATCACTTTGAGGATACACATAAAAATTTGGATGAGGAACATGTATAATTTTGAGAGAGAAATCTAATATGAGGGAGGAACCAATAAGTTTGAAAATGGTTGATTATGGAAAGGTAGAACACACATTGATGAAGGTATAAAATTTAGCACTTATGGGAGGCAAGCAACATTAGTTTGCATAATTTTTAACCCCAAAACAAGAAATTTTTTACTTTTGTTTTCACAAGTTAAAAAAAACACAAAATCACTTTCCTTTTGATAGTTTTATCATTTTTATTTTGAAACATAACATGGACAAAAGTTTAGAGCAATTACCTTAAATGTGGCAAAAATGAATTATGATTCACTTTGAATTGATGTTTGAGTAATGTTTTTGAAATGAACTAAGATCATGCTAGATAAATAGTTGAAACTATTATGGTCTCAACAGTCATGATGATCTACATAAGTTCATGTTTTGTTTGAGGAAGTTGGAAGAGAACTGTCCAGCATGGATTTGGCACCTAGAATGGTCATGAGGAAATTGGGCCCCCATCACGATATTAGTAGTTTTCATGGCCATCATATCCATAGTGGTTAGAACGATAGTGTTGGTCTAGGTCCCACCACTTTGGTTGATGTTATCTAGTGAAAATCAATATGACCCCTCACTTCCGCCCATCATCCACACACATTCCACGTGACAATCCTACCGACGTTGATGCCCAAGCTCCTTGACGATGTGATATTCCTCCTCTAAGCCTTGATGAAGCTTCACCAAAACCCAGAGAGTCTTCCCACAACTTCATAAACACATTTCAACCTCTATTGCACCACCATTCCACCCTTAACAGTAACAGAAATAAAAATTCCACTAGCATCAAATCGTTTAATACTCAGATCCATCTTTCAAATGATTGCAAAGATAATGGTTGATGGACCCCAACGTCCATACCTAGCATGATAAATATAAAACCATAGCATACATGAAAAAATAACAAGATAAAGTCACCGAAATAATCTATACATTCAATAAGTATCATTAAACAACATTGTTTATTACATAGTTCCTATTACATTTAGAAGATTACAATTATACAATTTTGCTTATGTACAGTAGCAATAATCTTACAATAAGTACACATGAACATCTACACACATGCCATCAACTCCCAAGTTACCTCTGAACCCAAAACATATGTGAAACAAGTGGGTCAATACACACAAGGTTTTGAGTATATGGTGGAAATATATGTATATATATACATACATATATACATATATATAGATTTATCCCCCTCTCCCACGCCCATGGCAAAGGCTGAATGCCACAGAGGGCGGTAAATTAAGGAGACAATTGTGATTCAAACTTAGGTTCATTTGTTGGGAGACACCATGCTTGACCACTTGAGCTATATGGTTTGTATATTGAAAAGATTTGAAAAACAAAACTAAAAAGACAAAAATGATTTAAACACTTAGAAAAATGAGGGCCTATTGTTTATGTCAATTTAATTCAATTATATCAACAATATCATGCATCGCGAGGCATTTAACATACTTACCCATGGAAGGGTCTGTGATGGTGCTTAGGACTCAATGCCATTAGCTAGCCCTATTTATTGACATATTCCACTCTATCTTGACAAGTCAAGTAGGGCGTCTAGCATTTTGTCCTTACCTAAAGAATACAGGAACATGCACAAGGTTTGTATATCGGAGTTTTGTAATATATGTTCAAGTTATAAAATCAATGATGCAAAGCATAAAATATAATACTAAAATACTACATGGTAATAATTGATCAAGAAAACAAACATACATACATATAAATTTTGCAAGCAATAAATCCATAGTCATATAATTATTCAAGCCCATACCTGGTTTATAGATTCATAACGTAACATATCCTTGGTCATCATGCCATAAGAAACACCTGATTAAGAATGAGATTACATATATTACATTCTAATAATTAATGCTAACTAGTTTCATTTTTAGGATTTTTACCAAGTTAGATTCCAAGTTTCTTATTAGTAAATTAGTTGATTTTTGACATATTTAGGGTCACCATGAAGGTGTGGTTGAAGTTTCAAGTCATTTCTATGTTCAATAAATTTTATATAATATTTTAAAATGTAAGTCACTTGTATTTTAGGGTCAAAAGACTCATTATATAGAAACCAAGGTCAAGGATCACAAAGACATGAGGACCCAACATAAAATATGGTTTACATCAGCAAGATATGGACACAAAAAGTACATTTAAGATTAGGTGGATGTCTCTTAGGGTCTGGGCATCAAATTCCAACTTGGTACCAACATATCCACATACATTCAATTAAACACATGGGTTACATATTCCATTAGGGTAAACATAAGACTTAGGTGTAAATACACATAAAAAGGGGCCACGAGGATTAGAGTGACTCAAAATTAAGAGGATAGGATGAAATAAATGGATTCACAACAATTCCATAGAATAAGAGCACATATCAAGCCATATGGATCACATAGGAAAATCAAGGGTTAAAAGAGTCACATAAATCACTATATCAAAACATAGTGTGATCTTAGACATTAGGGTCTCTATTCATCATGATGTTTCTGATTTCAAGCATATAAAGGGGTTTGATGTACACGGAGACCAAGATTTCACATTTGATTTAAGGTAGAGTCATGCATCACCATTAAGAGGTCACACTCATGCATTAAGTGTCATAGAGAACAAACATAGCCAAAAGGGGTCCATGGGGTGATATTGTGTCAAGGAGGGGCACAAGACACTAATTTTGAGGTTAATCCAAATTAAGATCCAAGATTATGAATTTAGGGTAAATACCATCATTATTATACAAAACATTTCATATACGTGCAAGAAGAGTCACTTATGAGAAAAAGGGATGGTTAGGATCCTCATTAGTTCATAGTACATATAATACAATGATTGGATTATGAAAGATGCAAATATGCACAAATGATCCCAACTTTATCATGATTATGCATTAAACATGGCCAAAGTAGTCAAAGATCACATCTTCAAAAAAATAGGATGATTATAAAAATATTCAGGGTGTATAAATATTCTCATGTTCTAGGTCTCGTCGAGATGATTAATTTGATATATTGGCTCAACCCATTTGGTTAAGGGAGGAGGGAGTTATGATACTTCTAGAAATGAATTAAAATTATATAAAAATATCTATTGAGAACATAAGTAGAGGGAGCACATTACCATGCATTTATTGGGTGATCATGACCATTAATTAGCAAATCGATGACTTGAAGGTCCTACCATGCTGCTGACAACTGGGCCACAGTCAACCCGCACCTACTGACTAGACCATGTGTTTGGGGCCCTCACACACAACCACACATCATCGTACCTATTGCTTCCTCAATTCCCCGTCTGCAACCAGCAGAGTGGTGTGTCGCCACTGCTCACAATGGAAGATGTGACTGGATGAGAAGGTGGCAGGTCTTGTGTGATGATGGCATCGAAACGACTAGCTTCATGTGTGTGCATGAGTCTTGTGGACTTGAAGGTGAGCTCAGTGGCCACGAGGGAGGTTGTAGGCAGAGTAATAGCTCACCAAAGAGGGATGGATTCCAAGGGAGGCTGGAGAAAGAAGAAGTAATGAAGGGTGGATGTAGAGCGTGAGGGATAGAAAAAAGAAGGGGGAAACAATGGGAGAAAAAAAATAGTAGAATGGTGTGCTTCATTTGGCACAAGACGTCAAGAAATAAGGGTATTGTTCATTGCAAACGTGTTGCTATAATAGCAGGCCACCCATGTGCAGACCAAGGTAAGAGAAAATGCCACAAATGGCAATTTCTCTATCCCATATCCATCTCTCAAAGGGGGGGATTAGGGTTTGTCTAGTAATGGTTGGCGATTGGGTCATGCCCCCTTGTTGGAACCAAGGGTGGCCGACCCAAACCTAGCCAAAAAAGGTTAAATCAGACTTAAAATCAAGATAAATCAACACCTCTTCATAATTTCTTAATTAGTGTTATGAAGGTCTTGTTGAGGTAATTTTTGTGTCCTTGGATTTGTAATTGAAAGATCTACAACTTGATATACATCAAACATCATAAAGGTCACATATAGTAGGTTAAATCTTAGTTGAAATATGGAAATTAACTAAAGAATGAAACTTAGATCAAAATGCAAATTAATATCACACATTATGACTTTGATCATTGATGTGACCAAATTGGAGTATCACAATACTCAAACTATGCAAGTGATATCCAATTGATTAAGAAGGACACTCAATGAGAGATAAAGAGTATACTAGAGGAGAGAGAAAAGTTAGGTTGTCACGTCCACCCCTGCACCAAATCTACCCAAATCTTGACTGTTTGTAAAGGTGATCAAGAACGTCTCTAATTGGGTTAAGAGTTTTCTTCCCTTCAACTATTACTCTAGGAACACCTCTAGTGTGACTCAACCTTCACACTCCCTCACTATCTCTATTTTGAGCTCCCATGGCCAATTTTCACTAGCAACCTCCTTTGAACGTTTATCCTATGGGGATATTGTTGATGATTATAATTATTGGGAGAAGAAGAAGCAGAATGTAATTGATTAAGTGGAACCTAAAATTCTACACCTAATCCAAAAGAAAAACAAAGGAGCTGCTCCAACAACATTATGGGCCCTAACCTCAACTGACACGGGTTGTGGTGCTAAGGTAGTCTACATCAGGCCTTCAACCCCACCCAACCCCACAACATGAAGAAACAAAATACACCTCGTCATAGTGTTTATGAGAACCCACACAACCTTTAGCAAGGAGGTAGTTTACACCCAATGAATAAGAGGAGGAGGAAACCTATGAGATGATATATGCCATCAAATCTCTCTACATGCTCGACATCAATAAATTATGAAGAGGACGAATATGAAGATGATGACAATGAAGAGGAGGAATTTTGATTGACTTGGTGGCTGATTTTGAGGAAAAATAGAATTCATTAGGTGGGCAATGATCCTGAGGGATCCACTAGAGATGCATCAGAAGTCATGATAGTATGGTAATAGAGAAATGTGGGCCTCATCCACCATGTATGCATGGTAAGGAAAGCAATAACAACTCGATATGGTTGCATGCCTACAATGCATGGTAGAGGATTATCATATTCTTTTGAGGCTACCATAGAGGAAGTTAGCTTGAGAAGTTGATAATGGAAGTGTAAGAAAAATATATAGATATCGTGATGTAATTCCTTAGAATAATAGAGAAAGTGAGGTACAAAGTAGAGGATGCAATTCATTTCAAAATCCTCAATCAAGTACATGTAATGACTATTTCTCAATTAAACAAAATCTTGCACCTACGCTGGAATGTGAAGCAAAGTTCAATGATGGGATAACTAAAAAGATCTATGCATGTGATTGTCCTTTATTTTGGAAGAAAATAATTAGACAAGATAATTGTTACAACCCCAAATTTTTGGGTTCTTTTGGTGAGAAATGTAATTTCTTCTAATAAAGATATTTGAACAAATAAGGATATGATTTGTTTTGAATAAATGGATTTTGTTACAATAGCCTTGTTGGTTGTTTTGTGGGCTTTATTGGCTATTGGGCCCAATAACAAGGAAATTCAATCAGTAAATGAATAATTAAGAAATGGAGAAAAGAAAAATGTAGAAACCTCTAGAAGGCAAAAGAATATTCCCCAAAGGTGGATTTCGTGCCTTTTGGATTCCTTGGGTTCCAAGGAGTCTAAGTTTCAAACATTATGCAACAGGAGAGAGAAAATATCAAGTAAATATTGCTTTATTATAGGAAATATGAGATAATAGTAATATTACAAGAAATATGTGGATATTTGGATAATGGATCCACCTTGGATGATATTTCATGTCCACATAGTTTTTAATCGAAAAAGGAAAAAAATCAAAAGAAAAACCAGAGATATGATTTTTATAAATATTCTTCAAGTGAGAGGAATGCCATTAAAATGTCATGATTAATTATATTTTTTCCGACTTTAGTTTGGGGCACGCGCGATGACAACCCTTGGATCCAGGATCGACGGTGGTTGTTCCATCACCTACCTCGGGTAGGAAAAAGGAAAGAACAAACAGTGCAGGGAAACTTCCCGATCGTTTTTCTCGCGAGACAATCTGTGTGCAAAGAAGGAAACCCCTTCAGTAGATTTGCAAGGCACAAACGAACCAAATCATCCTATATTTTGGTGCCTTTGGAAGGTATTTGATGGAAACCCCAATTCCTATCTCCACGGCAATCGACCCCCAACCCAGACCTATAAAAGGAGGATTGAAGAACCCTAGAGGGGGAATTAACTCATCCTCGAGGATTCTATAGACCTCCCAAACTTGTTCCTTCAGTCAATTCAAAAGAGAACGTCTTCCTTCACCACCAATTATCCACCTCGGAGCCAAGTTTCTGCCGTGGGATTATTCTCTGTGCCCCCTACTTCTCCTGCCTCTCTGACACATCTGAGACCACCGTTGGCTTTAGTGGGATATGGCAGAGGGATGAAGACCTTCACCCGCTTCTGAGGGGCGGGATTCGCAAAGTCAACCCTCCAGTTGACCCAGTCGGGGGCCTGGTTCACAAACAAAGTGGCCAACATAGGTAGAAGATCACTACTACATAAAAGTCTTTTAGCGTCTGTTATTTAAGCTCTTTAGTGTTGGTTTCAAAGTGACACCCAAGTGGGCGCCGCTAAGGGGGGACACCTTCGGTGTCGGATCCTAACCGACACCAAAACATTTTTCTCCACCAAAAACACGTCAGCAAAGGGACTATATGCATCGGTTGTTTAGTAAAAACTGACGCCCAAACTCTTCCTGCCACCAAAAACGCGCCAGCAAAGGGATAATAGGCGTCAGTTGTTTATTAAACAACCGCTGCCAAAACTCTTCCCGCCACCAAAAACACACCAGTAAAGGGATTATAGGCGTCGGTTTTCTAAGAGAAACCGACGTCACATCATCTGAACCGACGTCGGTTTTGTGATAATAACCGACGCCCTATCCCCTGTCTGCCACCACGGCCGTGCTTCCCAGCACGGTCGTGGTACCTGGTCACATAGACGTCAGTTTTAGGTGGAAAACTGCCGCCGTATAACATAGGTGTCAGTTTTGTTCAAATAACCGACGCCTATGTTTTGATTTTTTTTTCTGTCAGTCTGCAGAACTGCTGTGGCTGGTCGCAGGATGAGAAACCTACAGTTCAGTTATGAACTGTAGGTTTTACGACATCCATTGATATCAGCCAACAACAAGCCACAAACCTGCAAAATTAACATGATGAATAATATTATATATATGTGATTCACACTCATGTATAAGAACATTTAATTCATATTATTTTTTCATCACACACATGTAGAAACCAGTAGCAACCTGTAGTTCCATTTATTTCATCTCTTTTCACATTCAGACACATGTAGAAACATTCATGTATTGATGATTTTCACACACATATGAAAATTCATAAAAATTCATTCACATTCACACAAAATTAATTATGAGAATAAAGTTATTCTTTATTCATCATTGTCATCATTGTCAGCAAAATCATATTGAAAAATTCCCACTCTTTGCAGGGCTTTTGCCCAATCTTCTCTTACAACATCTAATTCATCTCTCATATAGGGAGCATGTACATCAAAACGCTTTGCACCTGTGTTGAAGTCCTTAGTTTTAAAGACCTACAAAGAGAATGACGTACATATATAATTATAATAATATATAATAATATTCATATATTTCATATTATCTAACGAGACTATGTATAATACCTGTTGTATGTTATCGATTTCCAATACGGCATGTTTGATGATTAGGTCCATAAATCGCATCACATAGTAGGCACATGCCCAGCCATTGTCTTGTGTAGCACACTATAAATTGAAACATACAAAGTATTCAAAAATAAAAATAAGCACAGTTCACATAAATAATATATACATTGGAGTCAGGAAATTACTTTCACATTCTCCCAAATGAGTGTCAGATTTTTTTTCCTGGGGACCTTTCCTCCAGCTTTTTTGTATTCTTGTAAAGCCCTATATATGTTAATCTAACACATTAAATTGCATAATTAAATAGTAATGCAGTAACAGATGTTAACATATATAAACTCATAAAATATTTCTCACGAGAATAATGGCCTTTTAATTGCATGTCCATATAATACATCCAACTCACTCCCCGCAGGATCTAGATAATAGTCGCTAAGCTTCATAAACTTACAACCCGTGTATAACGGTATCTCAGCATCATGCACAATGTTTCTAAACATGGGAGGTGGGTTAGTTTTGGTGTGCTCTACCCCACAACTATCCAGCATCGCATAAATGATGTCTACTGGAACTGATTCGTTCACATCTACGTCATCGAAGGCAATTTCTTCTTCCAAACAAGCACTGCTATCGACATCCATTGGTTTCGGGTTTGAAATCTCTCCATGCCAGTGCCATTATGTATAGCCTTGTACAATCCTGTTGCACATGACATGACTTCTGATTTCATCACCAGTACTGACTTTCAAGTTGTTACCGCAATTCCTACATGGACAGTAAAACCTATCTCCAGGTTGTTTCCTATGTTCCTCGGCAAATCTAATAAACTGATCAAGACCAGAAATAAACTCTGGGGTGCAGCAATCGCAAATGGACATCCATGATCTATCCATTCTATGATCAAAGAGAAAATAAGTATATATTACAACAAGATTAGGGTCTAGGGTAAACAGATTAGAGTTTATGGTTAAAACTTTAGGGTTTTATACATGTGATGTCATTCTTATATGTAATAAATGTGTACCACCTATCCCATTCTTGAACACCTAATCTCACTAGTAAGTGTATAATGTGTATTGGGTTTTCAAGAAAATTTCGGCAACATTTCCCCGCTGTTCTCTAAGTACATATGTACTTAGAGAACAAACGGAGAAATGCTGCTGAAAGTTTCTTGAAAACCCAATATACATTATACACTTACATCCTAAGTGAGATTAGGTGTTCAAGAACAGTCCCAAACCGGGGACTATCCAAGATTTACTCCTAATGAGTAAATCCTGGACAGGTTTCTAGGCCAACAAATACATGTGTTGTCATTCTTATACCTACAATCCTAGATTTGATCATTCATATCCTAAGTTTTGTGTAACATCATTTAATCAAGCTTGTCAGTAAATAATAAACAGTAAATAAACCATGATTCCATATATCAAACGTTTGAATCAAAATGGAGCCTAATGGAACATTGGGAGAGTGAGAATATTATACCTCACTTGAAGGCTGAAGAAGAAATATATACAAATCAACAGTAAGTCAACAACACCTACAACAACACAAATACACGATTCAATTCTATTATAATGTATTAATTAAGGGTCACATAATCAATTTAGAAATAGAAGACCCACATGTGACCCTAAACCCTAAACACAAATAAATGCAAGAACAAGATTTGATTTACAATAGCAACATCTTGTAGTCTTAATCATACCCTAGTCTAGGTATCATATTCTATAACATTGATTACAACATCTCTAATGTAGATGAATGTTCATCATCAAGATAATCATTACACATAAATTTAGGTATCCTATTGACCAATATAGCACAAAATCATCAAAATAATCATTACACACATAATTGAGCAATCTAGCACAAAATCAGTCAGCCACCACGATCGTGCTACCACCATGGCCGTGCTGCCCAGCACGGCCGTGCCAACTTGCGATTTCACAACATTGGTGGAGAAGAGGAGGAAAAGGATATACCTACAGGAGCAACGAGCGGGAGAGAGGGCGGTGGCGGTGGTGAGAGAGAGAGGGTGGGTATCCGGAGCAGGAGTAGAGACCTAGCACAGACAGGAGAGAGGGAGACCAAGAGCAGAGACCTAGCAGCAGGCAGCCGACGCCGGCGAGGAGAGCACCAAAGCAGCCACCGGTGGGGGCGGCAGTGAGGAGAGGAGAGAAGTTGGAGCGTCGACTAGGAGTGCTGGTGGCGCGGGGGAGCAACGACGATGGGGGCAATGACGGTGGGAGCAACGACGGCGGGGAGCACCGGCAATAATCGCCAGACCTAGCAGGTTTGCAATGAAACAGAGACAATGGGGAAAAGTTCTCTGTTTCGCGGGGATATTAACTGTACCATAGGTGTCGGTTATTCAAACAAACTGACACATAAAACTAACGGTGTCGGTTATCCAAAAAACCGACACCTATTCGCAATTATAGTCGTCAGTTTTAACTACAAAAACACCGATGTCTATATACATATGCCGATTAAAAAAATTGTTCTCGATTAATGACCATAGTCATCGGTTTCTTTCGAAAACCGACAATCAAAGGGTGTGAAAAATTCCCCACGAACAGTGTGGGAAAACTCATAATCGTCAGTCATTGTAGTAAAACCGACGACCAAAATATGCCCAATTTCTGTCTCGCAAATAACCTTTAGTCGTCAGTTTATTATTTAACAACCGACGCCATATGTTAAATGTTGGAGGTAATTTTTTTCTCTGGAATTTTTGGATTTGGCGGTTAATTTTAGTTGTCGGTTTTTTTATTAAGTAACCGACACTGAATAAAAGCAATACCCGTGTCTGGTCGCCCTTCACAGATTGATGTCGGTTTATTTTATCAACCGACGTTGTATTTTTTAGGTGTCGGTGTATTTATACAACTGACGCCTTTAAAAGTGATGCTATAAGCCATTTCTGTAGTAGTGATGAAAGGGGGGGGGGATTACATCCCTACCCCCAAGTGCGAGTAGCCCAATATTGATGGAGTAGGGGAAAAAATGAGACTTGGCCCCAGAGATTGGATCCGCGTGATAAAGGCAAAAAGGGGATTTAATGCTAACATGGTTCCTTGCCATTGGCCAAAGGTAATTTATCTTGTGAAATTAGTAACTAATAATTGGTAACTCATATTAAAGAGTATTATATATCAAAATTGATCATAAAAATGCAAGGAATGCAATAAAAATGTAATTGAAGCCTAATTATGCTTGCATTTAAAAGAGTATGTAAAGATGCTATCTTTAATGGATTATCTAATGAAAAACCCTAATCTTTATTGATTAATGATTTGGGAAGGGTTATATGGACGTTTAAAGTTGATATTAACATGTTGATTACAAAAAGACACATTAAGATCTAAAAGGATGAGCTTTACTCGTAATTGGATTAATTTAGGGTTCCATGTGCATAAATAAACTATGATGGGCCTTGAAACCCTAATGTTAGTAATTAAGATTCTTAATGGCTTTAATTGATCAAATTCATGAATAAAGCTGAGATGTGATGGTTCTAAACTATTTCAAATATAAAAGTTTCTAATTGTGGAATTAGTAATAAATGGAATCCCTATATGAATTAGATCGTAATGAAATATGAGTTGTCAATTCAAAAGAAACTAAAGGTGATAATTGAGTCTAATGATCTTGAAATAAATTAAGAGGATAAAGATGGTAGTTTTGGTATAAAAGAGAAATCATAGACTTTCATTGGGCTTATAATGTTGAAATTAGGGTTTGTGAATATTAAATGTGATAAAAGTATTATGGAGGCTAAAACCTTAATAAAACCCTAAATTGGCCTAGAAAGCCTAAGGTGGAGTCCAAGTCTATCTCGAGAATGTTTTGGATAAACTATAACACTTTGGTGTTATGCATTAATTTTAGAATATTGTTGATTGCTTGTTTGATTGTTCTTTATCATTATTGCTTGGATATCAAGTTGCTCTGGATCAAGTATGTGGTTAATTATGGTTAATCACATTAGTTTCCCGAAGGTTTACCGGATGATTCATTGCATTGAATGCAACCTATCAGTTTGGATGTTCATACTTGCAAATCATAAAGTCACTATGATTATCACAATAATAATAAAAGTGTGTATTCTCACACCTACATGCCACCCTGATGGATGATGCAAAAAGGTCAAGCCCGAGAGGGAAGACCCATGGGCACCATGAATGGTGACCCCAGGTACCAAGCTCGAGATGTAGAGGGTGGCCTATGATATTGCATGACTAAAGGGCACCATGAAGGGTGACCCTAGGCACCAAGCTCGGGATTGAAAAGGTGGCCCTAAGTCAATGGCAAAAGAGAAACCCAAAAGGGGGTATGCCAGGGTTAGGGAAAAAGCGGTGGAGAATGTCACATTGAAAGTGTAAATTGGCTTGTTAATTAACCTGATTGTGATATTTAGATTGTTAGCCATATTTGTGAAACTTTAGTTGTCCCCACATACCGGCATATTCATTTATGCTGACCGGCGTTTTGTTTGTCGGCGTTTTAGGTACAAATTGAAAAGGACAAATAGTAAAGTGACACATTGTAAAAATAAGAAATAAAGTGCAAGGAGGATTAGATAGAATAGACTCAAGCTATGGATAGAAGTAGATTTCCAAAGTTTTTAAAAGGTATGCAATGTTTTATTTTATACCAGATTTCAATTTAGTTGGTAGAATTTCTTAATTATTATTGATTAATTGTCGAACCTTTGAACTGGTTTATTGGGATAACGGCTCTGACCTCTTGGTCTCCCTTAAGCGGGGGTTCCTGGGAGGTAGGGTCGTTACATTTGGTATCAGAGCATAGGTTCCTTATTTAATCTGTAATAGTTATTAAAGTTTACAAATTCCATAGAACCGAGGGAGTTATTAGAGGATTTTCTAAAAGACAGAGGTGTCTAGAAAAGGATCACATTCGGGGGCTGGCAAGATTTTCCTCCGCATCGCTAGTCGGAATACGAGGACTCCCGAATCTATGTGATTGCTTGGCTGATGTCTTAGGATCTGACTCGAAATAAGATACCTTTAGAACTCTCTCATCTTGTTCATCCCTTCTAAACTCTAATGTTGTTAAGGATTTTAGGGATTAGGGTTTTCTCTCTCTTCCTCACTCTCTTGAGGTATTGGTAAAGTTGATAAGGTTTAAGGAATCCTCCACCAAATTAATGAAAAGCATGTAAATAAGATGTCATGGACATAAGCTTAATAGTTTAAGCATAAACTAAAGAATAGATACATACTTAGGTCGTATGACATATGTTGGCATGCCCTCAGGAGAGACCTGAGGCTAGACCTTCTTGTCAGGAGGATGAGTAGAGAGAGAGTTAGTCTTGGAGGTGGAGACCTCCATTATAAGTAGAGACCTGGCACATCCTTTGAGGATGATGCTAACCCTAACCCTAAGTGGTGGTTAGAGAGAGAGAGATGGCATGATGAGTTAGATGTCATACTAGACTAGGTGTGTAGGTGGACATGCTTTTGGATGCCCATAACGATATGAACCATGTGGGGTTGAATGACCTAGTACCTTTGGCGACCCAACCCTGGAAAGGGTCATGCATGTTAGAGTGAAGGATAGCTCCTTCAATGATAAGGTTAGTGAAGAACCTATGGAGACCCCATGAGCTTATATGAGCATGGCATAGTATGCACTCAAATTACTTCAGTAGTGCGGGCAGTAGGTTGAAACCCTGGCCAAGAGAGTATGATGGATAGCTTATGAGATGAGCATAAAGGACTATGGATAATCTTGAGCAAACATAAGTTGAACATATAATTCACCCATGTAGGGTGTGCTTGTGAGCTTGATCCTTCAGGAGGAGAGAACCTCTAGTAGTAAGGTTGTTTGTAAGGGTAGCTCTAGAGAGAGAGAGAGAGCAGGACCCCAATAGGAAGGTTGGAAGCTTAGACTCCGAGATATGAGGAACAATGGGGAGTTGAGGATGATGCGACCTAAGTGGATGGTAGCAATTGCCTCATGCATGATCCCTAGAGGTTGATGATATCTTGGTTGCCTTTAGAGGAACCAAACCCTAAATAGAGGATGAGGTTGCTAGTACCTATATGCAAATAGGTGCTTACCTTATGAGTTAAGAAGAAGAGTTCCTTAAGACCATGAAGAGGTTTAGTAACAGGTTGTGAGGCCTTATATCTAGTTGGTTGTCCTTGAGAAGGACTCCACTCTAAAGTATTTCTCAAGTGCAAGGATGAAAGAAAGTGCATGTCATACCTTGTACATGTTTGGTTCATAGTTAAGTGGTTGAGCATGCAGTTGCACGCCCAAAAAGTGAACCTAGGGTTCATAGGCCTAAGAAGAGAAGTGGTGTACCTGATGCTCATGATGAGTTTGAGTTTCTATAGATTCGAGCATGGCACTCCTCATGTTTAGAGGAAAGGGAAATCCCTTAAGTCTAAGGTATGTTTGATGAACCCCTCATAGCGGAGTTGGTGACATGGGAAGGTATGTTCTTGGTCCAATGTTGAGGAATGAGAACAAGTATGACCTAGAATGGATTAGTAGAAGGTCTTCTTGTGCCTTAGTAGCTTGCTAGGGTTAAGCATGCTCATGTGGATGTAAACCCTAGATATAAGCACGTTTGTGACCCTTGTTGGCAAGGTGTCGTTTCCTTCCATCCTGGGAGAGGGACCCTTTTGTAGGGTGTATACCAGTTTCTGTTGGTTTTGAAGTAACCTAAGGAGGTCTCATATGATCTTGAGAATCTAAGGGAAAAGACATAGTAAGAGGATGAACCTTAGACCCATATATAACCATCTCTAAGTGCATGTGGGTGTGTTACCATGGAGGTAACCGGTATGGGGGCTTGACCAAGGTAGGCAGGTTGCCATGACCCCTATGAAATGATGAAAGTCAACCTAGGAATGCAGAGAGAGATGATGGAGACTTGGGTAAGGTTCTGAGTGGGACATGTACTATACCCGAATCCTAAGTCTATCCTAGGGTCAGGTAGGGAAAAGACCGATGGAAGTAGGAGTTGCCTAATTCCCTAGTTGCACATGACCATAGGGTCGGGAGGTAACAACTATCATTGTCTGAGGGCCATGGGTTAGGAGATTGATCACCTTCATGAACTCATGGGACCCAAAGGGCACATGAGGAGGGCACTCTCTGGATGCATAATGGTAGAGGGATGACCCCAAAAGTGTCGGCACCCTACAGACCTAGAGGAGATGACCAAGGATTGTGCGGTGACCCAAGTAGGTTCGAGACCAGTTTTCCACGGAAGTAACTTTGATATCAGGATGATTGTGATGTTGAGACATAAGTTGCACGTTCCAACATAGATTTGAAGGTGTACTGGTAAGGTAGGATGTACCATCTCTACTCTTGGAATAGGAAGAACTTTGTATTTGGACTGTAGCCAAATGCTTATTTCCTCTTGTTATGGGAGTGAGATATAGGACAATACGAATGCCATACACTAAGGATAAAGATGATGCGAGTTGGAACGTTGCTATGAGGTATGAGGACAGAGATGATAACATACCATTGTGGAGTGAACGATACATGGATGGTTTACAAACACTAAGAGAAATAAGGTAGTCCTCTTGTGAGGATGTTTTATCATGAGCTACGAGTTATACAAGATTGAATTTGATGACCAAGAAGGTGAGCTCAGAGTTTTCTTGATGAAGATAGACTTAGAGTCCGAGATGAGATGATAAGTGAAATACATGGAGGTGTATGTCTTCAGCTTTACCTTACACCTAAGGATATGAAGTGGTAATGGATGCTCTAGTTGAGATGTAACTGCCTAGTTAGATAGAGGCTAGAAGAGGCTGTTAGTTTAACCCTAAGTTTGAAAAAGGAGATTTGTTTGGGTTAACACTCAGATGTAACAAGATCTGTTGAACAAGTTAGTGGTTGTTTGGTTAGCCGACCTAGGCTTTGATGTAATAAAAGGATGGTTGTAGAACCTCAGATGCACTTCTCTGGAAAAGAAAGTGATGAAACCCCGACTAGAGTGGTTTTGGGTTTCTACGGAATCAATCTTGAGGAATCATGACATACAATAGACCATGATTTTAAGTTCATCATACACCGTGGTACTACTAAGATAGTAAGTTGCATTAGTACCTTGGATGCTTAAGATGAAGTTGCACGTGGCTAGTCGCCATGCGAGCCAGAAGGTGAAGGACGAACACCAGTAACCCAGTGTGTTGGTATAGAAGATAAAAAGTCCCTGAGAGGGAATGGGAGTTCATCACTATAGATGTTGTGATAAGTCTTCCCTAGACCAAGGAAGGTCAAGATGCAATATGTGTTATGGTAGATCGCCTTACCACGATAACATGAGAAAGAAAGAATACTATCAAGGGACGAATCCAGTTGAACTACATATGAGAGAGAGATGGTTCAACTACAGTATGATGTGAGTTCAAAAATTCTTGAGTATAACCTAATGATACACTTCCATAAGGTGGAAGTAGATACATGAAGAACTTGATGTTAGTACAATTTATCACCCCTAACTAATGGTTAGTATGATCCAGACTAGAGGGTCTGTTGAGAGCATGTGTGCTCATTCAGGGTGATATCTAGAGACAGTTCTTGTCCTCTGTAAGATGCGATGATAACCACCATAGCCAGTGTCGGGATGTAAAGAAGCTCTGTAAGGGAGGTTGTGTCGGTCACCACTTCATTAAGATGATGTTGGTGAAGGGACCTTGCGAAGGTTAAGAAAGAACCACAATGTGTGCAGATGAAGTCACTTTGATCGTGTAATGGCTGAGAGAGAGCCCAGGGGTGACATGAATCGTGAGCTGATGCAAGGTGGACTGACATGCAGTTCACTATGGGAGAGTATGTGATGTAAAAATCCGACCCCTCTAAGTCATAGCTAAGAGAGAGTTGAGTCCCAGATGCATGGTCCATTTGAGATGAATTGGTGGAGATGGTTGTGTTTAGCCTTACCCCTCAGGATAACATGATGTATGATGTGTTCCATGAGTCTGATCTAGAGCACTATGTGAGGTACCTAAGCCATGTGCTGATCCATGAACCTATTCAGCTTTATGAGAGGCTGAAATGTCCTGAGTCACCTATGAGGGTATGATATACCAAGGTAAGAAAGAACTCAGATGGAAGAATATGAGATGATGAAGGTTTTTGGGAAGCACCATGGAAATGGTGAGGCCACATGGGAGCCATGATGGACAAAGGAAAGACTTATCCTATTTGTTTGTGTGCCTAGTGGAATTTTGGGGGCAAAATTCCTATAAGAGGGGAAGGATGTTACAACCCCAATTTTTGGATTCTTTTGGTGAGAAATGTAACTTATCCTAATAAAGATATTTGAACAAATAAGGATATGATTTGTTTTTAATAAATGGATTTTGTTACAATAGCCTTATTGGTTGTTTTGTGCGCTTTATTGGCTATTGGGCCCAATAATAAGGAAATGCAATCAGTAAATGAATAATTAAGAAATGGAGAAAAGAAAAATGTAGAAACCTCTAGAAGGCAAAAGAATATTCCCCAAAGGTGGATTTCGTGCCTTTTGGATTCCTTGGGTTCCAAGGAGTCCAAGTTGCAAACATAATGCAATAGGAGAGAGAAAATATCAAGTAAATATTGCTTTATTATAGGAAATATGAGATAATACTAATATTATAAGAAATATGTGTATATTTGTATAATGGATCCACCTTGGATGAGATTTCGTGTCCACATAGTTTTTAATGGAAAAAGGATACAAAATCAAAAGAAAAACCAGAGATCAACAATTAATCAAGAATATTTGGAATAAAGGAGATAATGCAAGAAATAAAGAGAGAAGTGAGGGTTTGGTCATAATGAGTGATAATTCAAACCCCACTTGCCTTATTAGATTATAAGGAATAGAAATAATGGGAAATAAGAAAATAAGAAAGAGAAAAGATGATAGAAATAAGCCTAATTGAGTAATATCTTACACCTAAAGAAAAGGAATGTTTTCTTTTAAATAATGGGCCCATATTTGTCAGATAAGCAGATTAAGTCATTACTAAGTTTCCCTCAAAATTTGGGATTAATTGGACAAACGGATTGGGAGATATGATTTTTCTAAATATTCTTAAAGTGAGAGGAATGCCATTAAAATGTCATGATTAATTATATTTTTTCTGACTTTCATTTTGGGCACGTGCGATGACAGCCCTTGGATCCGGGATCGAAGATGGTTGTTCCATCACCTACCTCGGGTAGGAAAAAGGAAAGAACGAACAGTGTAGGGAAACTTCCCGGTCATTTTTCTCGTGAGACAATCTGTGTGCAAAGAACCAGATCATCCTATATTTTGGTGCCTTTGGAAGGTATTTGATGGAAACCCCAATTCCCATCTCCACGGAAATCGACCCCCAATCCAGACCTATAAAAGGAGGATTGAAGAACCCCAGAGGGGGAATTAACTCATCCTCGAGGATTCTATAGACCTCCTGAACTTGTTCCTTCAGTCAATTCGAAAGAGAACACCTACCTTCACCACCAGTTATCCACCTCAGAGCCAAGTTTTTGCCGTGTGATTATTCTCTATGCCCCCTACTTCTCCTGCCTCTCTGACACATATGAGACCACTGTTGGCTTCGGTGGGATATGGCGGAGGGATGAAGACCTTTACCCGCTTTTGGGGGGGTGGGATTCGGGAAGTCAACCCTTCAGTTGACCCAGTCAAGGGCTTGGTTCGTGAACAGAGCGACCAACGGAGGTAGAAGATGAAGGGAGGGGGGATTACATCCCTACCCCAACTGCGAGTGGCCCAATATTGATGGAGTAGGGGCAAAAATGAGACTCGACCCCAGAGATCGGATCTGCATGGTAAAGGCAAAAAGGGGATTTAATGCTGACATGACTCCTTGCCATTGGCCAAAGGTAATTTATCTTGTGAAATTAGTAACTAATAATTGGTAACTCGAATTGAAGAATATTATATATCAAAATTGGTAAGAAAAATGCAACAAATGCGATAAAAATGTAATTGAAGCCTAATTATGCTTGCAATTCAAAAAGTATGTAAAGATGCTATCTTTAATGGTTTATCTAGTGAAAAACCCTAATCATTTTTTATTAATGATTTGGGAAGGGTTATATAGATGTTTAAAGTTTATATTAACCTGTTGATTACAAAAAGACACATTAAGATCTAAAAGGATGAGCTTTACTCGTAATTGGATTAATTTAGGGTTCCATGTTCATAAATAAACTTTGATGGGCCTTGAAACCCTAATGTTAGTAATTAAAATTCTTAATGGCTTTAATTGATCAAATTCATGAATAAAATTGAGATGTGATGGTTCTAAACTATTTCGAGTATAAAAGTTCCTAATTGTGGATAAGTACCCTTGATTTGGTGATTAGGGTTTTCTAATGGGTAAATGTGGAATTAGTAATAAATGGAATCCCTATATGAAGTAGATCGTAATGAAATATGAGTTGTTAATTCGAAAGAAACTAAAGGTGATAATTGAGTCTATTGATCTTGAAATAACTTAAAAGGATAAAGATGGTAGTTTTGGTATAAAAGAGAAATCATAGACTTTAATTGGGATTATAATGTTGAAATTAGGGTTTGTGAATATTAAATGTGATAAAAGTATTATGGAGGCTAAAACCCTAATAACATCCTAAATTGGCCTAGAAAACCTAAGGTGGAGTCCAAGTCTATCTTGAGAATGTTTTGGATAAACTACAACACTTGGGTGTTATGCATTAATTTCAAGATATTGTTGATTTCTTGTTTGATTGTTCTTTATCATTACTGCTTGGATATCAAGTTGCTTTGGATCAGGTATGTGGTTAATTATGGTTAATCACATTAGTTTCCCGAAGGTTTATCAGATGATTCATCACATTAAATGCAACCTATCAGTTTGGATGTTCATACTTGCAAATCATAAAGTCACTATGATTATCACAATAATAATAAAAGTGTGTATTCTCGCACCTACATGCCACCCTGATGGATGATGCAAAAAGGTCAAGCCAAGGAGGGAAGACCCATGGGCACCATGAGTGATGACCCCAGGCACCAAGCTCAGGATGGAGAAGGTGGCCTATGATATTGCATGACTAAATGACACCATGAAGGGTGAACCCATGCACCAAGCTCGGGATTGAGAAGGTGGCCTTAAGTCAATGGCAAAAGAGAAACCCAAAAGGGGGTGTGCCACGGTTAGGGCAAAAGCGGTGGAGAATGTCACATTGAAAGCGTAAATTGGCTTGTTAATTAACTTGATTGTGATATTTAGATTGTTAGCCATATTTGTGAATCTTTGGTTGTCCCCACATACCGACATATTCATTTATGTTGACCGACGTTTTGTTTGTCGGTGTTTTAGGTACAAATTGAAAAGGACAAATAGTAAAGTGACACATTGTGAAAATAAGAAATAAAGTGCAAGGAGGATTAGATAGAATAGACTCAAGCTATGAATAGAAGTAGATTTCCAAAGTTTTTAAAAGGTATGCCAAGGGATGTCTAGGGTTAGATGATGACTCTTTATGGAGAACAAATCAAAGACTTCATAGGTGTATGGAAGGGAAATTTTGAACTAATAAGTATAGTGTCAAGAGGTAACCAAACTATAACCATTAGTCTAGGTTGTATGTTTGTTCTATTTTAAGTAAACCATCATAAATTAGGTTGATCTTTAGTTTTAGGTATGAGTAGGCCCATGTTCTAAACTACATTCTTAAATCGATCCATATGGTATGAATTATAGATTTCATAAGTTTTTTTTATGTCATAGTGATTTGTTAGTTTCTAAGCCTCACAGACAGAAATTGGTTCCTCAAGTCTTATCAATACAAGACTGGATAATTTTCTTACCATTTGATGGATGCAGAAGCTTCTTTTGCAAAACTCATTCCCTTATTCTTAGTAGACTGACTATGGTTGTTGTCTAGTGTCAAATGATTTTGGAATATGTTAATGAAACTTGTATTAGATGCTTCATGATCCATTATATTAGAATGGCACTAAGAACCTACACTATCCACATATATAGTAGTAAACCTTTTGAAATATATCAATAGTGAATAAATAAGAAATACTGCTCTCCAGAGCCACATTTAGCAGCAAGGTGACAAGTTGTGAATCTAGTGTTTTCCAACGAATTACATATGTGGTGATTTTAGATCTTTTAATCAATTTCAAGTTATTTTCTCTACTTTTTATATAAGTATGATATATAAAAGCAATTTTCATGATAAATTTTTCTGGCCTTATCCTTCTCCTTTAATCCATTCTTTTGACTTTTATCCATGTGAAGTGTTTTCTCTAACATCTAATACTAGTGTTATTATCCTTCTCCTTTATGGCTTTTGCACTAGTACCTTCATCAACATTTACTCCAACATGGAATTGTTCCAATTGCTTCATGAGAGATTGATTATCATTGTTGATATCTTCTTTTTCTTTAGGTAACAACTCAACTCTTTTCTTTTGCCGTCAAATATCTACCTGTAAATCCCTTCAAGCATGACAAGCTTAGAGTTACATTTCTCATCAATATCCTTCTAATAATTTATAGTTTTCACCTTCCATGTTTTGCTTATTTTCTTCCCAGAGATGAGCATTTCTCTCTCAAAGCATATGAATTTCAACAACTTCTTGTTTCAAAGTTATATATATATATATATATATATATATATATATATATATATATATATATATATATATATACAGTGTGCAAATTTGCTCTTACATTTTCACATTGTGATTGCTATAGGTATTTTGTTCTTTCTAATGGCCTTATTGTTGTTTGAAGCTGGGCTTGCAATCCTAAACTCATTCATATGTTAGGAAATATCTGATTCAAAAATTTCTTCATAACTACATAGATGATTTATCACATTCTTGTGCTTTTATTGGCATCTACAAAATTTTGATTTATGTATCTATCACATTCAGTGTGCTTCTATTAGTATCTTTAGGCAAGTAAACACTAACATCTCCATAATATTAATTCGTGTATGTACTTCATGTATAACTTTCCAACTTCTTATAGAGTGTATCTTATGAATCTAACTCTTTATATTTCTTTTCATCTTCTTCTCTAGATTTAATCAGAATGACTTTTCATTGTTCATGATGCTTCTAAGAGCTGATTTTCAACATGCAAGCTATCATAGTGCTTGTGCAAGGTAAAATATCAATTACAATATTGAGGCTATGGAGGCCTCGTTAGACCCTTGGATCAAACTTAGTCATAGTAGAGCACAAAGGGAAAATATATCTCTACATTGCAAATAATTGGCAATCAATGATTTTTTGACAGTGTAATGCTCTTTTTATTTCCTTAAAATAAATAACTACTAATTAGTAGTGCAAAGATTTATGAATTCAACATAATACATGAATTTCTTACTTAATCGTGTGGATCCAGACAATTTCGACTTTACTTTAGTTAAATTATATTTAGATTTCTCCTAACACAATTTTTTATTTGAGTAAATGGAATAATGAGGTGGGGACAAAAGGAACTAAGAGTTGAGGTAAAGGGTGTTTAACTACTCACATACAATATTATTACTTATTACATTGATATTAATTCTTACTAAAGCTCCTATTTATTCTCTTTAAGAATAATATATGGACTTTAACTGTGTGGATTCACCAATGGGATGACAAATTTTACCTTCACAAGGGACCAATTTTCAAATAGCAAAAGTGTGTTTCCATTATTGGTGGAGGATTATGATAACTTTTAAATAATTTTCCATAAATATTTATCTATTCTTTTTCATCGTACATCATACTTCAGAAAATATGTTACACCAAAGATAACAACCAATGAAATGGTAACAAAAGTAGAAAACATGGGATACCTAGGTAGGAACAGATAATTAGCGATAGTTTTTCTTTCTCTTGCATATATAAATCAGACAGTATCTATAAGTCTCCATCAAATTGAGACATGAGAAGAACCCTTGTTTTGTTGAAAAGTAAAGAACCATAGAAATAGGTAGTCACTATCTTGAAGTAAATCAAACTAAAAGTATTAGAATGGTGTATTCAGAGCGACATTAATAGTATATAGTATCAATAATAGTAGAGAATATCTTGACAACTAGAATTGTCAGAGATATCCCCCTAGGACATAGGCCAGAAAACTCTAACCACACTCTAATGTCAGGTTTTCGATATCCTCCCTAGTAGAACATGCTATGCAACATTCCTTGGTGACAACATCCTTATAAAAAACAAACTTTTACCCTTTGTCTTAAAAAAATTCAAGTAGTTTTGTATTTCATCGTTTCCATTAGGGCAATTGATCAACTCAAGAAATCACAGTTAGAGCAGAGACAATCACTTCGATCAGATGTTGTTTACTTAATGTTGTAGTAGCATCTGACTAGCCATTGTCCCATATTAGTATCTTGTAATTTGGACTAGATTGGAAGAGGGTGTGACTTTATTACTTATTAATGTTTCATGTTTTAAATTTCTATCTTTGCAATTATAGGCTGCAAAATAGATTAGACGACAACTAGAGGTAAGTATCACATAGATTTGGAATAAATTTCTTTCTTGATCCCACTCATCTTTTTAACATACTACTTTCATTAGAGTAAATACATATCATATGAAGCTTTTTTCTTTGACAAAGAACACAAAAAGACTAACATTGACCTACGCATGCCTATAATATATTGTGAGTAGTGTCTTTCTTTTTTTTACTTTTGTTTAGATTTATGGCATTTCTCATTGTGATCTATTGATATTTTTTCACCTTGTATGCATCCCTATTTATATTTATGATGATGGTTGTGTAATTTTATATGTTTAACACACAAACAAGAACATGAGCTACATGATATCAAATTAATTTCCTACTTTTAGCAAATAATATCTTAGCTTATATGTAGGCCAACCATGAAATCATTTTCTTCCGGTTCTCCATAAATGGGAAAATCATTGTTCATTAATATGAATCCTATTATTCATTAAATTGAATTCTATTGTTCATTACTTGCTTTAACATGTGCATTATATACAAATCAATAAGAAATTGTATGCTCTGTTAAACTTTTAGTAAATATGTTATAAACTCTATAATAAAATATGTACCATGGACTTGATATCTAAAATATTTATTTTTCCAATTTGATTATTTAAATCTACTAATATATTGTTATCTCACAGGGTTCATTCTGAATATTTGAGATAAAGAAATCAGACCTGTGGAACCTTGTCAATTGAAAATTGGGACTGGTCATGTTGTCAATGTCTCCACATGTACAAATGGTTCTAATTAAATCTTTTGGTCAATGTTGCTAACACAAGGAGCTAGGGTTAGACATGATAACTATAATTTCTCTTGCTTTGATGATGGTGCTAAAAAATCTGCACACTCGTATAGGATAGAGTTTGTCATTTTGGAAGACTTCTTTTGTCATTATGGAGCTGGAGAGGCTGCATTAATGTGCTTGATGTAGCATTATATCTTTTATCTATAGATGATAATTTGATCACAAAGAAAGAGTTATTGAAGAATTTGAAGATCCAAAGATTATTGGAAGTCCAAAACTTAACGGTTCAAGTTCAAGAACTCCTGCCAGAGGATTCAGTACAGGATAAGTTGTACAGAAAATTGAAGTTTTCTTCCCTGTAGCATATAGTGGGATTGTTCTATACTCAACTATCTTACTCCTTCCATTTTTGAGAGCTTTCAATCAACCAAGTCCTTTTTAAGACCATGTCCACATTCTATAGGCCCTGAATATGACTTTCTTTGCAGCTTCCTAAAAATTCTCATACTTGTAAAGTTTTATTTGTGCTAATAATGGATACGCATATGATTTTGACTCTTATGTATCATATTGTCTCAAGGTTATATTAATGAAAACATATTCATATATGTCTTCTTGATGTCAATGGCAAGATGTCAGCTTCCTTTTGATATTCCCTCAAAGGGGACCATATCTATCTAAATTTTTATATGCTTGTAAAGTTTTAGTTGTATTATATATTTCAAATGGCCAGTCACACCTTTTATATGCCAAGAGGCAAGACAATGGTTGACAGAAGCAAGGTATACTAGCTCTCTGGTTCAAGGAGGTATAAAATATTCTTATGTGCAATGTTTAGTTTTCTTGACAAAAATAAAAGTCAAAAAATGAAAAAGAAAGTTGTAGAGTTGTTATCCTTCTTTATCCTCATACAACCATCACTGGTTTGGACATTTTCTATTGGGGCACCCATTTTTATATAATGGCATGCAAGCTGCTAGGCCAAAGAACATTACTAACTTATTCATCTCATAGTCCCAATTCAAGCTCCATATTAGGCCAGTGTCTATGAGTCTTACAAAAAATTGGCATTTTTTTCTTCTTCTATCATAGAGATTTGCTCTCACTCAACATAGATCTGCAATTATCTGAAGGAGTTGAGCTTCTCACAAGTTGTAGTATGGGTAATTAAGTTTTGGGTCTATCAGCATGTGAATTTTACATACCCTGCTTCTTTGTTCACCATATAATGCAAACACACCCTTTTCCCTAGTAGTGATTTAGGTGAGGGATGCTCCTCATGACTACACGACACTAACAACTATCAACACTTTATAGATGGCAATTGGCAAGTGTTTAAAGGGTTCCACCTGGCTCACTGTATACCTTTTATACAATAATACATGTGAGCTTTGCTACCTATTGTTTTCATTATTTATGCTTTGTGCACATCCATGGGGAGGTAATCACTTCCAAGCCATAACTTTTGTTTTTTCCCTTTGTCAGAAGGGGGGAGGGGAGGAGTTCCTGGGAGGCTTGCTGATGTTGTTTGCTTTGGTGGGGGTAACATTTTCTTCCTTTGTGTTGCAGATGTTACTTGGATGTGGCACTGGATTCCTACTATCATAGATGTTTATGTGGTGGTGGTATGGTATTTTTATCTATGTAGATTTTTCTGTGGCAACCTGTTTGAAGATTAGATTGTGGTCCATAAATTGGAAGCATGCTCTAAGGTGGTCCAATTATCAAATTGTGCATGCAACTTTATAGACATGTAAATGGTAAGCAACTCTTCAAGATGTCTATAGTATCATTTCTCAACAACTAATGGTTTCCATAGGATCTGAAACTCTCAAGTTATATGTGTCACTAAATCATACAAAGGCATGGTAATGTTGTTGTAAAAAAAATGTCCAACAAATATAACAAAAAATGGGAAGAATCTTGTTCAAGCCTTCCTACGTGTTAACTCAAATGGATGTGCTTTAAAATGAATGTTGTTTTTCTAAGTTTTTGATTTGACTTAGATTTGTGAGATGGGGTTCATGCTTGAGAGATCTATCTTCATGGATTTGATGTTTGGGCTCTGTTCATGTGTTGTTTAATACTTTGTTGCTTTGACATGGCTACTATCCTATTGACACTAAGCAACAATATTTAGTGATCAATGCTTGTTTTATTCACTGATGGTTAACAAGGATGCTAAATATTTTCAAGTCAGGGGACTTCCTTATAGATGGTCACAACTTAGGCCTTGGTTCTATTTGAAAAAGTGGTTGAGCTAAGAAGTTGCATATCTACAAAATCTGATTCCATTTTACTGAGGCTTCTCAATTATTTTTTATATTTTTACTTTGATGCACATTATTCCACTTTGTCTGTATGGAACTTCTTGGATTCCAAACAATCATCAAAGTAAGATTTTTTGCACATCACCATTAATAGAACAAGCATATCAATTATGTAATTGAATTCTATATCTTTAGTAATATTTTTGTTGATGTAGCCCTTGACTGTACTTTTTATCATATTGAGTTCAAAAAAGAGTCTAGTGTACATATTTTCTCTAGTTTCCATTTAGAGTTTCTTGTATGGGCTACAATGAAGATCTTTCTTTGGTTGGGATGGTTTGTGATTATTCTGGGAACTAAATTAGTTTATGTATATTCATGAATAGGTTTGAATGTGTGTATTCATGCCAACCTCAAGTTAGCTCGATGGAAAATAAACATATTTGTTTTCATTTGTTCAAATAATTACAAGTACATATGGCAACATGTATGACTAGAATGTGAAGGACGTAGTAGGAATATTACAAGTTTCTCTAAGCTCTTGAGCTATCTACAGATAAAGGATGGTGTAGAGGACCTTATCGGGTGCTTTGTTGTGTGCTTAGCATCCTGTATTTGCATTGAGTGAGTTATATGTTCAGTTACATCTTTAGTAGAACATGCTTCTAAGACTTCTTTATTTTTTTTTATCCTTCTGGTTGTTTATTCCCATTATCTCTCCCACAAATTGTGGAAATATAGACAGAAGGGAAACAAGAAAAGTGGAATCATCTAGATTAGGTTGATTTTTTTTCCTACCATGTCTTAGTTATGGTCTTTTGAAGAATCTTTTGAGAGAGTGGTGTCATCTAGCTTAGGTTGATTTTTTTGTACAATTCACAATTCGTGTCTCTTTTAGTCACTAGGCTCTAGTTACATTTCTTAGTTCTAAATTGTGGAATCGTAGAAGTGAATTTGTATAGTTGCAATATACTTCACAATGTTTAGATCTAGAACCTCCTTGTGACATATAGATTATAATCTTATGATGTATCTGATTCCCTGTAATTCTCATAGATGAAATATGATGTTTCTTATTTTAGGTTCCTCAGTTGTCCTAATTTGATGTTGAGGATGCAAGCATATCACACAATAAATTCTATGAGGCAGTTGAAAGACTGACATCACTACATGGAATGGTTGTTCATGAAAATCTTATGTGTGAGGAGGTAGTGAAACAAGTTCCTGGGTGTGTCCACTTCTGTGAATTGAAAGTCATTAGTGAATTAGTTGATATAAACATGGCTTTAGTAATTTGTAGATAACTCCCTCATTTAAAGAAACTTGAGATGAATAATTGCAACATATCCACAAAAGCTTTAATCTGTCACTAACCTAGAGCTTATAACCTGATATGTCCAGAACCTTTTTTACTCAGTACCTGATCTGTCTAGAACTTCTTTTATCTGGCTCATGATGATATATTTTTAGTCTAAGTAAATGGTTATTGTTCTCACATGGATCCCTTCATTTTTAGTTTCATCACAACTGAAGTCATATTCGTGTATAATGGATTGCATATATTTTATCTAGACTACTGCAAGGACAAGAGAAGATGTCAAAAAGTGATCCTTCCTCTTCTATATTTATGGAGGATGAGGAGGTATGCATTAAGATTTAAGGAATACTTCTCTAGCTTGTCACATATACAGTCTTGCCTTTCTTCTGATGATTGACTTTGTTATTGTGTCTATAATTATAGAAATTGAGTGGCAATATCTAGTTCAGATGATGATCGATCTATGCATTTACATTTGATTGACCTATTTTGCCTTTGGTTCCTGAATTTAAGGTTTTAAGCAACATATTTTGTGAATCCACATACCATAATGCAACACACAATGCTCCTAAGTTGTATTATTTTTTGTTTTTACAGTAAGGGTTTAGTTTAGTTGAGTGCAATTAGAGTGCAAGTTTGGATTCAATAGGTCAATGTTACAACTCAAAATTTGGTTGGTCCATATTTGAACTATTAATGTCCTTTTTTGTGTCTTATGATAGAAGTAGATGATATCTTTCTCTTACCTATACTGATCACATTTTCTATTGACCTTGTACTTGGTCTCATATGAATGTTGTACCTAGGGTCCTTGGATTTGTAAGATGTAGGGATTTCTTTCCTATGCTCATTTCCATCTAAGTATTTTTAGGAACTGAAATCTTCATGTCACTTTTAGAGTCTGACCTACCTCTATTATTACGTGTAGAATGGAAATGTTGGGCTTAAGAATCAGAAGAATAAGTCAATGTGAAGTAAGGTAAAGGTTCTTACATAGTTGCATAGTGTTAGTGACTTATCAATTGTGGATTATTGAACTCTATTTACATAGTTGCATAGTGTCGGTGATGTCTATTGAACTCTTGAATTGATTGTCAGCAGACATTTGCTAAACATTCTAAGGACTTTTGTTCTGTTCAGCTCAAAATTAAAATTTCTTGCTTCTCACCAACTTCCTTTATTTCAAAATATCCTGCTTTATCACATTGAAGGGCTGAGAAATGGTAGTTCTCTTGATTGCATCTTGCATCAATCACGTTTACACCATTAGAAGTTGCCCACCTTACTGCTAATTGGGTCTTGTTGTTATCAGTAGTACAATTGCGGTAAGTGGTGCCATTGCTATTTCCATATCTAGTGGTCTAGGCAAGTCCAAACAAATGAGTGATAGTCTGGGTTCCTATATATCCTATACCATAAAAGACTATTGAGCATCTGTAGTTTAACACTTTGCATGTTTCTTTCTTGAGTTGATGATGTGTCCCAGTATGTTGTTAATGCACTCCCTCAAACTAGGAATGGAACCATGGTTAAGACCTAGTTTGGTTAGAGTGAACTATATTTAGGGGCCTATGAGTGGTTCAGTGAAATTTTAGCATGTTTCATAGACAAGGAAACATGACGGGTGATGAGGTTCTATTGAGCAACTTTTTCCTAGACGCAGTAGTAGTGATTCAACATGTTTGGTTTGGGTATGGAAACGATGGTTGATGGTGAGATGCAGAGCATTGATATTTTCAGAGAACATGACGAATGGCTTCGATAAGTGGATGCATAGGTCTTTGAGAAGGGCACTAAGACACATGAGTTCGGCTGTGGTAGTGTCCATGAGCAATATTCATCTTTATTTCTTGATTTTGCTATGGTGCACTGCTTTATGGGGGAACATGTGGTTATGTTGGAGCCAAGGAAGGTACAATAAATGGTGGTTGATCGTCTTGTTTGCGTAGAGCCTCCCAATTGGCATTAGAGTAGACCACAAGTTTTAGGGAGAAGGATTTTTTTATGATAGACCCATAGTGAATTATCCCATCTATGTATCATAAAATGTGTTTGAGCAGGTTGTACTTTTCTATGATGGGTGAGTGCATGTATTTGCATGTGTAGTTGATAGAGAAGATGATGTTTGAGTGACTGATGGTGAGGTATTGAAGGCCCCCCATAATGATGAAGTAAAGGGTGGGATCGTAGTTTCATTTTGTTATGGTTTTACTGGTCATGGGTGTGGTTCAGGTTTTGCATGAAGAATATTTGCTTGAGCAAGTAAACTAGTGGCATGTTAAGCTTGGGATAGGAAAATAGTTGTGGGTGTTCGGGGCACTTCAATACCAATGAAATGATGCAAGTCACCTAAGTCTTTGAGGGAACATTTATGGGCTAGAAGGGCCACAAAGTGTTGTAGGTGTGATGACAAGTTACTTTTAAGGATTATTTCATCTACATATAGCAGGTGATATAAGACATGTGAACATACACAAAGGATGAAGGGAAGGAATTGGTAGGGTTGCATGTAGATCTGTGAGAAAGAAGAAAAACGTTGAACATATCGAACCATGCAAGAGGGGCTTGACAAAGTACGTATGATGCTTTGTGGAGCTTCCAAATTTGGTTGGGATGGTCAGGATGAATGAATCTGGGAGATTGTTGGGCATAAACTATGTCATGCAAAGGGTCTTGGAGGAAGGTATTCTTTACATCAATTTGCTTTATAGGACAACTGTGAGTGACGGAAAGGGAAAGGTTGAAAGGAATGGTATCAATTTTGATGATGCGGAAGAAGGTTTCTTGGAAATCAACACTGGGTATTTGGTTAGATCCCTTATCTACATAACAAGCCTGGTATCAATCAACATACCTATCAACTTTATATTTGATGTGCCATAACCATTTGGTGTCGAGTATTCTCATGCCCTAACTTTGTGGAACTAGTGTAAAGGTGTGTTGTTCTTGAAGGGCCTGGAATTCATTGTGCATGGTCGCACACCACAAGGGATTAGCGACAGCTTGCCAGGTAGTTGTGGGAGTGGGTGGACTAGTGGATTTGATGTGGATATATTGAGCATTGGGTTTATTTATTCCTACTTTGGTTCATGCAACCATTAGATGTTGGTTTAATGTTGTTCGAGGAGGTTGGGGAGTGGAAGGTGCCAATGAAGTAGGTGAGGATAGAGGTGAAGGGGAGGAATAGTAGTTAGGGGCTAGCTGATGTGAGTCTAGTTGAGGGTGTGTGTTGTGGGTGTCGGTTGGAAGGGGTTTCTAGTTGGTTCATAGGATGAGGGGAGGTAAGCCGCATAGGTGGTTGGGTGGCACCCATATTTTAGGGCTTCATCTTGTGCCTTCTTTCACTTTAATCAAATCTAGACATCTTAGATTTCAAGTTATTTCCCCTAATAAATGGTTTGCTATCAAATTTCCTTATGGTTATTTTTTCTAATTTTTTAGACATTTGAACCATGCAGTGGACGGAGAGGATAAATAAAGGAGGATCGTAGGGTTTTTACACCCTGGGATGATCGCCATACCATCTCCCAACATTCCATATATGGTCAAAAATCAATTCAAGTAAAAGAACAACTGAGAGAAGGACCTTGGAGCTAAAATGTCTAGTTAGGCCCTCAAAATAGGTTCTGGTACAAGGCTACAGCTGTGGTGAGAATACCCCATATCAGATATAAATTCAAGAATTGCATGTGCTATAGTAGCTCAATCACCACAATCGTGGGAGACAAAACGATTGTGGTGTTGAAGATCTACCATGCCCATATCATCCACCATGCTCGTGGTGAGGAGCTCTCACAATGACCAGCACTAAAGAAAATGGATGTACCCACTTCCTCCAAAATGACCATGGTGAACAACAATGCCATGGTGACCACGATCGTGCCATCATCCACAGGTCACCATGTTCGTGCCACTTGCTTCCAAAAATCATATTTTTATTCGACTTCTCAACCATTTCCGCCATGCCCATTCCACTTGACTAATGACAACTTCACCCAATTCACTATGGACGTGGTGATCAAAATGGTTGTGTCCAAGAACCCTAACCTACTTTTCACACTGAAATACCTAGTTCGCCCCCACTTAACCTAATGCTTTCCTACCACCAATATATGCCTAGGTGATGGATGTAGCATGAGGTTATTTACCTTTAGCATTCATTACACCTACCTAGTGCATTCAAGGAGCTCTGACCTACCTCCACCTCATTTCCACCTTCCCTCACTTCAAAACCCTAGTGTTCTAGGGTTTTGGACACTCTCACCACCATTCCATACCATCCACCAACCTTGGAGGAAGGAGGGTGTGCTCTACCTACTAGGCAGTGAAGGAGGAGTCTTCACTAAGATTCTATTGCTATTCACTCCTCTACTTCTTTCTTCTTCTTTTTTGTTTTATTATGAGTAGATAAGCCCCTTAGGTGGGTTGTTTGGGGCTAAAATGTGGCTTTGATACCATATTGGGGGAAATAACTTGTAAATATTATAATTTCATTTTATAATGATTGTATTCTACTTTTATATTATTTTCCATATTTCTTCTTGTGGTTTCTTCTTAAAACATAGATTGATTTTTTATTTGTACTCATAACCATTTAGACTCTAGGAGAGAATGGCTTGTATGAGGCTATCTTGGGGATTTTTCATAGGTCCAACTAGTGGATTAACACGATTTTACCGTGCGTCAAATGCAAGTGTACGCATCAATGTAGTAAAGGCCTTTGTGAGGTCCGAGTCGAACTCAGGGACACTGAATTTATCGGAGACTATTACTAACTACTCGCAATCATCTAGACCGGTTAACAAGTTGAAAGTTGTTGTAAAATTAAAAGAAAATGAAACAAAACAAAACAAAACAATCGATTAAAGTTTTAGTTTAATCAATTCAAGTGGAGATCTTTAGGATTGTGGTTTCACTGCGGGTTATCATTGCATGAATTTCTATATAGTTACTCATATTCATCTCTCTATCCGGGTAGTGGCCTGTAATCAGAATTGCCCACTATCGTGGTACAATTCACTACCTATGTCTAGGTCAGTTCCACCGTCATAGTAACCTATACCCTAAACTAGGCACATTAGAAACGACCTGTAGGTTTCCACCATTAACCTTACATCACCTTATTCAAGGGATTTGTCAATTAATGTGAATTTCGTCTCTTTTCAATCGTTAATTATTCTTTCAAAGTAATTAAGGGCGTTAGATTATAATTATGGTGATCAAGCATAACAATATAATTGAGAAAACAAAATCATACCACGGATTTAAGAGATAAAAGATGAATTACCATGATAAAATTGTCATACAATGATTCCCCGGGCTACTCCCGGTCCTAAAGATAAAGGGGATTAGCCCCGCATGTTCATCTTAGAGCAAAACATGGTAGAGAAAAGGGAAAACATGGAGAAAAACGTGAATAAGTAAAGAAACCCCTGAACGGTGAAGATCCAAGCGGTCCTTGGCATAGAATGCACGATCTTCGGCCTTTCGGCTGTGGAGAATGTCTTCTTCGGCGTCCAGAATGGCTGGGGCGTGCTTCTAGGCTCCGTCCTTCTCTCCACACCTTCTCGAGACGTGTGCAGCGGCTAATGACGTGATAGATTGCTCTTGGCCGTCGTCATTAGGTATAATCACCGAGTTAGGTCGCCAAATTATCACAGCCGTCGGATTTAGATCGATCTGAAGCAAACTTGTATCTGATGGTGTCGATACCATCGACACGAGTCGATGGTATCGACCTTACACGGTATCGGCTGGTCTTCTTTTCTTTTCTTTTCTTTGTCGCGACTGATGCTAACTCGATACCATCGACGAGGGTCGATGGTATCGGCTCTCTTAGGCGTCACTTTTGTCTTTTTCCGTCGCTAAAGCTCCTTGTGTTGATAGTATCAACTTTAGGGTCGATAGTATCGACTTTAGGGTCGATAGTATCGACTGTCTTCTCGCCAGCAACCTGATGGTATCTCGATACCATCGACTTCTGTGTCGATAGTATCGACTCTGCGATGCTCCTTGCGGCTGGCAACCTGTGGTCGTGTCGATGGTATCGACCAGAGTCGATGGTATCGACAGCAGCAGATATTCATTTTTCCTGAAATTGCAACACAAAACCACATAAGCCGAAATAAAACATATTATTGTACTCATTTATGCTCAAAACACTAAAATAAGGGAGATTTGACATAGAGAAGGATCATAGACTAAAGTAACTGAATCATGCAATATTAACCACCAAAATGACCAATAAATGCATAAAACACAAGTAAAATATGTCTATAAATACGACTCAAAATCATCGCATCAAACTCCCCTAAGCTTGAACATTGCTCACCCTCGAGCAACTAAACTTTAGAATAGAATTGCGAGGGTCAACTACAGAAAAGATCATCACAACAAACATCACCATATGATCCCCACCAGACATTCACATTCCGGCCCTTACTAACCACGGAATGATAATTACCCTAAAGGCAACAATAATCATCCATAAAAGATATCTACCTCAAAATTGATGAACACTATCATATAAGGCAGTTAACATAATAAAATTCGCCGGTTCAGACTCGGTGCATCTTGTGATCTCCTATGATACGTTGCTCGCCCTAACTACCATCTACATGGAAGCAGCTCTCCTGATATTCATAAGTGAGGAGAAAATCACGGTGGCCTACCGATTCGAGCAACAGGTGAATGGAATGGGTAGCTCATAGAAGAAATGCAAGCATTATACAGTTTCAACATGCACAAAACAAAAATGACCTAAATGATGCATATGCAAGTGTAAATGCCCTAATGCCTACATTTGGGTGTAATGATGCATGCACTATCATTCTGTCTCAAGGTGAGATGGAATATCTACAAAAGTTACACCATGTGCTTATTCTTCTTAATATGCAGTGAAAAACATGTTCCTTTCTCCCTCTCATTCCTATTTATTTCTCAATTCTTTTTTTTTCATTTTCATATTTTTCTTCTCTTTTTTTAAGGCCCTTTATATCCAATAATGACAATGAATTATATGTCGGGCTCACTTTTTCTGTATAGCTCAAATGTTTGAAGCATTTAGAAGGTATGGAATAAGTTAATCACCCTTATTGTTTCATAAGAAATAAGATACATGATGTACTGTATGCATAAAAATTATGAATGCAGCTAAATGACACGCACCTAAGGATAATGCGCATGTATAACTAATCTAATTTTTTTTCATGCAAAATATGTGAAAATAATTGCAATGCAAGACCTATCTACATGAGATGCATTCAAAAATATTAAAACCGTAATGTACTTCCAATTCTTATGGTGGATTATGAAAAACAATGAGGTGGATAGATCACAAGACTAACTGACTGAACCTTTGTAAATTATTATGCGTCCCTCCTTATTGACCTGTGTAGTAATTAAGAGGTTCCTCTCTCTTACTTCAAATTAAGGTCTTATTATCATTTGGTCAGTTTAGGCTCAAACAACCAATTCCGTCCACTTTTCATGAATCCTTAGGAATGTACAGTTGTGATTTTCTGTTTTAAAGTTGACAAACCCAATCATTTTCTTAAGTTATGTGTTGAAAGTTTAACAACACAAGCTTGCAAACAGTAAATTTTTTTTAAATTTTCCCTTGATTCCCATGTACAAGCAAATGAGATGACACATGACTTAAGACATCTACAATTACACTAGATAGAATGTGGATCCTACAAACAAACTAAGAACTAAGAAAAACAAATGAAAAAAGACAAAATAATAAAACTAAAACTGAGAAAACTAAAGGATAGAGTTGTTCCAACTCCCCCCCCTAAGCTTGAATTTGACTATGGCCCCATAGTCAAAAACAACCTTAAAGGGTGGAACAAAGATACCGATCCCTCTTCCGGCGGAGGCGGGTACTGTGGGGCCGTGGGGTCCCAAGATGGGTATTTCCCCTAAAAACTTGGATCATACTGGGGCATGGGCGGAGGTTGTGGATACCCCCCAAAGTAATTCTGGCTCCAGTAATGATCATAGAAGGGCTGTCGCTGCATCTCCATCCTATGCAACCTGTCGTGAATATGTTGTTGGTTGTCGAAAAGGAGGCGCTCATTTTCAAAAATAGCCCTTTGAATGTCAAGCTGCCGGTTCGTTGTATCATGAATACTGACGTATGTCGATGTATGCTGCTGCTGCGTTTGATGGATATCATGCAACATTGCATACATTCCTTTCATTGAGTAGGCATCCTCGCTTTGCTGCAAGGGCGGTGGTGGTGGCGGAGGCTGCGAAGATAAAGATGCACCCGGATGCATGCGAGGACGCTTCCTAGGTGCCACTCGTGCACGAAGAGGAGTGTAGGCTTCCTCTTCCTCTTCAGCCTCGTTGCCATCGTTGTCGTCATTGCCGCCGTCTTCATCCGAACTCTCGATGGCAATGACAGGCTATCAAAAACGTTGAGCGCCCTCAATGTGGAAGACGGGGTCGGGGAGTGAACATGCCTGATAAGCGTGATTAATGTGGCAGTGTGCATACGCCAATCCATCACGCAGCAGGATGAGGTTGGAGCGGTGAAGATGCTGCAAATTTACCTTGCTTCTGTTGGAGAGAGGAGTCAACTGGGAGAAAGTCAACCCAAGATAGTGGGCCAGCGGTGTGATGAGCCCTCCAAAGTGAATTGGAGCCTTCCACGTGCTCCTCTTTACAGCCAACACGCGCTGCAAGAAAAATGCTCCCCAATTACACTCTTGTCGCTTCAGTAGCTTGTGCAGGAAAAACAGGTTTGTCTCTTGAAACTTGCTAAGAGACAGGTCACCACGAGCAAAGAGTATAGTGCACAACATGTGATGAAGAATCCGCATGAACAGATGCTAAAAATCCGCCACTGCCGCGTTGTGGTAGCTCACATATTTGCCCGGAGGCACAGTCACTAGCTCGGCAAAGATAGCATCATAATCATTCTGGTTGTCTGGCCGCCAGTACTGCTCTCGCCCATGATTCCAGTTATAGATGGAGTTGAACTGTTGGAGGGTGAGAGTTTAATCATTATTGTACAGCTGGAAAGAAACATGGCCTTTTATCCATTCGCGGTCAGTGGCAATGATGTCGTTTGGCACGACACATATATCCAGCGACGCCATGAATTCTGCGACTAGCTCCTTGTATGTTAGCCATTCATTGAAGAATGGCTGGCCATCGGCGTGGAGTTCCATCTCATCGGTCCTTCTGCCCGTGTGTCTCACATGTCCTTTCAAGATGTAGGCGAGGTTGGCCTCGAACCCCAGATTGTGGATCATGTCACGGTCGACGTAGCACGTGGGCTCGATCTTTCTTTTCATGATCTCCTCGTAGACCTTCTTGACTTCCGCGGAAGGATGGACAATATGCGGACGTGGAATGGATGTAGTCGGTGGAGGAACGAACACTGGGATCTCCATCAGTGTCGCACGTGAAGAAGATGCGCTGACGGTGTGCACCATTGTCGAAGAAGAAGAAGGATTAGAAGATGAAGCTCGGAGAAGGTCGGAGAAGATTATCTCCACTCGATGAAGGACTTGCTCCTTGGATGCTCGTGGCCGGGCTCTGATTGCTCACAAAGACACACAGAACAAGTGGAGAAGGATGGATCTGAAGTTGTGACGTCATATGACGACAATCCATCACTTTTATAACCGTGGTCGGTGCTGCTTTTTGCCCGTCGATACCATCGACGCGAGTCGATGGTATCGACTCTTTTAGCACAATCCGCCCACCGCTGGCATCGACGGTCATCGATGGCTTGATGTGGGGGCCCGGATTGATGGCGTGTCGATACTATCCACAGGTGTCGATGGTATCGACCCATCCCACGGATCGACTCTCTTGATGCAGCGATCTCTGTTGATTTCCTCTCGCGGATCGGTGACGTGTAGCGTCGATACTATCGACGCAAGTCGATACTATCGACGCAAGTCGATACTATCGACGCAAGTCGATAGTATTGACTTCTGGTTAGGGCAACACCCTCGTGAGTCCCGGCTGCCACTTTCTACCTGTAACATGGTCGATACCATCGACAGGACTGTCGATGGTATCGACTTCACTAAGACAATTTGTGTCTGAATATCTCCAGAGATCTCGATAGTATCGACATGCATGTCGATACTATCGACCTCGACTTTGTGATCAACCTGTTGGTGTGTCGATACCATCGACGAGGCCGTCGATAGTATCGACACAGAGTGATTTTTGCAGCCGCCAACATGTACCCAACTCGATACCATCGACACAAGGTTCGATGGTATCGACTCTGCCTCACCCTGCACATAAAGAAAACGATCACGGTATCTTTTTTACATTAAAAACAAAGTCAAATCAAATCAAAATACAAAATGTGAAAGAAACTAACTACACTAGCGATGGCTGGGTTGCCTCCCAACAAGCGCCCTTATTTAACGTATTAGGCTAGACAACTTGAAGCTCCTCATACATCCGGAAGCGCAATAAGTTTGACCTCATTCACTTTCCTTGTGTAATCTTCACCGAAGTACAATTTCAATCGTTGTCCATTGACCAGGAATGTTGTCTCGCCATCACGCACCATGATTGCGCCATGTGGCCTGACCTCCTCTACGGTGAACGGTCCACTCCACCGGGATTTCAATTTCCCAGGATGCATCTTCAACCTGGAGTTGAACAAAAGTACACGATCTCCTCTTTTGAAAACGCGCATTTGAATATGGCGATCATGAATCAGCTTTGTTCGCTCCTTGTAGATCTGTGAGCTTTCATATGCATTCATCCTCAGCTCGTCTAGTTCATTGAGCTCAAGCAACCTTTTCGTTCCCACTGCATCATAGCTCAAGTTTAGCTTCCTCAGCGCCCAATGTGCTTTATGCTCTAATTCCACCGGCAAGTGGCAGGCCCGACCATAAGCCAACCTAAAAGGCGTAGTGCTTATAGGTGTCTTAAACGCCGTCCTATACGCCCACAAAGCATTCGGTAGTAGGGTACTCCAATTCTTTCTCGTGGAAGCCACAGTACGCTCCAAGATCTTCTTAATCTCCCGATTGGAGACCTCCACTTGCCCTTGAGTTTGTGGGTGGTACGGGGTACCAATGTTGTGCTTTACCCCGTACTTTCTCAACAGTGTCGCGAACTTTTGATTCCGGAAGTGCGTACCTCCATCACTAATGATCATTCTTGGTACACCAAACCTGCAGAAAATATATTCTTTAACAAACCTGCACACTACAGCGGCATCATTAGTCCTAGTGGGTATTGCCTCTACCCACTTTGACACATAATCAACAGCTAAAAGAATGTACAAGTTAGAATTGGAGGACACAAAGGGTCCCATAAAATCAACACTCCACAAGTCGAACACCTCAACCTCTTGAAATACATTGAGGGGCATCTCTTGTCTTTTTGAAATGTTACCTGCCCTTTGGCAGGAATCACATTGCCGCACAAAATCATAAGCATCCCTGAACAAGGTAGGCCAGTATAGGCCACTTTCAAGTACTTTGGCTGCAGTGCGAGAACTAGCGTGGTGGCCACCCGTCGGTAGTGTATGGCAATGACGAAGAACACTTTCGTATTCCACCTCCGGTACACACCTGCGTAAGACACCATCCCTGCACTGCTTCAACAGAATAGGGTCATCCCAGAAATAATAACGCAGAGAATGGAAAAATTTCTTCTTCTCTTGGTATGTCCAATCATCCGGGATAATTTTGCAGGCAAGATAGTTAACAATATAGGAAAACCAAGGGTCTTTCGATTTCACTTTTAAAAGTTGTTCATCAGGAAATGTCTCGGTAATGGGTATATGCAAATCCTTTTCATCTACCCTTTCCAACCTAGACAAATGGTCCGCGACCACATTTTCAATTCCCGCCTTATCTTTGATTTCAATATCAAATTCTTGTAAAAGCAAAATCCACCTAATCAATCTAGGTTTGGCATCCTTTTTCTCCATCAAATACTTAATGGCGGTGTGGTCCGTCCATACCATGACTTTTGATCCAACAAGGTATTTCCGAAATTTTTTGAAAGCAAAAACAACGGTGAGAAGTTCTTTTTTGGTTGTCGTGTAATTTAGTTGAGCGTCATTTAAGGTTTTGGATGCATAGAAAATCACAGTGGGTTTATTGTCCACACGTTGTCCCAAAACAGCCCCAACTGCGAAATCGGACGCGTCACACATTAATTCAAACGGCTTAGTCCAGTCCGGTGTTTGCACAACCGGTGCAAAAATCAGTTTTTCTTTAAGCACGTTGAACGCATGTAAACACTTGTCATTAAAATAAAAAACAACATCCTTTTCCAACAACTCAGATAATGGTTTGGCGATTTTAGAGAAATCTTTTATAAAGCGGCGATAAAAACTGGCGTGACCTAGAAAACTCCGAACCCCTTTAACCGAATTCGGTGGGGGCAATTTGGAAATAACTTCGATCTTTACCGGGTCTACCTCCATCCCTTTGGTAGACACTTTATGTCCAAGCACAATCCCTTCTCTTACCATCATGTGGCATTTTTCCCAATTGAGGACCAAATGTGTGTCCTCACAATGTTGTAAAATCTTATCCAAATTATATAAGCACTCGTCAAAGGACGCACCATAGATGGAGAAATCATCCATAAAAACCTCCAAACAGTGTTCAACCATATCGGAAAAGATGGCAAACATGCAACGCTGAAAGGTCACCGGTGCATTACATAGACCAAAAGGCATACGGCGGTATGCAAATGTTTCGTACGGACAAGTGAAGGTGGACTTCTCTTGGTCCTTAGGATCAATGGAAATCTGATTGTACCCCGAATAACCATCAAGAAAACAAAAATGCGATCGGCCGGCTAAATGCTCTAAAATTTGATCAATGAATGGAAGAGGGAAATGATCCTTAAGCGTAGCAACATTCAATCGACGGTAGTCTATACATACACGCCACTCGGTTACCAAGCGGGTCGTGACAGGTTCATTTAAGAGATTATGTGTAACAGTAATTCCCCCCTTCTTAGGGACTACCTGTGTAGGACTCACCCGCGTCGAGTCGGATATAGCATAGATGATACCTGCAGAAAGGAGCTTAATCACCTCCTTCTTTACTACCTCCATCATGCTAGGATTTAGTCGACGTTGTGGCTGAATCACCGGCTTGGCTCCCTCCTCGAGCCGAATCTTATGCTAGCACAATGTAGGGGAGATCCCCTAGATGTCTGCGACCGACCACCCGAATGCACCTCGGTGGTTCTTCAACACAATCAGCAGCTGGTCCTCCTCCTCGGCACTCAGATATGCTGATATAATCATAGGCAGCTTCTCTTCCTCAGCTAGAAATGTGTACTTCAAGTGCGGTGGCAATGGGTTCAATTCCAAATCTGGCGGGCTGATTAAGGATGACTGAAGCGGTGGTGGGAGTTCGCCAAGGTCTTCATAGTACCTAGCATAAAATCATGGAAGTACCTGAAGCATCTTGGCACACTCCTATAGTGACTTGCTTCTCATCCAATCATGTGTTATATTGACCAAGCTGGCTTCTAATGGTAATTATGGATATGCATCAAAAACAGAACTTGTTATTGCCTCATCCTCAGTAAGGGGGGGAATGTCCTCCTCTTCATCATTAGGAAAACCCACAGCTTTGTTAAGGGACACAACCTTGGTCTGCTCCATGATGTCAACAGCCAATGTCCCTTTTTCGACCTTAGTCATTACATGAGCCATTTCTAAAAATGGCTTCCCTAGACAAAGTGAGATATTGTGATCAAAATGTTTCACCATGCGGTACTGCTCCTTAGCTTTAGATGACGTGGTGCTGGAAGGCATGACCATCTCGAACCGATCATCGGCGATACCTAAGGTCAAACGACCTCTCCCCATCTCAAGTATCATGTCAGCTATAGCTTGGAAGGGTCGTCCAAGTAGTAACTCATTGCCTTGTTCATCTTGCATCTCCATTACAACAAAGTCTACTGGAAATACAAACCGATCTACTTTCACCAACACATCTTCACAAATACCATAAGGCTTCACCACTGAATTGTCTGCCAGCTGAATTGTCATATTGCTCAGCATTGATTCTTTTAATCCCAATTTCTTGAATGTAGAGATAGGCATCAAGTTTATGCTTGCCCCGGAATCACACAGTGTTTCTCCGAGTTTCACCTTACCAATGTAACATGAAATGTTGAAGCAGCCTGGATCCTGCCTCTTGGGTGGCAATATGCCCATGATGAAGGCACTCACCTGCTCCTTAAGAACTACAACCTCCGTGTCAAGGATCTTCCTCTTCTTAGTAATGATGTCTTTCAAAAACTTGCCATAAGAGGGAAATTGCTCTATTGCCTCTAATAACGGGATGTTGACTGAGAGCTTTCTGAAACTGTCCAAAAACTTCTTGAATTGGGCGTCCACCTTCTTTGCTTTCACACTATTTGGATATGGGACCGGGACAGCCTGTGCCCATTGATGCGGCGGCACATATGGTGTCCTTTTCTGTGCCTCCTCCTCAACAACAATGGGATATGTAGTGACATCCTCTTCTATTTCCTCAACCGGCTATGTGACTGAGATTGGTACCTCCTCAATGGCCTCACCTTCGGTTTCTGACTGGGGTTTGTTTGGTTCATCGGCCCTGGGGTTTAAAAGCTTCTTGCCACTCCTTAGTAAGATTGTCTTCGCCTATTGGTTTCCTCCTGGAATGTTTGTGTTACCCGGAAAACCTTGTTGTGATGGCTTCTTCAGATTGGATATTTCATCTGCCATTTGCGCCATCGACGTCTCTATTGTCCTCATCTGAGCCCCATGGCTCTGCAATGTCTGTCCAAACTGATTCATAAATTTCCCCTATTGCTTGATCTGCTGGCCAAAAGTGTTCATAAGTTCTTGGTTTTGCTTTATCACTTGGTTGAGCAACTCCGTGCTCTTATCCTCCACCACCAGCTGGGGTTTTGCATCGGGGTCCTGCAAAAAGTTATTTGGATCCTTCTAGGAGAATTTCTTGTCCTTCCTCCATGAGTAATCGTTATTTCTATAACCCTGATGCTGCCGCATGAATTTGACTTGAGCTTCATCCTCATATTCAGTATCTTTTTTTGCAAGAAGTTTCTTTGCTAGAAGGTCCATCTTCTCATTCAGCTCTTTGATTGCCTTTGACTCCCCCACAACTCGAATGTGTACCACGGCGTCCCTGTCGCCCCAGGATTGCTTCTTGGCCATGCTTTTTAGAATTTCCCAACACCTCGTGTCCGTGTTGTTAAAAAAGAATCCTGAGCCCGCGGAATCTAGGTTACTTCTATCATGCTCGGAAAGAGCAAAATAGAAGATTTTAACTTGTGTCTCCTTATCAATCCTGGGCACCTCCTAAGCATGATCTGAAACCTTTCCCAGGTCTCAGAGTAGGTCTCTTCTGCCTTCTGGGTGAAATTGTGGATTTTCCTGATCATGTCATTGGTCTTCTCGGGCGGGAAGAACCTTTCAAAGAATACCTCCACCATGTGGTTCTATGATTCCACATATTCATCGTCCAGATTGTGCAACCATTCTCGTGTGTTTCCTGCCAGAGAACTCGGGAACAGCTTCAGGTAGAGCGTCTCCTGTGGAAATTTGTCAATTTTAATCATGTCGCAGTTCTCCACAAATTGGCTTATATGAGTGACTGGGTCTTCATTCTTTAGCCCATGGAATGCATTTGACTTGACCAGATTAATTAATGCAGGATCAATCTTGTACGTCAGAATGTTGATCGCCTGCTTCTTGATTGGCCCTTTTGAAGTAGATGAGGAAGACGCCTTGATCTTCTCCCATATCATCTGTTCCTCTACCATTTCTTCTTGTTCAGATTCGGAATCTGTTTCTTCCAAGTGGTCTTGATTGTAATACTCCTCGTCGTCCGGTTCCGGCAGTGGAACCTCTGGTGCCTGTTGCGTGTAGTCGGTGCTACGCGTCTGCACCATGCACCGTAGCTGCAAAATGGAAATTTGAGCTCTGTATCGTGCTAGACGATTACAAAAATTGGAAATATAGACTATGAATTTTAGAAATGATTTCAAAATAATAAAAATAAAAAGTGGCCTAGAGTGGCCGCTTGCAGCACTCGTAGTGCGGACAATTACCGTGTCCCCGGCAACGGCGCCAAAAACTTGACACGATTTTACCGTGCGTCAAACGCAAGTGTACGCATCAATGTAGTAAAGGCCTTTGTGAGGCCCGAGTCGAACTCAGGGACACTAAATTTATCGGAGACTACTACTAACTACTCGTAATCAGCTAGACCGGTTAACAAGTTGAAAGTTGTTGTAAAATTAAAAGAAAATGAAACAAAACAAAACAAAACAATCAATTAAAGTTTTAGTTTAATCAATTCAAGTGGAGATCTTTAGGATTGCAGTTTCACCGCGGGTTATCATTGCATGAATTTCTATATAGTTACTCATATTCATCTCTCTATCCGGGTAGTGGCCTGTAATCAGAATTGCCCACTGTCGTGGTACAATTCACTACCAATGTCTAGGTCGGTTCTACCGTCGTAGTAACCTATACCCTAAACTAGGCGCATTAGAAATGACCTCTGGGTTTCCACCATTAACCTTACATCACCTTGTTCAAGGGATTTGTCAATTAATGTGAATTTTGTCTCTTTTCAACCGTTAATTCTTCTTTCAAAGTAATTAAGGGCACTAGATTATTATTATGGTGATCAAGCATAACAATATAATTGAGAAAACGAAATCATACCACAGATTTAAGAGATAAAAGATGAATTACCAAGATAAAATTGTCATACAATGATTCCCCGGGCTACTCTCAGTCCTAAAGATAAAGGGGATTAGCCCCGCATGTTCATCTCAGAGCAAAACATGGTAGAGAAAAGGGAAAACATGGAGAAAAACGTGAATAAGTAAAGAAACCCCTGAACAGAGAAGATCCAAGCGGTCCTTGGTGTAGAATGCACGATCTCCGGCCTTTCGGCTGTGGAGAACGTCTTCTTCGGAGTCCGGAACGGCTGGGGCGTGCTTCTGGGCTCCGTCCTTCTCTCCACACCTTCTCGGGATGTGTGCAGCGACTAATGACATGATAGATTTCTCTTGGCCGCCGTCATTAGGTATAATCACTGAGTTAGGTCGCCAAATTATCACAGCCGTTGGATTTAGATCGATCTGAAGCAAACTTGTATCTGACGGTGTTGATACCATCGATGCGAGTCGATGGTATCGACCTTGCACAGTATCGACTGGTCTTCTTTTCTTTTCTTTGTCGTGACTGATGCTAACTCGATACCATCGACGAGGGTCGATGGTATCGACTCTCTTAGGCGTCGCTTTTGTCTTTTTCCGTCACTGAAGCTCCTCGTTTCGATAGTATTGACTTTAGGGTTGATAGTATTGATTGTCTTCTCGCCAGCAACCTGATGGTATCTCGATACCATCGACTTCTGTGTCGATAGTATCGACTCTGTGATGCTCCTTGCGGCTGGAAACCTGAAATTGCAACACAAAACCACATAAGCCGAAATAAAACATATTATTGTACTCATTTATGCTCAAAACACTAAAATAAGGGATATTTGACATAGAGAAGGATCATAGACCAAAGTAACTGAATCATGCAATATTAACCACCAAAACGACCAATAAATGCATAAAACACAAGTAAAATATGTCTATAAATGTGACTCAAAATCATCGCATCATGGATCCCTAGGTAGCACCCTATCTACCCACATACATATCCCCTCTCTTACTTCGGTGTGGAAGAACTGATATAATGTAGGAGTACTAAATGCAATTGCCTAAGAGTTTCCTAAAAGCTAAATGGTGAGTGATGTGAGGTGAAACATCCTCACCTATACTCTCCATTCCTACCCTTGGCTCCCAATTTCCCTAAGAACACCTACTCTAGAAACCTAGACTTGCTAGATCCTATTAGAATTTCACCTAGGCCCTAATCTTATTGAGCCTTGTAAGGTTTGATAGGGTATGTAAGCATGTAGTTCCACTTGACACACCTTATACCACCCATGGCTGACTAGTAGCTTAGCATAATTATATAGAATTTATCTTGTTGTTTGATTTAACAATATATAATAAATGGATATAATTTGCATGTTATCACCCCCAAACCTAGATTCTAGTTACATTCCCCCAAACGTCCAACACCTCATTAACTTTCTAAAACCCCAATTGTCTTACTTGCTAGTTAATGCTTGCTTTTAAACTATTTTCTAGTTAGTTACCTTGTTCTTGATTTCTATCTCTTTCTAGAGTAATTGGTCTACCTTTGTCCTTGCTTCTGCTAATCTTAGCTTGTTAGTGTTAGTCTTAGTCTCTTGCTTGCCTTAGTTGTTAACTGCTAGTCTAGTATAGTATTAGATCTCACCTTTCTCTTCTTCTTTAAGTTGTTCTCTATCCCACTTACTTAGTTGCATTTCTTGCTACAATAAATTAATTTGTCACAGTTACTTTAGGCTTTTTCTTGCTTTCGCTTAATTACTTGATCAACATTAGTTTAACAAACAAACCCCAATCAAATCCTAAGAACCCTAGAATCTGATTAAGGAACCTAGCGAATCTAACTAAGCGCTAATGCCCCCTCTCTTCCTCAAGATCGACCCCTATCTTTCCTCTTGCCTATACTATAATACTATCATGTGCGCTTATGGCTAACATGTGCTAGTTTTGTGAGTGTGCCTTTGGGCCTTATAAATATTGAAAGATCCCTATTTTGTGCATCATGCACAACCAATAAAATTTGGTTGGGTGAACCTTAAGTGAAAATGCATCATGGAGCAGGCAGGCGTTTGGGATGGAGTAGAGTCCAGAAGGCACTGATACGGTCGTCGAGACGAGGAGGCAAGTTTGGTTGTGGCAGTGTAGGCATGAGCCATTCCCTATAGGTGGCTAGCGCAGGAATGGAAGGTGATAGCGGCATTGGTGATTTATATGGAAAGTGGGATTCAGCAAAAACTACATGAAGGGAGATGAAAATTTTCTCGTGTTAGGGTGCACAAATATGTATGCTTTATGTCGATCATTGCACCCAAGCATGACATAGGTCAAAGACTTTGGAAAGAATTAGTGGGTGGTGGAATCTCATATGTAAGTGTAGTAATAGCAGCCAATGTTGCAAAGGGAGTAGTCAGGGTGTTGGCCATAACATGTTCTGGAATGATGTGATGATGACGTTTGACCATGTCATTTTGTTGCGATGTGCCAAGGTACAATGGTGGAACTAGATGCCTTGTGGGCAAGGTGAGTGTGCATGTTGTTGTTGTCGAACTTGTTGTCGTTGTTGCATTGGAGAGTATGTAACATACCATCAAAATGGTGGGAGAAATATTTCTCAAACTAACAATATTGACTAAAGAAGTCCAATTTGCATTAAGTGGAATAATCCAAATGTAGCAAGTGCAATCATTTAAAATTTTCTCATAATAACAAAAATTAGGAACATAAGGAACTGGTGCAGGCCCCAAAGATCACAATAGAAAATTTTAAATGGTGCATAGGAATGTGCATTGACTGACAAAAAAGGTAAGTGATATTGTTTGCTAAGTTAGAAACTCTCACAGATGGAATGTGGAGTCTACTATTTATTTACTTGAAGAATTCATTGATAAGTGGTGTACGTACGTAGGCTGGGGTGGCCCGACCTATGTAGCCATACCTCATCGGATATCACCCCTGCATTTGCCCCAAGAAACCACCTGTTGGGAGGGAAGATGTTTCAGGAGAAGCTCGTCAGATAAAAATTCAAAGGATTATGGTGAGTTTCGAGTAAGTTTGCCAATGGATTAAATGTTGATGGTGAGGTTGGGGACGGTGAGAACACTAGAGGGGTAGAATGAGAAGTGATCGAGTATGGGAATCTGAGCATTTCCCACGTGTGTGATTGGGAGACAAGATCCATTAACAATTACGACTGTGTCTCTATTGGTGTAAGACAAGGGGGGGATGTAACATACCTGCATCAAGAGTCATGTGTGCATGAGCTCCTGTATCAGCCAACCAATCTCCATGTTTATGGGGGTCATCCTGGAGGTGGTGGGTGTTGAGTGATGCTAGTGTGTCATTGGCCTGGTAAGCATGGTCATAAATGGATGGGAAACTCAAGGCATTATGTTGTAGGCTATCACAAATTTGTGATGTTGATGGGATGGTTAGCATGGGGAGAAGACCAGAACGATATCCGGTTTGCTAGTTGTGGGGATGAAAATCACGACCACTTGAATGAAAGGAGGAGTTTGGAGGGCATGATGTTGGATTGGATGAAGGATGTGGGTTTGGAGCATATGTGAAGTTAGTTGATTGAAATGTAGGATGGGATTGGTTTGAGGAATGGTCGTGTCCCCTACGACTGTCTCAGCCACACTGGGCAGTAAAGGCATACATGGTTGCAATTGATGTGGTGGATGGATGATGAGTTTTGAAGCTAAGGAGTTGTGGTAGAAGAGATTCAAAGGTGGGAACAGGAGGTTTGAGCATAGAGGTGGTGAAGGTTATATAGTGAGGAATGAGGCTATTTAGAGATGAAAGACCTTTGCATGGTTGGCCAGAGGTTTGTCCATCGGTGCAAGTGTGCACAAATAGATTTAATTTGATAATGTGTATGGAGGTCGGTGGTTGGAGATTTTGTAGCTATTGGAGTTGTTGAAGAAGAAGAAACTATCACTTAGCTGATGCTTGGGTGTGGGCAGTGTGGAGGACCGTCCACACTTCAAATGTCGTTACTAGGCCTACAAATTTTGTCAAGCGGATTTCCTGCTTAGGAGCCATTTGCGGACCAGTTGGTTTGTTCGTCACCAAGCGTCGAGGTTGTCGCTAGAAGCATCCGGTGACGAGATGGTGACATCGAGAAATCATGTGAGGTCATGGTTGTTCATGAGATCCGGGATTTGGGAGCACCATAGAAGGTAGTGCTCCCGTGTTAGATCTAGCAAGACGAAGTTGGAAATGTTTAGAGTGGAGGGATACGGGTAGGGAGAGGTCAATTGGTTTGATGTGTTTGAGGCATTGGCAGAAGCATTTTGACTATTTGATGATGAGATGGCTTTGGATCAGAGACACTCTCATACCATGCAAGAACTATGTTGCAACCTAATGATTCAAAAGTCAATGATGTTCATTTTATTGAGAGCGCGGTAGTCTTTATACAAACAGTTAAATTGGAAGATATTTACAATAGTTTGTTACACGTGTTCATGTTGTTGCGAGAGATTGTTGCGGAGGTGTGCTGGTTCTTGAACCTGCATATATATAGCTGACGAGGTAAACTCGGCTAAGAATGACGTGTCCATGTATGTTGTTAATAATTTGAACATTCTGAATAATTTGGGCTTCGATAGGGGGGGAAGATTGATGACTAGGTTGAAGTGTCGCCCCGGTGCAACCAGGCATATACATGTTCTTGATCTATGGAGACTGTTGGTAATTTCATCAGAATTTGCACTTTGAGGATCATGAGTGGGTGTTTCAAGGGATAGCATGCCCCCAGCCTATATGCACATGCGTCAGGTCCTGAGTTCTTAGGATGGAGGGCGAAGGGAGGAGGGGATACTCATTTACACGTCGTCTGTCGTTTCCTTTTTTTTGTCTTAATTTACGTACCAATATTGAACCTATCCTGCTCAAGAATTGATACCCTATTAGGACGTAGCATCGCACGCCAGTTGGTGTGGTATGTGGGTGACTGACGCCGTGCATATGTAGACTGACTTAGAAAGGGTTCTGTGTCGTGTCGGTCAACTCCTGGTTGGTAGCTTCAGTCCGATTCGGACTGCGTCTGCGTGGCCACCTTCCACGGTGACTGCGGGAGTCCGTTGACACCCTCGGCAGTCTATTACGATGTACAAAGGGAAAAAAACAGATGAAGAAGCAAAAAGTCAAAGTATTTTGCCGCTAGCGCTAGAGAAACGGATCTGGACGAGAAAAAGTGACTCCAAGCATGTGTTGTTATCACAACTGAATGGCCGTGATTTGCGTAGTAGCCAAGCTCCCGTCCCTCCTACTCATCCTCCAACATCTCTCTCCCTTAGATTTCCTATCAAATCACATGCGCCAGCGCAACAAGGTTGAAAGAAGAGTGGCATGCATGGCACGGTTGACAACAAGCCATAGGCATTCTAAACTTTTTCCGTGGTTCATCCTCTCCGTGAGCGACTGACACCTCCACCGCAATGGCATACACTTATTACAGCGTAGTGCTTTCATCGTCAGCGTGCTCGAAGTCAGTCGAATGAATTATTGTAATTTTTTAGAGGTTTGTTGGACTGTATGGTTGTCGTTAAACTTATAAATCCAAAGTTGTTAGGTTATGAAAAAAAATTGTTTCAGATTTTATCTTGACAATCCAAGTAGTTTGGAGTCAGATATACGAACAGAAAAATTGAATACCATTAGCTTCGGCCACCTCCGGATTTGATTACATTAGGTGTGATAAGAAAAGTTGTTACTACTAGCTTTAGGATTTTAACAGATCTAGGTGGGTCAAGGTTGATAATTATTTGTGTATGGATCAGTCTTATATTCTAAATTTAATAATCCAGATTGGATATTGGATTTGGAGAAAATAATTGAAATCCCGTTTGAAAAAATCAGATCGGCAATTACCATGAATCGGGAATTTGTTGCTCCTGCGAGACCTACCGTACTTGTAATCTGGAGTTAGAATGTGTATGTATATGATATGTTTCTGACATTCATCGTCCACCCACTAGCCACGGCGGGTGGATTCACTCGTAACAAACAAGAGTTTCAGTCATGACTCATGAGGTGTGTTTTCTTTTTTTCAGGATGTGCTAGGCATCATATCATCTCTCTAATACTCAAAAGGCCAAAAAACCTAAATGGCACATTTGCCATATTTAATGCCCTAAATGGCTCGTTCTTGAACTTATTGTCCAAAATAACACTTTTGCAGAGCAATGCGTCACCTTCCAGGACGCATTTCTCTCCCGCAAGCCAATGCGTCTCAAAAGCAAACGCATTGGTCCCACAAGAGGGCAATGCGTCCCAAACCAGGACGCATTGTCCTCTTGTGGGACCAATGCGTTTTTTTCTGTGACGTATTGCACCAATGAGTCTCAGTCGGGGATGCATTGTTGCAATACGTCTCCATGCAGGACACATTATACCAATGCGTCCTCATGCATGACGTATTGCACCAATGCGTTGCACCAATACGTCCCCATACAGGACGTATTATTTTTTTTTCAAATATTTTTGCAGTCACTGATATTCTTTTATGGTTATTGATATGTATATTAACAATATTGATTATATTTATATATTTACAAATCGTTCACTTGTATTTGGATGTCTATAATATACCCAATTATTATAAATTTGTCAATTTCAATAGCTCGTAACATGCATATGGAATATATAAGTGGTATTGCAACCAACATTAGTTGGTTCCTAATTGATTATATAATAAGAACTTAATCCAAAAAAATGAGATAGCAATTAAAAACAAGATTAAAACATGAACCAACATGATGAGAAAATAATACACAACACACAACAGAACAATATAATAGATCTAGAATGAACCAATGTGATATCATAATATGATAGATCACATACAATAGATGCCTTCACAAAGGTATACATACAACACAATACAATATATAAAAAACTAAGTATGTCCTCTTCTCCCACGATGTCCTCGCCTACCTCCCTTTACATCTGGCTCCTTTGTACCAATGTCATCTGGAGACGCCTGAACTTGGGACAACTGCGTAGGAGGATGTTGGCGAGCATCAGGGTAGAAATGAAAAGGTGGAGGTGGGGTGAGGGGTCTCTGAAAACCAGGATATGATGCATCAAGTGGGGTGCATGCTGAGAAATCAAACGGAATATGTGAATATGTGGCATAAGGTGGTGGTCGGCTCTCATGAATAACTAGTGGTGGGAATGGAGTGTATATAACAGAAGAAGAACTTGCTCCATGGTAGGATGTTGGTTGAGGTGGGGTGATGAATGAAGAATAAGAACCAGCTCCTCCAAAGTATGGGCTCGTATGTCCCCATCCCATGAACTGAGAAGTGGGAGTGAGCTCGGGAGCAATAAGTACATGGGTAGGAGTAGGAGTAGTAGTAGGAGTAGGAGTAGGAGTAGGAGTAGTAGTAGGAGTAGGAGTAGGAGTAGGAGTGGGCTCAGGGGCTGTGGTATGAGTGGGTATGAGATCCCATGGCCGAGCATAGTCGGGAAGACTGTCAAAATAAGCCCCATGTATGATATAGATGTTGTCTCTGATCTGTGTAGGGGCGTTCTCTAAAGCCGCTCGGATCGCCACCTGTGTTTGCACCTGTAAAACAAAGTATGTACACATAATAAAGACCAATTACATATATTACAAATAATAATGATAAAAATAACAGTTTGTAAAAGAAATAATAATGATACTCACAAATTCTTGCTGACAATAACTTTACGGGTAGTATATGGCCGGAGGCATAGATGGAGGAGGCACAATGTATTGAGGATGATACCATGTGTAGTGAACCTGAGGATTGAAGACGGTATCGGTTGGTGGAGCGGGAACAAAACTCTCACGTCTATTGTTCCAAAGTTGCACCTCTCGCCTATAATGAAGCAGCCAATCCTCAGCCGCATGAGCCCTCCCATCAATCCGGCTAAGCTGCGGCAACTCAAGAGTAGGTTGTATTTGAATAAAGCTGAACTATCCAAGTACTCGATCGGGGAAGTGTCACTCCACTATTGTGTAGCACAGCAAAGGCACTTGTGCCAACCAAACATCACCACCCTCTATACAAATGACAGGAAATCTCTCAAGAACATCAGCAGTGTAAGGAGTCAACTCTATCTGTTATTCATATAGACAACATATATAATATAAAATGGAGTAAATTGCAAATAAATAAAACATATATCATACAATATGTTAGTATAATTAAGTAAGTTATACCTGTGAGGGAAAATCTGGTCAAATGTTGAATCATAAAATTGGATTGTTCTCCTGATAGTGTCACTCCGTTGGACATATGTAGGCCACCTATTAAATTGACAAACTATATTTAGATAAACACTACATAATGTATGGACAAATATAAAAATTAATTGTGTAGATCTTTACCTGTAACCCAAGGGACCATCTTCTGGCCACTCCTCCCATTGCATAACAATTGAACCTGGGCGTCCAATTCCCAACCTCTCCCAACACCACAGCTGCAATAGACAGACACAACCTGACAGATGGGCAGTTCTCCTGGACCGGGTGGTAGCCTTATACAACTCCCTATATAAGTAAGCTAAAGTTGCAACACCCCAAGATAGAGTGTCACAACGTACAAAATCAGACACAAGAGGGAGGTACCTAACATGCACTCTATCCCCGGTACTATCTGGGATAAGGTAACTATCTAAGAAGTATAGGAGATATGCCCTGGGGTACCTTGTCCTCAGTTCTAGTTGTTGCTCTTCATCACCCACGGTCAGATCCATATCACTGAAGTTGTCACGCAGCCAAATCAAGGAGATATGCCCCTTAGACATCCCATCTGGTGCATCTCCTAAGAAATTCTCACAAAGGTGAGACCAAGAAGAAAACTGCCCCTCATTTACACCTATAGGATAAGAAACTATAACAGGTGGGCCATCAATCCTAAGACCTAGAAGCACTGCAACATCCTGAAGTGTTACAGTCATCTCAAATGGGGGAAATCTAAAAGTGTTGCCGGTATTGTCCCATCAATTAACTAATGCAGTGATTAAAGTGGGGTCGAGGTGGATAGAGGGTAGCCTATGAACAAGCCCAAAACCAGCCATGTAAATATTTTCTAAAACATCTAGGTCAGTAATATGCCATTGTGCCAACATGATGTGGTGCTGGGAGAGTCGGAAGGTTGCTTGTCTATGAGCCATATCTATGAAAAGTACAAATATTACATTAAATAAAAAGTGCAAATATTGTACAACATATAAGTTTGTCAAGATTCTTCATTACATAAGATGAAATTAATTCAAATACATGAACTACCAAACAATATTAAAATACAACATGAACTACTAAAAGAGAAATATTACAATAATTAGTTATTGCATTTGATTCAATATCTCATCTAGAGGTTCATAAAATGGCCACATTTGATGTACAACTCGATGTATCTCTGGATGTGATACGGCTAACTGGTTTTTAACTTGTTCATTGATTGGCATTGCTTTTTGTTTAGTGTGATCCCAATACCAACCAGGTAGCTCAAGAAGTTCTTCATACATGTAAAACATTTGCTTTAAAAATTGTCAATGAAATTTTGCTTGTTCTTTTGTCACTATAAATCCTAACTTGTTGTACAAAAATCGGGTACGTCATTCCAGTCCTCATCCAATAGAGTTTGATGAGTCATTTTTACCTGCAGGTACTTTGTAGCTATTATTTGGATTAACTCTACCGACATGTGAAATGTCCATGTCCTTCGATGAGCCATCTATAATAAAACCCATTATAAATTCATTCTTTTAGTGAAATTGCAAACATTACATTACATGATTAAATTATAAATATTACATGACTTGGGTAAATTGAAATTGCAAACATTACATTACGTGATTAAATTAAAATTGCAAACATTACATGACTTGAACAAACTAAAATTGCAAACATTGCATGCCTTGAGTAAATTGAAATAGCAAACATTACATGACCAGACATCATATTACATTAGGATAAGTGCGTCTATTATGGCCCCTTCTGCCACACTTATGACAGTGATATGTATACTGATTTGGATCAACATCCATAGTTGAAGGCCTTCTCTTTTTCTTTGGTCTTCCAGCTTGCCTTTGTTTTGCTAGGGGTAATAAGGGATAAATACCTCTACTTTCATCAAATTGAGGCCAATACCTTTTTTCGAGAATACCATGAAATTCAGTTATGTATGCGTTTAGATAAGCCTCATTTGTATAATATGCGCTCACAAGTGCATCAAGATCCCAATTGACAGAGTCTGCAGCTACCCAAACATGAGAACATGGATAATGCCATTGTTGTGGAAAACCACAACTGCATTGACCGCCACCATTTGGACGTACTATTACTTAAAATCTATGTCCATCCATGTCACTAACAAGACATTCATCATTGTTCACATGGATGTGTATTGTCAGTTTTTTTGCATCCTCTCGAACATTATAAAGCTTATCATCAACCCTCAAGGCCCATTTCAGTCCATCTTGTGCACGTTTATTTGCGAGATTACGCCTCTCCAGCCACATTGTCACAGAGCGATAGTATGTGGAAACAATTAACGCATGTATTGGCAAACCTCTAACACATTTTAAGACTCCATTACACCCTTCAACATGATTTCTAGTCAATCATGCATACTTGCAAATTCTGTCATATGCGAGAGACCAAAGTACTGGATTTTGGCCTAATAAATACGCCTTCGTTGCTGGTTCTATGGTTTCCATAACAGTCATATGACGATTATTTGAGCGTAATGTACGATACTAGACATTCTTTTGTATCGACCATTTTTGGAGCGTCTCAACTAGTACAACTTTAGATGCAAATAAAGAAACCTCATATATAATAGTGTTGGAAGGATTGTAATTGAGACGGAATTCATGACGAAAATCTTCCACCCAGTCATCATCTTGAAAAGCTTCATAGTTAGAATCAATGTGTTCATGTTGGGGACATTGGTTGTCAAATATGGATGGAATACAACTCAATGTTGCAATAGAGTCAGGGAATGGATGTGTGTGCTCATCATCGGTTTCAGTCAATGACTCATCCTCAGGTGGTTCAATATTATTACCACCTTCAATATCACTATTGTTATCACCTTTGTGATCACTATCATTATCACCTTCATGATCACTATTATTATCTCCCTCGTCAACCTCAACACCAACATTCTCAATAGTAGGATTTTGAGAGAAGTGAGGTGGTTGACTCCATTCAGTAGTTAAATAACTTTGAGAGAATTGAGGTGGTTGACTCCATTCAACAGTTAAATGACTTTGAGAGAATTGAGGTGGTTGACTCCATAAATGATTGTGAGGGAATAGAGATTGAAATTGATTCAATAGACCCATGAAACAAGGTTGTTGGTGGATAGATGTTTTTTCAAGAAACACATCAATATAGGCATCAGCTGAAAGTGATAACAAGGTTCTATATGCATCATCATCATCAACTTGTACGAGCATATGATTTTCTCCAGGAAAAAGATAGGATATTTTGATAGAGAAGTGGTTGGGATTGATGTCAAGTGTTGTATAGATATATGATTTTAGTTCAGATAAGGTATTAATAAGTGAAATGTTTATGGGTCTAACAGATTGACTAGAATAAGACCCATCAGAGAGAAATTGACCATCATATCGCATCTTGACAATTCGTGAATTTGAACTACATGCTATGTTCCTATCATTGTAAAATAATAATTCATATTTTAGAACATTATATTAACATGAATTAATATTTTAGAACAGTGACATCATTTTTAAAAGAGTAGTTAATATTTTAGAACAATAATTTTGAATTTAGAATTAAATTTATTTTACTATTTTTTATATAACATTAACTTTTTAGAACAACAATTCTACTATTTTTTTAGTAACATTAACATTTCTATTCAACAACAATTTTGTTATTTTTACAGATCTAGGTGGGTCAAGGTTGATAATTATTTGTGTATGGATCAGTCTTATATTCTAAATTTAATAATCCAGATTGGATATTGGATTTGGAGAAAATAATTGAAATCTAAGACGGACAAATCTAGATTTGACCGTTTGAAAAAATCAGATCGGCAATTATCAGGAATCGGGAATTTGATGCTCCTGCGAGACCTACCACACTTGTAATCTGGAGTTAGAATGTGTCTATATACGATATGTTTCTGGCATTCATCGTCCACCCACTAGCCACGGCGGGTGGATTCACTCGGAACTGACAAGAGTTTACTCATGAGGTGTTTTTTTTTTTTCAGGATGTGCTAGGCATCATATCAACCGTCTAATACTCTAAAATTCCAAACCGCGTACATATCTCTTAGAACAACTTTGATGTTGTTCAAAAAGATTGAGAAAAAGCCCCCTCACGATTAGAGCCGGATTTATCGGAATCTAGTAATCAACTGATGTATGTATGTATGTATATGTTGAATGGAGAGCCCAACTGGTAACGGTGAGGCGGCCATGCCATGCCATGCCACATCCATCCATCCAGCACAGCTAGTCTCATGTGTACCAACCAACCAATTCAATGCATGTGACCCTCCTTTCCTAACTGCCGCATGCTGAAGCTGCATGCTAACTGCTGCATATAGGCCTCCCCTTGATCGATTTGCCAAGTCCATACGACGACTATTATATACATCATAATGATCAGTAAAGTTCACGATTAAGGAGTAATAGCACATAAACAAACGTTACCGCTAAGGGTTAATTTCCAAGTTTCCAACTAATGAGAGAAGCGAAACAAAGACTTCCTGAAGATAGTCAGATCACTAGTAGATATTTGGCTTGTCCAGGTTCCGAATTTCATTGAATAATAATAGAACTGCGTCACCAAGGAGCATGTGGGATGATACCATGTGCCATTAAGATCGCTGGATCACTGCTCTGCATATCATGTGGCTTTCCTTCATATATTCTGCACAAGCAGGAAGGATTTATGTACACTCATAAAGTGAATACAGAAAGGTCGTTTTAAACACGAGCTGAGTGCAAATGGCGCCGAATGTCAGTACTGTCATTGATACCTGCTGCTAAAATGTTACACGGATGGACAGACGACAGACGGATCACCAAATTAAGGGTTTATATCTATGACATGGCCGATCCACAATATTATCTTTTTGACACACTCATGCCATCATTTTGCTTCTGTTGCAGCTAAAGAAAAAGGAGCAACCATGTTTTATGAACAGTATACATGTACTTGAGCTTCGAGGCCTGGCCTCTGGAACCATCACGATGCGCATTAATTGCCCTATCCCCAAAACTTTTTTCTTTCTCGGCAGTTCTTGTCCTTGTAGGTCTGACTTTGACTATTGACTCTGTTCTGTCATTAGTCAGACATTATTTTGCTTCTCTGAATGAGGAGTCAAAATGTGCCTCCCCTGACTTCAAAGAAGAGAGTCCAAGAGTTTCGGTATTGTGCCTTTTATGTAAAGATTTTTTGACCCGGCATCTATTGATATTGAAGGATAGATAGAATAAAGATACATCAAAGAGTCCTAAATTAGACCGATGTACTTGCAACTAGCACAGACCGCAAAATAGTAACTATACTGTTGCGAGTCCACCGGTCTCATTATAGAGAGCCTTAGCTTCCCACTTAGATAAACCCTAATGTATAGTATTGTCACCATAGTATTATGCGAGATAGATGTTTTTATTCTGAAATAATAACCGAAACAATGTCATTTTAAAATTAAGTTTTTCAAAGAGATTCTTTTATGTATGAATATATTGAATATTTATACACATTTACTCTTATCAGTAAATGTGTCTAAATACTTAGCGCATTCATGATGTGGCACTTGAGCGAACCTAAATGTGTAATATATTCAACGGTCAGACATATTTGTCCCAATTTCTGCATTCTAAAATGTATTATGCAAAATAAAGTATATCACAGGTGATATACAAAACATTGGGTCACAATCAAATGTAGTCAGACTGTGCTCACCGCTAAGCCTCTAGTTGGTTTGGGACTAGGATGGGATTAGTCCTTCTCTTTTTTTTCTATGTCGGCCTAATCTGGTCGGAGAAGTGAAGATCGTTGTTTGGATGAAAGTTTCAGAACAGCTTCATTTCGAGATTTCATAACCCCCAAATCCGGACCAACTCGGTCCCAATCTGGGCACGATTATGAATCCTAACCAGGTTAGTAGAGGACAGTCGCCCCTCTCCTCTTTGTCGAACCTCTCCCTCACCCTACTATTCTCGCCCCTCACCCCAGACCCCTCCCTCTCTCAGTTATCATCTCGTCTCCTCTCGCGTAACTCCTATTCTTGCCATTGTGTTAGACGCGGATTGAATTCTCGCCAATGCCCTTCCGACTACATGTCGAATCCAACTATCAAAGCAAGAAATAATGGGTAAAGGGGCTAGGAAATAGGTCAATGATGCAACGCTCGATCTAGGGTTTCTTAGCTACAACTCCAACATGGGTTCACCAACAAAATCTGTGTTTAGGCAGCAAAAATTTAGGTCAGTCATGTCCATTCTCATCACCTTTCTTGACCCGTGTTATACCTTTCTCAATGGGTGCTCTGACCGCCTTCTTCTGCTCCATTGTGTTGTCTTGTCAAGCAATAGAAGTATGAGAAACCCTAGGCAGCACAAGCAGCGTGCGACAACCTTTAAATCGATGGCCTTGTTGCTTGAGCAGCTCCCGGTCCAGTTATGTATCCTCCACTGTGTATTCACAGAACTTGTATCTATTGATCCAGTGTATTCTAAGCTAACCTCATTTATGAAGAGGTATGCAACCATCCATTTGTTTCATTGTTAGATTCCTTTCATCCCAGTTGTATACTAACTGGATTCTTTTTTCTTGTTTTCTTTCTTCTCCGGCTGGAATCATTTGTGGTGGAATTGGTGGTGGTTCCTCCCTCCTTGCCAATAGGTATTTTCCATCTATGCTAACATCCTAACCTTGCATTTATCTTGCTTCATGGTTTGTTTGTTGCATGTTATTCTAGTTAAAAAATACCAGTATGCATCTCCTTATTGGATAAACAATAATGTTGTAGGTATTTGTAATAGACGGGCTCGATACTAGTTAAATAAATGTTGTAGGTCTTCCTTATACATAGATGGATTCATGTATTGTGTTACACTCTTGTATTACACCCTGATGAACACTGATTTTGGTTCATGTAATCTTGAACTTGTTACCCTCTACTGAATGCTTATTTCTATGTGGGAACAACACCACAATCTTATTTTTATGTTAGAAATACATTGATACATAGCTACAACTCCTTGTCCTAAATACTATAGAGATCAATGACTACTAGTGTGGTTTTGTTCCTATTTGATTTTTTTTACTATTACTGTTAATAAGAAACATCAATTGAGTTAATTAATATATAAACTAGGATAGTGCTTTATCTCATCCACAAACTGAAGACTCTTTGGAGAACATGTTATTTCCAAATATCGCTCTGTTTACTTGAACATGAACCTATGTATGTATACACCTTAACTAATATGAGGATTAAGATGCTATTGTTAATTACATTAGTGCTTCAGTCGTGTTGATCATAGAAGTAACCTTAAATAAATAATAGTAATGCCTGACCTACTAAGTGGTGATTGCCTAATAATCAAACCAGATCTGATTTGCTTAGTTTAGAGATCCAAACCAACTCCCACTCATATGTTTCAAATTTAGTACATGTTAAATCTTGATCCTATGTTATTGTTAAGATTTTTCTAGTTGTCACTATTATAAATATAAAACACAACTAATTTTATTCTCTTTGGGAACACAAACATTATCTAACACAATAATCCATTGGTACATACTGCTTCATAATTTATAGGATAAAGATAACTTTCTACTAATGTTTTGAAATCTAGTCGTCATTTTAGACAAATACAAATGTCAAGTATTAACAGTGTGCATAGCTAAAATCACATATTTATGATGTACTTGTCATAAGCGGACTAAGTACTCCATCACCCTATCATATATGTACACAAATTCTTCATTTATGTCTGTCAAATAGTAAGTGACTATGATGTTATTGGATTTAGGGGTGGTTGAATACCTCAATGTATATTAACATAGATTTTACTTAAAACATATGACTTAATGGGAAGGGTCTACTTTTGATCAATTCACTAATAAGGGATTGGGGGGACATGTGAACCTAATGATTCAAGTTGAGTCATTCAACCCTAGTGTATATGAATTCAGAATCTGAGCATTAACGAACACTTCATGAAAATAAAATAGACTCTAACTAGGACAATCTTACTATAGATTCTCAATAGATAGAAGCAAAGAATTACCTAATGAGTGATTCTACTCTAGAGAAATTATGTTAAGTATTCATCTTGTTAATGTCATGACACACACTTTTCATTTCAAGAGAATGGATGGTTTTTATATTTTATACACAAATTATGTTTAAGGATTCATCTTATTCATATCGTGACATCAGAAGAGGTACTACTATAAAAAGTATATATTACAAAAGTTACATGCATGGTCGATAAAAAAACAATTCCAACATAAGACCAACCATACAACTACTAGAATTGTCACTATAGTCTTTGTAAAATTACATGAAACCTAGAAACATACTTGCCCCTTAGTAGTTGACTGACCATCCATTTTGTCGAGAACGTAGTCATTGTTACAAATACTTTCCAAATTTTGTAGTGCACAAACTAACTCAACTGATTAGAACATAAGATCCGTGCAACAAAAATCAGTAATGATGGAATATGAGCAACACTAGTAGCATGAGTAATTTCCTCATTCGCTACCAATATTGCTCGTAATTAGCATAGGAAGACACAAACCATATTCTTTCTCATTTTTCTTATCCAAAAATATTTTGAACTTTATTAGTGTTGAGATTGTTTAGTATTCTTTGATATACCTACTTCATTATTCCTCAATGCTGGAAAAAATATTACAGTTAATATAAAAATCTGACACCCATTTGGCATCCATTTCCCTAACCTTCTTCTTTGTGTTCCTTCAATGTAGGAATTCTCATCCTCTATGTTAGTTCTATGATTGTTTCATTTAAATGATTTGAAACCATTACTAATGTAGAACTAGTTGTAGATCCACCCATCCAGAATTAGTTATAGATCCACCGGCATTAGGATAGATAAATTTGGATTGAATATCAAGTTTAACGTACATAATGCATGGCATTGGGTGTTATGCATCCCATTAGTTACTCTTAATTAGTCAATCAATGTTAATTAGTAACCTGGTGGGGATACCTAGAATAAGGAAATCAACCTGACAATTATTGAAACTTTACAAATATTAGAGAGTTTGTTTATTGATGTTATTAAGTGTTTTACAATATGGGACCAAGTATGTCTTGACCCATTAGAGGTAGGTTGTGTCTATACACTTCCATGTTCTCCTATATATAGGAGAACAACTTATTCTATTCAATATATCAAATAGTCGTATGTTACTCTTGTACAACAAACATACTTGCATCACTACAGTTGACTAGCCATACATTTTGTCATGAATGTAGTCTTTTCTATCAATACTTTCCAATTTTATGCAGTGCACACACTAACTCAGATGACTAGGAAAAAATATACCCATGCAACAAAAGTCAGTAATGAAGGAACATGAGCAACATTTGTAGCACAAGTTATTGCCTCATTCTCTACTATTATTGCTAGTAATAGGTCCAACCCTTATTTCAACCTGAAATAACCACTTAAACTATTCAAATGTGATCGACTGCTAAAACTAATTTTGATGGCATTAGCTCTATTTAATATGTTTTCCCCATTTGCTATTTGATGTTAGTTTTATGTCATTTATTTGAATATGCCATGATATCTTATGAAGAGAGTGCATAGATACTTTGTTGAAAATGTGCAGTGTAGGATCTAAAATGTGCAGATTCTAAAAATGTTTGCCATAGTCGAATCTCCAATTTTGTATATACTGACCCATGGCCTGTGAGACCTGATAAATTTCACTAGGCTCATTTTTAATTGTGGTTTTATTTTATTTCTAGATTGGAGTGATCTAGTTTTTCCCCATGGATCAGAACCATCGGTGTTGTGATTTTTTGCTATCTATATTAAATTTGTGTATGTTAAACTTAGTAAACCTAACCCACATACATTGACATGTGCCCCATGTATTTGTGCAAATTGAATAGCAATTCCCATTCATGTACCAATGATGAATTTCATAGCAATTTTTACTTTATTATAATTTACATACATGTAATGTTGTTTGACATGGCTCTAAACCAGCATATAGTTAGAGCTAGCCATAGTAGCATTTGTTTTTCATTTGGTCCAATACTAGCCCACCCAGGTCTTAACCAACTACCTTTCTAGTTATTTTGATTTAAATTAGCATACTTTGAATGAATTCCAACTTAATTTAATGTAACGTATTGAAACACCATATCCAGTATGGCTTTTCTAGATATCATGCTTCATTTTATGTGGTCAAGGGAGTCCGATGAGGCACTAGTTGCTACATTGAGGAGGCGGTATGACATAGGCATATGTATAGATGGAAAATTTACTAGATAGGCTTGGAGGGAGATGCTCCATGAATGGTAAAATCGGGTGGGCAGGCCTGACATGATAGTGAAGCATGTCAAAACCTAATGGAAGAACCCGAAGAAGGAATTTGTTAAGCTAAAAAATGTGACCAGCCTTAATTGTGTTGGGTGGGATGAGACTAGGCACAAGCCAACATTGCCTAACACCCTAAAATGGAGGGAAACACTTAAGGTGTGTAAAACAATATGCCAACATAACATTCAAGTACTACATGTAGATGTATGTAAAATAGTACGCCAACATAACATTCAAGTACTACATGTAGATGTAACCTCCTAATTAACACTCTTTAATAATTAGGGAAACAAGGATTTAGATAAGTTTCGTAACTTCCCCTTCTACCATTACCATGATATAGAGTATTTGGGGGGGAAGAAGTATTGCTAGAGGCCACCATGCAATATCCTCAGTAGACATACACCTTCCATGAGACGTTATCTCTGAGGATGATGTTGTTGTTGACTTAGATGCATTTGATACTCCTATCAATAGATATAACAAAGGATTCATAGAGGATGATGGCTATTTTTGCATTCAAAGTGAGGGAGACAATGTCAGTATGGATAGCCAAGGTGTTGGGGCAAGGAATCCTAGTCACAAGCATAGGAAGTGAGCAGCACAGACACCTGAAAATTTTTCAATTTCTAATGAAGTGGTAAGTGAATTCACCCAGGTGTATGAAAAGGTGCATGAGCTAGACACCAGTGTGGTCATCCATGTTGTGGGAAAGGAGGAGTTTGCGACCATTTTTTCATATTTTAACAAAAATTTCCTAGATACTCCTATGCACATTTTTACAAGTCTTGTGAATGGCATGAAGGGAGAAAAAAATGCACTTTATACCTCAGTCTTTTCCATACCCCAGATAAACTTATGATATGGTTGTGTGACCTTTATTGTAGGTGCCAAGGCAGTTTTCTCCCCATGTGGGTCATTGTAATGCAGCCACCTAGCATGCCATCTTCTTATGTGCTGCATCGATATGGATTCTCTTCACAATCCCCATCTTTTCCATACCACACTACTGCCAATATGCATCCATGTGGCATATGTCCTATGATGATGCTGGCACAAGAGGTAATACTAGAGGATTTGCACCATATATGGTTTTTAGTGCACTATTTAATTGATTCGAATCACATTCCCCACCCATGTAATATTCAGTTTGGTTGATAGTACTATCAACGTTTTATGTGTAATATTTACTATGGTTGAAAACGTTACCTACATATATATTAAGTTTGGTAGTGAAGGGTGGCCTTCATAAATTTGGTTGCAAACAATATCCTTCACATGCTTTTGTGTATCAATATTTCATAATGTTTATAATTGCATGCACCCCATATAAACTTTGTCATTGTTTTGATTGTAACAAATATGGTTGGTAACAGTTATAGAGAAATACCAAAATTAGTAACAAACATTTTGGATATCATTTCTAGGCCAACAACCCTAACTTTTGACTTAATAGCATATTCCATCATTGAAAATTCTAGAGCATTTGATTGAACATTAAGAAATCCAATACCTAGTTCTATCAATATTAGGAGTGGGTATAAAAAGGTTTTAGAAATCATTAACAGACATCAATAGAGGGTGTATGATCTTTACAACATGCGGCCTCATACTTTTCTAGCCCTCGTGGCCAATATTGAGAGTTGTGGATTCATACAAGGTATTAGGGTTGTTGTACCAGTGGAGTTCGTCTGTTACTTTATATATATGGTTGGTCATGGTCATACAAATCATACTTTAGCAGAGGACAACATCCATTCTGGAAGGACCATAAGCAAAAAAAAATAACAAAGTTTTGGATGCAGTTAGTGCCTTGTGCTTGGAGTATGTCGTGTTGCCCACTACATCCACAAATATAAACCACCACATCTTAGACAACCCAAGGTTCTTCCACACTTCAAAGTACAAATATGCATGACACATTATATAAATGCCATATGGATATTTTGTCAGAAGAATTTGATACTATAATGACCCTGACTTGGGTTATGAGTTAACCCTATTTGTTTTGTCTAAGTAAGTTACTTAGAACTTTAATATAATCTACTAAGGTGTTTTGTTATCATGTGACACACTTATGCTTCAAGTTTGGTCCTGATTGAATGTTACTTGAGCAATGTTCCTTTGTTTTGGACCAAAGTGTAATTTACCCAAGATGAGGGGTTATATTGCAAAATGTCACATGTTGAATGTTCCTTAAGTGTTTTATCATCATAATAGATAGAATGATGCTAAGTGGTGGATTGTGGAAAGCCTAAATTCCAAGTTTGAAATTGTTTGAATAATGTTAGTACATTGTGTACCAATTTTGGTACAAATTATAATTTATCCAAAATGTAGGGTTGGTATGTAAATTACTACATCTAGAGTGTTCATACTTCCTCTATGCATCATTTAGAGGAGAGAGAAAGAATTATATACCATGTTTGAATCATTTATGAGTGGTAGTAGTCTTGGTGATGAAAAGACCAAGAAAGGGGTTGAATGGAAATCCTAATTTGAGCTTGTAATGAGTGTATCAGGTTGTAGTGTTAAATGGGAGTCCCTATCGGCCAAGGAGCCAAAGAGGAGACCCCCATATAGTGTTTTTAACTCTTTTTCTTTGAAAAAACGAGCTAAGCACCTCAATAAAACAATGGATATCATCTTGCAACTTTCCTTGGGAAAGGTTGCATTGAATTATGAATATAAAAATAATGTGAGTGGAAGTGGCTTGCCCTAGAAGATAACCAAAGGGGCCAACCCTTATCGCTTGCATTATCCTCAAGTTTTTTATTTTGCATTTAAAGATAAATATGTAATTCATGTAAGTACATGTGTCAATCCATGCATGGCCATGTGGCACCTACTAGTAGTAAGGTGATGACACCTCTTACACTCTCTCCCATGAACCTCAAGGATATATACCCTTCCTTTCACCTACTAGTCAATCTTTTCAACCCCTATCACTCTCTTACTCTTTGATATCGTGCTAATAAGCAAGGAGCAAGGAAGATCTCGAGTCATTAATCTTAGGTGAAGCCATGGTCATCTTCAACCTTGGTTCAAGCATGGATCTCAGTTGTGATTCTTTCCTTTCTTTTCTTCTTCACCAAGTTCTTATCTATGGTGATTCTTTTCTTATAGAGGATTTGTGAACAAGTCTTGAACCTTTGATAGTTCATCTTATACCTTGGGAACGTGGACCTTCGGATCTTGGAGCTTTGAAGTTGTTCTTGAGGTGGGTTATATAACTTGAACCCAATCATGTTATTATTCACCACCTATCTTGCTATACTAGATGGTTTACTTTCAATTCCGAGTTTTTCTTGAATACTTTATGAATCTATGAGTTCTAATAGTTGCCTAGATCTGTTATTCATGTACTAAAACACTTAGAACGAAGGTCTAGAGCTTCAAGATGATGGTATCATGATACAAACTGATATCGGGTTCAAGCACACAAGCAAGCACCTCTAACCCGATATGGTCATGTACATACATCACTAGCACGATATGCTTATGAATTTATACCTCTTTGCATGATATGGAAACGAAGTTCACATCTTGAACACGATAAGGTGTCAACCATATACCTTTTGCATGATATGAGGTCAAGCAAAGACCCTGTGTACGATATAGTGTCAAGTACACACCTCTAATTGATATGCTAATCCCTAATTTTTAGCAACCCAATATGGGTGAGACATACACACACCTCATGAACGATATGGTGATGAATATTCACTTCATGCATGATATGGGTATTTGGTATACACCCCTTGCACGATATGAGGTCAAGCATACACCTCTTTTCCCGATATGGTGGGAAGCGCACACACCTCTTTGCCCGATATGGTGTGAAGTATACACACACCTCTTTGCCTGATATGGTGTGAAGCACACACACACACCTCTTTGCCCGATATGGTGTGAAGCACACACACATGTCTTTACACGATATGGAGTGAATCACACACACACCTCTTTGCCCGATATGGTGTGAAGCACACACACCTCTTTGCCCGATATGGAAGCAACAATACACCTCTTGGGTGATATGGGTAGCAAGCATACACCTCTAAATCGATATGGTGTTGAGCACACACCTCTAAAATGATATGATGGGTAACCCAATACAGTAAGGTGCATACTACCTAATCTCAGTACTTGTATACCATGTCTAGGTATCCAACTATGGAAGGTAGGGTAAGTATGGAACTCTTAGATTGCTATATTTCTTATTACTCTGATCAAGCTATCATTTTGAGACAATCTAAAGAGCATAACGAAATTGAAAATATGGCATGAATGTTTCTGTCACATCCTAAGTGCAATAAATGGAATATGAGATTATCTTGGATCAACTTGTGATTATGAGAAAGTATAAAGTATAATTCTCATGATAAGTGAAAGGGAACAAGGAAGATGATCCTTGTTCAAATAAATAATATGTAAAGGATAATGATCTCTTCCATAATGTGAAAATGAGAAATGTGATAAAATCATAAAATGTTCATGAACATGTTAGATAATAACAAAGAAAAGAGTGATGACATGTAATCATCCTTATAATTCATGTGATGATGGCAAGGAACCTAGGATGAAACAAGAGTAAATGACTCATGAACAGTTGAAAGTTCATGTAATAATTAGAGAAGATGATAATCTCTTCTCTTTGATAAATAACCATGGGTGATGATGGTGTGATAAGAGGAATATGTTTCTTTGTGTTCGTTCCTTTTAGGGATATGGCAATCAAATTAATCTTATGACACTTGATGTGCATGAGTTAGAAGTGTTCTTGATGGGTACTTTGAAAAGTATCAGAGAGTCTTGAATTTTGGTTCCAAGACAAAGTTATATATGATAAGTAATGTCCCAAGATGAAAGAAAGATCCTATCATATGTTTGGTTTTGGTAATAACAACAAGAGATGGAAATGGTGGGGATGTGATTTGGTTTTGACACATGTGAGAGATACCAAGGTAAGGAATTCTAGTATCCAAGAAGTGTCAGGTGGTATGGGAAAGTGAGAACATTACTCCTAATAAGATGATTAATGTTTGTCTACTTAGAAGGGCCTACTTTGAGATCAGTCTAGTTATGTACCTATAGTATGGATGTCATATGTTAGGGGTTTATACTCTGAATAAACATGACATCAGCAAGGATGTATGAGTTGAAGAAATAGTTGTAAGATCATTTTGGGAAAATCTTATCAAGCTAAAAGTAATTCCTTAGAATATCCCTATCTATATATGTTGAGGCATCTTATACATAAAATCTAGAGATACCTCTGAGATAGTTCTTCTTTAATAAGTAGCCTTTCCTTATGACAAGAAAATAAATAACTAAAGGGATAGTTGGTACAAGTCATAAGAAAGTTTAGTGTTGTGTCAGCAGATTAGAGTGGTACAACAAATGTATGATAAGACTTGTAATCCCAAGTGGGTGACAGAACATAACTCTGGTCTTTCCTTGGGGGTGAAATGCTAAACTAGGTGAGGAGTATGGAAGACTCCCAAGGCCAAGAATCTTATCACATGAAATATGTAAGTCAATAAGGTTTGACACCTAAATTATTTGAAGTATGAATAGTACTTCTCTAACTTAGAAAGTGTTACCTGACACAGAATTGACCCTACAGTCATTAATGGAAAGGATAGTTTAGTATGTGTCATGTGTGACTAATCTTATGATGATATTTAATGATAGAACTTTGTGCTGGTCATAGTTCTATAGTGTCCCCGTGACATCAAGGAGACATGTGAAGGCTTGAAGATGTAATAAATGAATAATATATGTCTCCCTTTACCTGGGATTTCAGGGACGAAATCCTTTTTAGGGATTTATAACTTGTAATGACCCTGACTTGGGTTATGAGTTAACCCTATTTGTTTTATCTAAGTAAGTTTCTTAGAACTTTAATATAATCCTCAAGGTGTTTTTTATCATGTGAAACACTTATGTTTCAAGTTTGGTCCTGATTGAATGTTGTTTGAGCAATGTTCCTTTGTTTTGGACCAAAGTGTAATTTACTCCAGATGAGGGGTTATATTGCAAAATGTCAAATTTTGAATGTGCCTTAAGTGTTTTAGAATCATAAGAGAGATAATGATTCTAAGTGGTGGCTTGTGGAAAGCCTAAATTCCAAGTTTGAACTTGTTTGAATAATGCTAGTACCTTGTGCACCAATTTTGGTACAAATTGTAATTTACCCAAAATGTAGGGTTGATATGCCAATTACAACCTCTAGAGTGTTCCTAATTCCTCTATGTATCATTTATAGTAGAGATAATGAATTATATACCATGTTTGAATCATTTATGAGTGGTAGTATTCTTGGTGATAAAAAGACCAAGAAAGGGGTTGAATGGAAACCCTAATTTGAGCTTATATTGAGTGTATCTGGTTGTAGTGTTAAATGGGAGTCTCTATCGACCAAGGAGACAAGGTGTAGAGCCCCATATCATGTTGTTAACTCATTACCTTTGCAAAAACGAGCTAAGCACCTCAATAAAGCAATGGATATAGGCTTGCAACTTTCCTTGGGAAAGGTTGCATTCAATTGTGAATATAATAATAATGTGAGTGGAAGTGGCTTGCCCTAGAAGATAACCAAAGGGGTCGACCCTTATCCCTTGCATTATCCTCAAGTTTTTATTTTTCATGTAAAGATAAATATGGAATGAAAGCAAGTACATGTGGCAATCCATGCATGGCCATGTGGCACATACTAGTAGTAAGGTGATGACACCTCTTACATTCTCTCCCATGAACCTCAAGGATATATACCCTTCCTTTCACCTACTAGTCAATATTTTCGACCCCTATCACTATCTTACTATTTGATATCGTGCTAAGAAGCAAGGAGCAAGGAATATCTCGAGCCATTAAGCTTAGGTGAAGCCATGGTCATCTTCAACCTTGGTTCAAGCATGGATCTTAGTTGTGATTCTTTCCTTTCTTTTCTTCTTCACCAAGTTCTTATCTACGGTGATTCTTTGTTATAGAGGAGTTTTGAATGAGTATTGAACCTGTGATAGTTCATTTTCTACCTTGGGAACGTGAAGCTTTGGAGCTTGGAGCTTTGAAGTTGTTCTTGAGGCAGGTTATATAACTTGAACCCAATCATGTTATTATTCACCACCTATCTTGCTATACTAGATGGTTTACTTTCAATTCTGAGTTTTTCTTGAATACTTGATGAATCTATGAGTTCTAATAGTTTCCTAGATCTGTTATTCATGTACTAAAACAGTTATAACGAAGGTATAGAGCTTCAAGATGATGGTATCATGATACAAAGTGATATCGGGTTCAAGCACACAAGCAAGCACCTCTAACCCGATATGGTCATGTACATACATCACTAGCACGATATGCTTATGAGTTTATACCTCTTTGCGTGATATGGAAATGAAGTTCACATCTTAAACACGATAAGGTGTCAACCATATACCTTTTGCATGATATGAGGTCAAGCAAAGACCCCGTGTACGATATAGTGTCAAGTACACACCTCTAATTGATATGCTAAACCCTAATTTTTAGCAACCCGATATGAGTGACACATACACACACCTTGTTACACCCCGATCTCACAATTACAATTAATCATGAGATTATGATATAAAATTGAGGATTTATCGTAATACAAAGATCACCCTGAACTTTTTCTTCTTTTTCAAACTCTTTGTTTTCTTGCATTGAATCACATGAACAAATTTTACAAGAGAATTAAACCTTGATTACTCTAATATGATCTCAACATTAATGATACACATCCATACATTCATTCTATTTATCACACTTCCATGTACATATGACATGATAATCAAAAGCATTCTCTCTTATTAAGGAAACGAGGATACAAACATCATTTACAACTCTCTCACATTTATATAAGGACCTAGAGTGACAGGGACCGACTAAACTTAACTATACTCAGACTTAACTCTTGTGGTAGATCTAATCTGATGCGATGATATCTTCAATCCTCATAGTTTCCCTAAAAATTGTGAGTAAAGGGGTGAGCCTACTCGCTCAGTGAATGAGTACTTCAAAGAAACAGTCTAAAGCACTGATATAATTACAGATTTACTTTTGAGCAATTGATATCAATTATAACAGTAGTAAACTTTAAAGAGATTGATCATTGACAATCATAAATATGGCATGATACTCTAGATATCAACAATAGAAAATCAATATATGAGCATGCTTGATTAATTTCAAAGAGAACTAATAATTCAGAAACATACAAAGAATAATTGTTGGGAAACTGTACTCAAATCTTTCTTAGCCTTTCTTACTTATAAGAAACTCTTTAAACCTATATGAACATATTTTAGCTTATGCCCTGATCATATGCAGTGTACTCTACATATGAAGACTCTTAGTGAACTACGATCTCACCGTACAAGACTTAACTTAAAACCCGGGAAGCTAAGCCTAGAACTGAATCTGGGTCTGCTTGACTCGAACCGTCACGTCTGACTAAGGTGGCTAAACAACTGGTCTTTAACTGGACCTCTCCTTCTAGGCTGAGTACATAGGAGGAGGGTCTGAGATGCTCTGTGGACCTCATCTTGGTACCCTCTGTGGGTACCTTTGGGTTACCACTGGGATCAAACACTAATTGCAGCCGACTAGGGTTTATATTTTCTCAAACCCTAATTATACAAAGAGATAACATACTTGGGGTTCTCATTAGGTTTAACATATCATAATTGAGATATCATCATTAATTGTGTTTAATCAATTACCAATATAACTAAGCATGTAGTCATCCACATAAACCCTAACTTACCCATTAAGCTCAGATACGGTCATAACACACCTCATGAACGATATGGTGATGAATATGCACTTCATGCACGATATGGGGATGTGGTATACACCCCTTGAACGATATGAGGTCAAGCATACACCTCTTTGACCGATATGGTGTGAATAACACACACAACTCTTTCCCAATATGGTGTGAAGCATACACACACCTCTTTGCCCGATAAGGTGTGAAGTACACACACACCTCTTTGCCTGATATGGTGTGAAGCACACACACACCTCTTTGCCCGATATGGTGTGAAGCACACATACACCTCTTTTCCCGATATGGAAGAAAAAATACACCTCTTGGGTGATATGGGTATCAATCATACACTATAAACCAATATTGGGTTAAGCATACACCTCTAAACCGATATGGTGTTGAGAACACACCTTTAAAATGATATGATGGGTAACCCAATACACTAGATGACAAAAGTGGTAAGGTGGTTAATACTCTAGAACATGTGATGGCCAATACACTAAAGTATGGTGTGGCCAATATCTTCAAGTGTGGTGAGGATGTTACACCCTTGTAGGGTGAATGTGATACACCATATGATTGGTAAGGTTGATACCTTGATGGATAAGGGTATGAGGGATATGATGATGCCTAGTCTGATATACACCTAGACCAATACATGTGTTCAACTTGACATGCATGATTCATCCCAATACACCTTGTAAAGGTGAGGGAAAAACACTCTTAGGAGTGATGAGTGTAACTCCAAGTAATGGTCTTATTAATACCTTGATAGGTGAAACACCTAAAGTGGTTGATAATGGTCAACCCTATATCAACAATGCCTTAATCTGAGATAAGTCCATATCACTTCATGATAGTTGGGTAATGTAAGTGTGTGAATTATGGCCAATACACTACAGGATAAATGTGATGAGTGAGTGCATAAAGTATTAGGATGGGAAATATCCTAATACAAGATAAGTTGACGAACTTAAGTAAGTTAAAAGTGATGAGGGAAATAATACATCAAGGCATGATAAATATCACATCCAGCACCTCAAGGTTGATACACCTTCATGCACCTTAAACCCAATATACTTGCATAGGTAACACATGAAGTGTGTCATGTCAATTTTTACAATGAGATGTAATGAGTTTAATGCACTTTGATAAGTGTAGGATAACATACCTTGAGAAAGGGTTAAGCCAAGTTAGTAAAGTATGATGTAATCAATATCCTACTGAGGATGAGAAAAAAACTCATACTTTGTGTTGATAATCATTTAATGATAAATGATGATAATAAATAGGTATGGTTGAATACTTATGATATCAACATATGCTCCTAGAAGTGTGGAGCAATGGTTTAGGGCTTGGGTTGATAATATGAACTTGAAACCCTATCCGGCTATAAAGGGAAACCCTAATCCTAATGATAGGGAGGTTGTATTTCTCTTATTGCATAAACCTTGTGAGACATGTAAATACTTGTACAACAACTATAATGTTTATGTGGTATGATGACCTAAAAGATATTTGTTGCCTAGTGAGAGGTGACAAGATGTTTAATGAGCCTTGTGAGCCATGTTAAATACATGTACAACAAGTATAATGTTTATACAATCTGATACCTTAAAAGATAGTTGTTGCCTAGTGAGAGGTGATAAGATATTTAATGAACCATGTGATCTATGTCAAATACTTGTACCACAAGTGCGATGAATACCTTGGTCTGAGGACCTAGAGGTAATAGTTACCTATTACAGAGGTAACAATGTTCAGTGATGATCTAAGGGTTTGAATACCCAGCTCCAACAATTATGATGATGATGATGTGAAGGGATGTGAATTCCCAATATTGTAATAAGGGACTGAGATCCCGAGTGATATACATTCAAAATGTTACAAAGATCTTAAAAGAGATACACCCCTCTTTATAACATATGTTACAATTCATGTTTTGAAACTTGGTTGATGCTAAAACAATATTGTAATGTACCTAATTAATCAAGTGAAATATCATCATGTAGTTGCCCTGACCATAGATCCATTCAGTGTCAGAAGTTGCTGATGGTGAAATGAGTTTAACTCGGAGAGCATATTTTTGAATGCGGGGGTGAAGGACAAAGTATATCCATACGACCTAATGAAGAAATGATGTAGCACCTTCTTATTTTCCTGGGATGATGTGAATCTCTTGACCAAATGAGGAATTAATGTGTAAATCCTTCTTCATTATTATTATGTGTTGTTGGGATTGATGATAATATCCTCACCAGGTGAGGAATTGATGTATAATCTTCCTTTTCCTTATAAAGAGTACATGTTGTGACTGTAACTCTGTAGCGAAGATGCTGGTATACCCCGACATGCTATTTGCAGATGACACGAGATGTCTTTCCAGCAGATGACATGAGATGTCCTGCTAAGTGGTCTCATACTGACTGAGACAGGTGAAGTCTTAACAGCCGACTCTGCCATTGGCCTTATATGGTACCAATTTTGACTTACTAGTGGTCGGTTGGAGCATGAACGTTATACTTCATCTCCTCAGGGCATAAGTGTGATTTTAATAAGTAATCAGTCATGTAGCGTATTTGCATAAGGATCGAATACATAAGACATTGGTTGATGTACACTCCTTTTATACATCTTAGTTGGATAGATGTTATTCATGTTTTCTTAAATTCCTTGTAAAGATAATAGATGTTTTATTGCTCTACCATAGATAGATGCATTATTTTAAGAGAAGAGATTGCTCTGTTCTGCTTATAACAGTGATTAATCCTTCTTGTTAATATAAAAGAACATATTCTCAGTTTTATACTATTTAATTGTGATAATAATACTGTTGGTGGAGAGTTATATCTCTCGCTGGGACAATTGTCTCACCCCGTAGGATCCACATTTTTTTAGGTGGACGTGCATGTTGGGGGTAGAGATTGTATTGTAGAAGGAGAACACCAACATCAGGGACAACAGTTTTAGCTCAGATTGAGTATATTGCATGTTATGTCTTGTAGATAGAAGTCCTATGTGCCATCTCTGTACTCTCAGGTCCTTGGAGTCACTACGTAAAGGTTTTAAAAACAATTTGAGATTTTGGCCAGTATGGCTCGAGATTTTATGTTGCTTCAGTATATGTTTTGATAAAGCAACAGTTATATGTTATCCTCAAGATGAGATGGTACAATGTATGTACAATGTGAACCCTAATGTATATCAAGTTTCAGTTCTTTCAATAAGAGTTTCCTGGAAGAGGATCTCTTTGCAAAATGGTTTTAATTTTTAGTGATTTTGTTAATCTGCTTCTTATGGTTATTCTGCAATTATTTACTGGTGATGGCTTGATTTGATGTCGAGGCATCACAGATACGCTATTTTCAAGAGCCATTGGGGCAATTGACAGGACACACATTTTTTATGGTGAGTAGTGAAAAGCATAAGCATTACCAATATAGGAAAGAGTTTGTCTCACCGAATGTCATGAATTTTGTAGACTTTGACATGGATTTTATGTACACTTTGATGGTTTGGTATGGTTCCACAACAGAAATGAGGATTCTTCAGTCAGCTATGATGACCAGCAGTTTCAAAGAACTGCAAGGGAAGTACTACTTGGTCAATTCAGGGTATACTAAAATGTGTCTATTTCTTACCCCATATCACAACACATATTACCATATAGTTGACCACAGAAGTAATAGACCTGCATACAATAACAAGAAGGAGATTTCAACCATCTCCACACACAATTAAGGAATGTTTTTGAGAATGTATTTTGCGTGTTGAAGAGGAGGTTTGCTTACCGGAGAAAAGTCTTGATGTACCAAGTGCATTAGCAAACACATATAGTATTAGCATGTTATATCCTCCACAATTTCTTACCACACCAATGAGATGATGATGTTATAATGGAGGAAGTCTCGGAAGGAAGTCCAACGTCTGGTCTCCCTGACCATGGGTCGGACATGGGATCCCTCCAACAAGCAACCCAAGCAGATGCACAAGAGGGTGATGCGTTGAGTGAAGGATTATTCGATTTTACTTGGAAAACATTATGACTTGGGTTTGTACTTTGAATATATATATGTACTTTCCATGTTGTTTAAGTGCCACATCCTTTTAAAGTACAACTTTTGAATCAAAAGTTAGATTTCTGCTATACTTACTATGTTGTTGAAATAAAAGTCTCACATGATTTCTATTCTGCTTAGATTTTTTATACAATGGACAAAAAAATGCCATCATATCTGTGTGTCCTCCCATGCACTGTGAGAGTTAACACAGATACCACAGATACGGGTAATGGTCAATCCAAAGACAACATTCCCCAAATGCCATATTTTACATGTGGTAGGGGTCTGGATCAAACCAGTTGTCGTATGGTACTCCCTACTCAATGAGTTCAACATAAGATGCACATCTTATCTGCAATTAAGAATGCAATGATAGCACAACTTGTGTTTGCATGTAAAAATGCAAGCAATGGTCTACTTCATGTGAATTTGTGTGCTCTACGAGATTACACACCGATAGGCTATTAGCATAAATAAGTACCCTTAGAAGGAGAAGAGACTATCTTTGTGAGTGATTGCACCTCCCTACAGATAGTGGTTCCTCAACAAATGAAGAAGGATATAATATATCATGGCAGTAATGTACTTATAAAATCATTTATGTATGGTTTGAAATGCCTTTGTTGTTAAATGCATAATGTTTAATCTATGGAGGTTGACAAACCATTAATATCCTATTAATCAAGCTTAGTTTGATAGATATCCACTACAACAAATCTAGCCTAATTCGGCACTTATTATTGGCAATTTTGTTTAACAATGTCGGTATGGTCGTCTGCGCAAAGTCAGGGCTGTAAAACCCCGTCTCCGCAGGAAGCCACGCGCGGGAGAAGTCCACTGGCGCGACAGTGAAACAAGTATTTCTCTTCTAATTATTCATTATTTGTGAAACCGCTTCACCCACGCTCTCTGCCCCAATTTCCGCTCCCTCTCCCCCGCCGCTTTGGTCCTCATCCCACGCTGCTCGTCTGCTCCTCTTCTGTTGCCGCACTCGCAGGCATCGACTCCTCGCGCCTGCGAGACGTGCTTCTCATCTTCCTCTGCCACTCCTCTTCACGCTCTCTGCTCCAACTTCCGCTCCCTCTCCCCTGCCGCACTGCTCCTCATCCTGCAGTGCTCCTCTTGCATTTCCGCACTCACGCACGTCGGCTCCTCCCCCGACGGACTGCTTCTCGTCTTCCTCTGCCACTCCTCTTCCCCATAATTCCTCTATCACAGGCCGCTTCCCTTCCTGACTACCTTTCCCCCATATTCGAACCCTCTACCACATCTACGAGAAACCATCAGCTCAAAGCGACGGTCTCTGCATAATTGGTGGTCTTAAATTCCTCTATCGCACTCCTCTTCCCCTTAATTCCTCTATCGCAGGCCACTTCCCTTCCTGACTACCTTTCCCCCATATCTGAACCCTCTACCACATCTACGAGAAACCCTCGGCTCAAAGCGACGCTCAAAGCGACGGTCTCTACTTCCAAGGCATTGGAATCTGACATTCAATCAAATCACTAGAGTCTGGAGTCTACAATCCAAAGGAAGGACTATCCTTTGACTGATAGCCGGCCAAGGAGTCCTGAACATATAGTCGGTAAGTCCCAATATCTATACATACTGTAAATATGGGCATGGTTGCAACTACTTTATGAAAGTCACTCTCTATAAGTATATATTGTTGGTATGTATGCCCTGAGAGCCAATCATGGGATGATTGGTGGGATACATTAAGATTGATTTGATAAACATAAAAAGGCGAGCTTCCAATTCTTTCTGGTTCAGTCATATGAGATAGTGATAGAACAGATTGAATGTCTAGAGAATGACAGTACTCAATGACGTATGCCTTCAGGTTCATGACCTGAACGATGAGATCATACAGATGCTAATAGTTTGTACATTCTTGTTATGTCCCTAGTCGGATGTCATTGTGGAAGGTAGATAGACAACAATGACACATAAGACTAGATTGTGGTGTTGGTTGATGACAGAATCTCATTAGTCATGATATAGAGATATCAAACCAAACACATAGGTACTTGTTAGAGAACAAGGTACCGGACAGACCCACCGTGAGTTTGACACATGGAGCCATGAGATGGTAGTCACAGTCAGTACTCACAGTGATGGTGGTGAGTGTGATTCTTAGACCTGAAATCACTGCACTCAACACATGTCGTTGGGTACACTTTGACATCATCAAACGCAGTCCTGAAACATGGGTTGTTATAAAGGTGATGATTGGGTGGCTTTGACACATGGGGCTTTTGAGGGGCGAGTGATAGATATGGGATTTGTCCCTTCTGAGGGAGTTTGATATCCATGGCCACTTGATGAGTAGGATTGAGAAAGGCGTGCATGCATGTGTGAATCAGTATATGATACTGATGTCATACATATCTCTTCCAGTCTACTCTGAGATCAAGGAAATGAATGAACGTTGACAGGATGACTGTTCCATGCCTCGAGTTCATTCGGGATATCAGTGACAAAGGAATTATACATTCGTTGTAACACCATTCACGGATTGTAGGATGAAAGTTGTTCTCCAACTTTCTACTTTCACTTGGGTAGCACTGATGTGTGACTAGGCACCGCTCTTTGCTTGTGAAGTCATAAGTGTTATGGACTTTCACTGCCAACGTGAAATGGACCTGCAGGGTCACACACATAGGATTTAACCTGGAAGAGGAGTTTTGTCCACAAAGCAATGTTTAGATTGATTACTAAAGGAGTTTAGTAGTTCAATTAAACACTCAATCAGTCGATAGCTCAATATCGTATGGTTCAAGGTGTTGGATGCATTGATTGGAGTATCGGATTGATTGAAATCGCAATTGACTGATTTTGCCCAACCTGTTCTCCCAACCGATCGGTTCATGTGATGAACCGGTTGGCTGAGGTTGCTGAACCGATCGGCTGGAGTGTCCAGACCGATCGGCTCATGCCCAGGTTGAAACGACCGGTTCAAGGGTTGAACCGATCGGCTCAACTGGTGCAACCGACCAGTTGGGAAATTCATGTCGGAAAGAATTTTCCTTTGGTTTCAAATTGCCCAATTCGATTGGGAATAATATTGGTATTCGATACCAATTGGGAAAGAAACAAGGAAAGTCCTTTTGAGCCGGATTAGGACCATGAACCGATCGGTTCAGGGCACCAACCGATCGGTTGGAGTGCCCCAAACGATCGGCTCAGGTCCAACCAATCGGCTCAATGGCCGAACCGATCGGTTCAGTTGTGAACCGATCATTTCAGGTTGCGAACCGGTTGCTTTTTGTGGAAAATTCTCGAACCCTTCTACTCCTGCTTTAGTCCCGCATTGCCCGGGATGGATAACCCTGTCCCATGACTCTCCTATATATAGGGCTATTGGGGGCTTCTCAAAGTACATCTCAGTGCAAACAGTTGCTCTGTAAGTTGTCGTTCTCTCTGGTTTTGGTAACCGTGAGAGAGCCCGAGCAAGTGCTTCCCGCAAAAGGGAGGTGCAGCAAGGGAAGGACAACTGCAGTTGCAACAGGAGGCAGGAGAGCGTGTAGCGACTAGTACGTCAACAGGAGGGTGTGACTCCTTCCACTTCCTTGTGGGACAAAGAGAGTGGAGTTCCAGGTGGTCCGTGTGGACTACTACAGAGGCGGGAGGACACTGCCACTTAGGAGGACAACTGTCATCCGACAGTCCGGTTCGAGTAGGAGTTGTCAGTCCCGGTGCGACCAGGAGCTACACAGACACCGTCGAAGTCCGGAGTTGAAGACCGCGCATTGCGCGAGGTATTGTCGCCAAGCAAGCCTCGGGACAAGGTATGATTCCACAAACCATCCTTTCCTATTATATAGACGTTGACGCGTTTCCTCGGTATGGGTTGGGGAGAAATTTTTTTTGTTTCCACTGCCTTCTCTGTCTCCCTAATACCCAATAGTGGTATCAGAGCCACGTCAACTGCTCTATATTTTAGGAATATCGATATGATCGATTTTTGGTTTGTCGCCTTTATTTATTGCATACGATGCGAATAATATTGGCTTTATGCATGTCCAATCCTAAATCCACAAATCCCTAATTACATATATGATATGTATTTTTAATGCACTCGATGCGCGTCGCCCTTAAACGAGTTTTGTGGTGGATGTGTGTAGCGTGATTATGGCCTATAAACCCCTATCTGTGATTGGTTGTGTGTGGTTGCTTGCATCTCGGTCTGCGCACCGATCTTCCCTCTCTTATTCCTGATGTAACTCGAAATAATTTGAGATTCTTTCCTACCTTTGCTCCCCCCCGAATGTAACTCGGGGTTTCCCTTTTTAAAGCAATGTAATAAATAGAATAGGATTTTATTTCCTGTTATGTCAAAGACCGGCGGACATCAAGACGACTGCTCAGACGATCGGTTCAAGGCGTGAACCGATCGGTTGACCTTCCAGACGGTCGGTTCAAGGAGTGAACCGATCGGTTGATGACCGGTTCGAGGAGCGAGACGAGCGGGTGGCGGACATGACGAGATGCACGACGACCAGGCGAACCGATCGGCTGGTGGCACCCAGACAACCAGCTGGAGAGTACAGATCATTCATGTGATGAGTTGATCAACTCGGATGGCAAGGCACAGAGTTCATCTTGTACAGGTTGCATGTGATGTTGACCTAGATGACCGTGATTCCTCTTGGCTCGAGGAATCACATTAGGATGGCCATAATCATCGCTTTTTATTGTTTGTGCATGTTTTATGTGGGATATAGCATGTATATGATACGTACTATGTATTGTGGTGATTGGATATGTATATGTACATAAACCCAAATCCCTCATTAAAATATTAAGTTTTAGATGCCTTCCAAATGCGACACACGTGAAAAACTTGTTCGACCAAGTGTGGGAATGCCCTAGCGTGGTGCACCGTCTACCTCGTGGAAGCGTGAAGGATGAACGTGTGGGTCTGCCCTAGCAGGGTGCATGTTCATCGTGTTTGCTTTGGGTCGGACTTAACAAGGTGATCTAGATGGGATCTAGTACCTTGAGGCATGGAGATGATCATTGCAAAGAGTTGTATATGACATCTTATCAAGAGTTGCATATGATGCAATTGGCAAAAGTTGCCTACCTGAGAGATCTATGTTGTGGGTGACAGCCCTAGCTGGTCCATGGCTTAGAGGATTTCAGGATCTTGCCCACTAGAAGGTTGTACGCTGCAATCTTCCGAATTGATGGTGAGGGCTATCAATTTGAAGTAAAATAGTGGGAGCGATAATTAATTAAAGGCCTAATTATATCGTCAAACTTTCAAATCAATCAAATAAGTCAAAAATGAGTTTTGGACTAAAATTGCATATTTTCCTTTTTGTAGTTCAAATGGAAACAAACAACAACAACTTTTCTTTGCAATCGGTCCTTGACAAGGACAAGCTAAATGGGACAAACTTCCACGACTGGTATCGGACATTGAGAATTGTTCTCACTCAAGAGCGTAAGCTCTATGTCCTGGATACTCCAATTCCATAGGAACCCGCTCCTAATGCACCAAGGACAAAAAGGGATGCTTACAAGAAGCATTCTGATGATGCCATTGATGCAAAGTGCTTGATGCTATGTTCAATGAACCATGAGTTGCAGAGGCAACATGAGAACATGGGTGTCATAGAGATGATTCTGCATCTCAGGAACATGTATGAAGATCAGGCACGACAAGAGAGGTACAATGTTTCTAGGGCACTGTTCAAGTGCGTCATGACAGAAGGAGATCCAGTTGGTCCTCACACACTCAAGATGATTGGGTATGTGGAGAACCTACAGAGACTGGGATTTCCACTGAGCCAAGAGTTGGCTACTGACGTGATAGTGCAATCGTTGCCAGAATCTTACAGTCAGTTTGTGATGAACTACAACATGAACAACTTTGATAGGCCACTGTCAGAGTTGTTGGGCATGGTTAGGACAGCCGAGTTACAGATGAAGAAGGACAAGCCTAAGTCCGTGATGGTGATCACGAGCAAGAAAGGCAAGTCCAAGCGCAAGGGCAAGGGTAAAGCTAAGAAAGGTTCTGAAGCTAGCCAGGAGTCCAAGCCATCTTCAGCTCTCAAGGCCAAGGGAGGTGTAACCAAGAAAGGAAATTGCCACCATTGTCAAAAGCCAAGACATTGGAAAAGGAATTGTCCTCTCTACCTGGAAGAACAAAAGAAGAAGGAGGCGACTGAAGGCTCTACTTGAAGGTGTCATGTAAATAAACTTGTAACACTTTTTGAGGTATATGATACCAAGATGTAAAGTGTAAAGCATTCTTACTTGGGGCAAGTGTTGCCTTTATAGATAGGAATACTTTATTTTATTTTCAGCCAATAAGGCATGTAATACAGTTATGAACTGCTATTTCATACTTGCCAATAGATAGAAACACTTTATTTTGCATATTGTATGACAATGATGGCAATCAATAAAGTTGTCTTTTCAATCTAAAAGATGTGATCTTTGTGGCAATGCCTTATTTATCTTGTGATATTTGATATGCATAAGATAAGACGATACCTAAAAGTTATAGATAACTCAAACAATTTAATTAGCATTAATCATGAGAAATTCAATTCTAGTTTCCATGTTGTAACACCCCTGACCTGGGTTATGACCTAACCCTGGAAGTTTTGCCTAAATATAGATAGTAACACCCCTGGCCAGTGCACCTCAAGGCGGTGCAGGAGTACCAGAGGTGGAACAGCCTGTACCAGAACAACCTAGAGAGCCACCCCAGCTTGACCCAGCTGACATGGGTAACCCAGCAGTCCAGACAATGTTTGGGCAGTTCATGACTGCCATGACACATATAACCGACAGGTTGCCTATGCCTGCACCTAGGGCACCTATCCAGCCTGAGGGGCAAGGTATCGGGAAGACGTTCGAGCGACTACGTCGTGTCGGAGCCACCGAGTACCATGGGACTGCTGACCCCGCAGATGCTGATCTGTGGTTGACAGAGCTGGAGAAGGCTTTTAGGATCCTCAACATCCCTGAAGCTGAGAAGGTTAGACATGTTGTCTATCTTCTCAAAGGAAGTGCTGGTCACTGGTGGACCATGGAAGAGCAGAAGAGACCTGGAATAGAGATCTCGTGGGAAGATTTTCGGCGGGAGTTTGTCCAAAGATATTTCCCAAAGACCTTCCTAGATGAGAAGATCTCTCAGTTTGAGAGACTGAGACAGGGTATGATGAACATTAGCGAGTATGAAGCTAAGTTTATGGAGTTGTTGCGGTTCTGTCCGCACATGGCTGCTACGGATGAAGAGAGAATCAGGAGATTTGAGAAGGGGTTGAATGCTGACATGTCTACCCCAGTGTCTGCCTTAGAGAACTGAGAGAGATTCTCTACCTTCGTTGAGTCAGTCCGAAGGATAGAGAGATCTGTGGTTGAGAAGAGGCAAACACAGAAGAGGTATCCACAGTTCCAGGGTTCTTCATCTATGGACTTTAAGAAATCTAGATCCTCTGCACCTAACCCCCCACCATCTAGATCTACTCCTCAGACTCAGTGGTCTCCTAGTAGAGGTAGAGGAAGAGGACAACCACCTCGGGGGACACAGAGTTCTGCATCAATGTCTGCTACCGGACCACAAAGACCGCAAGAAGGAAGATGCTACAACTGTGGTAAGGTGGGACATTTGATGAAGGACTGCCGATCTAGGCCTGTCAGTGTGACACAGCCTCCGAGACAAGGACAACAGGGATCACAGGGAGGACAATCTCAAGGAACCGGTCGAGGACACGGGCAAGCGTCTCAAGCTGGATCATTAGCACCACCTCAACAACAGGCTACGGCGAGGTTCTATGCTATGAACCCACCAGAGGCAGTGGTCAATCCACAAGTAGTGACAGGTCAGATGGAACTTTTATATTCTGATATGTCTAAATCTTGTGTAGTATCTGTTTTGATTGACCCGGGTGCTACACACTCTTTCATCACTCGAAGAGTGATTTGTAACTGCAATATGATAACTAGTCATAGGGCAGATAAGTTGTTGTTGGAGACTCCGTTGAGTGGGTCTGCTGTTCTGCAAGAAGTATGCTCTCCTTGTGTACTTTCCTTTTCTAAGCATCGCATTCAAGTGGATCTTATACTGCTTGATATGCAAGGATTTGATATAATCCTAGGGATGGATACCTTAGAAAGGTATCGAGTTGTCTTGGATTGTGAGTCCAAGCTGGCTGTATTTGCTGATGAAAGCAACACATGGATCTTTCAAGGTGAAAGAAAGATTCTTCCCACCTGTCTTGTATCAGCTATGGTTGCTGATAAGTTGATGAGGCAAGGATGCTACGCATTCTTAGCCCATGTGGTAGATGTTACCAAGGAGAGTTCCAACCCTGCTGAAATTCCGATAGTCAGGGAATTCGAGGATGTGTTTCCCGAAGTACTTCCTGGTATACCACCACCCCGGGAAATTGATTTTGAGATCAATTTGGTCCCAGATACGAAACCCATAGCCCAGACTCCGTATAGGATGGCGCCTGCTGAGATGGCAGAACTCAAGAAACAGCTTCAAGAGTTACTTGAGAAGGGTTTCATCCGACCGAGTACCTCACCTTGGGGTGCTCCGGTTTTGTTTGTTAAAAAGAAAGATGGATCGATGCGGTTATGCATTGATTATAGACAACTCAATAAAGTAACAATAAAGAATAAGTATCCTTTGCCGAGGATTGATGATCTTTTCGACCAGTTGCGTGGTGCAACAGTCTTTTCCAAGATAGACTTAAGGTCTGGATATCATCAAATCCGCATTAAGGACAGTGACATATCCAAGTCTGCCTTTAGGACAAGATATGGTCACTATGAGTTCACAGTTATGTCGTTTGGACTAACCAATGCACCGGCTGCATTTATGGAACTCATGAATAGAGTCTTTCGACCTTTTCTTGATCAGTGTGTTGTCGTCTTCATAGATGACATACTGATTTATAGTAAGGATGCTCAGCAGCATGAGCAGCACCTTCGCCAGACTTTGACCTTGCTAAGGGAACATAAGCTATACGCTAAGATTAGCAAGTGTGAGTTTTGGTTATCTGAAGTATCCTTCCTTGGACATGTGGTATCCGCCTTGGGAATTCGTGTTGACCCTGCAAAGATAGAGTCTGTTCTGCAGTGGGAACAACCGAAGACACCGACGGAGATTAGAAGTTTCTTGGGGTTAGCAGGTTATTATCGAAGGTTTATTAAAAATTTCAGTTCTATAGCCTTACCTTTGACCAAGTTAACCCGAAAGGATGTTCCTTTTTCTTGGAGTGATAAGTGTCAACAGTCTTTTCAGTTGTTGAAGGAGAGGTTAACAAGTGCGCTTGTGCTTGTGTTACCTGAGCAAGGAAAGGAATATATAATCTTTTGTGATGCCTCCAAGAATGGACTTGGATGTGTGTTGATGCAGGATAAACAAGTGATTTCTTTTGCTTCCCGACAGCTTAAGAAACACGAGGAGAATTATCCGACACACAATCTAGAGTTAGCTGCTGTGGTCCATGCTTTGAAAATCTGGAGACATTATCTCTACGGAGAAACTTTTCAGATTTTCACAGACCACAAGAACCTTAAGTACATCTTCACTCAGCATGAGCTTAATATGAGGCAACGTCGCTGGATGGAGTTAATCAAGGACTACGATTGTACAATTGATTACCATCCGGGCAAAGCCAATGTGGTTGCTGATGCCTTGAGTAGGAAATCAGCAACATCAACCATGGATAGGGCACAACTAAGTTCCTTAGTATGCTCTAGAAGAGATATGCTTATCTCTTTAAGGCAAGACAATGTGCAGTTGAAGGCATCATTGTTAGCTGGTCTGTTAGCTGAGATGCAGATTAAACCTAACTTAAGAGAGCAGATAAAGGAGGCACAACAAGTAGATGTTTTTGTACAACAGATTAGATCTGAGTTTGGAGATGAGAAGCGAGAAGGTTTTCATGAGTCAGATGACCAGATGGCATGCTATCATGGAAGGATGATAGTGCCAGATGTGGACAACCTGAGGGAATTAGTCCTGGAAGAAGCTCATTCTTCGATGTATGCTATGCATCCAGGGAGCACCAAGATGTATCGAAACTTGAAGGATATGTATTGGTGGCCTGGGATGAAGAAGGATGTAGTTGAGTTTGTTCTGAGGTGTCCTGTGTGTCAGCAGGTCAAGGCTGAACACCAGAGACCTGCAGGAACAATGCAACCCTTACCCATACCACAGTGGAAGTGGGACCATGTGACCATGGACTTTGTTGTTGGCCTACCTAGGACAAACAAAGTACATGATTCCATTTGGGTAGTTGTTGATAGGTTGACAAAGACAGAGCATTTCTTACCTGTCAAAACAACCTATACTGCTGAAAGGTTATCCCAGATATATGTCCAAGAGATAGTGTGTTTGCACGGAGTTCCTGTCACTATAGTTTCTGACAGAGGTCCCCAGTTTACAAGTCGCTTTTGGGAACAGTTACACAGAGCCCTAGGCACCAAGCTAAGGTTTAGTACATCCTTTCATCCCCAGACTGATGGACAGTCAGAAAGAACTATACAGACCTTAGAAGATCTGTTGAGAGCATGTGTTCTCCAGTTTACCGGGAGTTGGGATCTACATCTAAGCTTGATAGAGTTTGCCTATAACAATAGCTATCAACATAGAATTGATATGGCACCATATGAAGCCTTATATGGTAGACGTTGTAGATCACCCTTGTGTTGGTATGAAACTGGTGAGCACCAGTTGTTAGGCCCTGATCTTGTGCAGCAAACTACAGAAAAGATTAAAGTTATACAACAACAACTTAAGACTGCACAAGATAGGCAGAAGTCGTATGCCGATAAACGTCGTAGACCCCTAGAATTTCAAGTTGGAGACAAAGTGTATCTCAAGGTCTCACCTTGGAAAGGAGTCCTTCGTTTTGGGAAGAAAGGAAAGTTAGCTCCTAGATTTATGGGACCTTATCCAATTGTTGAAAAAGTTGGGAAGGTGGCCTATAGACTAGAGTTACCTCTAGAGTTGCAGAAGCTGCACCCTGTGTTTCACATTTCCATGCTGAGGAAATGTCATCCAGATACCGAGTCAGTTCTACAACCTATGGAAGTAGAATTGAATGAAGATATAACGTATGAGGAGGGACCAGTGTCAATCCTCGATAACAGAACTAAAAAGTTAAAGAAGAAGGATATAAGCCTTGTAAAAGTCCTCTGGAACCATCGTGGTGTTGAAGAAGCCACTTGGGAACTAGAAGATGAAATGAGAAGAAAATATCCTGCTCTTTTCTTATAAGATGCTTTATCGATTTCGGGGACGAAATCCTTTTGAAGGGGTAAAGAATTTGTAACACCCCTGACCTGGGTTATGACCTAACCCTGGAAGTTTTGCCTAAATATGTAATTAATATACTTGTGAACACTCCCTGGCATGTAACTAAGTTCCTCAGGAACATTTACTTTCAATTTCGCTCCTTTTTGTATAAAGTTGTAGCATTGTGTTGTATGCAGGGACCTATGTGCAAATTACCCAGTTTAAGGGTTGAACTTGCAAAATTCACAAGATAAGATGTTCCTTTGATGTTGATACATCATGAGAATGGTTATGGTAAAGTTTGAGGGATTTCCCAAGCTTGAGCACCAAGGTGCAGCTGTGGAAGCAATTCCCATGCTTAGAAACCCTAATTTGGGGTAAAGTGCAATTTACCCAAATTGAGGGGTCCAAGTTGTAATTCTTAATATCTAGAATATCTTTCATGACTCTTATCATCATTTAGAGTAGAAATGATGAAAGGGATACATCATTTAATAATCAGATGAGAAAAATGACCTTTGTGATAGAAATCACCTAGAATGGGTATGAAACCCTTTCATGTATGTACCCTAGTTGAAGGTTGGATTCCTTTACCCTTAGATCTTGAGATTTCATGAGATTTGCATAAGGATAGATAGGTTCTTGAGCAAGGAGGGGCCTAGATGTGTTTTCCAATCTTGTGAGGTCCTTAGGGTGTAAAAGAGGCTAAAGTATATAAGCCCTTTTCCCTTGCAATTAAGTGAACGAACTTTCTTTCCTTCACTTCTCTTCTTTTCTTGCTCAAACGGCCAAGGATAGCTCTGGAGCTCAGGGGGGGGACGACCAACCTGTCCTAGGTAAGAGAACCCCACCTTCTAGCTCGAATTCATGGAGGAATTCACTTTCTAAGGTTGGTTTTGTGGTTAGCTTACTTAGTCTTCTTGTTCTAGCCGACCAAAGCAACGTTTCCTTGGAGAATTCACCCCTGAACAAGTTGTGGAAGCTCAAGGACGCCATTAAAGCTTGGAGCTTGAAGGCTTGGAGCTTTAGGATCAACTTTGAGGAGGGTTTTATAACTCTAAACTTATGCTTTATATGTATGTTCAATTCTTGCAATTTACTTGGTAAATTCTCCTTCTACCTCCCTTCTTCCTTGCACGTTTGCAAGTAAATCAGTGGAGAAACCGACCTTGCTAGAGGTTGAAGATGAGGGGCGTGACTCCCTATGTTACTTTTTCAAACGACCTTGGACCTTTTGGTCCAAACGGTTGCAAACCGTTTGGGTTCAAACGGTTTCAAACCGTTTGCTCTCAAACGGTCTTGCAAGACCGTTTGGATTGAAACGGTCTCAAGACCGTTTGAAAGGGTTGACCAAAGGACGACCGTTTGAGGGTCTGTTCCTAACATATTGAATTTCATCTCTGCAAAGAATCAAAGTCTAATTCTTAACCAAGTGAAAGTTGAAGGCACTTCAACATGAAACCCTAATCGGGTGAAAGAGTGCTGATTTGGCATATAGATCTTGTTGAGTTTTGGGTTGAAGGACCCAAACGGTCTCAAGACCGTTTGGGGATTTCTCCAAACGGTCCTAAGACCGTTTGGGCACAACCCAAGACCGTTTGAAGGTCTAGGGTTAAGTTAATCTAATGGTTTGAGGGTCCAATTGTAGGAAATTGATGAATTGATGAAAATTGCTGATTTTGACCTAATTGGACTTCAACCTTAGTCAAAACGACTTGGATTTTGGTCAAACTTTGGGCAAACGGTCTCAAGACCGTTTGGATGAAGTCCAAACGACCTCAAGACCGTTTGGTCCAAGTTTGAGCCCAATTGGAGGTCAATTGATAGGTTCAACCTTGAATTGATTCACATTGTTGAACATTGATGACCAATCGAATTGAAACCCTAATTGAGGAGGATTGAACCCTAATTGGCTTGCAATTGAGGGTCAATTGGATGTCTAAGTGGTTAAGGCTAACCCTGACTAACTCAAATTATAAGTGGTTAGCATAGCTTTAACCATTTGAGGACTTCAACACACATATCCATGAACATTGGTAACCTTTGAACCTTTGGAGGTCCAAACGGTTTGAGCCCTTTTTGGACCAAACGGTCTCAAGACCGTTTGGATCCAAACGGTATCAAGACCGTTTGGGGCCAAACGGTCTCAAGACCATTTGGGCTCAAACGACCTCAGGATCGTTTGGTCCAATCGATCTCAAGTAAGTTTGATCAAACGGTCTCAAACCGATTGAAGCTCCAAACGGTTGGGAAGTCAACCCTTCCAAACGGTCTTCACCTCCAAACGGTCTCAAGACCGTTTGGGGTCAAACGGTCTCAAGACCGTTTGGGTGGTTGAAACCGTTTGAAGGTTGAAACCGTTTGGAGATTGGTGATGGTTTGTACTTAACCATTTGATGATGTAATTAGTTCAATGATGATTCAATCTAAACCCTAATGGTAACCTAGGTCATTAAGGGACTATGTGATTAGTGAGTTAACCCATGATGGTAATCATGTGGCAAATTACCAAAATACCCTTGAGGGGTCTAAAGGGGTAAAACCTTGTTCTAATCAAACCCTAATCACATGATGTTGATGTTTTGGATCATGTTAGTCAATGAAGACTTATCTCAACCTGATCTAGAGTGGTATTGTCACCATCTACCAGTGAGAGGAGAGAGAAAGTATTTCTAGAGAGAGAAAGTATCTTAGAGAGAGAAAGTACCCTTTTTAGGAGGAAACTCTAGTGAGATACTTCATTTACACATGAATGTGCATGATTAGGGAATGACCCACCTATGTGAGGTCATGGAAACCCTATTTATAATATCTAATGGATCTTAATTCTTAAGAGCCTTAATGATGATGTTTCTCTTACATAATGATGTAATGAGTACAATTCACCATGGAGTGAATAGTAAACCCTAATTTTAGGGTGATAACATGAAAGATGAACAGTAAACCCTAATTGACAGGGTTATTGAATTAAACCCTAGTTGAGGGTGATTCCATGTGAAACCCTAGTTGAGGGTGATTCCATGTGAAACCCTAGTTGAGGGTGATTCCAAGTGAAACCCTAATTGGGAATGCATCCCTAATTATTGAATTGTTTATGATTATCTGTTGAACTAACCGTGCAGGTTATTATGAGATAATGGTCATACCCAGGTATGAAATACCATGTTATATTCATTGAAAGCATGTCTTAAGCTTTATGAATAGTGAATCATCTTGATGCACTGCTAAGTGACATCTTTTGTGATTTATGGGTTGTAAGAGCCATAAACACCATCAAGGTCATGCTTGATAGATGACTTGTGATGAGATAATTGAGAACTGGTAATTGAAATGAGTTAGGCCTGCTACATTTTAGCATTCTCATATATAGCTGTGTTGTTGTATGATGATAAGAATACTGAATGTACCTAACTAATCAAGTGAAATGTAGAGCCCTGATCATAGATCCATCATTGTCAGAGTCTAAATGATGGTGAAACAGGTTTTCCTCAGGGAACTCCTGGATCACATACTTTTGAGTATGTGGGGTACATGGATGTGTAGAACCTTACATTCTAGTGTAGGTATTTGATGTAGATTCTTGTAGTCCGTCATACCTTCACTATAAAAGAAAAGGTGAGAGGATGATGTAGATTCTAGTAGTCCATCCGACCCCACCATAAAGTCCTAAAGGTGAGATGTATATCTACACTCCCTTAAAGACACAAACACCGCATCGATAAAAGATAAACAAGAAATCTTCCGATGACGAAGAGAGTACAGAACGCCACTGTAACTCTAAAATAGCGAAGGTCCAGTTTACCCTGGAGAGCTATAACAAAAGATATCCCGCCAGATATCTAACATTCGATCCTCTAACTGACTGAGGAAGATGAGGTCATAAGAATCCGACTCTTTTAATGACCTATGTATGATACTGATGTGACTTCTTAGCGATCAGTTGGAGTATGAGTGGTAAGCCTCATCTCCACAGGGCATAACAATAATGTTTGAAAAACATAATCAACAGCGTAGTATATCTGTTAGAGTTATCTACGAGATATTTGATTGATGTTATCTTGAATAGCATAGATGTTCTCATATTTTAATATTGATTGAACTCTTGCTCATCATCAGAACTGCTAGTGAATATCTTGAAGACTCTTATTGCTTTAGTTATTCCTTGCTTTGCTTATAAAGCCTAGTGGAGAGTTATAACTCTCGCTGGGGCAATTATGTATAATTGTCTCACCCCGTAGACTTCTACTTTTTAGGTGGTCGTCGAAGACGGAGGAACAAGAACACAGGTGACCAATCCCAGCAACAGCAGCATCAGGAGCAGTAAATATCTCAGGTGGAGATCTAGCCTGCTTCATGGTGTAGTTAGAGTCAAGTCCTATGTGTCCTCTGTACTCTCAGGTCCTGGAGTGTTTTGGAGTATGAATTCTTGAGAATTTTGGTATCATGTTGTATATAATTACTCAAGAAGTAATTGTCAGTGATGTAAATAGTTAAATCCTTTTTCTATGGAAAAGGTTTGTGGTTTCAGGCTCTTGTCTCGAAAAGTTTTAATTTCCCGTGATTTTTGTCTTCCGCTGTTTACCGATTGCTTCCGCACATGATTAAATCGGGATTAATTCGTCGTTTGGAGATCGGAGCCCACACATGTGATGGATAAAACTAGACTATTTTGGTTAGAGAACCAGTAAGAGACATGAATATCTTGGACATGATTGATCAATCTTCACTAATGTAGTGGGAGAGTGATTATCCTATTAGGTATAATACATGTGATGTATTTACATACCTATTGGAATAAAAGCTATTACTTCAAATGGTGTTTAGAGAAATACCAATATGAATATCTTGAAATGTTCAAGATTATCATAAATGAAGTACAAATTTGGTAAAGTATTAATTCTTGATGAGATCAATGAATGAAATACTTGGGCCAAATGTTTGAGATCCTTATGAGTGATTATGATAGTGTATCATAGTGAACTCATGATTAAGGCATGGTGATGTCTGAATCAAGAAGGAATCATACTCTAAGGAGTTAGAGAATGATTATCAAATAACTGAATTCTTCTTAATAAAAGAATACCCCACACTAATAAAAGAAATTAAGAATCACAAGGGTTGTGAGTTCTTATATCTTTAACAGATACACCTCAATTATCTATGTGATGAGTTGTTCATGTGATGAGTCAACTATCAAGATGAATATGAGGAACCGAATCTTGAGTTATGGTTTAAAACCATTACATCCTAAATGACTTCCATGTGAACCATAAGGTATAACCTTGATGGTAGCACTCATTGGATGAAATCCATAAGTGCAAATGAGTCTTAAGTGTTAAGACACATGGATAACATTTTGAGAAGGATGATGCTTGTTGGTTGCAACTTAATGACTGAGACATTTGGCATATGGATACTAAAACCACATTCCTATGAGGAATAAAACAAGGATGTGTATGTGACACAACCTATAAGGTTTATGAATCCACTAATGCAAATGAAGTCTATAAGTTACAATGGACTAATCAATGTGATTGATTGAGTATAAGCAACTCAAAATTGGATCTTTACTTTGATGATATAGTCAAAGGGGTTTGACTGATATGTCAAAAATAAAGAAGGGATCTGTGATTTAGTGGGAGCGTGTTCACATTCCACATATTGATGTGAAATGGAAATGTTCTAGATTGGAAATCCTAATGTGGAAATTATCTTTAAGGAAGATAGAGATGTTTCCTATGTGATAGGAATAGAGATCTATAGAGATAGTTCTCGAAAATCTCTTGACCTGGAAAGAGAGAGCTTACATTGGCAATCTGTACTGAAGTGTTCAGTATGCACAGATTCAGTGGGAGAAAACTTGTCCATGTTACATGGAGTTAGTATCCCAAGGCCAAGTGTCCAATTCTTATGAAGAATGGGAACACTAAGAATAGATATGGATCTATCATGTATGTAATCATCCCATTATCTTGCATGTATGACATGGCAAGAATAAAATGCATTCATCATCTTGTATGTAGGACATGGCAATATGATGTGCTCATCCTGATAACTCGTATGTGTGACATGATGAGTGGATGTCTGTCTATTTCCAGTAAGGGTTACTGGAATACCATGAGAACTTGATAAGTGCTTGTGAAGTACTAGTTCTATGGAGATAAGCAAGAGTTCGATGTAAAGAGTTACATTGATGCGAACTTCCGAAAGGACAGAAAATAAATCGCAAAATATACATAAGATGTATAAAAGTGAAAGTTTGTTGATAATTGGAAGTGTTCCAATAAATCCATTTAAAAGGGAAATGTCGAGTATCTAGGTGTTTGTAAACAGCAATGGATACTATATGGATCTACTAGTTCATGAGATGAACTTATATTCCACTCATTGATGACAAGTCTGGAATCCTTGATCATGCAATGTGGCTAAAGGTTAGCAAAGGAATACTAGATCGCATATTACGGCAACTCCATCTCATACGTATGACGTACAACGAAGAGATGCGAGACATGCAATTTGTACAGACTTTGGCAAGGTGTTGTCATTACTCACTATGTTGGCACTAGAGCACAGTAACATGTGGGACATGTCTGAAGATCACTATGAATATGATTCATGGGTGATTGGCTCGTAGTGCAAGTGGGAGTCTGTTGGTATGTATGCCCTGAGAGCCAATCATGGGATGATTGGTGGGATACATTAAGATTGATTTGATAAACATAAAAAGGCGAGCTTCCAATTCTTTCTGGTTTAGTCATATGAGATAGTGATAGAACAGATTGAATGTCTAGAGAATGACAGTACTCAATGACGTATGCCTTCGGGTTCATGACCTGAACGATGAGATCATACGGATGCTAAGAGTTTGTACATTCTTGTTATGTCCCTAGTCGGATGTCATTGTGGAAGGTAGATAGACAACAATGACACATAAGACTAGATTGTGGTGTTGGTTGATGACAGAATCTCATTAGTCATGATATAGAGATATCAAACCAAACACATAGGTACTTGTTAGAGAACAAGGTACCGGACAGACCCACCGTGAGTTTGACACATGGAACCATGAGATGGTAGTCACAGTCAGTACTCACAGTGATGGTGGTGAGTGTGATTCTTAGACCTGAAATCACTGCACTCAACACATGTCGTTGGGTACACTTTGACATCATCAAACGCAGTCCTGAAACATTGGTTGTTATAAAGGTGATGATTGGGTGGCTTTGACACATGGGGCTTTTGAGGGGCGAGTGATAGATATGGGATTTGTCCCTCCTGAGGGAGTTTGATATCCATGGCCACTTGATGAGTAGGATTGAGAAAGGCGTGCACGCATGTGTGAATCAGTATATGATACTGATGTCATACATATCTCTTCCAGTCTACTCTGAGATCAAGGAAATGAATGAACGTTGACAGGATGACTGTTCCATGCCTCGAGTTCATTCGGGATATCAGTGACAAAGGAATTATACATTCGCTGTAACACCATTCACGGATTGTAGGATGAAAGTTGTTCTCCAACTTTCTACTTTCACTTGGGTAGCACCGATGTGTGACTAGGCACCGCTCTTTGCTTCTGAAGTCATAAGTGTTATGGACTTTCACTGCCAATGTGAAATGGACCTGCAGGGTCACACACATAGGATTTAACCTGGAAGAGGAGTTTTGTCCACAAAGCAATGTTTAGATTGATTACTAAAGGAGTTTAGTAGTTCAATTAAACACTCAATCAGTCGATAGCTCAATATCGTATGGTTCAAGGTGTTGGACACATTGATTGGAGTATCGGATTGATTGAAATCGCAATTGACTGATTTTTCCCAACCTGTGGTCCCAACCGATCGGTTCATGTGATGAACCGGTCGGCTGAGGTTGCTGAACCGGTCGGCTGGAGTGTCCAGGCCGATCGGCTCATGCCCAGGTTGAAACGACCGGTTCAAGGGTTGAACCGATCGGCTCAACTGGTGCAACTAACCAGTTGGGAAAGTCATGTCGGCAAGAATTTTCCTTTGGTTTCAAATTGCCCAATTCGATTGGGAATAATATTGGTATTCGATACCAATTGGGAAAGAAACAAGGAAAGTCCTTTTGAGCCGGATTAGGACCATGAACCGATCGGTTCAGGGCACCAACCGATCGGTTGGAGTGCCCCAAATGATCGGCTCAGGTCCAACCGATCGGCTCAATGGCCGAACCGATCGGTTCAGTTGTGAACCGATCATTTCAGGTTGCTAACCGGTTGCTTTTTGTGGAAAATTCTCGAACCCTTCTACTCCTGCTTTAGTCCCGCATTGCCCGGGATGGAGAACCCTGTCCCATGACTCTCCTATATATATAGGGGTATTGGGGGCTTCTCAAAGTACAACTCAGTGCAACCAGTTGCTCTGCAATTTGTCGTTCTCTCTGGTTTTGGTAACCGTGAGAGAGCCCGAGCAAGTGCTTCCCGCAAAAGGGAGGTGCAGCAAGGGAAGGACAACTGCAGTTGCAACAGGAGGCAGGAGAGCGTGTTGGCGACTAGTACGTCAATAGGAGGGTGCGACTCCTTCCACTTCCTTGTGGGACAAAGAGAGTGGAGTTCCAGGTGGTCCGTGTGGACTACTACAGAGGCGGGAGGACACTTCCGCTTAGGAGGACAACTGTCATCCGACAGTCCGGTTCGAGTAGGAGTTGTCAGTCCCGGTGCGACCAGGAGCTGCACAGACACCGTCGAATTCCGGAGTTGAAGATCGCGCATTGCGCGAGGTATTGTCACCGAGCAAGCCTCGGGACAAGGTATGATTCCACAAACCATCCTTTCCTATTATATAGACGTTGACACGTTTCCTCGGTATGGGTTGGGGGGAAATTTTTTTTGTTTCCGCTGCCTTCTCTGTCTCCCTAATACCCAACATATATATGATAGAGATAGCAAATAATATGGTGCATGTTTTTCTCTTCCCTCCCAATTTCAAATATGGTATTAGAGATTTTTCAAGGATCCACTTCCTTGATGATCCATTGATGGGACAATTCTAGGGTTCCAAGCAGCCACTTGTCTTCCTCACTTAAGCATCCATTTCTCATCTTAGATTTAAGCTCTGTAGTCATCTCGTTCCCTTTCTCTGGTTAATTTCATCACCTTCTATGTGATCAAATTATCTTCCTTGACATATAAAACTCACACAACGCTTCCACAAGTACCTCAACACAAGCTTTATATAAAAGTTTTCTTCCTTGATGTCAAAAAGTTAGCATTCTCTGCTCAGTGTCCTCTTCTCTCTTTTTTCTATTCACATATTTTGCTTCCTCAAAGGTGTTTAGATCAGCTTTTTCAACATGTGAATGTCTAAAGAAGATTGTGTGGCTTCCTTGACATGATTGTGGTAAATATTTTTTATCAAATAGCATATCTCATCAGTATGTATATCCCAAAATCAATTTTCATCTTCATGTGCTTCATTTCATCTTCTGGGATGAGTATTATGAAGATACACTGCATTATCATATTTTGCGATGAGTATACTGAAATATCCATATGTTTTAACAAGTTTTCTATCTTCATTGTTACTCTGATTCTCTATGAAGTCACAGGGATTTGGAATCTCCACGTCACTAGTCAATTCCACAACTACTTTGTTATATCCTAATCCTATAGGATTTAACATGTCTACATTTTTGTCCCTCAAACTCAACATATCAAACTTCCTATTATGGAAGTACAAGTTAGAACTCTAGCCGAATCTTACTGTCTTTAGTAATTTCCAGATAAATCAGAGTCATAGACACCTCAAATTGTTCAACATAAAATAGGAATTTTTGACATTAATCTAAGGTATAGAGATTGGATTCGTATAGATTGACTGATCAAGGGATGGATCCTAGATCTCTTAATAGGAAGTGATGGGAGATGTTCAACCGCTAATGCATGGAGTACACTGAGAAAGAAGTTAGTTGAGTCCCCACAATCAAGGGAATTGGAGCTGAAATCTCAACTAAGATCCTTTCAAGAGGGTATAGATTCTCTCTCAAGATATTTAAGGAAGTTTAATAGCATCTGCAATAAACTTAATGTTATTGGACATGTTGTCGATGATCAAGAGAAGGATTTCATTCTTCTTAATTGATTGGACAATAATGACTATGAAGGTTTTATGGTTTCTATGCTAAAACTTCCAATTCCTAATTAGGACGATCTTGTGTACCTTCTTCATGAATTTGAGAGGAGGAAGTCTCATAGACCTCAATTTGATATGGTTTTCTATACAGATAAAGGACATGGAAATCTAGATCCTAGCATGACTTGTGTTTTTTAACAATACACATTAATTTTATATTGCTAACAACAATAATTATAGTGGAAGAGGGATGTCTTTAAGCATACGAAGAGGACCACACCAAAACAAAACTTACATACAAGGATTTTTGGGAAGTGGAATTTCTCAAAATGTTGGTCCTACAGTTCTAAGTGGAGAGTCTTCCCTCAAGCCACACAACATAAATGAGGTTAATTCAATGGTTCTAATGAATAGACTAATAGAGGAGTTATTTCTTTCTGTTAGATCTATGGGAAACAAGGGCCTTAAGCCCTGATGTGTTGGCATAGATATGATAACTCCTAATTAACACATAGATGTTCCAAAGACTGTAGATGATTGCACCAACCCTTACTACTCTATGATTGAACGATAGTCATCTGAATGAAAAGAATATTGACGCTAGAGACATATATCATGTAATGCAAATGTAGGTATTCTTCATAATCTTTGATCCTATAACATTCTTGATTCGATGATGGTAGGATATGAAAACGTCCTTGATGTTACTTATGTTGGTTATGGATTTCTAATGTAGCATTACTCAAATTCCATTGAGTGACATTCTTATTGTACCTAAAATTAAAAAAAACTTATACCAGTCTCAAATCTCACTTCAAGTTTACCATGTAATGTTGAATTATTGAGAATTCAATTTATGTTTAGAACTACAGACCGACAAAGTTTTAGAAAAGGGGATCTGCATCAATGGCTTTTACAATCCATTACATCCCACCTGAAGGTCTTCTTCTCAAATAGTTTACTAAAGTACTAGATGAGATGTGTCAAGCATCTCAGTCATCCAAACAAAATGATTGTACAACAATGTATTCAAAATAATGTTGCATCCAATACAACATAATTTAATGATGTCTGTAATATCTAAGAAATAAGTATAAGTAGGAAGCCACCTGTTATTCACTTGCACATAAGGTCATCTATTCCATTTCATAGAGTGCACTGATGTCTGGGGAAAAGGCAACATTTTCCTCACAACATGGATCTATATGTGATGTTATCCTCTCTAATGACTATAGTCATTTAAGTTTGTGCATGCCAATGAAAAATAGGAGCAAATTCTACTCTATATTTGTGTCCTTCTACAATATGATTAGTACTCAATTTGGTACACAATTTTTAGTTTTTTAGAGTGATGGAGGAGGCAAATTTGTGAATAAAAATCTGATGAAGTTTTCTACTGATCATGGATTTATCTATCGGATATAATGTCCTTATGTTCAATTAGAAAATGGTGTTGCACAAAGAGAACATAGACATATTGTAGAATTGGGACTTCAAATTGTGTTTGAAGTAGTGTTACCTAAGTTTTTAAGGGATGAAGCCTTTTCAGCAAGAACTTCATAATCCATGCCTAGAAGATTGGTGTATAATAAAATCAGACAGATTAATTGATATTGAGAGACAATGTTTTATATATAATGGGGAATGTGGAGTCTTGTTAGGTGTGATTTAAAGAAAATTTAAGACTACCATTTATTAAACTATAACAAGGATCATGTCGTCACCTTATCCATGTAATTGAGGGAATCGGCGAAGTAACTAAGAGGCTCAAGGTTTCTGGAAACTGTAGTTGAACAATTGTCATTCACAAAGATCTTGTCAAACTTTTTCAATTTGTCTTTCCTTAGTATAATACAAAATTTAGGATCGATAATATTATCCAAAAAGTTGTGCTTAGGTTGACTTCCTTACCCTAGGAAGCACAAACACTTCTATATAGCCCCCGTGTCTGTGTCATACATTTAGGATCGATAATATTATCCAAAAGGTTGTGCTTAGGTTGACTTCCTTACCTTATGAAGCACGGACACTTCTATATAGCCCCCGTGTCTGTGTCATACACGTTTTGGACACGAACACTTCTTCGACACGGTCCAAAACGTTTTGGACACAACCAACACGTGTTTTGTCCATTTTGGTCCATTTTTGCAGCCCGGACACTTCTTGGACACGGCCCAAACATTTCTTAGACACATCTATGCAGTTTTACCTGCTACCGCAACCCATATTTGAGTATATTTTGAATATAAAACTCCTATAACTATACTATCATTGAGAAAATGTTACATAAAACTGTATTCTAACTTATATTGCATATTCTAACTTAAATTGCATATTAAATACCTTAAAAGAGTGAACGTGCAAATTCTAAGATGAATTAGATATCATAAATTGCATATTGATGTAATAAATTGATTGATCAAGTAATGCAAAGTCATTTACTATATCTGAAATTCTGCTCTGTTTATTGAAAATAATGCAACAGTCAGTACTTCATTTATTTACTAAAGATTCATAATTGTATACAACCATTTCAATCATTTTAATTATTCTAAAATTTTGCTATATCTACTGAAAGTAATGCAAAAATTAGGCATCTACTTCATATTGTTTCTACTGCACACACAAACACATGCATACTTCAAAATCATATACTATTGTACATATAAGTTTTCAATAAATTTAGATACATACAAATATGTAGATTTCTAGATAATTTACAATAAATTTAGATGCATGTGTATTTCAGTATATACATATATGCATATAATACATACATCATACACATTTGTTTGTATATATTAAAAAAAATCCCCCTCATCTAGAGCCGTGTCCGTATCCTATATTTTAGAAAATTGACATGTCCCGTGTCTGTGTCTAGAAACGTGTCCATGCTTCCTTGTCCTTACCTAATTCTTTATATAGTAAATATAAGGATTAAATTCGATACTATTTTTATCCATTACTTGTTTGTCTATTCCCAATTACTTGTGCTCTTTCTTTTACTTTGATCAACCTTCTCGTCCATGCTCGCAAATTTCACCTTCAGCCTATATCCGACCATAACATGCTTCATTTGGGAACAAAATTTTGTAGCTCCCACTTAACAAAGCTACAGTTTTCCATCTTATTAGTTAATACTCTTTATCTCATTGTAACTTCATTATATAAAAGTCCACGTGAAGCATAGTTTTGTATGACCTAGATTTTTATTTTAGTAAATTTTGAGATCGGTTTATCTAGTAGTTGTGATACACTTGTCACACTTAAGTCAAATAAATATGATGGTTGTTAACTAATTAAAGCAATACTATTTCAATCATTTATTATGTTTATGAAAATCTGTTCTCTCAATGATATTTCCCTAACTTAGGATATATAAAGATATTTTTAAAGTAGTGCATCATTTCAAATGAAAAGGAGCTCTATTCAACCAAGAGAACTGAGTGAGTACAATTCCATGACCATGTCATGTTAGTTTTTATGTATACAATACAAAGTGCTGTTTTTTTATATTCTTGAATAAATATATATTTTTTTATTTTGCTCATAAGTACAAGAAGTCCTTTTTTACTTGTAGTAATGTTATATCTTTCATTAATGGTTTCTCCTGCTGGAAGTTCCCTTCATATTATGTGCAAATGGATTAAAAGGGAGAAGATCAAGTAACGTACCATAATATTCTTTTTCATATGTTTTAGTAGTGATTTCTAAATTGTAGGATTCTATGGCTGGGATAGATAAAAGTTGGATGAAAAATAAGAATAGGTTATCTTCATAATACATTAATGGAGTTGAGGAATTTATTCAATTTGCGTCTAAAAATACAGAAGTTGATGGTTACATAACATGCCCTTGTGTTAAATGTAATAATGCATGTTTCAAGAAAAAAGATGAGGTTTCAGCTGATCTTATAGTGAATGGAATAATTGAGCAGTACACGTGCTGGGTGGCGCACGGTGAATCAGTTGAATTCATAAATTCTAATACTAGTGATGATGTCGGTGATGATGTTAATGATGTTGTTGATGATATACATGGAATGATAAGAGATGGTCTAGGGTTTCCTAATAGATTTGTTGCTACACCTGATGATATGGATGAAACATATGACAGTGATGATTTGAGCAGTGAATTTTCTAAGTTTTGCAAGCTGATGAAAGATGCAAAGGAGCCACTTCATGATGGGTCTGGAGGATTCTCAAAACTATCTTTCACGATGTCATTGTTGCAACTCAAAGGGTTTCATGGTCTGAGCAATAATTGTTTCAACAATTTGATTACATTGTTATCCAAGGCATTTAAGGGTTGTCATCTACCATAATCCTTCTATGAAGCAAGAAAATATATCACTGATCTAGGGCTTGACTATGTGAAGATAGATGTTTGTAAAAACCATTGTATGCTGTTTTGGAAGGATCAAAAGAATGTTGATATATGTTTGAAATGTGGTGCGTCTAGATGGAAATTCACCTCTTTTGATGACATCATCAAAGAAAAGTCTCCTAGAAAGAATAGAAAGAAGTTCAAGTTGGCTAAAAAGATTCCTGCTAAGACTTTATGGCACTTTCCATTAATACCACGTTTAAAACGTTTGTACATGTGTTATCAAACTGCATCTGAGATGAGATGGCATAAGGAAGAGAGAAAAGATGATGGCAAATTACGCCACCCTGCTGATGAAGAAGAATGGAAAAGATTTGATGTGAATTATCCAATGTTTTCTAGTGACTCTCGTAATGTTAGGCTAGGCTTAGCATCTGACGGCTTTAATCCATTTGGAAACATGAGCAATTCTTATAGTATATGGCCTATTATCCTCATCCCATATAATTTACCTCCTTGGCTTTGTATGAATCAAGATTATTTTATTCTATCAATTTTGATTCCCGGGAACAAGTCCCCGACCTATAAGATTGATGTTTACTTGCAACCACTGATTGAGGAGTTAAAAGAGCTATGGGATGTAGGGGTCAAAACATATGATGCAGTTTCAAAGAAATATTTTGACATGCATGCTGCATTGTTATGGACAATAAATGATTTTCCTGCATATGGATATTTGTCTGGGTGGTCAACCCAAGGTAAATTAGCATGTCCTTGTTGTCATAAGGATACTTGGTCTCTAAGATTAAAATATGGGGGAAAATTTTGTTACATGGGCCATCGTAGATTCTTACCACTAGATCATAGATGGAGGCGTGATGAACGTGCATTTGATGGGAAAAAAGAAACAAGACCTCCTCCCCAAGAGATATCTGGAGAAGATGCTCTGATATAGTTGAATGAAATATTTATGTCTATTCTTGGAAAAAGAAAGAAGAGATCTCGAATAGAGAATCTGACACATGCTTGGAAGAAAAAAAGTATTTTCTTTGAGCTTCCTTATTGGAAGACTCTTTGTTTACGCCACAATCTTGATGTCATGCACATTGAAAAAAATATTTGTGACAGTTTAATTGGAACAATAATGGACGTTGATGAAAAAACAAAGGACAATTCAAAAGCTCGTAAAGATTTAAAAGCTATGCAAATTAGGAAAGAGCTCTTACCTAGATATGTAAATGGAAAACTAGAAGTTCCAGTAGCATGTTTTACTCTATCTGAGGAGGAAAAAAGATCCTTTGTGATTTCCTAAAAGAAATCAAGTTTCCTGATGGGCTTTTCTCTAGTATGTCTAAATGTGTGAATGTTAGTGAGCGCAAAATATCTGGCATGAAATCTCATGATTTTCATATATTTTTGCAAAAAGTCCTTCCCTTTGCAACACGTGGATTATTAGAAAAACCTATATCTGAGGCATTAACAGAAATGAGTATATTTTTCAAGGAGTTATGCTCTAAAGTTCTATCTGTAGAAGATCTGCATAGATTGGAGAAATATATCACCGTCACATTGTGTAAAATGGAGTAGATATTGTACCATCATTTTTTGATGTGATGATGCACTTGCCCATTCATTTGGCGAAACAAGCAATTCTTGGAGGTCCTGTTCAATATAGATGGATGTACCCCATTGAAAGGTAACATCTATAATTTGTTTATTTTTATTTTATAATATGGTATAAAAAATTGGCTGGATCTTGTAGGTATCTTCAAACTCTGAAATCATATGTGCGCAACAAAAACCGACCAGAGGGTTCAATAGCTGAGATGTACATCACTAATGAATGTTTAGTCTTTTCCTCAAGATATATGAAAGAGAATGAAATTAGTTCTCATCAGCCAAGATACAATGATATAAGAGAAACAACAACGTCATCACAATTGTCAATTTTTAAGCAAATTGGAAAACTGTTATCAGCAGGAACCATCAATAGCCTTAGTGTTACCGAATGGTTACAAGTGCACAAGTATATTCTGGAAAATTGTGATGTTATATTACCATTTATTAGGTAACTTAGTTCAATTTTTTAGTCTTAAATTATTATTTTATCAATTATACTGTCATACTAGTCATTCATGTTATTTTAGAGAGCACAAACAACTTATCCAAGAATTGGGTGTCGACAATATCAACACGGTACATGAGAAGTTCTTCTTTGAATGGTTGGAGAGTCATGTGAGTATTAATTTTAATCACTCCAACTACTTTGTGAAACTAAAATGATGTTTATATGAATTTTAAATTAGCTATTTTTCTAGGTGTTTCAATTGCATAAAGAGGGTAAGGTGGATGATGAACTTCTAAGCTTAGTTCGTGGACCTGATAAGGAGGCATCATTTTATACTGGTTTAGACATTAATGGATTCAGATTTCAAAATCAGTATCGTGACCAAAGGTTGACAACACAAAATAGTGGTGTTGTAGTCAAAGTGGAGACAGAAAATGAACCCTTTTTTTATTATGGTGTTTTGGATAAATTCTGGAGTTGACTTACACTGGTGGACGACGAGTTCACATTTTTAGATGTGAATGGTGGGACATGCATGATGCACAAAGAGGCTTTGTGCGAGATAAATATGGATTTATTAGTGTAAATATGAAGCGTAAACTGAAAACCAATGAACCATTTGTTTTAGCATCTCAAGTGGAGCAATGATTCTATGTTAATGATCTTTCTAGAAAGAATTGGGCTTTTGTTATTAACGCATCACCACGTGACTTCTACAACATGGGACATGAGAATGAAGGAGATGAAGTTGTTCTTGAAACTGAAAGTGCATTTCAAGAACATGAGTCTAATACAAATATGACTTCATCATTTCCATTAGATGCATTTGAAATTTGTAACTAGAAGAGGCTTGATGTTGTGAAATCCTTATCCACGGAAGCTGCTAAGAAACATGGATGGCTAGACAAAGATGGAAATCATTCTTGGGAATCGACTACTTGAATATGCTATGTTCAACAATTTGCTTGTAATCGATTCATTGATTTTTAAGTTTTTTGGAATTTTTGAATCTGTTATAAACCACATTTGACATTAAATTATTTTCAAGTGATTTTAAATATTTTCTTTTGATTTCATCAAAAAGTTCAAAATTGATATTTTAAATATAAATCAATACATTTTAGATATATGCTTACAATGAATTTCTTGAGACACATGTAGGAAACATGGTCAATCTATATACTGCAAGAAACAAATTTGCAGGTAATCGGGAGGTTCTTGTGGCAAACCGTTGTAGCAAAAATCAAAGTAAGTAGTATAATATTATCAATCTGAAAGGTGTTTGTTATGGCCAACTATTGTGTTAACTCAATATCACTTTTATATTTTTTACAGATCCTTTAAAGAAGGGAAATGCTAGTACAACAGTGGCCCAAACTGGTCATGGTAGTAGAATGGAACAACATATGATTGGGGAACATGGTATATATTTTATAATCAACAATTGTTTTACGCTAAAGAGGTAGTATTCTTCTTGGGAGTTATTTTTCAGATCAAATTTAATTTTAAATATAATTTAGAGCTTCAACATAAGGGAGAAAGATCCATCCAAGAATCTGAAAATGGACTTTCAGATGCCACAAAGGGAGATGATTTTATGTTGTATTTACAGAACTATGAAGATATTTTGAAGAAACAACTACACCAAGGTCATGATTATTATTTGATTATATTATTTATGTGTATGAAAACATAAAAAGAGCTAATAAATGTAGAAAATAATGTAGATTAAATTTAATTAATAAGCTGAAACAGATTTGTCCCTGTTGAAAATCTTTGGTTGATTCTACAAACGAATAAATTCTATTTCTGTTAGATTTACTTTTCCCACTACTTTGACACTAATAATTTTTGTACTTCTAAAAAACTACTTCTATTTAGGACCGAGTCATGTCACTCAGGGGAGACAATCAGACATGACAAGTCAAAGTTATCGGCCTGAAGAGACTAATGTTGATAGTTTGAAATTTGGTATGTGTCTAAGTAATATTCAACTAATAAGTAACATTTGCCTATGAATTATTCAGTCATTATTTTCAAGAATGCAGTGCATTTCAGCAACAAAATTTACTGTTCACATCAACTTGCATTTTCAGGATTTTTGCAAGATAGTACATGGGCATTGAATGATGAGGAACCTTATCTAAGTGACATGCAGCGTGAAGAAGTGACTCACATTAGAGATACTAATACTGAAAGCCATATGGAGGAGGATGGCGTTTCAATATGGAGGACAAATACAGGCAAGAGGATCTTGAGGCCTCAAGCTATAAATCTGCCTAAAGAGAATCCTGGTAAAAATTAATCTTTGATAAGTATAACTTTTGAAACAGTACCCTTTATACCCTCAAATGTTTTATAAATTCTTCTTGCTTAAAGTGCAGTTAGTTTGAATGACAAGGTTTTTTGTGCATATAAACTTCATGGTTTAGGTGTTATGAATAAAAAAATAGGTGCACAACCTGGTGAGGATCTTCATCTATATGATTTGTTCCAGGAAGCCACCTCAGATGTACAACCTAGAGAGGATCGATGTAAAATTTATGCATAACTATATACATGTGTTATATTATGTATTTATATGAAGTGATAAAGTTTCAATTATATTTCAGCCTTTCAACATGATGAACATGATTTCACCACAGATACAATCCCTGCAGGTAGAAAAATTATATTTTCTCATGGCATGTGTTATATTATGTATTTTTATGTGGTGATAAATTTCTTATTATATGATAGATTTTCAACAAGAAGAACATGATTTCACCATGGATACACAACATGAACATTCTGTGGGCAGCGATGATTTTGGACTACGGGAGATAAATATCCGTAAGAGGCCTTTAAGGTTGCAGACCATTCATAGTCAATCACAGCAAGATGCTAATCCAAATCATGTCATGGAAGGGGCAAATATTAACCATGGTAAAAGTACTTATATTTTCTCATATGTTTGTAGGTTAATATAAATGAAATACCTATAAGTTGTTTTCCATGTCTTAGAACAACCTAGAAAATAGAGGGTTAGAGGGAAAGCAAAAAACTTATGTTTGAGGAGCATCGGAACAAATGCTAAAATAAAGATAGAATTCAACAGTGATGGTAGTCCGATAGATAGAGATGGAAGTCGACTTTTAGCAAGTCAGATTGGAGCTATTGTTCGGAACTCGTTAAATGCACCACTTAGTTATTCAAGATGGGATCGCGTTCCAGTGGAAAAGAAGGAAAAAATGCAACAAATGATCCAGGTTTAATTTAATTAGCATAAATTTGTACTCTATATTAGAGAAATTCCATTGACTATATTTTATTAACACAATTCCAGGATCATTTCATTATTTATGATAATGAGTTATTACCTGAGAAATATGTCTACTATATGTGTGATTAGTAGTTTATCTTCTGATTGGGATGATTCTCTAATTTTTTTATCTATAATTTGTTTTCCTTGTGATAAGAATGATTCTATGTTGTTTGCTATTCTTAGTTTCTATTTAATTGTTTCTTATTATGTTGGGATTAAGCCTGTACAGTTCATGGAAGGCTAGTTCTACCTTCTGTTCAATTATTCTGACATGGTTTTTTGATTTCATCTCAGTCTGTATATATAGGTGATTAGTAATTATGCAACTATGCTAATTGCCAAGGTACTATTCACAATACTACCTTGCTTATGCAACATTTCTTGCACTATGAAAATAATGAAAGTCAACATGCAATATATGTGGACAATCAATCCCACAAGGTTAGTACAAAATCTCAAATTCTGCCTATTTGTTTGAATTTGAAAATTTTCATTCCAAACTAAATGTTCAAGTTAGATAGCAATAAATGTGGTTTCCATTAAGTATATGGATCTAATAGATGAGAAATTATGTATGTATGAAACATAAGGCAACGATTTTTATATGCTGCTATTGATTTCATAGAGGTTTTGAAGATAGGAAGTGGCTCAGTGGTGCCTCTAATTCATTTTTTCTTCTATTTTCTATGCACATATCCAGGAGATCGGATCCAACTCAATGGAAGAACTTCCTATAGAATGAGCATATGTATAAATATCTTTAGGAATTCAATTTGACAAGAGGAATTTGGATTTGTACGTTGTTGATGCTTAATTTGGGCTTCTCAAGGTTGGTTACATTGTGGCCAGGTTGCTCAGTTCGCTATAAAAGTCAAAGGTTTACCCTTCAAACTTCAGCAGTGACTCAGACAACAATGGATAATCTAGGGAACAATTACTTCACCAACAACAGACATTACTAGTGAATGTATGTTATGAGCACCGCTATTTTTGTTATTTTTGTTGGCATGGAGTTTCTTTGTTACTTCATTAGATTTGTTGGTGGTGTTTCTCCTTTGTGTTTGTCAGGAACTGCATGCAATTTGTGTTCACTACTAAGTATTTTGATAGGTTGTTGAAGTATGGCTCCATTACAAAGAAAACCAGACTTCAAAATGAATGGTTGTTAGCCACCTTTTTTTGGATTACATAACTCAGAGACTTTTTCTATGAAAACAAGCAATGGAGGCAAAGTATAGTAGAAAGAAAAACCAAGGTATTCCAGTAACCTAAAAATTCATGATGAGGAACTGGAGTGGATGATCTTTATATTTTTTACCATTACCTGGTGTTGGGATATGTAGGAATGTACCAATAAGGTCCATGTGATATTCTACCTCTAAAATGCGACTTTAACAAAAAAATCAATCTAAATTGTAGGCACTAATTCATATAATACAGTCCAACCCATTGTCCTCTTTCAAAGGTTTACTAAAACAGATCGCACCGTGCTATGATCGAGCCAAAATGGAAGAAATTAGAGTAGATACTGAGCTTGCTACTGCTTTTTAAGCTTGCTTGTAGAATGAGCTATGTGTCAATAGCATTTTCATTCTTTTAGTACAGATATGCTCTGATGGGCTCACTAACTCTGAGCAAATAGATTTTAATTCTTGCAGATGAGTCTGCACAAGATTCCATTGTACACTCGGACTCCAGATCTCTTGCAACCCTTCTCCTTATTCGTGATATTCAGGTACTGTAGTCTAAGATTCAAAGTCATTTAACTTAATATTATTTCTTGCAGCATGTTTTTTTTTTCTCTCGTCTTAGTAGCTAATATGTAGATACTTCAAAATAACCTAGCAGGCTGGAGAGATTAGGAATAGTAGATTATTGTTAAACGATTAGGGTCCGGGAGACAAGGACCAAGCATTCACTCAATGGACACAACGTCCCTACTGTTTAGTTTGATTGGTCGAGTTCTAGGAGGGAATCATAGAATTTTAAATTTGGGTACATAGTAGATGTAAGAGACCCTCAAACCTGCACAGTGAGGAAATAGTACACATAAGAAGAGCTCAAATCTGCACAAAAAGGAAATTGAATATGTCCAACAGTAGGATAGAATACAGTAGGCCTCAGATACTCTTCTATAATTTTTTTGTCTGTAGTTATTGTAGTCAACAAATGAAGGTTTTTAATATATTTTTTTATGCCCAGGAAAGTGGTATCTGACCGCAACACATCATATCCTATAACAAGTACAAACAGTTTCTTCCTGAGATGTGCTCAAGACCGGGGTCATGGCTCAATTCACTGAAATCATCAAAGCCAACTACAAATAGCATTGCTCTATACTTCATTCTCGGAGGGAATAGGTAATTTCAGTGAGCTAGCTAGACCATCCTTTCTGTCTTGCTTATTTAGTAATCTAGAAAAAAATCTTTATGGTGTTTATATTTGGTTTCGTTTATGATGAACTGTTGATGAATGTACTCAAGAGAGCTTGTATCTTTCAATCCACTTCAGAAGCTGCTCTAGTCCTTAAAATTCCATCCATCGAATTATCTATCAGGTTACATAGTATGTAGTGAGTTTATATACATGGCTTTGCCTAAGATGTTATATGCTTGGGGTAGTAGTCTACCAAATTTATTGGGGCTTGCCTGAGTCATTTTCTGGCAAGCCAAATCAGTGAAAAATTATTAACTTCGACAATGTTACAACTGCTTTCGTCAAAATGCTTGTTGGGGATGTTGGGGAGTCATCACTATTTATCTCATTCCATTAATTTAGTTGTTGATGTTGCTCTTTTTCTATAGCTTGTCATTTATATACGAATGTGGAATAAGTGCTTTCTATTTTCAGTTCTTTGTTACCATATAGAAGAGAAAAATCTTTATTTGATCTGTTTAAACAAATACAATGCTCTCTCTTTTATAGAAGAAGAGAAAAGTCTTTATTTTATCTGTTTAAACAAATATAATGTTCTCTCTTTTATAGGATAAGAGAGTAAATAAGAAACATAACTAGGCAATATGGGATGAAAGAAAAGACAATTCTAAAGCACATAACACAACACATAACATAACATAACACAATAAACCATATATATGATGCATTGTTTTGTTCGTAATCCTTCTCATTAATATTTTATGGTGAATATTTACCGACTACTACATGGGTCCTGATACCTTTTTACTCAATATGAGGTGTTACGTCTTTCCTTAAGACTTCAATAAAAGGTTTAGTGTGGGTCATCTTCCATGATTCCATAGCTTCTTCTTTGTTCTCTTTATACATATTTTGCCTCACTTAATAGTGTGCTTATCATTCTTACTTTTCTTATGTGGCCAAAAGCCATAAAGTTTTTTCCATCTCTAAACACACTTGTTGAGGCATTGCTCAATCCCTGGGGGGGTGATCACATAGCATCACGCCTACAAATAGGCATGACTAGGCACCCGTTGTGACGTCTCAGGGCCTCTTGGCACGGCTAAACGAATCTCAGAGGTTGGAATGTCCTCTTATTTTGCTACTGAATTGAGTTAGTGTCATAGTTTTCCTTTTATTTGTTAGAATTAGTGTATTAAATATTATTTTAATGATAGTATTGTACTTTGTTTAATAGTATTTTGCATTTTTTAAGATATGGGAATAGTAATATAGTTTATCATGTCTCCACATATTAGTGGAAGCAAATAGTTGGAGGAGTGCATAATGGAATGCAAAGAAAAACAAGACACATTAATTAACCACTGGTTCCATCATGGAATGATTGCTCATTCGCCCCTGCCGACATCCTCACACTCTCATAAATACATAAATATATATCCTCCTTCGTCACACCATAATTCCTTGCCCTCGTGCCATCATGCTCACTTCAGATTACACACAAAAGAATATCCAATTATAACGATGATAGATAACACAAAGTTTACCTCAAAAGAAAGCTAACACGGAGTTAGTAGAGCCATCAATCATAGTGTCATCATGACTTCCTCACATGCACAATAGTTTCCACTTGTAAACCTATTCTTTAACTTGTAATTTAACTGTACATTTAAATAATGTCGTTTAAGATTAATATCCTTCATTGGTGATTTCCTCTCTTAATCTGACAGTAGGGATTTCTGAAGTTGGTTTTCTGTTTGATTCTTTGTTGCCTTTGTACCTCTGAGCTAATCTTCATCTGTTGTTGTTTCACTGGTGGTGTGCATTTTTCCTGATTGATGAGGTGTGTTTTCTTGAAGTCTGAAATGTGGCATTGAGCTGGTGCCTCTGGAGTTGTTTACTTTTTCATCAGGCTCTCGTATAAAACAGAATGGCCTTTTTGATAGCTATTGAGCATATCTCAATCTTTAATAGAGATGGAGATGGTTTTCTTACTGGTTTGAGCCTTGCTCTGCAGGTGAAGTGTTAAGAGCTTGGACTCCTTTAGGAAATTGATGCATGATGTACATATCTATTGTTGGTCTAGAAAGCTAATGGAGTTTTACTCTTTCTTATATATCCTTGCTGAGGAACCAGGGATTAAATTGATCGATGACTCTACTGTTAGGAAGTTTGTCGGATGCTATCTGAAAATTGGTCAGTGATTCCATAGGTCTATGGATAGCCCTTATGTTCTTTTTTTGTTCATATTTGTGTGGTTGTGCTATAGTTTGTTTTTGGATAGCAGTGAGTCGTATACTAAGTTAACTGCTTGCAGAAACTGAGTCATGTATAACTATATACAAAAATATAAAAATAGAAAGGTGAGTTGTTACATCAAAAAGAAAAGATTAATATCCATCAACACATGCATTTTCATTGATGATTGATGCATTATCTTTATATGAATCTTATAGGGTGCACAAGTAGGCTACAATGTTTTTGCAGTGTTAACTTATGTATCATACTTTATGATGATGTAATTCCAGCCATTGCTTTATATTTTCAAGGTCTAAATCTATGAAGGAAAAGGAGGAGCTCAACTGTTTGTCTATATGGGTGTGCCTACTCGAGAAATTCAATATCAATGACTTTGTTAATACATTGGTCACTTGTCTTGCTGCATGAAAGTGCCGTGATGAAGTTTTTTTCAACCAAAAGAAACTTGTTGCTGCTTTGATGAAAACCAACATGTTTAAATGGGTATTTTTGTATAAAGACCCCAATAGCTACATCCAATAGATTCAATCCCAACTCTAGGGAGAACTTATGCATGAAGTGGTTGCTGCAACACGCTGATTTTTACAAAAATCAACACAGATGCAACTTTTGTCAAGAATAGAGGTGTCTGTTGTGGGTTCTACTTATAGATATGCAAATGGGATGATAATAGCCTTGGCAATGAAGGCCATTCTTGGGGATTGGACATCTTATTCTACTGAATGTCATGCTCTATTTCTTAAGCACTTTTTTGCATATTATATTATTCTCTTCTTGTGATTTACATTGAGATTTGCAGGGTATTTGAGCTGGGATGATTGCAGGGATCGTCTTGTAGACTGCGATTTGGATCACTGGCTGGGATATCGAGGTAAAGTAATTAGACACACAATAGTTAACTCTATCATTGCTTGGTTGACTCAGTACCTTCAGTTATTACTAAACTTTGTATTGCTAACTAGTTTGTATCTTGCAACACCAGGTTTTGAAAGTCGTCAGCAGGAAACCAAGAAGAAATTGCAAGGCATGGGTTACAGATAAAGAACAAGAACCTTCGTTAAGTCATCTTGTTGAGAAAAAGGCAGCTGGAGAATGATGAATTTTGTGGTCCAAGGGGAGCTTCCAGAATTATGCAGATCTCCCATGAGGTTTATTGACTTGCTGCTGGATGGAAGATTCAAAGAGGACGGATTTGTAACATTAATCACAATGGTGTACATATATGTGACTAACATATGCACGTGTGTGGAATGATGTATACGAAGCAAAGATATGTAGAAACAATATAAATTCAATAATATACCTTGTTCTGTTTTAGACTCAACCATCCGTGAATTGTTGCCATTCATATATATATATATATATATATATATATATATATATATATATTGAAAATTATAAGTAGCAACGTGTAAGATTTGTCCCAACACTATCTAAACTCATATCCGGCATTACGTAATGCTGGTATGGTGTCATTTTACGCCGCCATAGGGTCAAATTCTGGCATTGTGTCGTGCTGCTTTTGATGTAGTTTCCCGGCATTTTATATGGTGTCGCAATACTTTTAGCGACACGATTTTAAACGGCATACTCCCGACATTACTAAAAAAGTTGGCAAAGGCTAATTCCGACATAAATATGTCTATTACCCAGCATTTTTATGTGCCTGGAAATGTGACTTTTGTTGTGGTGATCAATGGATACCTCACAATTTTGGCGATGTTTGGTGACGTTACTGCATTACATATAAACATCGAGGATGAGGGATTGTATGAATTTGGCTTCCTTAGTGAAAGACTATAGGAAATGTATTATATTTATTTGTCAAGATAGGTTCTCTAACCTATTCCCCTAATATATAAATGTAGTACCATGTATCTTATGAATTCCTTATTAATAATACAAACTAAATACATTATAGGGAAAAGACCAACTACAAATACTTTCACTGGGCAATCGATCTTCCCCAAACAATGTAGTCTCTATAGATTGAGATTAAGTTACTGAATGACGAATGCAAGACAATAAGGGACCAGTATATGAGCATGAAGGAATTCATGAAAATCCATCGCGACAATGAAGATGATTACCTATTGTTTTTGCTATCAGTACAATCAAGTTTAAGTTGAAGTGAATAAGTTGGAGGCTACAAATCACCTTTTTGAGATTTCTTCACCTCTGATGATGGCATAGGTCAATTGTTATGTGAATATAAATGGACAAAATTTAGTTAGTGAATATCGACTATGGCATGTCTACCTATTCAAATTATCATATCATATGTACATTTTGTCCAATGCAACATTGTTGAAGTTTCACTATATGTTATTTGCACATTATGTCTTCATGTTCGAATTATCATATCAAATCTGTATATTTGTACAATGCACCTTTACACTTAAAATGTATTACATACATAATCGGTAATATGGATGGACAAGCTAGGAGACCGTAAGGTATTTGGTCTAGGGAGGCCAATCATGTCCTACTTGATTCAATAAGAAACCAATATGGTATGCAGAGATGTGTCAATGGAGTATATACTCTAGAGGCTTGGAGGGAGACATTGTTTGACTTTCAAAACAAACTGGGGATGCCTTACATATCTTTGGAATAGGTCAAAACCTAATCGAAGAACCTCAGGATAGATTTTATTAGACAGATCACTTCATGTTGGGAAATGCATTGGATATTTTGCTGCCAAACGTGCAACTATTTCATTTCCAAGTAGGAAAACCCCACCAGTTTCCTAATAAGGCAATTCCACACAAATTTGTGATAGCTCTTGCACTTACCCACCAGGAGTCATATTCAAATGTGTCAACTAGGCATCCACCATGAGTTGATGTAATGTTTGAAAGATGTTAAAGGAAACTTTTGGTGAAGAAAAGTTTTGACTTTCCTCCATGTTTATCGTCGCTAAAGCTTGTAAGATTATACATGGGCAAATGAGGAAGAGCCTTTACTTATTGATGAATCCAATGAAGATGGTAACATGATGCAGACTACTTTCATTTGGCAAACCGGATGCAGTCACATTTGTCAAACAAGATCATGTTGTATCATGTTATCGTCTTAACTAGATTCATCAGCCAGTTGAGGTTCTTCAAAGTCGGGCCATCGGCAACCATGCAAAGCCTTTCTTTGGACCAACGATAGAAAAAAAAGCATGCTTCTCTCTACCAGATGGATCCGTTGAAAGTTTTTGTCTAATGCACAAGCTCATGGAGAATGTCGAGATCTCCAAGGACTCATAAGGTGTTGTGCCTCCAACCGATCAGCCTTTAGCCATTATCTAGTCGGCATATGATTATTTTTTTGCATGTTTTACATTCCAAATCGCCTATGTACACTCTGTTTTTATTGAACTAGTGCTTTTTTCATTGAGAATGACAACTACAAGTTAACATCAAGCTTCTGAGATCCCTTTGTGAATTCCACACATTAATAGAGAGGATTGATGTCAGCATGAACATGTCTAAGACGAGGTGGAGAGTGTTGAAAATTGTAGATGTTGTTCCAAGAACCTTCTAGATCAATCCTGTTACATACTCATCAAGCCTACAACAAAAATTTGATCAAGTGGAAAGCTCTCAACCACATCCAATAGTTGTTGAATATGGAGTTACTATATCAAACGATGTTGTTCATGATGGAGTTATTGTACCGAATGATGTTGTTGGAGGCGTTAGCGGTGAAGACATGAGTGAAAGTCAAGTTAATAACTATCTAAAGTGATGTAATGAATCTTATAAAATGTAATTTTGTAATTTGCAACATGTAATATTAGCCACTGAAACTATAGGATTATTTCATATCACATCTCTTATTTCACTTATAAATGTAGATGTCTTTAGTTTTTATTGTTCGGTTATTATATACATGTTCGTACAACAACACAAGTCATGTATTATGAAGTCATTATTTATATAAAAAGATAGATACGATTAAATATAGATATATGTCAAATCTAGGTAAAATAATATTGAATTTAAAATGTACATATCAACTAAAATAGTCGTACTCATAAATTCATTAATCATAGTTATATATTTTTTTATTTTTGTATATGCAGATTTTCTACTGCACCTAAATATAAGATCGGTTGCAGTCATTTATATATTATAGTATTCATACAATTGCAAATTTCAAACAGATCATAGCGGGATTAGATCCTGATTAGGTTCCCAAACTAAATCACATTATAGATCTTAACCAAATCCTCATTGGTTTGTCAAATAGAATCTGACTGAATCCTGACTAGATGACCAAAACCAGAATGGGTTGCCAAACAGAATCAGACTGTATCGAGTCTATAAAATAACCCCGATCTCTCATAATTAGGTTGTTCTCTTTGTGAGCATTATAACTCTTCTTCGAAGAGTTGTTTATTGTAGTACTTGACTGGGTCTGTCCCAATTTTATTATCGTCGTATGAACGCCTCATCGATTATTTTTAAGAGTGAATTTTTAGATAAATGTACGACAAAGATTTTTGTTAGACACAACTGGGACAACAGATATGAAGGTCATCCTACCGATAGAAAAGAAATCCAGTATATATGAAAGAGAGAGGTGTTCCCTAGCCGAGACTGGTTGGCACAGCCACAGAATATACACATTGAATCGCCTGCTGGCCCGGCGAGCATGCTCGAGTGTGTGGAATGAATCATCGTTATTCATGGGGATATCCAGTGTGTAGTATCTCTGCGATGCAAATCGCATTCCATTGTCCATATCCGCTAGCCAGTGCCACTGGGTTCCACTGCTCTGCTGACTGAAGAACACAGGAAGAGCTTCAGATGAGAGTCGCATGTACAAGTGGGTGTCAGTACTGGTTGATTAACAGAAACAAGGGGTGCTCCATTTTGCGATGACACAGCTAATTAAGTTTTGGAACCGGAAACGAAATTCGAAGTAATCACCACCACATGTTATATGGTATAATAAATAAATTACATTATTTATTTTATTTTGTTATACTTTGTAACATGTGGTAGAAATTGTTTTAGGTTTTATTTTGAGTTCCAACATGGTGTCCACTTACCATTTCTAAGAGAAGCCATCATGCTGCTGCTGCTGCAAGACAAGTAGGCAGCCCAACCACCCAAGTGCGGGATCCGCTCCTTGCCACTGAAGACAAAGGCGCCACCCTGTTTCCTGAAACTGCTTGTGTACCGTCTCATCCTGTCTGATCGGATGAAGGGGACAGGAGGTGTACAGAATTCACTCCGGATATTCATTGCGCACAATAGCAGACAAAAGCAACTTGAGACTTTAAAGCACAGACGCACAGCTTCTTGCGTAACTGCCCTGTGGGCCTGTGGCTGCAATCACGCACCTGCCGTGATCGAATCAATGGTCTCGTTCTCAAAGTAGGGGGAGCCTTGGCATCCTAGACAATCTGCAGTCATTAATTATTGCTACTATAGTATGAATAATGTTATATTGACACTATTTTGAAATCTACAACGGAACTCAAATCATTCTCCGCCATGGATATAACAAATATCATATACCATTTTATTTAGATTTTTTGTGATTTATTTTGAGTTCCAAAATATGTCCGCTATAGTATTATAATCAACCATCTCCTTCTAAGACCAGCTAATGCATGTGAAATGCCACCCGGCGGCGTCCTTTTCTTTGTTTTACTTCTTCTAAACTTCTCTTTATATCACGGGCCTCGCGCTGCGCTCATGGCAGCTGCTGGTGGTTGAGTCCCACTGTCCGGAAAATCAGATGTATCAATCAACAACAAAACGCCATCCTGCGCTACTCTTGATAATAACCTACTTAATTACCTGCCACCATTGGTATAATAACATCTTACCACAAATCATATATAGCCATTGCCTCCTACCTATTGCACCGACACCGACTCACATCATCGGGATCTATCTTCTTGTGGGGATTCTGAGCGCGTGCGGTGGTTGAGAACCTGTGCGCGGTGGTTAAGAACCTAAGCTCACACAGTATGTCGTGTCCAACAATTGATGTTGCGGATTTAGTTACTCAAAAACGCATATTCACGCCTCTTTTACCTTGAAATTGTTGTCGTCACTAAATTACGCACTCCAACCCCATCAGGCCTAAATTATATACAGTGTTAGGGTCATAAGGCGGCATGTCTTCCATTGGCCTAGCCTGGTTTGCATGTCCTCTCCTAGTCCTTGTGAGCAATACTCAACTAGTAATATGATATTTAAGAAATGCTCCAAACTTAAAAGTAGGCAATGTGAGATTAAAGTTCTTCCCTTATTGAATAAACACACCGTTGCACTACAAATGATTATTAAGAATCAATTTTACACAAAATCTGCCTATTTACTAGATAGTTTGTTATTATCATATTGAATCTGAATTGTGGGATCTCAACTCACTTAAGCTGGATCTTGACAATATGTGAGTTACTCATCGCTTTCATCTCCATTCTCAACTTAGATTTTTCAACCATAGTAAATTAATTCCCCTTAGTAAAAGGGACACCAATATACTTCCTCGGTACTAAATAATAAAAAACCACAGCTCAATCCGACACAAGCTCTTGTCAAGCTTTAGCTTGACTTGGGCATGTCATATTTGTTTCTCGTTGTCCCTAGAACTCCTTAATTTGACTATCTCTTTCACATAGTTACTATGAACTGATATGTAGGAAGTAGTTATTTTACAATAGATAAACTAGACGTCAGTCCCTTTAGTCATTCTTCTTCCATCATTATTGCATTTATAGCATACAACTCTATCTCAAAGATGCACCTAGATGGGATAGTTTGTTTCTTGAACATTCAGGTGTGACTAGATACCCATAAATTCTGAAGCTTCTAGCTATCAAGCTTGCATCACTCTATCCTTTAAGTACTAAACGAAAATTTCTGATAACGTTGCCCAAGGGAAATAGTTCCATGTACGTCTTTAAATACTATGTAATGCTATTTCCAATGGGTTCTATTTGGACAAGTTGTGCATCTTAATTACTCACGCACAATAAATGTAATGTATAGTAGTATACAATTTATAAGATATAAGGTAAATAGTTTAGGAGCAAGATCAAAATTTAAATTCTATAAAAATTAGTAGAAGGATATTATGCATTTTTTAAAGGTCTAACGTTGTATAATCAAGTATCTCAAGTACTTTTTCAACATAATGACACTGAGAGAGTGTTATGACATATGCTTATCTCATGATTTTATTTTTAAAAAGTAGAAAGATAACTCCCATATCATTCATAGAAAATTTACTATGCACTAACAATTTAGTATTTTCAATACATCCAACATTATAATCTAAAAATATAAGATGTCAACTGAATTATTGGTATCATAATGCAAACCATAATTGAATATATCTTTTTAGATTAATGGGCCAACCCCTCACCAGTATGTATGCTCATTGATTAATCCATACGGGGTAAACTCTTATGACATGGCCTGTAGTTGTAGGTCACCCCCTCGTTGTGTCTGGTTAGTGTTTGTGTGGTTTGAGGCGGTCCATGTCTAGGAACTTAACCCGTGTCCCTTTTTGCAAAGGTGTCGTGTTTGACCACCGACACCACACCTTGCTAGCTCATTGAAAAAATTTCAATATACATCTTTATTAAATTCAATTTCAATTAATCCATATTTTATAAAATTATCAAACTTTTCACTCTAGTGTTTAGGTGTGTCCTTTGAATAATGTGATGGTTTAACAAGTTTGCATGCTTAGGGATTCATTCTGACATACTATAAATACATAAGCACAAACCACATATATTTCCCCCTAAGTACCAAAATATAAAAATAAAGTCTTCACATCCATTTGGTGCATAGTGAGGTCATATATGAAACTACTATTAACAAGCACTCAAATTGGATCATTAGACCACTAGAAGAGTAGGTACCAAGTAATCTACTTTCTCATTTGGTATGTAAATATAAAAAATAATATGGACTTATACATACTAATATATTCTGTGCATTTTCATCTAGTAATAGTACAACTATAAGGTAAATCCACCAAGTTCCATTTCAAGTCATTTATTATATTTTGTTTTTACCATATTCCATCCATAATTTAGCTTTAGAAGCCACAACTCGATAGTAGACATATCATCATCCTCAACATTGTACATGATAGAATTACTTCCAGACTCCTTCGATGTCCTTGCATGTTTACTTCTACTTGAATTTTTAGATTGTAGAAACAATTGATCCAGAAACAATACATTCACTACAAACCCCAACACTAGATATCCTTTCCACTTGATTTTGAATATAATGATAAAAATCAATGTGCATCGACTATCTCCACAAAAATTAAAAATATGTTGTAAATATTTCTAGTATCCAACGTTTTCCTCTTTAACTCAATGATGAATACTTCTCAAGATCCTAACGATAGTTTGAGATCATTGATATTTGCACTCATACCTCAAAAAAATTCAAAACAACTAATTTATGTATGCTTATAGGTAACTTTATTCTAAATTTTTTAATTGTATAGAAGCATCCCCCCATGTGTAGTTAGGTTACTACAACAATATGGCCCTATACCAGCAACCAATAAATGTTGGTATATGCCCACAAATGCTGGTATATGTTATACTAGTAGCCAAAAAATATTGTCTACACTAATGCCGGCATAGACACATTTAATGGTATTTTTTAACGCTATACCATCGTTTGTCATTGTTGGTATAAGTATGTTAGGTTATCTCATATGAGTCATTATGACTTCTTTGCTGACACTTTTGGGGTGCCAAAATAAATTATATAGTCACCGACATATGTACTATTGGCGCAAATAATAACTAACTTGTGACATTATTGCCATCAAAGAAAAGACGTCGGTATTGATGGTATAAACACCCACAAATCAATGTTTGAAGAAATGGTGGGAAATATATACCAACATATTAAGCATGTCGATATTGAGTTCTTTAGTGCAAAGTGAGGAATGTATCATAACATTTTTTGGATTGTTTTTGAAGGTAGGTTGTTGAAAGATGTCAATGTATTATTCTGTTTTGTTGAATAAAATGCAAAAAAAAATCACTTGAGAACATACAAACTATATCCAAGTTTATACTAAAAGTTAAACATCCACATGACAACTATTTTTCCTTGTAGAAATCATAACATGCAAGTTTACATAGATAGAACCTTTAATGTGATACTTGAGATGAAGCAAATGACTATATATCTTTCATATTTGAAAAAGTTTCAACAACATAGGGACATTCCCAAAGTTGTTTGATGCTACATAAATACAAGAAATGAGACCCTTTCTTTAAAAGTTTCATCAAAACTAAAAAAACTTGATCCCTTTTCATTGTGAAAGGTGTATTCTTGCTTCATGTTTCTCCATAACTGATAGGATCTCCTTGCATAATGAAAATCATGAATTTGAACCATTTATTTGTAATGAATCATAAAACATATGAAACTGGATGTAGTTGAGAAAATATAAAAATTAAATAGACACTCAAAACCATCTTATAATTGGGTTTACAAGAGATCAAAAGTGTAAATATGAATTCATCAATTTTTATTCCCTTATTAACCCTTGACCTTGAGTAAGACCACTTACATTTAAACAACACAATGCTGCCATCTCCAAAATAATCCAACTCAACTATATCATGAAGAACTCCATAGTAACTTCTGTACATATTTTAAAATTAATCTAATGATAGTACCTAATTAGAATACAACCTAAAGTCAATATGATATTTTATCAAAGTAATGCCCATAAAAATTGAAGTATGAGTGTGCATGTATTATTGGTACTTTAGAATAGAACCAATACAATAATAGTTTTACTTTTCAATTTGGGCCATCTAGTAAAGCCAATGATTCTGGTTTCATAGTGCATACCTGTATGAGATCGAAGTCAGATGCAGAATCATATTTGTGACTACTCTAGGTGATATAAGATATAGTCCACAAAATTGAACTAACACCTAGCCAAAATCTATAGGAAAATTTCAACATGTTAATTGTAACATCCCTGACCTGGGTTATAACCTAACCCTAGAAGTTTTTCCTAAATATGTAATTAAACACTTATAATTATCTTTTAGCATGTAATAAAAGCTCCTAAGGAACATATGTTTCCATTCCTGTCCCCTAGGAACAATGTTGTAGTATTGTTTTGCAATGCAGGGACCTATCTGCAATTATCCAGTTAAGAGGTTTAACTTGCAGAGTTCACAGGTTAAGATGTACCCTTGATGATGAAACATCATAAGAGTGAATCTGATGAGGCGTGATGGATTTTTCAAGCTTGGGCATTCAGATGCAGCTTGTGGAATGATCATGGTGCTTTAAAACCCTAATTTGGAGTAAAGTGCAATTTACCCAAATTATGGGTGAAACTTGTAAATTACACCTTCTAGAGCATCTTATATGACTCTTGGCATCATTTAGAGTAGAAATTATGAAAGAGATGCATCAATAAATAATCAGATAAGAAAAGTAATCTTTGTGCATAAAATTCACCATGTATGTGTATGAAGACCTTCATATGTGTACCCTAGTTGAAAGTTGATCTTTTCTACCCTTAAATCTTGAGCTTTGATGAACTTGGTCTAAGTTTAGATGGCTTGGACGTGCCTAAGAAGCAAGGATGGACTTAGATGAAAATCCCATGCTTTAGAGGTCCTTATGGTGTAAAATGGCCTAAAATATATAAGCCATTTTCCTTGTAAACCAAGTGAACGATCCTTCTTTTCTCTTCACTTCTCTTCTTTCTCAAAACGTCTAAGGCAAGCTCTGGAGCTCAGGGAGGCGACCAAGTAGTTCTAAGGTGAGAAGAACCATCTTCAAGCTCGGATTCTTGGGTGAATTCATCATGCAAGCTTGGTTTTGTGGATAACTCACTTAGTTTTCTTGTTCTAGCCATCCATTCCTACCTTTCTTTGGAGGAATCACCCTTGACCAAGTTGTGGAGTTCAAGATGCCATTAGAGGCTTGAAGCTTGGAAGCTTGGAGCTCCAAGAACATCGTTTAAGGTGGGTTTTATAATTCTAAACTCTACACTTTATATGCATGTTTTGTTCTTGCAATTCTAGTACTTAGTTCTTCTTCTACCTCCCTTCTTCCTTGCACTTTTGCAAGTAAAACGGTGGAATAACCGACCTTGACAGAGGTTGAAGAAGATGGGCATGATTACCAAAGTTACTTTATCAAACGGTCTTGTTCCCCCCCCCCTCTGACCAAACCGTTTGAAGGGCAAACGGGTTCACAAGGTCGGTTGGAGCAAACGGGTTCAACCCATTTGAGGGTGTTGACTAAGCATTTACCGTTTGGGATTCCTGTTCATAATCATGTAGGCTAATGACCCACTAAATTTGAGGGGTTAACTCCAAAGGAATCGTAGGTTGAAGGCCAATCAATTAGGCAATCGAATTGAATTAAGTGCTGATTTTTCCAACTGATTAACTTGAACTTTTTGGGCAAACGGGTTCAACCCGTTTGAGTGAGTTGACCAAGAGTTGACCGTTTGGGATTCCTGTTCATAATATGCTGAATTTATTTTCTACAAAGAATCATAATCTAATTCCTAACCAATTGAGAGTTGAAGGCACTTCAACACCCTAACCCTAATCGGGTTAAAATTGTTGTCTTCAAGTATAGATCTTGTTGAGTTTTGGGTTGAAGGACCCAAACGGGTTCAAAACCATTTGGGGGTTCACCCAAACGGGTTCACACTCGTTTAGTGACACCCCAAGACCCTTTGGAGGTCTAAGGTTAAGGAAATTTAATGGTTTGAGGGTTTAATTTCAATAGGTTGACGATTTGATAAAAATGCTGATTTTAGACCTATTTAGGGTTCAACCCTTATCCAACCAACTTGGTTTTTGGTCAAACTTTGGGTAAACGGTCTCAAGTTCGTTTGGAGGTCATCCAAACGATCTCAAGACCGTTTGGGCCAAGTTTGGGCCCAATTGGAGTTCAATTGATAGGTTCAACCTTGATTTGATTCACATTGTTGAAAATTGATGATTAGCCGATTGGAAACCTTAATTGAGTTAGAGTTAACTCTAATTGGCTTTCAATTGAAGGTCAAATTGGTGTCCAATTGTTTGAGGCTCATCTTAATTGACTCAATTTTTAAGTGGTTAACATGGCTTGGGCCAATTGAAGGCTTCAACATAGGATATCCTATTCTATCATAACCTTTATATCACCTTTCATGTCCACACTCGTTTCAATCCAAATGGGTTTACACCCGTTTCAACTCAAACGAGTTCACACCCGTTTCAACTCAAATGAGTCCACACCCATTTCAACTCAAAGGAGTTCACACCCGTTTCAACTCAAACGAGTCCACACCCGTTTCAATCCAAATGGGTTCACACCCGTTTCAACTCAAATGGGTTCACACCCGTTTCAATTCAAATGGGTTCACACTCGTTTCAACTTAAATGGGTTCTATTGAGTGATACCTTGTTTTAATCAAACCCTAATCACATGATGGTGATGTGTTGACTTGTGTTAGTCAATGAAGACTTAACCCAACCTAATCTAGAGTGGTGTAATAACCATCTACTAGTTAGGGGAGAGAGGAAGTACCAATTATGGTGGAAACTCAAGTAAAATACCTTCAATATACATGAATGTGCATGAATAGGGTATGATCCACTATGTGAAATCATGGAAAACCTAATTATGATAATTGATGAATCTTAATCTTATCTGAGTCTTTAATGATGATGTTTCTCATACATGGTGATGTTATGAGATCAATTCACCATGAGGTGAATAGTAAACCCTAATTCTAGGGTGATGAGATGTATGATGAATAGTAAACCCTAATTCTAGGGTGATGACATGTATTGTGAATAGTAAACCCTAATTGATGAAAATCAGGGAAACCTAGCTCTCGTATGAGTAGGGAGATACAACTTCTTTAAATGAGTTATTTACTGTTATCAGTTGAATTGACCGTGCAGGTTCCTATATGAGGATGATCATATCCATGTATGGATAATGATGCTATATTCATTGAAAGCATGTTGTTAGCTTTATGAATAGTGATATATCCTGGTGCCTTGTTAGTGGCATCTTATGAGATTGATGGTCTGTGAGAGCCATGAGTACCATCAAGGTCATGCTTAACAGATGACTTGTGATGAGAGAATTGAGAAATGGTAATTGATGTAAGTTAGACTTGTTACATTTAGTATCCTTCTTTGTTAGCTGCTCTGCTAATGTTTAATATTCAAGAACATGTATGTTATCTGATAAGTGATAACTTATGAGTTTGATAGGTTGAATGAGTCATGAGTAATATGCACTGATGATCACCAAAGGTCATATTATTTAGATGACCAGATAAAATAATATGTTATTGGTAATAAATGTTATAATTAGTCCAGGGGTTTGCACTCTCACTTTCTGGATTCTTAGTGATAAGATGTTTAGGGATTGATATCCCTATGTTAAATTATGAAATGTGATCCTAATATAGAGTGTTATTATGTGAAATTCTATTACAAGATAATCCTATGAAAGGCTTAACTGCAGACTTATGGGTGATGAATGTAAATAACCCTTGTGTCACTTGAGTATGGTTAAGTATGATTTCATGTGTACTAATCATACAGTTATGTTGTGGATTTGGAATCCTAACACCTCGTAGGAAAGGGTATAGCTACAGGCCATGATATCCCTTATTATAATGCCAGGTGATGGATATATGGTCTAAGCCTGAAGAGAGCCAGTGTGGTGATGATGGATTTATAATAAATAGATATTATACATGTCCTTTTATTTCTAAAAGAAAAGAGATATGTGGGTTTATCTTAGAGATGCTTTACTTCTAGTAGGAGGAATAGATTACAATCTGTGAAACATTGTTCTAACTACTCCTAAAATATATATGATTTCTTTGTGTACTGTTATTCTCTTATTCTGTAATAATCATGTTTCTAGCGAAGAGTTATAACTCCCGCTGGGATAATTATTTAAAATTATCTCACCCCGTAGATTTCAACTTTTTAGGTGGTCGCCAAGGACGAAGGGACCAATCTCCAGGTGACCAGTATCAACAGCAGCAGTACCCGGAGCAGCAGTAAATCTCAGGTGGAGATTCAGACTGCTGAGTTATATAGATAGATAGTCAGTCCTATGCGTCCTCTGTACTCTCAGGTCCTTGGAGTCATGGTCTGAGTTTTGATTCGTCTCTTGAGATTTTGTAGCATGCTGTGTATAATTACTCAAAAAGTAATTAACAGAGATGTAAACAGTTTATCTTGAATCTATGAAAGGAGTTTTTATGGTTTCAATGTTTTATCTCAAAAAGTTTTAATTTCCGCTGATTTTTGGTATTCCGCTGCTAAATGAATCGCTTCCGCTATGTTTACTTCGAAGTTCATGTGTTCATCTCAGACTTTGGAGATCAGAGCCCACATTAATCATCACCGACTATCTTTTAAAAAGATTTCAATACCCATATAATATTAAATGAACAATTCAAACAATATGTTTACCGGTGACGTCCAGCGGAATAATATCAATTTAAAGACTTAGGTCTTACTTAGATTTCTACAAATACATCAGCATTATGATAATCTTTCTAACCAAGAATAACAAGATATGCGCGAAGCTAACATAAAAATATAACTTTTTGACATGTGTATTGACCGGCATTGGAATATTGTTTAATTTTTGACATCTGACAGGCCGTCAATATCCTCCGAATAGTCTGCATAATGAAATTTATATATCATCTACTAGTATTAAACGACGTGCAAAGAGACTTTAATCGATGTGTTCTCGTCACTATGTAATTATATATAAAGAAAAGTCATGTGCGGCAACAAGATGCTGTCTTAGCTCAATGGGGCAATTTTATATAATGATGATCAATAGATTTCCCATCCTAGCCAACGGAGAAGAGTGTATAAGAATGGTTTGGGATAGAATACATCTTGATTCTGGCAAATCAGTCTTTGGACTAGCGTGTCAACGAGAGGAGACTTTCTGGCTACGCGGCTGCAAGACTTTTCGGTTCTGATTTGTTATTAGGGTAGGAATCCGCTGCCTTTCTAGAACTAAAAAAAGAAAAGAAAATAATATATAGTTAATATCATTACAATCTATTTGATGAGATCTTTTAGTTTTTATTCGTATTGTGTGATTTATATGACAAGTCTCATATCCGGGTAGTTATAAAATTAGCAATTTACATATCTAATACCAGCACCAATAATGTATGTTGGTAAATGCAATCTATACCAGCTCAGAATAGATGGTTCCGGGACATGGTGTTGGCATTTCCTATATTTCTTGTAGTGGGTTAACTAAAATTTGCAATGGATTGTTGCACATAGCTATCAAAACTCCAATTCTTCCATTCTACTACTCCACTACATTGTAGTAACTATGAAACAATCACTATATGTACTTGTTTGTGAAATGATGAATGAAGAAAAGAGAAGTTTGGAGAATGTGGTAAGAATGGTTGGATGATTGGAATTATGAACCATGGTACGTTATGGTGGTAACTCATGAGGGAGGAGGGATGTCATCACAGACCATGAGGGTGAGAGTCTGTTTTTTTTTCCTTATCTATGTTTTTTTAACTTAAGTACGAGGTTTACTCAATGAGAATTGTATTTATGTTTAATGTTGTCATTTAAATAATACTTTCTTGACATGTCTTATATATGAATAACTGTAGTTTGGAAAAGTGGAACACATATTGCAATCAAATAAGGTTTCAAGGGTATTCTACCTTTTTCACATGCATACATATTATCAGATTCAACATAATAATTATGTTTCCCTAATGTTTAAAATTATTCTATTATAATATTGGCTTTAGATAGATCTAATAAGTGAAAATTTTAAATATTAACTCTAATAATCCTTTCTTTCACTTTTCACCCAGTTTGACCTAGTCGAGAATATCATTTTTGGTGCAACTTTTGGATCTAGGGTTGCTTTCTTTATGTTGATCTTGAGGATACATCTTAGATTGTAGTGGAGTTCTTTAATTCCTAATTTAGAGTGTCAAACATTGTATGAAGAGATGAGGTCATTATCTTAATTTGATGATCTTGTAGTGAAAGATTTGTACATACCACATAATTTTGTTTAAATATAATTATATGCAAAATCAATTGTCAATTCCATATGTGGAATATATAATTATTGTGTCATAGTTATATATATATATATATATATATATATATATATATATATATATATATATATATATATATATGCACGCATACACACACACATATATATATATGTATATATATACATATACATACATATATATATGTATATATACATACATATACATACACACATATATATATATATATATATATATTTGTATATGCATGTATGTATTCACAAATAATCTCTTATTATTCTATCCACTTATTGTAAATGTGTGCCAAGAAAATTGAGGGCTAGTTAGGTTTTAACCTAGTGTCGTCACGTAGTGAGACATTTTCTAGAAATTTTAAAGGTGCATTAGAAATCACTCATGTTTGTTGTTGGTAATTGATTGAATAATGTTACTCAAACCTTTACAAAAATAAGGTACATCTAAGAATAGAATACAAGAAAAATGTTGTTAAAGGTCTCTTTTTAACATATTAGGGCCAATAAAAACCAGTTAACACTTAGAAGGAAAGACATGATCTTAAATCCATAAAGTGCATTTATATATAATAAATACCTACTCAACATCAATGCCGTTCTAGTAAGTCTTCATCCCACTAAATTAAGGCATGATTTTATTTTGCATGTCATGAGTGTAGAATATCATTAAAGTTCAGACATCATAATGAATTTTCTAACCATTATTAATGATGATTTATTTGACACATATGTCAAATACTTTATGTTTAGAAATCCCTTTGTAAATTCAACTACAAATGGTGATCATTCTAACGTCATTTTTCAAACTAAGGTTATTGTTCCTAGGTATAAGGGAACTGTGAATATTTTTGTTCTTCCAATTATATATTCAATGTGGGACATATCCCTATGTAGGTTGCATATATGCACTATATCAACCTTTCACATGTGACAACATGAGTGATAAGAAAATCACTGATAAACCACTTTTCATGTAGAATTATTACATTGAGACTACTTCTCATAATCATGGATAAGGTAGGTTGAGTAGAACACTAGTTTATATGTTGCACTCACTACTTAGGAAGTTGTTTCATGAGATGACTATGAAGTAGTGGCTTCTCAGTCAACTCTTTGTTGGTAACTTTGTTCATAGTGTAATGGCTCTTTTTAGCAACCTAAACTAGTGAATGTGTGAATTCATTAACACCAGCTCCACTCTTTGTTTTCCATAAACAATTACATACCATAATACAAGAGTGTTAGATCTCATATTTGTTAATTCATTTACTGAGAAAAGAAAAAGAGGGGATGTGAGTTGTAATATAGAGGTTATGGTGTGGAAACTAATGACTATATAACAACTTGTGGTGCATTCTCATGTTCCTATTTAGGTTCATTGTCATTTTTTGTATTTAGTACTTCTTCTAGTTCTATTTTCCTCCCTTTATTTTTCTAAAGATAGACTCCTTCTCTAGAAACGGACCAGTCAGGCAAAAGAACACTTTGTTTTGAGATAGAATATAGAAACAATATCCTTTTCTCTCCCTAAGCCACCACACACAAAATACTTGTCAGATTTCTTTCCTAATTTCTCAGGAAGTGAACATTTCACGTAAGATTTACAACCCCAAACCTTATGAAAGATATATTAGGATGCTTTCCAGCACAATATCATATGGTATATATGGAACTGATTTACAACAAATGTGTTTAAGTGAAAACACAGAGGTTTCTATAGTATGTCCCCAAAAGGAATTAACAAGTCTGGTTAGGCTCATCACGGACCACACCATGTCCAACAACATCCAATTCCAACTCTATGAAACACCATTAGGTCGTGATGCTCTTGGTGGAGTCAATTGTGATACAATATTACACTCTTTTGAGAAGGTATTAGCTCAAATATTCACCACCTTGATCCAATGAAAGCATCTTCATTTTTTTGCCAAGTTGATTCTCTACTTCATTCTTGAATACCTTGAACTTTGCAAAGGATTATGATTTGTGTTTCATAAGATACACATATCGATATCTACTGAAATCATTAGTACATGTGATGAAATATTGATACCGTCTTTTAGATATTGAACTAAAAGGACCCCATACATCATTATGAATGAGTTCTTAAAGTTTAGTTTCCCTCTTAATGCTTCCAGTATAAATATTAGTACATAAATGACATACAACGTCACATCTGATGGTGTCGACTAAAAATAAAAGACTGACGCTAATATACTACGAGGTCGGCTTAAAACAACAACTGATACCTATATGTAAAGGTCGGTCGATTTACAAAAGACACGGGTATCACTTTTTCTTTAACGTTGGTTTGTAAACATAAAAACCAACGTCCTCCAATATTTTCAATTCTGCGTCGGTTGTTCCCCACGAAATTTTTATCCCCTCATATGTCATCGATTTTTTTTGAAAGAGCTGACAACTAAACATCCTTCGCGAGGCAAATTCATCCCCTCATTTGTCCTCGGTTTTTAAAAAAGAACCAACGAAGAAGTTTGTTCGCGTGTTATCCCCACGAAAATATCCCTCCCCCCAATTTCCATATTCAGCGTTGGTTTTTTATTGACAACCGACAACTATGATCGTAACTCAAGAACATTTTTTGTTAGGTTCTGTGGTTAGATGTCGGTTTTGGATGTAGAAACTGACGATGAACACCCTGACCGGGTGCAATTTTTTTTGTTTAAAGTTGCAGATAGGTGTTAATTTTCTTGTGGAACCGACGCCTATAGCTATTAGGCATCATATTTTTACAACAACTGACGTTGATAGTTAACTTTATAGCACATGTGCAAGCCAGACTCTTCCCCTTCTCTGTTTCATTTCTGATTCTCTATTGCCACTCAAGAACTTAGGTCTCACGATTCTCTATTGTCGTTGTCGCCACTATTGCCGCTGAGCTACACCGTCGTCGTGGTCCTACTGCTACTAAGGAGCCACCACTGAGGAGCTCGCTAGTGCTGTGGAGCTGTTTCTACTGATGAGCCACTCCAATCGCCTGCTATCGGCGCTTCAGTCGCCACCGCCGCTCGCTTGCTCAATCATCTCTGCCAGCGACCACAACCACAACCCGACACCCCGACACCGCTCGCCACCTGCTTCACTGCTAGCTTCATCTTAGTCATCTCCTCTGCCGTATCTCGCCACCTACTTCACCTCTAGCTATGACCACCTCCACCTCTGGCCGCCGCCACTACAGCCTGCTCCACCAGTGCGGTGAGTTTCTCTAAGATTAAACTTAGTTCAATATATAATTATTGATTAATTAGGGTAGATTAATATTGATTAATAAGGGTTAATGAGGAATGAATGAACTTAATTAATTAGATTTGCACTTAGTTTCTCTAAGATTTAACTTAATTCAATATAAAATTGTTTTTCAAAATTGTGTAGTTGATTATTAATGATTAATTAGGGTTAATGATGAATGAATGAACTTACCCAAATGGAAGAATGAATTGAATTAAATGATGTTAAATAAAACCTAGGATATGAACGATGAAACTATGATTGTAGGTATAGGAATGAGAACATACATGTATTTTGTTGACCTAGAAACCCGTCCGAGATTTACTCATTAGGAGTAAATCTTAGATAGTACCCGGTTTGGGACTATTCTTGAACACTTAATCTCACTTAGGATGTCAGTGTATAATGTATATTCGGTTTTCATGATGTTTCACTAGCACTTCCCCATTTGTTCTCTAAGTACATATGTAGGTGGGCATTTACCCATGTACATCGATGTACTTGGAGAACTGCGGGGAAATGTTGTCAAAATTTTCTTGAAAATCGTATACACATTATACACTTACTAGTGAGATTAGGTGATCAAGAATGGGATAGGCGGTACACATTTATTATATATATAAGACTCTAAACCCTAATCTTTTAACCCTAAACCCTAATCTTTTAATCCTAAACCCTAATCTTTTAACCCTAAACCCTAGTATATACTTGTTTTATCTTTGATCATAGAATGGATAGATCATGGATGTCCATTCAAAATTGTTGCACCCCAGAGTTTATTTTTGGTCTTGATCAGTTTATTAGATATGCGGAAGAACATAGGAAACAACCTAGAGATAGGTTCTACTTTCCATGTAAGCATTGCGGTAACAACTTGAAAGTCAACACTGGTGGCAAAATCAAAAGTCATGTCATGTGTAACGGGATTGTACAAGGCTATACAAAATGGCACTGGCATGGAGAGATTTCAAACCTAAAATCAATAGATGTCGATACCAGTGATTGTGTGGAAGAAGAAATTTCCTCCAATGATGTAGATGTGAACGAACCAGTTCCAGTAGACATCGTTGATGAGATGCTAGATAGTTGTGGGGTAGAGCACACCGATCCACCTTCCATGTTTAGGAACATTGTGCATGATGCTGAGAGACTGTTATACACAGGTTGTACTAAGTTTATGAAGCTGAGCGCTGTGTTTAGATTGTATAAGTTGAAGGCTAACAATAGATGGAGTGACAAAAACTTCACGTCATTGTTGTCTTTGTTGAAAGAAATTCTTCCTGAAGGAAATGAGCTGCCAATCTCAACATACGAGTTAAAGAAATTATTGTGCCCAATGGGAATGAAGGACAAGAAGATACATGCATGCCAGAATGATTATGTATTATTTCAAAAGGACTATGTGGATTTGAAAGATGGTCCAAAATGTGGTGTGTCAAGGTATAAAATGACGACTTCAGGGAAGTCCAAAATTGGTTCTCCTGCCAAGGTGATGTGGCATCTACCTATAATACCACGGTTTCAATGCTTGTTTGCCAATCCGATAGATGTGAAGAATTTGAGGTGGCATGTAGAGGTTAAGAAAAATAATGATGTGATCCTACGACATGCGTCTGATTCCCCATGGTGGAAGAATATTGATTTATTATACCATGAATTTGGTGAAGAAGTCAGGAATCTAAGACTTGGGATTTGTACCGATGAGATGAATTCGTATAGGACATTGAGCAGCCAACATAATACTTGGCATGTTATGCTTGTTATATACAATCTTCCTCCCTAGTTTTGTATGAAAAATAAGTACGTTATGCTTCCGTTGTTGATATCGGGCCCTAAACAACCTGGAAATGATATCGACGTTTATCTTTAACCTCTGATTGATGACTTAAAGAAACTCTGGGGTGAAGGTGTGATGACCTATGATGCTTCACATAGAGAGACATTTTGTTTGCATGCTATGTTGTTTTGCACTATTAATGACTTTCTAGTATATGGGAATTTATCTAGATACAGTGTCAAAGGGTCTAAAGTGTGTCCTATATGTGAAGAGAACACTGATTCAATATGACTAAAACATGGCGGCAAGATTGTATATCTTGGCCATCGAAGGTTTCTTATAAAATTTCATCCCTACCTAAGGTTGCACAAAGCGTTCAATGGATGGAATGAGGAACAGAGTGCGCCTAAACCTATACCAGGGGAGGTTGTTTATGAAAGAGTAAATGACTTTTTCAATGAATTTGGTAAGAGATCACAATGTACCATAGCCACACAAAGTGAAAAATCTTTATTCAAGAAGAAGTCAATATTTTGGTATCTTCCTTATTGGAGTTCTTTGGCAGTCAGGCATTGTATCGATGCCATGCATGTTGAGAAAAATGTTTTTGATAGCGTAATTGGTACTCTATTGAATATACCAGGTAAGACTAAAGATGGGATCAAATCCAAAATGGACCTACGTGAAATGGGAATAAGGACAGAATTAATAGAAGTAGTTAGTAGTGATCAGAGAACATATTTACCTCCTACTTGTTACACGTTATCTAGAAAGGAGAAGAAAGCTTTTTTTGAGTGCTTGGTTAATGTTAAGGTGCCATAGGGTTACTCATCCAACATCCGTAGATTGGTATCAATAAAAGATCTAAAGCTGATAGGTCTTAAATCTCATGATTGTCACACTTTAATGCAACAAATATTGCTCATGGAAATTCGATCTATACTGTCGAAGCATGTAAGGTTTGCAATCACCAGACTTTGTTTTTTCTTCAACAAGTCTGTGCAGCAAAGTTATTGATCCCGAGACTGTCGATAAGTTGCAAAGAGAAGTGGTTGTTACCCTATGTCAGCTTGAGATGTATTTTCCTCTTTCATTATTTGATACCATGATGCATCTTTTTGTCCACTTGACTAGGGAAGTGAAAATGTTGGGACCAATTCTCTTGCATTAGATGTATCCTTTGGAACAATACATGAGAATTTTTAAAGGTGATGTTCGAAACTGTTATCATCCTAAAGAGAGTATTATTGAGGGTTATGTGGCGAGCGAGGTTATGGATTTTTGCAATGACTTTCTGAGTGGTAATGATGCTCATGTAAATGACAAGAATATTGAGGAGTATTCTGTCAAAAGGATTTTAGGATCACGGATGAAAGTAATTAGTCGTCAGCTGTTGAAACAAGCTCACTTGTATATTTTACACAACATCGATGAAGTCAATGTTTATATCGAGGAACATACCAATTTCATTAAGAAACAATATCCTCAAGCCAATTCAATATGGCTTGCTAGAGAGCATAACAAGACATTTATTAAGTGGTTTGAAGATAAAGTCTTACATCAACTATCTCAAATACCAAATAATCTTGCTGAAAATATCAAATGCCTCACCTTTAAACCAAAAATGAATGTTATGTCTTATGAAGGGTTTGACATAAATGGGTTCTCATATTACACAAAGCGTCAAGATGATAAGAGTATCGTCTAAAATAGTGGGGTCACCCTTCAAGAATCTTCATTATTTTTTGCCAGTGCAATGGATAAGAGTCCGCGTGAAGCTAAAATGTCATATTACGGTGTCATTGAAGACATATGGGAGTTTGACTATGTAGATTTTAAAATTCCACTCTTTAAATGTAATTGGGTTGATAACACCAAAGGAGTTATAGTGGATGAATTGGGTTTCACATTAGTGAACTTTGAAAAGATTGGAGTGAAGGGTGAACCATTCATATTGGCATCACAAGTGAAACAAGTATTTTATATCGATGATCCTGCAAATGAAAAATGGTCGGTTATTCTTCATAGTAAAAGACAGTTCATTGAAGATCCTATAGATGAAGAAGAGTACTATGATAAGTATGATGACTCGAGTCCATTCTCAATTGGGTTGCTAACACCAAATATTGAAGCTAACGATGACTTATATGTGCGCAGAGATCACACTGAAGGAATATTAATTGATAAAAGATCGCAGTATTAGATGCATGATTTTATTTTTATATGTTTTTTAATGACACTTTCATGTTTTTATTTTTTATATGTTTTAATGACACTTTTTAGTTTATGGATACAATGTTATATTATCTTCTAGTTATGTTAAATGTTAAATGTATGATTTTTGTAATGACACTTTCAGATGGCTGACCATGAGTGTGATGATCGTAATGATGATTACCGTGAGGGTGAGGATATCAATGAGACACCACCTCACAATGTTAGTTTTAAAAATACATAATATATATCTATCTATATGTCCATTTATAAGTTATATCCTATAAGTGTTTTTTTAACATACCAATTTTTAGGTTGAGGATGTACCTACTGAAAACCTTGAAACACTTGTTGAGAAGCAAAAAATTTGAAAAAGTGAGGGGCATCACTATGATGAACAAGTTAATACAACAAAGGGGCAATGAACCAAAACTGGTTGTGGATTTTGATCATGCAGGAAATCTAGCTGGAGTCAACTGCAACTCGTTTATTTCATATATTGGGGTTATTACTCGTAGCCATTGGAGTCTTCATTAGAATGTTCTTGGCATAATTTTCCTAAAGGGAAGAAAGACTTAATATGGAAAGAACTATGTGTGAGTTATTATCATTTACAATTCTATTTTGCATAATACTAATTTTTAGGATATACTAGTATATTAAATATATGACATTTTGCAGAGTATATTTGAACTAGATGAAATCCTACATCGTAAAAAGGTGATGTAGTGTTGTGGGAGGGTCCTAAAGAACTATAGGACAAATCTCACCTGACTATACATTTGAGATGCTGAGAACAGGAAGAAGTCAGCCACTGAACAAAGGAACTACCTGGAACTGAAGGACTGGGAGGCATTTGTTGCCAGGAGAAATACCGATGAATTCAAGGTATTAACCAATTCTTATGAATTCACTTATTCACAATTGACCTTTAGTGTTACTAACTAATTCAATGTGCTTACTAACAAGGCCATGAGCGATGCTCAAAGATCAAGGCATGCACTGAATGTGCATGACCACACGATGGGTCCAAGTGGCTATGCAGGCGATCGCCAAAAACTATTGGCTGCTCTGATGCTGAGTCTGTTGCTACTCAGGAGACTGGTGAATCCTCTACTATTACTCCTGCACCTCTGCCTCACCATTCTGTGTGGATATCTAGGAGGAAAAATAAGAAAGGATATATAACCAAGCCCGCAACTACTGAGGCGGCTCTAAAAATGGTAAAATTCAACTCTCAAAGCATTTGGTATTGATGATTGTTATGTTTACTTACTAATTTCTATTGATGGCGATTAGCGGGAGCTTCACGAGCAAAGGAATCAAGGCAAGTTCATCCATGAGGGCATAAGGGATGAATTGACAGTTTCTCTTGGTAACCCAGAGCATCCTGGATATGTTAGGGTTGTAGGTGTTGGTGTGGGTATAAAATCATTCTTTGGGCCATCACAGCACAAACATGTCCCAAAAGCGGGATTTTCAAAGCTGAGGTAACCTATTCTTTTTTTAGAATGTCATTACAAAGGGAATTCAATAATCAAAAGTTAGTATTTCTTTTGTCCATGTATAGGTTGAAAAAACACTATAGGGGGGTGAATAGGGTTTTATAATAGTTTTAAAATTAATTCAACCAAGTAACCACAATTGAAATTTATAGAAGGAGACACGACGTTTAGAGTGGTTCCACCCTTAGCAAAAACTAAGGGTGTCAATCCACTACTCAATTGTTCCCAACTGGGATTTTGAAAGTACTTGTATTTTATTACCTCACAAGGATATTACATAAGATACAAATACCTCCACCCTTAGTATAGCCTTCACCTAGAAGTAGTCTCACCAACCTTGAAGCAGCCTTCCTTGAAGTAACTCCAAGCTCCCCCCTTGAAGTAGCTTCCCATTGAGACAACCTTCTTGAAGTAATCCTAAGTCTGCTGAGCTACCTTCACCACCAAAGAAGCTCCAACAACCTCCTTTCCGCAACCTCCAACCTAGGAGTAGCAAAGGAGAACAAAACACAATAAAGGGAACAAGATTGGAAGAAAGAATAATGTTAGCAATTTAGTACAGTGCTTTGATCCTATATCAAGCGTATTGATCTCCTACCCACTATGGATAAACGTGGTAGTGTGGTGTCTAGGAGATACTAAGCTATAGGATGCTAATGTAGAACAAATTGTAAGTGTAGCTCAAGCTTGTTGCTCACAAAGAATGGTTCTCAAGTGTAATTGTATGCACAAGTGATTGCAAGTTGGTGCTTTGGGTGTCCTATAGCTTGTCCTATTTATAGGAGTGGTTTGCTAATGCTTAGGGATGTTCTAGACACCTTCTAGGGTGTTCTTAGTACTCAACTATCCGTTAGGTATCCACTAATTGCATTAGTAACAGCTAGTTAATTAATTCTGAAAAGTGCAGACAGAAACTTTCTCAGTCGAGAAATTTGTCGACCGAGTGCCTCTCGGTCGAGGAATTTGTCGATCGATAGTAAGTCTGGAGTAAGTGTATTGCAACGTTTAACTCAACTCCCAACTACTTTTCTAATTCAGTCTAATGTCTAGGAGGGTTTGTTCTCAGTCGAAAAGTTTGTCTACCGAAAGTGTCTTGGTCGAAGTTTTTGTCGACCGAGAATATCACTGATTCAATGTATTCATATACTAAGTGTGTGTATCAATGTGAAATTATGATACTATCTTGAGGGATGACCTATCTAAGTGTTGTGAGTGGATAAGGAAGATCTAAATGCTTGATTTACATGATAACTAAGTACTTGTACATTATATACTTGTACAAGTTTTTATATTGATTACAATCATGAAAATAAAGCAATTTTGAGCATAAGGATCTTCTAAGTCTTTGCTATCCACCACCCTTTATGCTTGTCCCTAAAACACTCAAATACCAAGTTAATTCCACAAGAAAGAAATGGTTGTCATAATAAAAACCAAAGGATTATAATAATATCTAATTTAGCCAACATAGGTAGATGAGTTAATTGATAAGAGAGTCTAGGAAGCAATGAGCAAGTGGCAGGCGTCTCAGGATACCACTCAGAAAGTACCTCTGACGTGCCGCTCTTCCCCTATGGTAGAGGTGGTTGGGAGTGATCATGTAGACCCACCACCTAGCACGTATGATGTAAGTATTTTTATAACACAATAGCTAGTATTTTCAAGATGATATATTTATTTATATGTATATAACATACTCTATGTAAATTTGTAGGGATTGAGGTCATGCCATCTAAGATTCAAAGAATTCATCATTGTAGAGGCCGAGGCTTACCCACGCCTTCTAGGGAACACAATTCATGACACTCCAGTACCTGATGGTTATGTTTGTGTAAGCCTGAGGCTTGTGTTCCCTCATTGGAGGCATCATCCATTGCCATATGCCCACTCATATACTAACACGCTTGGTGAAGCAGAAGGCGGAGTGATATTGTGGCCTGAAATGGATGTCGTCTATACTAATCATGTATGGTAAATTTAACATTACATTATTTTGTTAGCGTGTATATACAAGTCAATTGATATGAAATTATATATACAGGAGAAAAGGAAGAAACCCACTACAACTCCACCTCCACCTCCTTCTGCAGTACCTAGTTGGCTTCCAAAGGACCTATACAACTCGATAGGTCCTAATTGTAGGGGTATGATAATATGGATAGGCGAACATAACAAACTGTGTCCTATAAATGTTTATATTCCAGAGGATGTTGTAGGCCAATCATACGATAACACTATATTTATACAAGATATTTTGGAGTTGTTTAGGTATGATTGGTTGAATACATCTATGATAGAGTTATGGATATGGTGATATCTTATTTATATATCTATATACCTTGTTTTATATACGGTGATCTGGTTTCTTATATATTAATACATGTGTAATATATGTTTTGCAACCACCTACACAAGATCTGTACAGAATATTCATTTACCCATGTGGGATTTCTAATTCCATCTTTAAATAGTCTTATAGATAAAGACCCTTCATCATTTACCATATATTGCTCTGTCGCTTTTAAATATTTTGGTAAAAAAAGAAGAGCGTGATAATATCTCCATTCAATGTTAAGTAAGTTTACTTTACTTATAATTTGGACTTAAAAAATTACATTTTATTATTGACTTTGAGTTATATATTTTTAACTTTCTTATCTCTAGTGGTAAGCATTAGGAGGTACTGATTATTGTCTTCAAGACGTTCACTGTTTATTATCTAGATCCTGAGGAGAAGCAATTAGACATACATAAAAATATAATGAAAATGTCATTATTCACGTGAGAAATTTTTCATATTTATATCCATTAACATCTATTATTACATCACTATTTAGTAATACAATTTAACGTGTTACATTAGCATGCAGGGCTTTAAAATATTTCAAAAGAGCTAGAGGAAACATGTGCAAGACAAAGAATAAATTGTTAGTTTGGGAGAATGTGAATATAGTTTCCTGACTCCAATGTATATATTTTTAAATGTCCAACATAGGATTGGAACTCATGACCTTAAGTACAACAATAAGCATGTTAATCACTATACCAAATCTAGTTTCGTAACTCCAATGTATATATTATTTATGTGAACTATGCTTGTTTTTATTTATTAACATTTGTATGTTGAAATTTATAGTATGCTAAACAAGACAACGGCTGGGCATGTGCATACTACGTGATGTGATATATGAACCTAATTGTCAGATATGCTGCATTGGATATTAATAACATACAACATGTATTTTATAGTCTCATTAGATAATATGAAATATATCAATCTTATTAATTATATATATTATATAGTCTCATTAGATAATATGAAATATATCAATCTTATTAATTGTATATATACGCCATTCTCTTTGCAAGTTCTTAAAACTAGTGACTTCAGTACATGTGAAAAGTCGTTAGATGTACATAATCCATATACGATGGAACAATTAGATGATATAAGAGAACAATGGACAAAAGTCTTAGCACCGCTGGGAATTTTTTATTATCACTGGAGTATTGATGACGATAATGATGATGATAAAGAATGACATTTCTAAACTTTGATGTCATAATATTTTTCTATATTTGATGACATGTTAAACTTTGAAAGACACACTTATATATACATGTCTGAATGAATTTTGAATTGTCTTATCTATATATATGTGTGTGAATGTGCTTCTACATGTGTGTGAATGTGAAAAGAGATGAATGAATAGATGTGCTTCTATATCTGTGTGAATGTGAAAAGAGATGAATGAATGGAAGTACAGGTTGTTACATGTATGTGAATCATATGAATGAATTAAATATGCTTATACATGTGTGAATCACATGATCTATATATATAATATTGTCTATCTTGTTAATATTACAGATTTCTGGCATGTTGTTGGCTGAAATCAGAGGGTTTTGTAAACAACAAGTTTAGAAATATAGGTTCTACATCCTGCTGACCAACTGAACAGCATGCCTGCAAGCTAATAAGAAAAAAAAATAGTCATCGGTTAAATGAAAAAACCCGACAACGAACACCCAACTCGTCAGTTAATTATAATAAACTAATGCATTTTGTTCTAATGGTGTCGGTTATTTTTTTGGTTATTTAAAAACCGTCAATAAATTGAGGCCAATGGTGTCAGTTATTTAAAGAAAACCGACAACTATGGTCTAACCTGGGGGCCAAATTTTTTTTGTTCAGGATGGAGTTGGGCGTCGGTTTTGTATGAATAACTGACGCCTATTGTCTAATTTTTTAGTTATAAAAAATGTCAATAAAGGTGGTCAACGGAGTCGATTATTTGTAAACAACTGACAACTACGGTCTGGGATAAAGAATGGCTTTAGTTTTTTATGAATAACCGACGCCTATGGCCCCATTGCTGGCGATTCTTTTTTTGGTTGCAATCGGGGACACCTCTAGGTCGTCGGTTTTATAATTGACGCTTAAGACATCTACTTTTAGTGTCACTGACTTGGGTGTTGCATAGAAACCGACATCAAAAGCCTTATTTAACCGACGTCAAATGTGATTTATGTACTACTGAAGGTGTCGTTTCCATCTTTCCTGATAAACATGATATCCATGTCTCAAAAGATTCAAAATAAAAGGTTTCTTATTCTCCATCCTTATGGAGTTTGAAATGTGGCTCTCATTTATGTAGCTAGGGAAGTTCTTTACACTACTAAAAAAGTTTTTAAATTCAAATGACAAGTCCCTATCTGATACATATGAAATCCTGACCAAAAGGTAGTGGTTAGGATCAATTCCTGACCAATGCACCCTCAGCAAAAGCTTGGTGATTAATAGTGGTTGGTCAGTCCTATAGATGATGAATATATGTGTAAGCCTTGACCAGTCAACAAAATAACGGTTTATTGTTCCTTGTCAACACAATGTATCACAAGTCTATGTTTAATTGATACAAATGAATTTTCATTAAATTCTAAACATCCATGATCTGTGAAAAATTACTCATCATTGATCACATACAAAAAAATGAACTTGAACACACAAGAATTTGCACTTTCAATTATATACATTCAAAATACATAATTGGAACCTCATGTTTTAAAAGAAAGTAAGATATATCTTACAAAATCACATTGACATACAGTCATATACATCATCTGCATATCATATTTTCTAATATTTTCTTAAATAAATTAGACTTATGTCATCTGAGAAAGTGTACGTCATGTAGTTTTTTATAACAATATTTCTCATACTCTATCTTGGGACTTTCTGTAGAATGCCCCCATTCTTCCTTGTATAGTAATGTCAATATCCTGTATAAAAAAAAAATTTATGTTAGAATTGTGTACTTTGTCTTTTACAATATCACAAACAAATAGATAACAATATTCATTGATCAAAAATACAAAACAAGTAGCAAATAGAGTCCTTAAACATGTATATATGACCACATATAACTGTAAAAAAGTATCCATACAACTATTTATATGATTGTTCTACTATAAGGAACGATTCGGTTTGTTTATGTTTCTTTTTCAATTCTCATTAACAATAGTGACTTCACCATCAGGTTATATTACAACATACTCCCAATTGATAGGAGAACAACATGCCACTTATTTGTTGTTGATATAAAGCCACTTCTCATCAGCTCTTTGAACTTTGGTTTTTTTTTTAACACACATGCTCCCACAAGATGCATAGGGAACAACAACACCATAGGTCTATAAAGTAGAGAAATGATTTCTTGAGAGAATTTGATACCATATGATGAGGCATGAGCATCTATAGGCCGTCATGTACATATTGTTGCCATTTCTGAGAAGAGAGATCAGAAGTGGGACACAAAATAAGGAGAGCAATCTCTGAATAAAACCAAGTGAACATAAATATAAGGGAGAGGAAGAGAGCAAACCTTGAGTAGAGCATCTCCCAGAAGTGTGACGGACCAATGACTAGAGATGTGAGGGAGAGTGATGGTCGGACGAAGCCAAAACACTCTGAGAGGAAAGAATGTTTCTCATGCAAAGTAGAAAATGGAAGTGTGTCAAGTGTGGGAGTTGAAACAATCAGATTTAGATAGGGTGACACTTAAAGTATTGATTATGTTAGTGGTGGGTGTGGAAAACAAATGGAGACTATTTTAAGATGGAACTAATAGTCAGGTATGGGTTGTTATTAGTCAAGGAAATGTCAGGTCTGCGTTGTTATTAATCGAGGAAATGTCTTGACTAATGACAACCAATTGCCCGGTTTGTTATCCATGATACCACCCTGGCCTTTATAAAAAAAATTAGTGTTAATTGAGAAAACAAAAGATGAAAGGTGAAACAGGACAAATTATAAAGTTCATTAAAAAGGAATAACTCCTAGAAGGATAGATGTAAAGAGAAACTTCCCAAAAGAGATGAATCAATAAGATATAAGGTTAAGATGATAAATTAAGATGAAACAATATAACAAGGGAAAATAATCATGGTTTAAGAAGAAATTGCTGTATCATAATATGATTATATGAAGACATACATCCTAGGAAAACTTTAATGTGTATATCCTTGTTTCCATTTTATATAGATATTTTTATCTACTGATTGGCTGATTTTACTCTAACATACTTTATTATTTTCTTGTATGTGTCAAATCTAAGAAGGATAAAGAAGATTTTGAGTAAGTAAATGAGTTATATATATAAACATTAAGGTCAATACTGAAATGAATGTGTTGTCCTTACAAGAGGCATATGAATTAAAACAAAGTAAATACCATTTAAAAAGTATAAGAAGTTTAAATTAGACGAGAAAAATATTGTTCTAAAAATTCAAACTATGGAATAAGCAAGAGATAATGAGATTTATAAAATTCATGGAATTCTAAATTTGTGTAGATATATCAATGTGAATTGAATAATAAAAAATTAGTAAAGATGTAAGTAATGGTGTACAAAAAGGAAGTGATGATGAGAAATAAAATGATAGTATATGGAGAAAGAAAATGTTACATAGTTGATTTTCATTGATAAAGAATGATTAAGCCCATACAAGACAAGAATACTATGATTTCTAAGAGAAAAGTATTCGTGAATACTAAAGTATAGAATCATAAATATGTTATATTTCCTATTCTTCAATATCTTTTTACATGATAGTAAAATGAGGAAGTAATACCCATTGAAAAGAAAAACCATATGCAAGTAAGAGGTATATTTATAAAATTATTTAAAGATGGAAAGGAAGAAAGCAAAGTAATATATGAGTTTGGAATCAGTAATGTACTAATACTTGTTTATGGATACCTCACTAGTGTAAAAATATGAGTACATAAATTTGTTGGGGTTCATAGCCTAAGATAAGAAAAAGGATTGATTTGGAATTTGAGATTTGTCCAAGGATTAATTGTCAAAAAAATGTTTGATGTAAATTTTTGAGATACTTGCATTGTTTTCTATATGAATCTATTCTTTTATATGCTACCTTACTAAGGAATTGGACAACTTTGATGATTGCAACTAAAAGGAATTTAAATTCAATGCAATCACATAATAAAAATAAATAATTATTTTTTAAATTTAAACATCATGAGAGACATCTCACGTAAGAGTAGTGATGATAGATCGCCAGTCATAATACCCTAGTGGAACAATTATAGAGAGTAAAGGACAAGAAAAAGAAAATGAGAGTATAAGTATAAAGTAAGATACATGTGGATCTTATAAGAGAAATGAACTTCTAATTTTAGAAAGAATGAATAAGCTAAAGAGGACAAGTTGTAGATGAATGATATATGTAATGATGTTTTGAGATTTGGCCACCCAATGTAGGTAGATAGCAACTTCACCTCGGATGACAACAATGTTATATGAGGAAACTTGAAAATAAATACAAAGAAGGTAAAGTAATTGCTAAAAATTAATTTAAAAGCATGGGAGATTCAATTTATAAATGTGAATGAACAATATGGGAGGATTAAAGAATAGAATGATGGGTGAATTTAACATATAAGAAATTCAAGTTAAATAAAAGTCAAGAATGACTCCATGATATATTTTGGGTATTTGAACACTCATAGTCAAGCATCTCTTCATAATGTGGTAAAAGGAATATGAATAAATATGAAGGGATAAGTAATATGAAATAAGTTATTTTTAATGATGTAAAAATCTTTCTAAAAATATAGATTGTGAAAGGTGTTCTAAGAAAAGTAAACTTTGTTTAGGTTTTAATTCTGCATGAATGTATGATAATTAAATATAAGTGACAATTATGATCCATGTTACTCAAGCGTCGAAATTTACAACTCGATAGTAGAATTGTGGTAATTATAATGTTGTGTCTTATAAGGGGCTTCAAGATTGAGACACCACAATAACAACGTATACACATTAGTATTATTAGTTGTTTCACATAACTATAATAGAGAAAAAATTGTATAAGTTTATATATCACAAAACAAGATACAAACAGAGGATAAACCTTAATAACATGTACTTGGTTGAAAGAAAGTGCATATTAGCAATTGATCAAGAAATAGATATTTTCTTATTGACATTGAAAGGATTTATGACAAGATTATTAGAGAGTTTAATATAGTACTGACTATTCAAATAAGAGATACATGAATAAGTGATGTACCCAAACTTAGAATACTAAAAGAAATTTAAATGTGCCTATTTTGTTACATTTGTAAGTTTCAATGACAAAACTTGTCAAGGATGAGAGATTGTAATGAACCTGCCCACATGTAGTAGCCAATTAAGTATAAGACCCTAAACTTAATTTTCCTATGTTTAATGTAAATTTGATATCTAATGTTGATGTGATTTTATATTTCACTTTTCTCTTGGATTTTCAAGTAAAATCCTTAAAAGAGGGGTGATTTGTCAAACCTTAAACTCTTATTAACCTTTAGTTTGTATTTTTTTGCTTTATAGTGTGTTTTTGCCAAATTATTGTAAAAATTAATGTTATTTTTTTTATTGATGTATTAATATGTTAAATACCTGTTATGGTTTAAAAGATAATATTTGGGTATAGAAAATCCTAGACTTGCTAAAATTGAGATTTTTGCCTTGAGATTACCCTAAAACAAGGTTTAAATGATGGAATTATGTTAAAATAAATTTAGTAATTTAATTTACCCTATTTATAAGTGATATTAAGTTATTGTTTGAATTAAATTAGAATCTATAAATTTCATGAACATCTAATTGAAGGCCAAATGTTCAAGATATGAAGAATTATTGTTCTAAAAATAATATTTAAAGCAAAATTTTATTTATGATCCTCTGTGTGAAATATCCAAGTACCTCAAATAGTATTATAAGCCTAACGTGATCAGAAACACCTCAAAACTCATCATTATTCTTGAAAATTTCGTGGTTGATGGTAGAGAGGTGATTTTGAGGGGATTTTGGGTGGATGTTGATCTAGAATTAATTTCACTCAAGTTCTTCCCCAGACGCAAGTGAAATGTAGTAAGTTCTTTGATTCTCTTCTTGTTTCATCTATGTTTAACTAGTTCCATTGGCATGTCTTATATTTTTCTAAAAGTGGAGAAGAAGTTAAAATCTCTAAATCTTCTCTCTGCTTTCATATGATTTCATCTAGGAAGGATCCCAAGTTAGGGTTTTGTGGTGGTTTTTAATAATAGATAAGTTTGGCAGAAATTTTGTACAATTTTAGAATTCACCTTCATATAACATGGGAGGAGTTATTTCACCTGCTAATTATAGTAAGAGTGAGTGTATTTACACCCATTTAGATGTTTAGTATGTAAGAAACTCAATTTGAGATTTATGATGCTAGTTTAGCACTATTTTATAGAATTTGGTTGATTTTAGAGTAAAATGGAAAATTTTATTTTTGCATTCATAATTCATTCTTATTTTATATAAGTTTATTGATATAAAACTTATTTGAACATAACTTTTTGTGTTATGTAATCATTTTTTTATGAAATCTCATACTTTCATGAGCTTTTGTCCTAATTTGGTGGGTTTGGACTTTTGGTGAAAATGACTCAACACTTCATATTATGAGATGACAATTGTAAAAGTAGTATAAAATGACTTATATGATATTTATTATTACCTACTCTAATTTAGATCGATAAATTTGAAATCACTTTCTTTGTTAGAAATCAATTGGTTTAAGATGTTTTGCTAAGATTTTGGTGGAATGAACTCATAGTGAAGGAAAATTATCATTCAGCCATGATGTGCATATATCTAATTCAAAACATGAAGAACATGCTTTTATATTCTTTTAGTCTATATATTTTCACCTCGGTGACACCCAATTCTGAATTTTAAATCTTATATGATCTAAATAACTAGACAAATTGATTGAAGGTGAATGACTTCAATTCTTTAATGCATGGACATGATTTTTACGAGTTTCAAATTTGTAATATATTATACAAGCACCAGTGTATCATGATTTTCCCTAAATATTGAGTGGTGAAATGCATGCTAAAGTGTACTATTAGATAGCTTGATTTGTTTCAATTACAAATTTTGGTTGATAATCATATAGCCATTCCAATGTTATTTTACAATCAATTCATCTAGTAAACTATTCATAGTTTTAAACACCAGCAATTTAGTACAATCCAGTTATATTATATCAACAATATTTAGTATGAAACTTAGTAGTTTCACCATAGACAAATCATTTTAGTATACTCATAAATGTTCATATTATTAAGTTCAATTGAAATATGGTTTTGTGAGAATGTGTAGTTTAATTGTATTCCTTTTGAGAGTTCCACAAATAGATAGAATTGTTCATTATTTTTTTAGTAGTGAAATATAGTGCACAACACAGAAACAAAAAATGATTTAGTTGTATTTTGAATCAAGAAAAAGCTTAGTAGATAATTGTTAAGTGGAACTTTAGAATCAACCGAACTTTTAGATTCCCTAAACATTGTATATTCCTTAGGGAAGTCTGTCTCACAATCAAGGAAAAGGCTTATGCAGTGGTAGTGTCCAAGCAAGGAAGATGGAGCATTTTGTTAGGGCACGAGGTGTTAATCCCAGTAAGGATGACCTCTTGAATAATTGCAGGGTTATCCAACATTAACTAGAGATTCTGGTAGTACCCAATTCAGTTACAACTCAATGAGTCAGCCTTTATGGAACCATTTATGTAGTCAATTTAATACATAGTTCTTTGACTCTTTACATGAGTACCCTATTTAGAAGAGTCCAGATATCCATCCATATGATATAGCCATTGAGGCCAGATGTGGCGAGTCTTCTTGCAGACTGTGGGATCTAATAGTAGACTTAGAGTCTCAGGTCTACACTAAAATGATAATAGTGAGATTGTATCTTGTTGTGATTCTTTCACATATTGTGATACATTATATGTGGACCCAAGGCACTAATAAGATAACTAAGAGATTCCTGAAGAGTTTTCAATTATAGTACTCCATTATGAATAATCCCAAACTATTTCTATTAGTATTGTACATCTCACATGGTGTTTAAACATTAATTTTCCTCTCAAATAATAAGCTCCTAATAGATTTTCACTCACAAGGTGACAAGTTCATCCAACTCTGGACAACCCTGACATCCCAACTAGTACAAAGAGAAAGGAAAACGATGACTCTCTCTAGAGCTAACCAGATGCTCAGTATATGTGAGAACCCATTACACTAAATTAGATTACTCAAAACATAAAACACAATCAATCACTAATTAATCACATACCCAAAAATATGCGTAAACTAAAACCGATTACAATATCAACACCCACTCAAAAACATTTGCATAAGAGCCCAACATCTTTTTTGTATCCATACTATGCCAAGAATTCGATACAAATTGTTCTATCATATTAGCCACAACATATATATAGGAGAACAATAATCGTATATGCCACACAAATAAGCATTAATATGCTAACAAAAGTCCGATTTATTTGAAACACCATATACAAACTTTTCCTACCCTGACCTGAGAGTACATGGATGACTCTAGGACACATGAGAAATCTAATCAACTTTATCAAAGATTCATTACTATAGCTCCTCTTTGCTATCACATGTTTGTTTTCATCACTTCTGATTACCTAAAAAATGTGGTGAACCACAAGGGTGAGACACATGTCCCAGCAAGAGATATAACCTCCAATAACGTTTATTGATTATAACATTTTTAAGTAATTAAACAGTTAAGCAATTTAATCAAATATAACAAATAAGATCAGCATTACTGATGATTAACAAAATACATAAAGGAGCATATAATAACTATCATCATTAGCCAGACTATCATCCTTTATCTTGTTGACAATATAAGCAATTCAGTAGCATCTAGCATCATGAGCAAGTCTAGTAACATAGAATCTCTGTCATTATGAATAAGTCTAGCCACATAAGCATAGATAAAAACATTAGCATGTCTGATAGGTTGAACATATCAACATCATAAAAACAGCTAACAACATAAGCACAACTATTTGGATAAGCATGATTAGTAGTATATGCATCTCTAGTTATAAAGGCATGGCTAGCATGCTAAACATAACTAAGAACATGAGATAGCTAGAATCATGATTATAATCAGCAATAGCAGCATAGTTATCAACATAACCATGGCTATTGTATGTACACATCTACAATCTTAAGTATATCCACAACCTAAGTATATCTACGATCTCTTAATTGCACTAAGCATCATCTTTATGTAAATATAACAAACAAGGGTCATCATCCAATGTGAAACATTGTGTATAACCCTAATCAAATATGCAACTCGGTTGTATTACATCTTTTATTAAGCCTTCGGGAATTTGAATTGTACCATTCAAAGTCCAACCGACCCCTGTGAAGGGCTATTCGGTTATGTACAAGATCTAGGAGTGTCGATATCTTAAGATCTCTTCCCCTCAGTCAGTACGAGTAAAAGAAAGTCACATATCAGTTAAAGCTACCACCATAGAGACATATAGTCCTGTAAATAACCCACCTTGGTACAGGTCATGGCGCTAGCATATAGGGTATTCAAACCCAATCACTGAGGTACAATCATAGTTGTCCTCTAATCACATCATGTTATAATCACTGAGACACAACCGCATCTGTTCTCAATTACATCAGATGTATGAGGTATGACCATAGCCAACCTCCACAATCTGCATTGTGGATGACAAGGATATATCCTCAACTTGGCACCCCCACATACTCAACATTATGTGCTCTGAGTTTCCCTTAGGAATACTCGTTTCACCATCCAGCAAGTTCTGACACTGAAGATGGTTCTACGGCATAGGGAACTACATGATTAGAGTTGAACTTGATTAGTTATGCCAATTGGGTGAATTAAGGCTACATCAAACAATTGGACGTACAAAACTTAATTCACTGATAGCAAACATATAAATATCACAACTTTTAAAAGAAATAAAACTTATGAAACATAATTTCTCATCTCATCATCACATGGTACTATTCACTTGCCATTCATGAGACCACACTAATCATCATACTATCACAAGATATAAATCCTTTTCATAATATCACAAGGTATCAACACAAGAGGATTACACATCATTTAGGGCTCAACCATGCCCAAAGGTCATTAAGACCATCATACTATCACAGGATATAAATCCTTTTCACAATATCACAGGGTATCAACCCTTATCAACATAAGAGGATTACACCTCATTTAGGGCTCAACCATGCCCAAAGGTCATTAAGACCATCATACTAATCCCTTCAAGATCATCATTATATTTGCATGCCTTATAACAAGGCTCAACAACATCACTTACATATAATACACCAGATCAGCACAATATTGCATTAATGAGCTAGGAGACATTCATAAACAATCATAGCAGGGTTATATTAACAATAAGAACATTCCTTTATTACATCAACATGCAAGGAATCTAGATATGATTAACACTCATCATATTCATAATGCACATGTTTAGCATAAGAAAGTATCAACCATGTGGCTATGATAACCACCAATTAACACATTAAGGTTATGATCATGTTAAGGGGGTTATTTCACCATCATTCCATCATATAAGAATGTTAAACATGAATGCTCATATTTATCTATTTGGATTAGAGTTAGGTTCAACATGATAAATTATATCAATGTTACTAATCAACACTTATACCCAAACCCTAACTCACGGCATCCCCATTGGATCATGGATGCATAAGGTGAAGCATCACCATCACATTCCATACTATTCTCAAGTATGAACCCATACATAAATCAAGGTGTAACCATCAGGTTATAGCATTCTAGGGTTTCAACAACAATAATAGAGGACTATTCATACCCATTACCATCATTTAGCTATATTAAAGATAGGTATAACAAGCTATACCTCATTAGGGTTACATATCAACACAATATGATTATCATCCCTTCTATTCATATGAGTGAATAGGTAAGACTACATTATTAAGGGTAACCCTCCATTTGTTCCATCATCATTCAACCCATATCACCATACCACAATGTCACCCAGAATCATTGGATGTTTAAAAGGTAAGACCATTGGTTGTTTACATAAGTAAACACCTTGGATAAACCACCTATGAAGTCCTTGATTTGTTCTCTATAAAGAGTCACCATCTATTCCTAGACATCCCTTGATTAACAACACAAAAAGTTCCCTTGAAAGTAGGGTAAAACCCACAATCGATTGTTCATTTAAAACAAGTCATCCATTGTCAACAAGTAAGCTACTTAAGTTGATCATATAAATGAAACCATCTAAATCACATTATTAGGGACAACATATTAAATTAGCGATCATTCCACTTTATTGGAGGAATAAACATTATATCTTGACCATTGGGTCAAGTTCATATATTAAAACCATCAATTACAGTATAGGTCCGACCATTGCATCAAGTTACCCAAGAAACCATTGGTCTAAGACTTAGTTGATGCTACAACTATATGATTAACTCACCATAGGTTTTGGAGACCTGATCTGTAAAGAGGCGAGATCACCTCCTTACTAAAATTTAAAGGATGTACAAAACATCCACCTTTTTAGAAAGACAAAAGATATTGAGGGATGCATGTATAATATTCCAAGTAAATAAGCATGCACCAGATACATTATAAAATGTCAATAGCAGTGAAAATAAAAGTACTAAGCCTATTACATGAATTTCATTATTCATTACATGATTGTTCCCAAAAGAAAAAGATAAGAGAAAAGGATCTAGCTATAGCAACCTAGACATCCTTTCAGATAGCTTGAGATCTAGTCATGAGATGACTTCCTTCAAACTTGTCCTTCTACTTGCTCAGCACCAACACCTGGGTGGTTGGGAAAGCACCCAACAAAAGGGGAAAGAAAACAAGGTATGTATCACAAAACTAGTCTAGGATAACAAGATAAGTAAAACAAATAAGAACAGGCTTGGGTTCATCATAAGATGAAGATAATAAGAGTATGAGGCTATATTCAAAAGAAACTTGCCATTAACAATTATATAAAAAAGGATTTGCATGTAAGATAATTATGTCTACCTAAATAAGTAGGTTTGAGGCACCTATCGGACCTCTAACCTATAGGTGAGGGGAGAATAAGACATTTCCAGTCACCTACACAATTATATAGGGGAGAATAAAAACATTCCCCAAGGCGATTAAATACATGCCCTTTGTGGGTGGTTGTACATAAGTACCGCTACTTTAAATTAAATAGAACATAAATCTTCATGCTAGAAAAGTATTCATGGCAAGAGTAGTCATAATATTCAATAATCATGGCAGTGCGGTATAAGACCCAAACAAGAAGAAATTATAATCTGATTTGAGGCATGAACAACATTAGGATTCAAGAATAGAAGATTTAGGTTCATTTGAGCCTCATTAGGAAAATATAGGGTTTGGCTGCAATTATCCCAAAATTGGGTGTAAGGAATGCACATACCTCTCTTGTTGATATCAATTACTAACTTTCACCACTTTAATTGAGTCCAAGTTCCACTTTGCCTATTTTCAAAGTATTAACATGTATTAGAGTACATAATGCACATTAATGTATAGAAACCCTAATTTTAGAAATTTTTAGAAAAAATCATATTTAGATTTTGAAAATATCACCAATGAACTTATTAGGTTCTCCTAATGAAGAAAATAAATTTTTATTTTTATTTTGGAGTTATGATGATTTAGATGTAATTTTTATAGATTTTATGCATTCAATTCACTTTACAAAAATCACCCTTCGTACAACCATGAAATCAGACCTTGAAAATATTTTTATTAGATAGATATTAATTTTCCAATTTCAAAGCATATTTATTTGTCAAATTTGGATAAGCGGATTAGAAGATATGAATTTTTCAATACTAACCAATAGGAAATTGCCACATCATCAAATCGATCAAGATTATTGAAGAGAGAGGGAGAGGGAGAGGGAGAAAACACCATTTGACCCAAGATCAGATTTGAAGTTGAATAGGTAACCAAACTAGAGCTTCTAGAGAAGGTAAAACATCAAGAAACCAAAGCCCTAGAAGAACATGGTAAAAAGAGATGGAAATCATCGATTTTAAAATAGAAGCATGAGTTTTAAGCATGTAGTAAGCAATATCTGAGAAGGGAGTTAACAAAACTCACATCTAGGAAGGTAAGAAGGTCCAAAAAGCAAGGATCCTGAGATTAGAAGGTCTGGTTGTTCCAAGTCAAGCTCCTTTCTTGAGCAAAGATCACCTTCTCCGCTTTAGAGGTGCAAACCCTAGCAAAGAGCATGGAGATGAGATGTTTTAGGGTTCTAGGTGGACTTTTACCATGGAAGGTCATGGTTATGACCTGGAAGAAGGTGGGAGGAATACTAACAGCATGAAAATAGGGAAAGAAAGGAGGATACTTACTATTTTTGGTCAAAATCACCAAGAAGGAGCTTAAGAAATCCTAAATAGAGAAATTTGGAACCGTAGGAGCCTCTTTCACCAAGGTAGGCACCCTCTTTTATCTTGGGATAGAAACTTCGTATCCAAACATATAAGGGAAAATGCTATAAGCTACGAAAAAGAGAAGGAGAGGAATGGTTCTTGGATTGGGAGGTGGGAAGGGGTAGGCATGGCTTTATAAAGAAGGGGGAGCATGAGGTGCTTATGTGACTTTTCATGTGTCATTAGGCTAAGGATTTATGGCCATGCAAGAGGACAGCTCATAGACTCTTCTTGTATATAAAAGGTCGGTCCTAAAAGACCCTGGAGCCTTCTACGCCATCCCCACCATCTTTCAAACAAAGAAATAACCCCATTGGTTGATAGCTTTGTAAAGATAAGCACAGTTATAAAGAGGGTAATCCCTATATTGCCCTGGGAGAGAAATACTTTCAAACCAAGGTGCAACCAGGTGCCCCATGGTTCAAAATCTCTAGAATGGTAAGGGAATATCTAAGGATTAAAATTAAGGTGATAATTTGCAAAGAAAACCTCCCAATTGGGTAAATTGCATAAAAGTCCAGAATGTACCTAATATTGTATAACTTGCACAAACAACATTCAAATCGAATCAAATTTGAAACTTAGGCTCATTTTATGTTTTCAAATCACATTAAAAAGTTATATTAAGGTTTATAGTACTTAATTATACTAATTAATCTTTCACTGAGGTATTTGTGCATAAACCCTTATATGGGTACAATTAGTGAATAAATGTTCATTAAACCACTATAAATTCCACTAATTAAACATAAAGGACATAAATGAAAGGGAAACTTGGGAAAAAATTTACATGGAGATTACATCTAAGATTCATTATGTTACATGATCCACCATCATTAGTGACCATCAAGTCACCATAGGTTGTTAGATCAGCACTATATTCATTAATCAACATCAAATATCAAACTAATATCACCATTGATTGGTAGCATCATTAGGGTACTTAGTAGTTAATCACTAGGTTTCTAATTATGCCAAAACATGACCTAAGAGGTGAACGTCAGTTGACACCCTTGGTTACCACCATCAATTGTCATGAAGACAACACCATAGGATTGTTGCAATGGTACCACCATCGGGTCATGGGTTTATAGAAGAAATTAGCTTAAAACCCTAAAATTGACCATTAGTTGAAGGTGATTAGAACCATAGGTTGTCAAATCAACCTGATCCAAGTCATATTATACCTTAGCAATAATTTACACATGATCATATGTTCATCTATAACTGAAATCAGAATAGGAAACATTATAAAAATCAAAATCCAAGTCAAGCATAGCTTTTTAGTGCATGGATCATCATTTTCAAGCAAGAACATGATCTAGAAAGCTTATGGTAAGCAATAAACGTGGAGTAAGTTATAAAACTTGCCTCTAATGAGAAGATGAAACCCCACACAGAAGAAATCTTGAGTAGTTAGGGTAGAAAATCTAAGCATAAGCTATGAATTCATCTATCTAGCACCTTTCTTCATCAAATGAGCAAACCTTAAGCATAAGGAGCAAGAAAGGTAGGGTTTTAGAGCTTTAGAGCAATTTCTACCATGGAACAGTAAGGTTTCGACCTGTAGGAAGGTCTAAGGAAGGAGAAGAGTAAGAGAAACGGAGAATAAAGGAAGAAAATAACTTTCCTTGGTCGAAATCCCTAGAAGATGACCTTGGAAACCCTGGGTAGGGCTAAATGGAGCTCTAGGAGACCTTCTTCTCCAAAAAGAGGTTGTCTTCTACCTTAGAGCACTTGGTTCCACAGAAAAATAGAGTGGAGTCGTTGCTCTAGGTTAGAGGAAAGATAAAGCAAGCAAAGTTTTGTACTTGGGCAAGGAAGAGGTAAATATAGCCCATGGATAAGGATGGGAGCAAGCATGAGGTGTAAAAGTAACTTTCACATGTGTCTATGGCCTTAAACTATTACGAATATACAAGAACACACATAAGAAGCTCCCCCAATGTCCTTATAGACCTACTTAGCTTTCCTTTATCAAATTTCCCAGCCAATCACATAATTCATTAGTTGATAGCTACTAAATGTAGCTCATCCGTAAAGGGGTAAACCCTAAAATACACTTAGAGAAAACAACTTCAAATCAAGGATTAAATAGGTGACCCATGGCTCAAAAAGATCAATAATTATGAGATAATATCCAAGGAACATTATGCAAGTGATAAATTGCAAATAAAACCTCTCAATTGGGTAAATTGTATAAAATTCCAAAATGTGTATAAAATTGCATAACTTTCTCAAACAGTGTCCAAATTGGACCAAATTTGAAACTTAAGCTTGCGTTATGATTTTAAAGCATATCATAAAGTTATATTAAGGTTATAAGAATTTAATTATGATAATTAAACTTATTCAACTCATTAAGCAAGTTAGGGGCCTTACAACATCCCTACACACACCTTGAAGTCTTTTAGTCTTAGGATCATATTTGGTGAAACTATATACACTATCAAACTGATAGCCAAAAGGCTCTCAGACATTCTAGTAGGCCATCTTGCCTCTTGGTTCTTCCCTACTAACATCAAAAAATTATCTTTGATTGGCATCTTGAATTATCACCATGACGGGGAGATGGTTTGGGAAAGGAAAGACCATAAATCCAAAAACCTTCCACCATCTATACAAGACATCCCAAAAACCCTCATACAACCTTGTATCCGCCCTCCCAACTACAAACCCACACATCTCAATATGGACAAAGTATGCGACCTCTTTCCTTTCAATAAAACGATCTTGAACACTCTACACCATGTCTAAACAAAGAAATTGTTGGTAGACTAAAATCTAAAGTCGTTGAAGAATAGAAATCTTCACACATTCCTATCTGGAAGAAACTCACAACAAATGCTCCTAGTGTGGTTCAGTCATTTCAATCCCTCATCACCATCCTAGAGGCATACAAGAAGAAGAGTGTCTCACGTCGGACGACACATGTATGGCTCCTTCACCCACCCACCCACCCCTTGAACACCTTTTATGTGTTGTCTTGTCATATATCATACACTATAGATCAACATCCTTAGAAAGCACCTGAACATTATATGGATAGTATTCGAGATCTCGGATTCTTGGCCTGACATCCAACTATTCTCATCATTCATAACCGAACTTGGTATTCAGTTTGATTCCATATTAAATGCAAATATTGAATTATCTAAGCTCTAACACTTTATGGGGTGGAAAAATAGTAGACGTATGAATATGGTCACTAAATAGTTAGAAGATATGAACATACAAGAGACACCTTCCATATGAGAGTTTCTATCTACTTTAGATGATCATAGCATCTTGGAATGTCTGGGGTACCTTCAGTTCCAATAGATAGAGGGTGGTTAGAAGAATCCTTTACACCCATAAAATCAATATCATCACCCTACAGGAGAAAGACCACCCTTTCTCCTTTCCAACATAAATATGTAGGAAGTAATCACATTAATGGATGAATTCAAATACCACCTTATGGCTTCAAAGGTGGTATATTTATTGGTCTTAATAACAGAGACTTTCAACTCCTTTACCATACTTTATGAGAGTACAATATCACGGTCACCATAAAAAATATTGACAACCACCACACTTGGTCTTTTCCAGGAGTCTATGGTGATTGTAGTTACACAAAACAACACTTTCTAGATGAATTCATGAAATAGCACACACTTTAGTAGGTGTTTCACCATAGTTAGTTAGAGGCAACTTCAACCTCAGTAGGAATATCACAGAATGAATTAATACTTCATAGTACATGGACACAATCACTCTAAATATGACTCTTCCTTCAACCATTTTATCGATGATTTTAATCTCCTTGATCTATCTACCTCCAATACCGCATTCATTTGGAACACATGACTTCATGGGAAAAACTTTATTGGTTTCTTTGCTCCCAATCGTGGGAGGATTTATACCCCCTCACTTTATCTTTAGACTAATCCATACCCATATCTGACCACTTCCTTATCCTCCTAAACACTCGATACAAGCATTGGGGATATAAACTATTTCATTTCAAGAAATTTGGGATCCAACATACTTCTTTTAAACACCTCATTCTACGAGATTGGCCCTTATCGCAAAAGAACCTTGAACTAGGATGGAATATCCATATAAAATTATAAATACCAGGCATTCTCTAATAAATTGGGACAATATCACTTTGGGAACATTAGCCGAGATCTTAGAGATAAAGAATTGAAACTTACATGACTTAACATCAAATTCTAGATTGACTATTGGTTCCATGGGCTTCCTATAAAACATTAAGTACTCCACATCAACATTTGTGGGAACATTTTTGTTCAAATTTTTTACAACCATACATGTTTATTCTAGTCACATACTCACTAGGTGATAAAAATAGGGGTCCACCACAGGCTCATTTTAGTTTCCAATAACTATAAAGAGAACATTGTACAATACACTTATGATAATATCATTTTCATTCCTCCAGATGACGCCAATGTTATTAAGACCATCTGTATTCTTGACATGTTTCATAAATATCTCGGATCTCAAAATCAATCTCCGAAAAATATGTTATTTTTGGTACTCATGTAAGCAACAAGGACTTTGTATGCTCTATGCACTCAATATCAAAAAAGCATACCATATATTTCCTTTGTATGCTCTATATCCATTAATTTAATGGAGCACTAGTGCAACTTTAATTCTGATTCAGATCTAGGACTATGAGATATACAACATATGTTCTCGAGGGACAAGCGAAAATGTCCTATTAATTACTAACACAAAACACTCACGTTCCATTAATTAAAAAAGAACGTACACTCTTGCGGAGATTTTGGACGAGTGATCATCATTTCTCTACAGATACAGAGACCTATTGTCGAGGAGCATCCCTTTAGTTATCATGTATGCGTTTATTGTTTCTTTGTATTTTTTTTAATCCAATAAACTACATATCTTATCATTGAATATATGGCACTATTGGTGCTTCTATGATTTATTGTTTTTTTTTTTTAATTCACTCAGAACATTGTAGTCCGAACAGCATGCGGCCTTATGATAATCCTATCTTTTCATATGCAATAAATTTAATATGAAAAAAACATTGGGTCTTCGTTATAACTCATTGCTATTGTACTATAAGAGTATGTCTTGTCGTGGTTGTGAAGTTTTGCAACCATTTAGACTTTGTTTATAACCACTTGGCTTCAGAGGCTTTTGAGATTACATTATGCCACCATGCGTCTGCCCTGAAGATCCAGTTTATTATTATGTCAAAAGTATAAAAGGCTCATTGTAGTATATTTGCTTTAATATATGTGTATGCTGATTATCAGATACTGTGCATCGGCAATCCACCTACCAGCGTAGCAAACGAGGGGATCTGGTTCACCTGCAATTCATTTTGTTTAACCGTTCTGGTGTATCGTCTGTATATGTATATATTCTTGGAAATAATTAATAGGGTAAATATATTATACTATATACGACAACCTACTCTGTGATTAAAATACAAGTTCCAATCTGAGAGGGGGAGGCAAAAGAACATGGGAAGCTAGGCTGTAGCGGAATCGCCGACCTGAGGAGCGGTGACTTTGAATCGGTCGGTAGTAGTTTCATCACTACTAGTTCCAGCTAGCGTCCCTCCGGCTGTCAAGGCATCGGTTGGGTGGGACCCATTTGCCGTAGCAGGTGATGATGGGCAACCCCGCGCGCGCCAGTGCCTGACAGCTAGTACCTGGAGGAGTCGAACCCGGCGGTGTACGCTTACGCCGTCGAAATCCCCTTTCCCTCGTCGCAGTCAGAGCGGTCGTGGCAGCAACAGTCGCAACAGGAGGTGTTATCCTCGAGCTCAGACAGATCCGAACCTTTCTCATGTATCGTCGCCTCACCGCCTCCGCCTCTCGGTGCCTCCTCGGACAGGACCACGTCCTTGCGTGTCTTGAGCTCCGCGACGAGGTCGGCGAACGCTTGAAGGATGTGGCTATGGACTCTTGGGTCGTTGAGGTGGAGGTAGCAGAGAAGCAGGTCCTGCATGAAGTCCCAGTCGACGAGTGCCGGATACCTCGGTTTGAGCTGCTGCTGCTCCTGTTCCTGGTACTGCTGGGAGAGGTGGGCGTCCAGCATCTCCTCCATGGACCTGAAGAAGTCGTCCTCGGGGTCCTTTGAGAACGTGACGACGGCCACGCCGTCGTCGGGGATGCTGTCGGCGGTCGAATCCCGCTGGCAGTCGGGGCTGGATGAGGATGCGGATGCCGCGGAGGAGGCCGTTGTGGTTGACCTTGACGTGGTGATGCTGGAGTAGTCGTCCGCGCTGGGCGGGCCAGTCAACGTTGTTGCCGCGTTGACGTCGACGGCACTCGACTTGCCCGGTGTCGACAGGAAGAACCGCCGTGACGAGGTTGATGCCAGGACGATCTCGGATGCCCTGCTACCACGGGCGTGGTCACCTGCTGGCACCACTTTGGCAGAACCACCCGCACTGCCATAGGGGCAATCGTCGTCGACCAACTCCCTCGTATGCTCCTTTTCCACGCTACCGTCATAGAGCGAGCTGAAGTTCTCACATAGAAACCTGTCGATATCCTCCAGCGTAGCAGCCCTCTGGAACTCTCGGTCGCCTCCCCTTCCGTCGGCAAACGACGTCGTCCGCGGGTACCTGCAAGCCGAGAGCAACCCACCCCCACCGCCGCGGCGCTTCGAGAGAGGCCACGGGATGATACCCACCTTCTTCCCCATGAGACGACCGGCCGGCTGGTGCCAAAGATGTGGGTGACCAAACTATTACCTATGAGGCGATCCTCCCTCTGGTTGGATTTATTCAGCGGTTGCGTGACAGACAGACAGATTGGCAACGATATCGAATCGGTTTGTTTTGAACGCGACGGGCACTTAATGATATGCTCTTTGTTTGGAGCGCCTCTTTGTCTGAATCGAATTGATTGCCGCTCCCTCTTGTTCCGTGCCGCAGGGGAGGTGGGTGTCAGGTGGGGGAAAAAGGAGTTGGGCAGGTGGTGCGAGCAGGGAAGGGAGGGATGGAGTCGTGACGGAGCGGGGAGGAGGATAGAAGAGGAAGGCGGAGGTGAGGGGAGGAGCGCGAGAGTAAGTAGGGAGACGTGAAGTGAGAGGAGAGGAGGAAGAGTGTGTGCTGTATTAGAGAAGAAGGTAAGAAGAGTGTGTGCTGTATTAGAAGAGAAAGAGAGAGAGAGATGCGGAGAAGAAATGGAAGAAGAGTGTCTGCTACACAGGACAGCCAGCCAGCCGGGAAGATGGGTGGGTAAGCCGCAGTTGGGCGGTGGGTATTTAACACAGGCCACCGGGAAGGGAAAGCCTATTTATTTACGTGAATGAAAGTAGATTACTGTCCTAATCTTAACTCGTCACCGGCCCATCATGAACCGATCAAACACCTACTTACTTTTAACAGGTCACGCCAAAGATTGTTTCACACCACCTACTATTACTAATTACTCGTACAGCAAAAAGAGGACCGGGCAAAAGTATAAATTATAAAAGATCAAGAACAACAGATTCGGCTCCCTTGGTTACCCAAACGAAACAATTTGGTTGGATGTAAAACCAACCAACATTAGGAGTTGCAAAACAGGAATTCACAAGCAGTTGTCTATGGGCTCGTCTGGTTGCAAACAGTTGCAACACACTGTATGATTTTAAAAACCGGAAATGCAAAACAGGAATTGTAACCACACCTTCAACCGTTTGGTTGCTGGTAACTTCAACTCAACTTCTTTAATCTATTACGTTTGGTTGGAAGCTGTTTAAGTATGCAGTTACGTGAAAACTTGTTATTAATGACCTACTAGTAGAGACGCGCCAGTGCAACAGCCCAGTGCTGCACGGGTGTGAAAACCAACCGCGCAGAAAAAGGGGGTGGTTCATTTTCCTGCTTTTGCTGCATAATTGTACATAGCCGTGTGGTTGTCTTTCCTACTGTGTGTTGCAACCGCGAGAAACCAAACAGTTGGAGTTGAAAATCGTGATGACTTGGAACTGCAAGCGCTGGAACGCAGCCCAACCAAACTGGGCCTATGTTTGGTTTTGAGTAGAATTAATAAGACGATCTAGTTTGCAAACGTTTGGTTGACGTCAGTTACAGCCTGCCGTTCATATTGATACAGCAGCGGACATCATACAATACGAAATTAGTTGTTCTAAAAGAGACAGGCTGTATGTGGCAGAGAATGTGAGCTGGAACCGCGCTCAAAAGGTGTGTGGTTCATTCCCTCACTTTTCTGTAGAGTCGGAGATGATGATGGGTTTTGTTTCCCTGTCGTGGGTTGTGACTTCGTCTAACCAAACGTAGGAATTACAATTCGTCGTGTACTTGCAACTGGATGAGTTGGTTTGTAGCGGAACCAAACGAACCCCAAGCGCAGTCTTCGTAATAGCAAGTCAAAATACAAGAACATTCGTCATGATTAGGAACCCATCCCATTCGTTTACGACCGAGGGAAAGAACCGTTCCGATTGATTCAGGCCCCATTTGGAGTCTACTGCACTTTAGGGATGTGCATCTCTTGTTTTCATTTTTAGCGTTTCCATTCCATTGATTTTTTGTGTGGTGATTGGTTCAGAGTAATTTTGTCATATACAATAGAGGCTCCACCTTTGGTTAACCTCACTTTGCATCTAAGTTTCAATCAGACGTTTGACGATATTTGTTCAATATTAGTTCTCAATTCTCATATTGTTCACTTACTATGAGAGATTGTATTTCCATATATGATCATCACACAATGAGAAAGATTCTAGATATGTGTACGTCATTGTTGATGGGTAAAATTGAAATATGTAGATTTAGATCCTTTGGTTATATTTTTATTGCTTAGAATATGGGGCCACTTTTAATTAACCTTCTCCAACTGGTCAAAAATTCCAGATGGGGCAAGTGGATAAAGTTGCGACTTTATTTGAGTTGTCGTGAAACCAAGCACGACCAGAGGAAAATAGATTACCCATAAGCGATATATATATTGGAAGATTAGGTATCCCAAAGGCAACCAGTTGGGTTTTGGCAACATGATATGTAATAATTAGAAAGTGAAACTTTATGATATCGGTATATTTGCCTTGCAATAACCCATTTTATTTTATGGGGGGCAAATAGAAGAAATGGTTTACGGATTTTCTTCATGGCATTCTTTTAATGGCTTTCTAATTATTTCAATATACACATGTGGGTGTAAGGAAGTGGACAATTACTTATGATGCCTTATTTGAAATGGAAAAAAAGGCGCCACCGCCGTACATGTATTAGCAACTCCTGTAGCCTTGCCTCCATGTGTGGTATGTATGGTGGGCGCGGGATGGATATGTAGCCAGGCAGCGTATGCTGTCAAGTCATGTATCATATGGGCATACGATAACGATACGTACAGTCCAAATAGGATAACGGCCAGCCTCGCATGGGTGAGGAACTAATCGGCCGACTACCTAATTATGACTCACACTCACTGACTCACGCCTTCAAATCTGATGTACTGGCCTCCGCTGTTCTGAGTGTGTCCCAGTAAATCCTTGTCATTGATTCACCCAAAAACTAACCCCTAAAAAAAATTAGTGAGGTGTGTGTATGACCGAGATCAAATGGGACCCGTTGGGACAGCAGATCTGAACTCCTCTCAGCCTGCCTCACACCCCGATCGCAAAAAGTTCTCGCTGTGCTGCTCTCAGTGGGCGGCACGTGATGGACGCGGCCCGGAACTCTAATTCATAGTTTTGATTTATGGCCCCGACGTGCAATGTCCAGGTTATCGACGCCGGAAAAGGAAAGCAACTCATCACGGTCGAGTTCCAAGTTGCGATGCCCAACTGCCACCCGTGGTAAATCAAGATTCTATCAAGATGTCACACCCCAAGTGGCGGCCGCCGAGGGCAGTGCATAGGAACCGTCACTGTGCGACGGTGAACCGAACCACCGTACTCATGCTGTGTGCATTCAATGAAAATATGTGGTGGATGCGCAACTGTGTATATCTGAGTATATAATTAATTTCAAACAATTAAAGAGGTAAGGATGATGGCCCAATTGATTTCAATACAACCCGTGTGCCTGTGAACCCGGAGTAGATTACATAGATAACAATTCTTATTTATTCTTATGTGAATATTACAAACTCAATTTCATACTAGATTTCTAAATCCAAGTGGAGTATGAACAAAACCTGATAACCCTATCTAAATCCAATTTTTTTGAACACCTACTAAAATGAAATCCTGACCAACACAGACGGACATGTCACAAAAGGACATAGATCGGTTTGGTTTTGTCTCATATCATATAAGAGCTAGGATGATAAGATTTTCGAAAAATAAAATAAAATAGCACAGTTTACAATAAATATTTCTGAGTATAGCACCTCCAAGAAAATAATTCCCGATATAACCCATTTTAATGAAAAAAACGCCATTTCATTTGGTATTTTTCAAGTCAAGAAGGTGCATACGTCATTCACTTTGGAGCTTTTAGTTGAAAATTTTTAAAAAAGGGAGAAAAACGCTAAATGGATTGGCATGTTCTCCCCAAGTTGAGGGGGAAAAGTGCCAATTCATTTGGCGTTTTTCTCCCTTATTTATTTATTTATTTAACTAAAAGCTCCAATTCAAATGGTGTTTTACCTTTTGCAAATTAAAAATGTCAAATCGAATGACTTTTTTCGTCAAAGTGGGCTATGTTCGAAATTATTTTCTTGGAGGTGCTATACTCGGAAATATTTTTTTACAAACTGTGCTATTTTGATTTTTTTCCTGAGATCGTCATATATTTTCCATATTAAAAGGAAAAGAAAGTTTTACTTCAATTTTCAGAAGTTAACACCCACATAAAGTACGAAAACAATAATAAATAAATCAAACAATGTAAATTATACACAACAGGTTGGCACGGAATAGCTCGACGGGTAACCCTAGTAAAAGGATGAGGTGCATCTTTTAGTTGTGTCCTTCAGATGAATTTATACCATCATGCATACCAACTATGGGGATTAAATGTCTCCTCGTTATGTTGTGCGGACAGATGAAGGAGAGTTTACTCTGTTGGGTGGGTCTGGGTCCATTAGTGAACTTATATGGGGAAAGCTTTGTCATACACCAATTCTTTTATAAATATCGTAGTGGAGAATAAAAGGAGGAAGAAATATACAAGAAATCTCACTGAAACTGGAAAGAAAACCATCAACACCTTATGACACGACCACTAAGCATATGCGCACAACTGCAAGTTGTTTTATTACGTTTGGTAAGACATAACCCATCACCTCTTCATTCATGATAGGAACTTCAATACTTCCGCTTCGCCAAATTAATTGTATCTCCGCAAACGGTGAGATAAATTAAATGAAGTATATGTAAAAGTCATATTCGTTGACTATGATCAACCGGGGAAAAGACACTAGTATGCTCCATTGTAGAGACTGCCAAGTAAGTGAAAGTATCAACACATCCGGTGAACCTAGCAATAAACACGTCAAACTAATGTGCTATAGAAAGTCCTTCATCGTGACAGGACTGTCAGTCGGTCCATCAACGAAGTACAGTTGCAGAAAGATGGTCGACACGGCCGCAGCCCCAACGCTGAACTGCCAGCATTCTTCATGCCTATAACGTAGGTGTGAAAGACTAGATTTCTGGCTTAATTCCGAGGACGGAATTTATTTTAAGGTGTGTAGGATGTGATAGAGTGAACTTTTGATATTCTTGAATATCCTCTTGGATAAACTTGTTCATAGATTTGAGATTCGAGTATATATATGTGTGTTTTGTACAACAGTTGAGAATCATATGATGTTAAGATTTTGATTAATGGCCTAAGTATGTGTCATGTTGGATTAGGTGGTTGAGTGGTTAAATAATGATACCTTGGCACCAAAGTTTAATGGAATGCAGCTATGATGAGGATAAAACTATGGATCGAATTTCACAATGTTCTGAAGCTCCTAGAAGGAGATGTTAGGGTTTGACATTGGTGTAATAAGGCATGTATTAGTGACTTTAGAAATGTACGTTGTGATCAATAAGATGTTGTGTTATGCCCACACGCACTTTGGTTTTTGGTTGACTTGACTTAGTATGTAGTCGCAGATTCTGTTTTAAAGGGAGGAAAGTATGGCCTTTGGATGCAGATCGAGAGGTGGCGAGTTGCCATTGTTTTTCTCTAGCACAACAAAAGTAGTGGGAAGGAAACCACTGTCGTTCCTGGATGCATCATGACCACGATCTCCCACCATGGGTCGAGAGGCAAGACTAAGTGGCAGTTTCCCTCTACACAACGATGCCAATCAGATGACCCCCTCAAATCTCTCGGGGTGACAGGAGCAGCGGCGGTTGCTCACCATGGTTGCTAGGATTCCTCACCAGTAAGCCCAGCCTCGGTGGCGCCATAGAGAAGTAGGCAGAGGCGGCAACGAGCCTGTAGTGGCGGCATCCCAGAGGAGGATCGGCGGAGCCTATCCTTCACTGGAGTCGAGCCTCGCAGCGGCGGCGGCTATTCACAGGAAAGCAGACACGGGCGTCTAGGTATGGTGGCCGACAATGCCGCTCGCACAGATCCCAGGCAAACGGAAGCGTCTGGAGCAGCTGTGGCTGACGGCTTCGTGCCTGGAAACCTGCAACAGTGTAAGATCAGAAGGCGGGGGCGGAGCTTGGGCGGCCGACCGCCGCTGAGGCCCTTCACCCAGGCGGCGGCGCCGGTACATGCCCAGAACAAAGCACGAGAGACGAACGAAGGAATAGTGACCTCGGCGGCGGCACGGAGCTCCTGGAGCCTTTGGATCGTGATGGAAGGGTCTAAGGTGGAGAGATTCGATGTCCATTGCTCGTCGGAGACCCTTCCCATGGCGGCAGCGGCATGGAACGGAGCCCGCTTGCGGCGCTCTCTTTCACAGAGCAAACAGGGTACCGCAAGCGCGAGATCGCGAGAAAGAGGGGAGAAGCTCGCTCGGGTTATCGGGTCCAGGTTCTCGCGGATCCAAACCCCAAACCCGGTCTGGGTCCCAGCCAGCAAAGGGGAGCACCCTGCCACGTGGCAAAGCCGGATTGGCCCGAAAAGGTAATAATTCCCAAAATGTTCAGTTCTTCGTTAAATCATAGAAAATAGCTCGAGCATCAGAAAAATACATATAATATACCAAAATTCTCAGAAAAATGAGTAGAACACAATTAAAGCAAAATATCAGGCTTTTGATGCACGAATATCAGTGATATCTTGTTAGTTATGAAAAGCTTAATTGATGGATAATAAATATCAAACGTTGGCCTAAAATTATGGAAACATGTCAATAACTCCATAATAATGTTTATACTGCACCTGATGTCAATGATGATCATGTTGATGTACGAAATTATTTAATTTGCTTAACATGGATAATTAGGGCTTATAACCCTAAATAAAATGCTATAAATACTTACGTGCTCAATAAATGATGAGATTTACAGAAAACCCTCATATCTGTAACTGGAAGATAATATATAAATCTGAGATCAGTTATATACATGAAATTTGTGTTATATGAAGAGCACCCTTAATACATATGATGTAACCCTAATATGGTTAATGAAAGTTGCATAATGTTAAGTATGTTCACATAATAATGTGATACATGAGTATATCCAGTTGATGAACTATAATCTGGAATATGACATCAGTATGATAATTCTTAGACAAGAATGCAAGTAATAATGAGAATATCCTAACGAGTTAAGAAAACCCTAATGAACATAATTAGGGTTAAGATGAGATATAATAGGATGAGAACCTGATGATAGTATATGACTTGTCTTGACCAGGTTTAACAAAGATTTAGATGACATCAAGAATATGTGATGATTAGGTTTCTCTTTATCAAGGTACGCCATTATCTCTTACTTGGCTTATTATATAGTATTCTTGCGTTATATGTGTGGTAAAATACTTGGCATATGATATTAGATGAAATGATTGTTCTTGCATGATATATTGCTTGATTTTCTGTACTTATGGATATGAACACATGAAACGTAAAATATTCTGATCCATCATATGATAGCACTAAACTCTTTAGTAGTGGCGGCATCCCGGAGGAGGATCGGCGGAGCCTATCCTTCACTGGAGTCGAGCCTCGCAGCGGCGGCGGCTATTCACAGGAAAGCAGACACGGGCGTCTAGGTATGGTGGCCGACAATGTCGCTCGCACAGATCCCAGGAAAACAGAAGCGTCTCGAGCAGCTGTGGCCGACGGCTTCATGCCTGGAAACCTGCAACAGCGTAAGATCAGAAGGGGGGGAGCTTGGGTGGCCGACCGCCGCTGAGGCGCTTCACCCAGGCGGCAGCGCCGGTACATGCCCAGAACAAAGCACGAGAGCTGAACGAAGGAATAGTGACCTCGGCGGCGGCACGGAGCTCCTGGAGCCTTTGGATCGTGATGGAAGGGTCTAAGGTGGAGAGATTCGATGTCCATTGATCGTCGGAGACCCTTCCCATGGCGGCAGCGGCATGGAACGGAGCCCGCTTACGGCGCTCTCTTTCACAGAGCAAACAGGGTACCGCAAGCGCGAGATCGCGAGAAAGAGGGGAGAAGCTCGCTCGGGTTATCGGGTCCAGGTTCTCGCGGATCCAAACCCCAAACCCGGTCTGGGTCCCAGCCAGCAAAGGGGAGCACCCTGCCACGTGGCAAAGTCGGATTGGCCCGAAAAGGTAATAATTCCCAAAATGTTCAGTTCTTCATTAAATCATACAAAATAGCTCGAGCATCAGAAAAATACATATAATATACCAAAATTCTCAGAAAAATGAGTAGAACACAATTAAAGCAAAATATCAGGCTTTTGATGCACGAATATCAGTGATATCTTGTTAGTTATGAAAAGCTTAATTGATGGATAATAAATATCAAACGTTGGCCTAAAATTATGGAAACATGTCAGTAACTCCATAATAATGTTTATAATGCACCTGATGTCAATGATGATCATGTTGATGTACGAAATTATTTAATTTGCTTAACATGGATAATTAGGGCTAATAACCCTAAATAAAATGCTATAAATACTTACGTGCTCAATAAATGATGAGATTTACAGAAAACCCTCATATCTGTAACTGGAAGATAATATATAAATCTGAGATCAGTTATATACATGAAATTCGTGTTATATGAAGAGCACCCTTAATACATGTGATGTAACCCTAATATGGTTAATGAAAGTTACATAATGTTAAGTATGTTCACATAATAATGTGATACATGAGTATATCCAGTTGATGAACTATAATCTGGAATATGACATCAGTATGATAATTCTTAGACAAGAATGCAAGTAATAATGAGAATATCCTAACGAGTTAAGAAAACCCTAATGAACATAATTAGGGTTAAGATGAGATATAATAGGATGAGAACCTGATGATAGTATATGACTTGTCTTGAACAGGTTTAACAAAGATTTAGATGACATCAAGAATATGTGATGATTAGGTTTCTCTTTATCAAGGTACGCCATTATCTCTTACTTGGCTTATTATATAGTATTCTTGCGTTATATGTGTGGTAAAATACTTGGCATATGATATTAGATGAAATGATTGTTCTTGCATGATATATTGCTTGATTTTCTGTACTTATGGATATGAACACATGAAACGTAAAATATTCTGATCCATCATATGATAGCACTAAACTCTTTAGTAGTACAGTACATTGAAAAAACATCAAATCCCTTGGTGGCAGATGTAACATCAAAGCCCTAGGGGCAGATGTACGATTTATATGACAAGGCCTAAAAACATCAAAGCCCTTGGGGGCAGATGTACGAGATATATGATGGAAATGTGATTAAAAATATGTGTTCTCATTTGTTAATGAACATCTTTGTGCAAGTATATGACCTTCCTTATATTTCTTTATAACTGCCAAGTATTAGTTTTATCCTATTGCCAAGATATGATGAGAGGTATATAAAAGACACGTAGGCGTACTCAGTACAATATTCTTGAAATATTGTGCTGACGTGTACCACATGAAATCTTTTGTTTAGGTTGTGGTTATGCTCTTGAAGATCCAGGATAGAGAGAGTTGTGTAGCGAGCTGATGTACAGGTGGACCTGTTGTCTTAAGATCCTGTAGTTTAGTAGTAGTACATGTATATGTATAAGTTTGTTGTTCAATATGTAATATCAAATGTTGTAACAATTCATGTTGTAATTATATGTTGAATGGTGAACATGTGTGTATGGTTTTATTATTGTTCATGTACATGTGCTACTGATTGTTTCCTTTGGACTCCCTTGATTTTCTTCTTCTTAGCCTAGTGTGGGATGTTTAAATTGGGATTCTCGCTGAGGTGAGGGTTTCAATTTGGACGTCGCACATCAGATTAAGTTTTAGAAAATCTGGGGACGTCACAGGTGGTATCAGAGCATGAACAATAGCAAAGCCTGACATTTGCTCATTATGCAACTCAAAACTAAAGAACCTTGAACCTTAATAATCTTTTAGGGTTAGATTAGTCATCTTTTAGAGACTAGATATGACCTAGCCTCTAGGTTAGCACCTAGATGTCTGAGAACTAGGCCTAGACTGGTGCTTGTTGGATAGCAAGTCCTTAGATGTCGTTCTTTCCTTGTAGTGCAGCGGTATGGGACGTTGCACTATTTGGAAATGGCGTGCATCAAGGGAAGAGAAACCCTAGACATATGGCGCTTGTTGTCTAGAGTAGCTACACTAGTCTACACCATGTTCTCACCCTTTTCACTAGTTTTCATGACACTGGACTCTCTACTATGTGTGGGACACTCGTTTTCAGGATTTGGTTTTTGATTCCAAACAGATCGAACCTCGATAGTTTTCTCTGACGCTTGTTTTATCGGAGAAAAACTATATAATATTTTATTATGTATATGTATTACAAAAATGTGTCCCCACACATGTACGAGTAGGAGGTGATCATGCAACCTAAGTGAAAGTGAATGACATCAGTCTAGAAGAGAGAGTAGTTCTAGATTAGATGTCTAGAGCCTTGTTTGGTATATATGATAGATGGAATAGATGAAATAAGTTTTGATGATACAGTCTAAGTCTTATATAGATGATATAAGATTATTTATGTTTGTCCTTGAGGGCTTAAGTTCAGTTTGAGGATTCGAGATAAGTTTTGATGATGCAAGTATGAGTTCTTTTATGAGATGAGATGTCTTAAGTTAAGACAAGGTTGTGAGTCAACATGAGCCTCAAGCTCTTTTACAAAGGAGGACCTCTAGTGTTAGGACTAGTTTTAGGGTTATCTCAAGAGAGAGTGAGACCCACATGGAGAAGGTCAGAGAACCTAGACTCCACGATATGAGAAATATGAGATATGTGATATGATATGTCCTAAACTAGACTACTCCTGAGTGATTGAGATGAGTTGCTTTATGCATGATTCCTATAGTCTTCTTGAACCCTATATGTCCTTGGGAAGACCAAACCCTAGAGTCAGAGAGAGGCTGGTTATGTGAACATGTGAACATGAATATGAGTGCCTTCCATCTGGGTGAGGGAGAGAGCCCAAGACCCTGGAGGAGGTAGCTATGTTAGTTTTTGAGAAGCCTCGTGCTTAGGTTGGTGGTTTCCCATATAGGAATCTAGTGGTGTATAAGAGAGTTTTGGGTAACCATGTCTCATGGGTAGAGACCTATGAAGAGTATGTCATATCATGTTTGGTTGGTGCTTATGTGGCTAGATCTTATAAAGCAATCGCTAGTGCCAATGAGGTATACCTGAGAACCCTAGACTAAGAGAGGAAACATAAAGTTTCTATATGAGATACTCATAGAGTTGAGTTAGCTCAGAGAGACTGAGCATGACACTATCCTCATGATATGGGTCCAGAAAACCTTGGTTAGACTAGATAAAGGTTTGAAGCATGTTTAACAAGCCACTCACATAAGTTTGTTTAGCACAACCATGATATAATATATGTTAGGATGTAATCTAATCTCGAGAGGTGATATAAGTAGATATGACATGATGGAACAAAGAGTATAGTTTGATAAATCTCTATGTATAAATTGCTAACCACATACATGAATGATGATGATAATGTGATGTTGTTGGTTAATCTTGTAATAAAATCACCAGTAAATGTAGCATCAATTATGAACAATGAAATAAGATCATATAAATGAAAAATGTCACACGAGGTGTTAATCTTAGTGCTTAACAAAGATGAAAAATATAGTGTGATAGTAAGCACAACATAATGATTATGACACCTTGATATGATCCGGATGGATAAAGTGGGTTAACTTTAGTTAACTCCCTCCTAAAAGGCATATGTTAATGTTGAACATGTTCTAACAAATTAGCTCAATAATATGTTTATGACACCTTGATATAATTGGTTAACTTTAGTTAACTTCTGTGGAACATGTTAGTATGATGTTGAATAACAACGCATGAGTTAAGATAAGGATGCAAATCCTATAACATGAAATATGACACGACATAACCTAAGCTTCTAAACCTTGAGTTCAAACTTGAATGGAGTGTTTGTGCACCCAAGATGGTTGTAAACCCCCCTACTAGTGCTTTGGATACATGGTTTTAGGTAACCTTTGTGGATATGTTACCCATAGAATTCTACCTACGTGTGGATGACAGCAAGATAAGGTTTTCCCTGGAGGTATGAGTGTGCTTTACTTTCGAGGACAAAAGTTCTTTTAAGATGTATATGATGTGAAAGACTGGATTTCTGGCTTAATTCCGAGGACGGAATTTATTTTAAGGTGTGTAGGATGTGATAGAGTGAACTTTTGATATTCTTGAATATCCTCTTGGATAAACTTGTTCATAGATTTGAGATTCGAGTATATATATGTGTGTTTTGTACAACAGTTGAGAATCATATGATGTTAAGATTTTGATTAATGGCCTAAGTATGTGTCATGTTGGATTAGGTGGTTGAGTGGTTAAATAATGATACCTTGGCACCAAAGTTTAATGGAATGCAGCTATGATGAGGATAAAACTATGGATCAAATTTCACAATGTTCTGAAGCTCCTAGAAGGAGATGTTAGGGTTTGACATTGGTGTAATAAGGCATGTATTAGTGACTTTAGAAATGTACGTTGTGATCAATAAGATGTTATGTTATGCCCACACGCACTTTGGTTTTTGGTTGACTTGACTTAGTATGTAGTCGCAGATTCTGTTTTAAAGGGAGGAAAGTATGGCCTTTGGATGCAGATCGAGAGGTGGAGACTTGCCATTATTTTTCTCTAGCACAACAAAAGTAGTGGGAAGGAAACCAATGTCGTTCCTGGATGCATCATGACCAAGATCTCCCACCATGGGTTGAGAGGCAAGACTAAGTGGCAATTTCCCTCTACACAGCGATGCCAATCAGATGACCCCCTCAAATCTCTCGGGGTGACAGGAGCAGCAGCGGTTGCTCACCAGGGTTGCTAGGATTCCTCACCAGTAAGCCCAGCCTCGGTGGCGCCATAGAGAAGTAGGCAGAGGCGGCAATGAGCCTGTAGTGGTGGCATCCCGGAGGAGGATCAGCGGAGCCTATCCTTCACTGGAGTTGAGCCTCGTAGCGGAGGCGGCTATTCACAGGAAAGCAGACACAGACGTCTAGGTATGGTGGCCGACAATGCCGCTCGTACAGATCCCAGGCAAACAGAAGCGTCTGGAGCAGCTGTTGCCGACGGCTTCGTGCTTGGAAACCTGCAGCAGCGTAAGATCAGAAGGGGGGGGGGGCGGAGCTTGGGCGGCCGACCGCCGCTGAATCCCTTCACCCAGGCGGCGGCGCCGGTACATGCCCAGAACAAAGCACGAGAGCCGAACGAAGGAATAGTGACCTCGGCGGCGGCACGGAGCTCCTGGAGCCTTTGGATCATGATGGAAGGGTCTAAGGTGGAGAGATTCGATGTCCATTGCTCGTCGGAGACCCTTCCCATGGCGGCAGCGACATGGAACGGAGCCCGCTTGCGGCGCTCTGTTTCACAGAGCAAACAGGGTACCGCAAGCACGAGATCGCGAGAAAGAGGGGAGAAGCTCGCTCGGGTTATCGGGTCCAGGTTCTCGCGGATCCAAACCCCAAACCCGGTCTGGGTCCCAGCCAGCAAAGGGGAGCACCCTTCCACGTGGCAAAGCCGGATTGGCCCGAAAAGGTAATAATTCCCAAAATGTTCAGTTCTTCATTAAATCATAGAAAATAGCTCGAGCATCAGAAAAATACATATAATATACCAAAATTCTCAAAAAAATGAGTAGAACACAATTAAAGCAAAATATCAGGCTTTTGATGCACGAATATCAGTGATATCTTGTTAGTTCTGAAAAGCTTAATTGATGGATAATAAATATCAAACGTTGGCCTAAAATTATGGAAACATGTCAGTAACTCCATAATAATGTTTATAATGCACCTGATGTCAATGATGATCATGTTGATGTATGAAATTATTTAATTTTCTTAACATGGATAATTAGGGCTAATAACCCTAAATAAAATGCTATAAATACTTACGTGCTCAATAAATGATGAGATTTACAGAAAACCCTCATATCTGTAACTGGAAGATAATATATAAATCTAAGATCAGTTATATACATGAAATCCATGTTATATGAAGAGCACCCTTAATACATGTGATGTAACCCTAATATGGTTAATGAAAGTTACATAATGTTAAGTATGTTCACATAATAATGTGATACATGAGTATATCCAGTTGATGAACTATAATCTGGAATATGACATCAGTATGATAATTCTTAGACAAGAATGCAAGTAATAATGAGAATATCCTAACGAGTTAAGAAAACCCTAATGAACATAATTAGGGTTAAGATGAGATATAATAGGATGAGAACCTGATGATAGTATATGACTTGTCTTGACCAGGTTTAACAAAGATTTAGATGACATCAAGAATATGTGATGATTAGGTTTCTCTTTATCAAGGTACGCCATTATCTTTTACTTGGCTTATTATATAGTATGCTTGTGTTATATGTGTGGTAAAATACTTGGCATATGATATTAGATGAAATGATTGTTCTTGCATGATATATTGCTTGATTTTCTGTACTTATGGATATGAACACATGAAACGTAAAATATTCTGATCCATCATATGATAGCACTAAACTCTTTGGTAGTACAGTACATTGACAAAACATCAAAGCCCTTGGTGGAAGATGTAACATCAAAGCCCTAGGGGCAGATGTACGGTTTATATGACAAGGCCTAAAAACATTAAAGCCCTTGGGAGCAGATGTACGAGATATATGATGGAAATGTGATTAAAAATATGTGTTCTCATTTGTTAATGAACATCTTTGTACAAGTATATGATCTTCCTTATATTTCTTTATAAGTTCCAAGTATTAGTTTTGTCCTATTGCCAAGATATGATGAGAGGTATATAAAAGACACGTAGGCATACTCAGTACAATATTCTTGAAATATTGTGCTGACGTGTACCGCATGAAATCTTTTGTTTAGGTTGTGGTTATGCTCTTGAAGATCCAGGATAGAGAGAGTTGTGTAGTGAGCTGATGTACAGGTGGACCTGTTGTCTTAAGATCATGTAGTTTAGTAGTAGTACATGTATATGTATAAGTTTGTTGTTCAATATGTAATATCAAATGTTGTAACAATTCATGTTGTAATTATATGTTGAATGGTGAACATGTGTGTATGGTTTTATTATTGTTCATGTACATGTGTCATGTACATGTGCTACTGATTGTTTCCTTTGGACTCCCTTGATTTTCTTCTTCTTAGCCTAGTGTGGGATGTTTAAATTGGGATTCTCACTGAGGTGAGGGTTTCAATTTGGACGTCGCACATCAGATTAAGTTTTAGAAAATCTGGGGACGTCACAGTAGGTCTCTCTGTCTTTGGTGTGTGGTTAGGGTGGAGTGAAATGTGGTAGTTTTTAACATTTGGAACAATCTGGCCAAATACGGTTACATGAGGTAGGAACTACCTTTGTATTGATAGGTTATCAACCGCTTGAAATTTAACCAAGAAGTTATACGTTAGTCATCATTTATTCAAAGACCTACATTATTTTCCGAAAGAAAGTTGCGTAAAGCCCGTGCCTCAAGCGGCCGTCGCCAAGCTCCCCCCACTTGGATGTGAGCGAAGGAGAAAGAATGAGGTAAAACATAAATTCAGGGTTGTTTGTTAAGGAAGATGATTGCACCTTAAGTGGCATCTGGGGATGGTGGAAAAGCCATAATTACACAATGTATATAACTCAAACATGAAACTAAGAATTGATTTTCTCTGGAAAATTACTTGGACTAATGGGATGTAAAATTGATGGCTATATAGTTGAACTTGCATCCATACCGCTATTTTAAAATCGGTTTGCATGATCGACATAAGGCCAAAAAATGAAAATGGCACGGTTGGCCATTTTAATGCCCAGAATGACACGTTCTTCATCTTAATTCTCAAAATGACACATTTGCAGGGCAATACGTCCTCACTAGAGACAAATTGCTCTGTGTGAGGGAAATATGTCCCAGCGAGTGACGTATTATCCCGCGACAGAGCAATACATTCCGACTCAAGACGCATTGCCCTACGGTGGGGCTAATATATCCTGAAGCGGGACGTATTGCTATGTGAGAGAGCAATGTGTCTCTGAGTCGGACACATTGGTCCCACTGCAGGGCAATGTGTTCTGAGCCGGGACATATTGTCCTACTGTGGGACCAATACGTCTAGTTCGGAGACGCATTGCTCTCTCGAAGAGCAATACGTCCCGCTCCAGGACGTACTGTTGTCACATCAGATTAAAACATCTCCATACAAGACGTATTGTCTCTAAAGTAAGCAATACGTCCCCATGCATGATCTATTCACTACTACAAAACCTCGTACAACCCAAGGCTAGATAGCCAGGGATAAGTCTCTCGCCAAATTTAGGTAATTCCCCAAGGTTTAATCTTGAATTTAAATTGTTCAATCCCTGACCACATTTTTCCCAGCCTAACTAGACTCTTCATATTCTGTCTATGCCCTAATTCATTTTTACCGCACTAATATATTTCTTCCCACCAGTCTGTGACATCTCCCCGCCGCCCCCTATTCACTCCTCCCGTTCTTCCCTGAGGGATACTCGCACCAGTCACACTCTCGCTTTCTTCTCGGCGCTCTCACTTTCTTCTCAGCTCCTATGCGGTAGGCGTTCTTGCCATCTCCTTCCGGCTTCTCCACTAGCCTCCTCCCCTCTTCCTACCTTCCTTCTCCGCTGCCCATGGTTTCTCTAACTTGTGTGCTAATCCTATGACTCACGCAACTCTCGTAGGTACAAAGTCATCTGGCTGATTAAGACGACATCATATGTCTCAGCTTTGTGTTACAACATCGCTGGTATATTAGTCTTGTGATTAGTCCTTCTTGTTAGATTCACTACGAGATGTATAGGAACAGCTGAACAGGTACGATATACAACTTGAAATCGTGTCGATGGTGCTACAGCTAGACTTTTATTGATGTATTAATATAATATTATGCAATGGGGCCATGACCAATATCTCGATCTCGTAGTCTTGATAATTTAATTAAAAGATTTTGCCTTTCTACAGATTTATGGTGGCTATGGAAGCGAGCACGCTACGTCAAGCTGCTATCTAGAATCTCCACACTGCCAAGAAGGAAGTTAGCACGTGTGAGTTTTGAATTGGCATAAAGCCATCACTGTTTACCCTACTAAATTGAGATTTCTACTGAGCGAGTCTAATTTTTAGCGCTTTGTTATTATTATTTTTGGATTTTATCAATATATAAAATGAAAATATAATAACTTAATGATAATCATTTTATAATGCCGGATCTGCACAATACTTCACAAAGTAGGACAGATGAACTGTGAGAGATAGATGGACATTGAAAGGAGTGATGGAATTCTATAGAAATGCATGATGTAAACTAGATTTAGCCACCACATCCATTATGATGTGACAAATAATGTAAATGAATATTATGTCAAAGTACTGTAAGTGGATATGAATTATCTTGTAGACAAAAATGATGCTCCGTAAATGTAAATTATACATTTGAAACAAATAAATGATTATTCTCATGTGTTGAACTCAAATTATTTTCATACAATGGAGAATGAAGAACTTATCGCGTGTACTATTTTTAGTGTTATATATTCATATATGAATGTCTAGGAAATGCAATAGCATTCATTACTATTGGTCCAAAATGTAACTTCAATATAATGTTTAGACCAAATATACAAATTCCTTTTGTAGATGCTCAAGACTTTTATATTTATTGGTCAAGGATAAGACCTAACCAATCGCTATTAGTCACTAAGCTTTTGCTGAGGGTACGTTAGTCAGGGATTGACCCTGATCATCTCCTATTGGTCAGAGATTCATAAGTATTGGTCAAGGTTTAGTCTTTCGGCTTTAACAAATTTTGTAGTAGTGATTGCTTTTTTATTCGATATTTTTTGTATTCAGAATTATTATTTGTTGCTTATTGATTTGTATATTAACACTATTGATTATATTTGTACATTTATAATTATTTCATTTGTATTTGAATGTCTATAATATGTTCATTTATTATAATTTTGTTAATTTGAATAGCTCTAAACATACGTACGGATTATAGAAGTGCTATTGCAACCAACAATAATTGATTGCTAATTGATTAGATAAGAAGAAATTAATTCCAAAAAATGAGATATAAATTTAAACCGAGCTTACAACATGAACCAACTTGAAGAGAAAATAATACATAACAGTATAATATGATAGATCCAACATGAACCAACAAATGATATCATAATATGATAGATCTAAATACAAGCTAAATAAATGCTTCACAAATGCATATATACAAAACAGTACAATATGTAATAAATTAAGCACGTCTTCCACACCCACGACGTCCTTCCCCACCTCCATGTACCTTTGACTCCTGAGTAGAGAATTCATCTAGAGATGCCTTAATGGGGGACAACTGTGTAGCAGTAGGCTGACGAGGATTGGGGAAGTAATGAAAAGCTGGAGGTGGGGTGAGGGGTCTCTGAATACTAGGATGTGGGGCATCAGATGGGGTGCATCTTGAGAAATAAAATGGATTCGGTGAGATGTGACATAAGATGGTGGTCGACTCTCATAAATAACTTGTGGTGGGAGTGGAATGTATGAAACAGAAGAAGAACCTGCTCCATAGTAGGATGTTGGTGGAGGTGGGGTGATGTATGAAGAAAATGAACCAACTCGTGAAAAGTATAGCCCTGTCGGTCCCCATCCCATGAACTGAGAAGTGGGAGTGAGCTCAGGAACAATGGGAATGGGCTCATACTGAGTGGTGCAGGTATGAGGAATAGGAGTAGGAGTAGGAGTGGATGTAGGTTCAGGACCAGTGGTATAAGTAGGAGTGGGTGTGGGATCATTTGGGCGAGCATAGTTAGGAAGACTCGCAAAGTAGCTCCTCTGGATGTCGTAGATATCATCTCTGATATGTGCATGGGCCTATTGTAAAGCCGCTCGGATCTGTACATGTGATTCTACCTATTCAAAAAAAGTATGTATAAATAATAAAGACCAATTACATATATTACAAATAATAAAGATCAATAATAACAGTTTGTAAAAGAAATCATAATAATACTCACAAATTGTTGTTGTCGATAACTAGTTGGGTAGTATGTGGTCGAAGGATGATCTGGAGGGGGCACTACATACTGTGGATGATATCATGCATAGTGCAGCTGTGGACTGAAGACTGTCTATTGGTGGAGGGGGAACTAAACTCTCACGTTTGTTGTTTCACAGTTGCACTTCCTCCCTATAGTGATGTAACCAATCCTCACTAGCATGACCCCTCCCATCTATCCTACTAAGGTGTGGCAAGGCAAGAGTAGGTTGTACTTGAACAAAGCCGAATTTTCCAAGTACTCTATCTGGGAGGTGCCACTCTATTACTGTGTAGCACACTAGAGGAACTTGGGCAAACCAAATATCATGACCCTCTCGACACAATGCTGGAAGTATCTCTAGAATATCCTCAGTGTAAGGAGTTAACTGTATCTGCTATTCAAAAAAATACAACATGTATCATATAAAAAGGAGTAAATTGCATAAAAAATACAATAAGTATCATACAACATGTTAGTAGAAGTAACTTATACCTGAGATGGCAAAATCTGGTCAAATGCAGAATCATAAAACTGGACTGATCCTCTCATAGTATCACTCCTTTGAAGAAAAGTAGGCCACCTATTAAATAAATTGACAACCTAAATTTCGATAAACATTACAAAATATTCAGACAAATGTATAAAGAAGTTGTGTAAATTTTTACCGATAACCCCTGGAACATCTTCTGCCCACTCCCCCCGGTTCATAACAAGTGAACCTGAGAGTCCAATTCTTAACCTCTCCCAACACCACATCTGCAGTAAACATACACAACCAGAAAAGTGGGTAGTTTTCTTAGAACGGGTGGTATCCTTATACAACTCCTTATACAAGTATGCCAGAGTTGCAGTACCCCAAGATAGAGTGTTATAACTTGCAAAGTCAGCCACAAGTGAGAGGTGTCGTACATGAACTCTATCCCCGGTACTATCTGGAATAAGGTAACTACCTAAAAAGTATAGGAGATAAGCTCTAGTATACCTTATCCTCATTTGTTTTTGTTGTTCTTCATCTCCCAAGTTGAAATCCATCCCACTAAAGGTCTCACACAGCCACCCAAGATGAATATGCCCCTTAGACATCCCATCTGGTGTATCTTCCAAGAATCTCTCCCAAAAGTGAGGCCATGAAGAAAACTGCCCCTCATTTGTGCCTAAAGGATATGCAGCTATAATCAGTGGGTCGTCAATCCTAAGACCTAAAATAACTACAACATCTTGTAGCGTGACACTCATCTCAAAATAGGAAAACCTAAAAGTGTTGCTAGATTTTTCCTACCAGTTAACTAGGGCAGTGATAAATTGAGAGCAAGGTGGATAGGTTGTAGCTTATGAACAAGCCCAAAACCAGCCAAAGAAATATTTAAAACACCCGTGTCACTAATAGGCCAAAGTGACAACATGAAGTGGTGTTGGGAGATTCAGAATGATACTTCTCTAGGAGCCATATCTATGAAAAATGCAAATATTACATTAAATGAAAAGTGCAAGCATTAGATTAAATGAAAAGTGCAATATTTGCTTAAAAGAAAAGTGCAAGAATTAGATTAAATGAAAAGTGGAAGCATTAGATTAAATGAAAAGTGCAAGCATTAGATTAAATGAAAAGTGCAAGCATTAGATTTAATGAAAAGTGCAAACATTACATGACTTGAACAAACTGAAATGTAAACATTACATGATATGAACAAACTTAAATAAAAACATTACATGACTTGAACAAATAGAAATGCAAACGTTACATGATTTGCACAAACTGAAATAAGAACATTACATGACTTGAACAAACTGAAATAAGAACATTACATGACTTCACATTACATTAGGACAAGTGCATGTATTATGGCCCCTTCTGCCACACTAATGACAATGATATGCATATTGATTTGGATCAACATCCATAGTTGAAGGCCTTCTATTTTTCTTTGGTCTTCCGGTGTGCCTTCATTTCCTAGGGGGTAATAAGGGATAAATACCTCTGCTTTCATCAAATGGAGGCTAATACCTCTTGTCGGCAATACCACAAAATTCAGTTTTGTATGTGTTCAAATAAGAATCATTTGTCAAATATGGGCTCACAAGTCCATCACAATCGTAATTGACAGTTCCCGCAGCTACCCAAACATGACAACATGGAAAATGCCATTGTTGTGGAAAACCACAACTGCATTCACTGGTACCATTTGGACACACTTTAAATTGAAATTTATATCCATCCATGTCATCAATAAGCCATTTATCATTGTTCATGCGACGTGATACTCTTATTTTTTCTGCATCTTGTTGTACATCAAAAAGCTTGTTATGAAGCCTCGGGGGCCATTTCTATCCCATAATTTGATGACCATATGATTCATTATGCCTCTCCAACCACATTGTAACAGAACGATAGTATGTGCCAACAATTAATGCATGTATTGGTAAACCCCTAACACCTTTTAAGACTCCATTTAACCTTTCAACATGATTGCTAGACAATGACCCATACATGTAACCTCTATCATATGTGAGAGACCAATGTACTAGATTTTGGGCTATCAAATACTCCTTAGCAGTTGGTTCTATGGTTTCTATATCAGCCATTAGACAATCAAATTCAAGTTTATCAGTTGTAGATCCCACCTTCCATAAAAGTTCATTTAACTCCTGTGACTTGAACTTTTAATGAAAGTTCTCACGAAGATATCAAAGACAATAAAGGTGTTGAGCCCAGTCAAATTTTGACTTAAGTGCTAAAATAAGTGCCACTCATTCAATCAGAAATAATACACAGATATGTACGACGTGGAATGGTTGGAATACAAGTTTGTAGAGAACCAAAGAACCACTCCCATGAGTCCTTGTTTTCTGCCTCGACAACAGCAAAAGAGAGTGGAAATAGCATCTATGCCACATGCAATGAGAAGTGTGCCATAATATTTTCTGGTTAAAAATGTTCCATCAACAGTACGAACAGGCCTGCAATAGACCCAACCCCTCACAGCTGGGCCGAATGCCCAAAACACCCACTTGAATCTACGAGTGCCTTGAGTTTGAAGGGTATAATCACCCACAAGGTGGGAATATATAGTTCTTAGAATATATTGTGATAGAGATATTAGGAACGGCAGCAAACTACAATATGATGATTCCCAATCTTCAAATATTTTACAGACAACCTTCCACCTCACTAGAAATGCCTTCTTGTATGATATTTGAAGGTTTAGTTCAGTATTCACCTTGTCACGAATTTCTCCTGTGGACATATCCAATCGTGATACTAGGATTAGCATTATTATATGAGCAATATAAGATGGCGTGCATTGGTGATGGTCCTGATTCAGTACAATTAGTTAATAATGGTGGCTCCCACTATAATGTTTTATCTTCCACATGCCACCTACTCTTTTGGACTGGCAAGCGGCCAAACTCCAAGGATATCGTTGGTCATGAATACAAAAAAAATTAATAAATCAATTATTTGAGAGTTGTGTATGATATTGGACATTATTTTTTACCAACCAATTTTTGAATCGTCTCGGTCATAACAACTTTCGATGCAAATAAAGCGCCCTCATAAATTTCAGTGTTGGAAGGGTTGTAATTGAGACAGACTTGTTGGGTTTTAGGGGAGACAGAGAAGGCAGCACAAACAAAAATTTTCTCTCCCCATAACCCAAAATGAAGGAATCATGTCAACGTCTATACAATATGAAGGATGGTTTGTAGAGACATACCTTGTCCCGAGGCTTGCTCGGCGACAATACCTCACGGCTTGTGTGGTCTTCACCTCTGGTCTTGGACGGTGTCTGTACAGCTCCTAGTCTCACCGGGACTATCTGGATTGACAACTGTCCTCTGAGCGACAGAAGTCTCCCGCCTCTGAAGTAGTCCACACGGACCACCTGGAACTCCGATCTCCTTGTCCCACAAGGAATCGGAAGGAGTCGCACCCTCATGTTGGCGTACTAGTCACCGACATACTTTCCTGCAATTAGTTGCCTTTCTGCAGTTATCTTTCCTTTGATATGCCTCCCTTATCGGGTAGCACTTGCTCGGGCTCTCTCGGTTACCACAACCAGAGAGAACGACAACTTTGCAGAGCAACTGGTGTTCTGTGTTGTTGTTCCTGAGAAGCCCCCACTACCCCTATATATATAGGAGGGTCATGGGATAGGGTTCTCTACCCCGTGCAATGCGGGATTAAACAGGAGTAGAAGGGTTTGATATTTTCCACAAAACAACCAACTGCGCCACCTGAACTGATCGTTTCAAGCATGAAACAGTCAGTTGGGGGGCTGAGCCGATCAATTCACAACCTGAACCGATCGTTTGGGGCCCTGAGCTGATCGGTTCGTGGTCCTGGTCCAACTCAAATTGACTTTCATTTTTGTTTCCGATTAATCTAATATTAATCCTTGTCCAAATCGAATTTGTACAAGTGAAACAAATTGTATTTACAAAATAGTCTTCTGACTTTCCAAATGATCTCGGTTGGTCCACGAATCGACCGGTTCAACAATTGAGCCGATCATTTTATGACACATGATCCGATTGACTCACAACTTGAGCCGGTCGGTTCAACAACCTGAGCCGATCGGTTCATCTCATGAGCCGATCGGTTGGGGCAGCAGACTGTGCAAATCAGTCAATTGCAGTTCCAATCAACCCGATACTCTAATCAATCAGTCCAACACCTTGAACGCTATGATACTGAGCTATCAATTGATTGAGTGTTTAATTGAACTACTAAACTCCTTTAGTAATCAATCTAAACATCCTTTGTGGATAAACTCCTCTTCCAGGTTAAATCCTATGTGTGTGACCCTGCAAGTCCATTTCACGTTGGCAATGAAAGTCCATAACACTTATGACTTCACAAGAAAAGAGCGGTGCCTAGTCGCACATCGGTGCTACCCAAGTGAAAAGGAAAGTTGGAGAACAACTTTCAATCCTACAATCTGTGAATGGTGTTGCAGCAAATGTATAATTCCTTTGTCACTTGATATCCCGAATAAACTCAAGGCATGGAACAGTCATCCTTTCAACGTTCATTCACTTTCTTGATCTCAGAGTAGATTGGAGGAGATATGTATGACATCAATATCACATACTGATTCACACATGCGTGCACGCCTATCTCAATCCTACTCATCAAGTATCCATCGATATCAAGCTCCCTTAGGAGGGACAAATCTCATATCTATCACTCACCCCTCAAAAGCCCCATGTGTCAAATCCACACAATCATCACCTTTATAACAACCCATGTTTCAGGACTACGTTTGATGATGTCAAAGTGTACCCAATGACATGTGTTGAGTGTAGTGATTTCAGGTCAAAGAATCACATTCACCACCATCACTGTGAGAACTAACTGTGACTACCATGTCATGGTTCCATGTGTTAAACTCCCGGTGGATCTGTCCGGTACACTTGTTCTCTAACAAGTACCTATGTGTTTGGTTTGATATCTCCATATCATGACTAATGAGATTCTGTCATCAACCAACCCTACAATCTAGTCTCGTGTGTCATTGTTTTCTATCTACCTTCCACATTGACATCCGACTAGGGACATAATAAGAATGTACAAACTCTTAGCATCCGTATGATCTCATCATTCAGGTCCTGAACCTGAAGGCATATGTCATTGAATACTGTCATTCTCTAGACATTCAATCTGTTCTATCATTATCTCATATGACTAAACCAGAAAGAATTGGAAGCTTGCCTTTGATGTATATCAAATCAATCTTAATGTATCCCACCAATCATCCCATGATTGGCTCTCAGGGCATACATACCAACAAACTCCCACTTGCACTATGAGCCAATCACTCTTGAATCATATTCTTAGTGATCTTCAAACATGTCCCACATGTTTCTATGCTCTAGTGCTAACACAGTGAGTTATGGCAACACCTTTCCAAAGTCGGTATTGACTGCATGTCTCTCATCTCTTCGATGTACGTCACATGTATGAGATGGAGTTGCTGTAATATGCAATCTAGTATTCCTTTGCTAACCTTTAGCCACATTGCATGACCAAGCACTCCTAACTTGTCATCAATGATCAGAATAACTATAAGTTCATCTCTATGAACTCCTAGATCCATACAGTATCCATTGTTGTTCTCTAACACACGGATACTCGACATTTTCTTTTAAACAACTTTATTGGAACGTTTCCATTTATCAACAAACATTCACCTTTTATATATGTTATATACTTTGCGATTAATTTTCTGTCATTTCCGGAAGTTTGTATCAGTGTAACTCTTTATAGTGAATCCTTCCTTCTTTCCATAGAACTAGTACATCTTCAAGTACTTATCAAGTTCTCATGGCATTCCAGTAACCCTTACTGGAACTAGACAGACATCCACTCATCATGTCCCACATACGAGTTATCAGGATGAGCATATCATATTGTCATGTCCACATACAAGATGATAAATGTGTTTTGTTCTTGCCATGCCCATACATGCAAGATGATGGGATGATTACATACATGATAGATCCATATCTATTCTTAGTGTTCCCATTCTTCATAAGAAGTGGACACTTGGCCTTGGGATACTAACTCCATATAACATGGACAAGTTTCCTCCCACTGAATTTGTGTATACTGAACCTTTCAGTATAGATTGCCTATGTATGCTTTCTCTTTTCTGGTCAAGAGGTTTTTTGAGAACTATCTCTATAGATCTCTATTCCTATAACATAGGAAATATCTCTATCTTCCCTAAAGATAATTTTCACTTTGGATTTCCAATAAGAACATTTCCATTTCACATCAACATGTGGAATGTGAATACGCTCCTACTAAATCACAGATCCCTTCTTTATCTTTGACATATCAGTCAAACCCTTTGACTATATTATCAAAGTGAAGATCATAGTTCTGAGTTGCTTGTACTCAATCAATCACATTGATTAGTCCATTGTAACTTATAGACTTCATTTGTATTAATGGATTCATAAACCTTGTAGGTTGTGTCACATACACATCCTTGTTTTATTCCTCATAGGAATGTGGTTTTAGTATCCATATGCCAAATCTCTTAGTCATTAAGTTGCAATCAACAAGCATCATCCTTCTCAAAATATCATCCATGTGTCTTAACACTTAAGATTCATTCACACTTATGGATTTCATCCCAATGGGTGCTACCATTAAGGTCATACCTTATGGTTCACATGGAAGTCATTTAGGATGTAATGGTCATAAACCATAACTCAAAATCCGGTTCCTCATATTCATCTAGATAGTTGACTCATCACATGACCAACTCATCTCATAGATAATTGAGGTGTATCTGTCAAGGATATAAGAACTCACAACCCTTTGTGATTCTCAATGTCCTTTATTCATGTAGGGTATTCTTTATTTAAGAAGAAATTAGTTATTTGTTAATAATCCTCTAACTCCTTAGAGTATGACTCCTTTTGATTTAGACATCAATATGCCTTAATCACGAGCTCACTATGATACACTATCATAATCACTCATAAGGATCTCAAACATTTGGTTCAAGTATTTCATTCATTGATCTCATCAAGAATTAACACTTTACCAAATCTTTACTTTATCTATGATATTCTTGAACACTTCAAGATATTCATATTGGTATTTCTCTAAACACCATTTGAAGTATTAGCATTAAGTCCAATAGGTATGTAAATACATCACATGTATTATATCTAATGAGATAATCAATCTCCCACTACCATTAGTGAAGATTGATTAATCATGTCTAAGAGATTCATGTCTCTTACTAGTTCTCTAACCAAAAGATTCTAGATTTATCCATCATATGGAAACTAGAAATGAATTTCTCATGATTTATGCTAATTTGATTGTTTGAGTTATCAATAACTTTTAGGTATCATTTTATCTGATGCATACTAAGTACCACAAGATAAACAAGGCATTTCCATAAAGATCATATCTTTTGAAATTGAAACATCAACTTTATTAATTGCCATCATTGTCATACAATATGTAAAAATTAAAGTGTTTCTATTCATTTGGAAAATATGAAATAGCAGTTCATAACTCTATTACATGCCTTCAAGGATGAAAATAAACTAAAGTACTCCTATCTATGGTGGCAACACTTGCCCCATGTATTGAGTGCTTTACACTTTATATCTTGGTATCATATACCTCAAAAAGGGTTATAAGTTTATTTCATGACACCTTCAGGTGGAGACCTCTGTCGCCTCCTTCTTCTTTAGTTATTCCATATAGAGTGGACAATTCCTTTTCCAATGTCCTGGCTTTTGACAATGGTGGCAATTGCCTCTCTTGGTCACGCCTCCCTTGGCCTTGAGAGTTGAAGATGACTTGGGCTGCTAGCTGGCATTAGAACCTTTCTTAGCCTTACCCTTGCCCTTGCGCTTGGACTTACCTTTCTTGTCACTGATCATCATCACAGACTTAGGCTTGTCCTTCTTCATCTGTGTCTCGGCTGTCCTCAACATGCCCAACAACTCTGTCAACGACTTGTCAAAGTTGCTCATGTTGTAGTTCATCACAAACTGACAGTAGGATTCTGGAAACGATTACAGTATCACGTCAGTAGCCAACTCTTGGCTTAGGGGAAATCCCAATCTTGTCAGGTTCTCCACATACCCAATCATCTTGAGCGTGTGAGGACCAACTGGATCTCCTTCTGTCATGACACACTTGAACAGTGCCCTGGAGACATCATATCTCTTTTGCCGTGCTTGGTCTTCATACATGTTCTTGAGATGCTGAATCATCTGAATGACACCCATGTTCTCATGTTGTCTCTGCAACTCGTGGTTCATAGAGCAAAACATCAAGCACTTTGCATCAATGACATCAACAGAATGCTTCTTATAAGCATCCCTTTCTGCCTTTGGTGCGGTAGGAGCAGGTTCCTCTGGAGCTGGAGTATCCAGGACATAGAGCTTTCACTCTTGAGTGAGAACAATTCTCAATGTCCTAAACCAGTCATTGAAGTTAGTCCCATTAAGCTTGTCCTTTTCAAGGACCGATCGCAATGAAAAGTGATTGTTGTTTGTTGTCATTTGTACTACAAAAAGAAATATATGCAATTTAGTCCAAAATTCAATTTTGACTTATTTGATTGATTTGAAAAGTTGATGATATAATTAGGACTTTAATTAATTATCGCTCCCACTATTTTTGTTCAAATTGATAGCCCTCACCATCAATTCGGAAGATTGTAGCATACAATCTTCTAGTGGGTCAAGATCTTGAAATCCTCTGAGTCATGGACTAGCTAGGGCTGTCACCCACAACTTAGATCTTCCAGGTAGGCAACTTTTGCCAATTGCATCATATGCAACTCTTGAAAGATGTCATATGAAACTCCTTGCCATGATCATGTCCATGCCTCAAGGTGCTAGATCCTATCTAGGTCACCTTGTTAAGTCCGACTCAAAGCCAACATGATGAATATGCACCCTGCTAGGGCAGACCTACATATCCATCCTTCACGCTTCCACGAGAAAGACGGTGCGCCATACTAGGGCGTGCCCACACTTGGCCGATCAAGCTTTTCACGTGTGTCGCATTTGGAAGGCATCTAAAACTTTAATATTTAATGAGGGATTTGGTTTTATAGGTACATATACATATCCAATCACCACAATACATAGTACGTATCATATACATGTTATATCCCACAGAAAACATGTGAAATGATAAAAGCAATGATTATGGCCATCCTAATGTGATTCCTCAAGCCAAGAGGAATCACGGTCATCTAGGTCTACATCACATGCAACCTGTCCATGATGAAGTGCTATAGCCATCCAAGTTGATCAACTCATCACATGAATGACCTTCTCACCTTGGCCGATCGTCTGGGTGCCACCAACCGATCGGTTGGCTCCTCCAACCGATCGGTTCGCTCCTCCAACTGATCAGTTCGCCTGGTCATCATGCATCTGCTCATGGCCGCCTCCCGATCGTCTCACTCCTCGAACCGGTCGTCTGAATCGCCAACCAATCAGTTCACTCCTTGAACCGATCATCTCAATCGTCGTCAGGTTGTCCGTCGTTCTTTGACATAACAAGAAATAAAAGATCTATCCTATTTTACATTTGTATAGGGAAACCCCGAGTTACATTCGGGTGGAGAAAAGGTAGGAAAGAAATCTCGAGTTATCTCGAGTTACATCAGGAATATGAGATAGGGAATCGATACGCAGACCGAGATGAAAGAAACCACATACAACCAAACACACATACATAGGGTTTATTGGCCATAACCACGCTATACACCCACCATAAAACTCATTTAAGGGTGAAGCGTATCGAATGCATTCATATTACATATCATATATGTAAATTGGGATTTGTGGATTTAGGACTGGACATGCATAATGCCAATTTTATTCACATCGTATGTAATAAATAAAGGTGACAAACCAAAATCGATCACATCGATAATCCTAAAGTATAGAGTAGTTGACGTGGCTCTGATACCACTGTTGGATTTTAGGGGAGACAAAGAAGGCAGCAGAAACAAAAATTTTCTCTCCCCATAACCCAAAACGAAGGAATCGCGTCAATGTCTATACAATAGGAAGGATGGTTTGTAGAGGCATACCTTATCCCAAGGCTTGCTCAGTGACAATACCTCACGGCTTGCGTGGTCTTCACCTCCAGTCTTAGACGGTGTCTGTGCAGCTCCTGGTCTCACCGGGACTGTCTGGATTGACAGCTGTCCTCCGAGCGGCAGAAGTCTCCCGCCTCTGAAGTAGTCTACACGGATCACCTGGAACTCCGATCTCCTTGTCCCATAAGGAATCGGAAGGAGTTGCACCCTCCTGTCGGCATACTAGTCACCGACACTCTCCTGCAACCAGTTGCCTTTCTACAATTGTCTTTCCTTTACTATGCCTCCCTTATCGGGTAGCACTTGCTCGGGCTCTCTCGGTTACCACAACCAGAGAGAACGACAACTATGCAGAGCAACTGGTGTTCTGCGTTGTTGTTCCTGAGAAGCCCCCACTACCCCTATATATATAGGAGGGTCATGGGACAAGGTTATGTACCCTGGGCAATGCGGGATTAAACAGGAGTAGAAGGGTTCGAGATTTTCCACAAAACAACCAACTACACCACCTGAACCGATCATTTCAAGCATGAAACGGTCAGTTGGGGGGCTGAGCCGATCGGTTCACCACCTGAACCGATCGTTTGGGGCCCTGAGCCGATCGTTTCGTGGTCCTGGTCCAACTCAAATTGACTTTCATATTTATTTCTGATTAATATAAAAATTAATCCTTGTCCAAATTGAATTTGTACAAGTGAAACAAATTGTATTTGCAAAATAGTCTCTGACTTTCCAAACGATCTCGGTTGGTCTATGAATCGATCGGTTCAACAATTAAGTCAATTGTTTCATGACACATGAGTCGATCGACTCACAACTTGAGTCGATCGGTTCAACAACCTGAGCCAATCGGTTCATCTCATGAGCTGATACGTTGGGGTAGCAGACTGTGCAAATCAGTCAATTGCAGTTCCAATCAACCTGATACTCTAACTAATCGGTCCAACACCTTGAACGCTATGATACTGAGCTATCAATTGATTGAGTGTTTAATTGAACTACTAAACTCCTTTAGTAATCAATCTAAACATTGTTTGTGGATAAACTCCTCTTCTAGGTTAAATCCTATGTTTGTGACCCTGCAGGTCCATTTCACATTGGCAGTGAAATTCCATAACACTTATGACTTCACAAGCAAAGAGCGCTGCCTAGTCGCACATCAGTGCTACCTAAGTGAAAAGGAAAGTTGGAGAACAACTTTCAATCCTATAATCTGTGAATGGTGTTGCAGCGAATGTATAATTCCTTTGTCACTAATATCTCGAATAAACTCAAAGCATGGAACAGTCATCCTTTCAACGTTCATTCACTTTCTTGATCTCAGAGTAGATTGGAGGAGATATGTATGACATCAATATCACATACTGATTCACACATGCGTGCACGCCTATCTCAATCCTACTCATCAAGTGGCCATGGATATCAAACTCCCTCAGGAGGGACAAATCCCATATCTATCACTCACCCCTCAAAAGCCCCATGTGTCAAAGCCACCCAATCATCACCTTTATAACAACCCATGTTTCAGGACTGCGTTTAATGATGTCAAAGTGTACCCAACAACATGTGTTGAGTGTAGTGATTTTAGGTCAAAGAATCACATTCACCACCATCACTGTGAGAACTGACTGTGACTACCATGTCATGGTTCCATGTGTCAAACTCATGGTGGGTCTGTCCAATACACTTGTTCTCTAACAAGTACCTATGTGTTTGGTTTGATATCTCCATATCATGACTAATGAGATTCTCTCATCAACCAACACCACAATCTAGTCTTGTGTGTCGTTGTTGTCTATCTACCTTCCACAATGACATTCGACTAGGGACATAATAAGAATGTACAAACTCTTAGCATCTGTATGATCTCATCGTTCAGGTCCTGAACCTGAAGGCATACGTCATTGAGTACTGTCATTCTCTAGACATTTAATCTGTTCTATCATTATCTCATATGACTGAACCAGAAAGAATTGGAAGCTTGCCTTTGATGTTTATCAAATCAATCTTAATGTATCCCACCAATCATCCCATGATTGGCTCTCAGGACATACATACCAACAGGACTTCCTAACAAAAATCTTCCATCCATTCGTCATCTTGAAAAGCTTCATAGTTAGTATCAATGTGATTGTGTCTAGGCCATTCTCTATCAAATATGGATGGGATGGATCTCAGTGTTGTTATAGAGTCAGGGAATAGATGTTGATACCCATCATCAGTTTCAGCAAATGAGTCACCATCATGATTACTATTATCATCACGTTCCTGATCACTATTACCATCACCTTCATGATCACTATTACCATCACCTTCCTGATCACTATTATCATGACCTTCTTGTTCAAATTTTTGTTTCCCCTCCTCAACCTCAAGACCAATGTTCTCAATAGTAGGATATTGAGCAAATTCAGGTGCTTGATTCCATTCATCAGTTACATTACTATTCATTTGGTGAAATTAATTCAATAGACTCATGTAACTAGAATGTTGGTGGAAAGATATTTTTTTAAGAAACACATCAATATAGGCATTAGATGAAAGTGAGAACAAAACTTTGTATGCATCATTATCATCAACTTGTATGAGCATATGATCTTCTCTAGGAAAAAGATAGGATGTATTGATAGAGAAATGGTTGAGATTGATATCAAGTGTTGTATGGGTATATGATTTTAGTTCAGATAGGGTATTGATAAGTGAAATATTTATGGGTCAAACAGATCGATTAGAATATATAAGACCCATCAGAGAGAAAATGACCATCATATCGAATCTTGACAATTCATGAATGTGAACTAGATGATATGTTCATATCATTGTAAAATAAATAAACTTAATTAGAACAATAATTCGGATTTTAGAATAGTAAATTAACTTAATTGGAACAATAATGTCTTTTTTAGAACATTAATTAATATTTTAGAACAATAACATCATTTTTAGAAGAATAATTAAGATTGTCGAACAATAATTTAGAATTTGAAATTAAATACCAAGAATAACATTATTTGGAATTAAATAGTAAGAATGTCATTTTCGTTGATAACATTTACTTCAAAATGTCATTTTCTATAACATTATTTTAATAATTTGAAATTAAATAGTAGCAATACAATTATTTCATTTTTAATATTGCATAGTAGTTTTAGGTTCAAAATTTTGAATTACACAATAGCAATAAATTATTTCATTTTTAATATTGCATAGTAGTTTTAGGTTTGAAATTTAGAATTAAACCGTAGCAATACAACTATTTCATAGTAGTTTTAGGTTCAAAATTTTGAATATAAGAATGTAGTAGAGAAAATACCTAAAGTGGTGAGATCTCCCTTGTGAATCTGAATACCAGACCAGAGAAAGAAGAGAAGCAAAATCTCAGTCAGAGAGGGAAAGAAGATGAGAAGAATAGCGCCAGAAATTAGCTCCAAGCTCCGCCCGAAATAAGCTACAAATAGAATCCCGATCAGAGAACTGTAGAGCAATGGAGAGTAGAGAAGAAGTGAAGAAATGGAGGAAATATCTTTGTTTGGGGGGCTGATTTCGTCTCCCATGTATAGAATAGGGATATGTCCCCTTGCCCCCACGTGGCACCCGTTGCGGCCCCCAACGGCTAGATAGCTGTTGGGGGCAACGGTCGGGTGCTGCATGGCAGTAATACATCCCCAAGGGAGACGTATTGCCCCGCTAGCCGTTGGGGCGTTTCGGCGCCCGACGTATTGGTCCCACAACAGAGCAATACGTCCTGACCTGGTACGTATTGCTCTGCGGTGGGACCCATGCGTCTGGCTCGGAGACGCATTACTCTCTCACAGAGCAATACGTCCCACTTCCGAACATATTGGCCCAACCGCAGGGCAATGCATTCTGAGCCGGGACATATTGCTCTATCGTGAGGGAATGTGTCACCCGCCGAGATGCATTGCCCTCAGACAGAACAATACGTCTCCAATAGGGACGTATTGTCCTTCAAATGTGCCATTTTGAGAATTAAGATGAAGAACGTTTTCCTGAGCATTAAAATGGCCAAACTTGCCATTTTGAGCGCTAGCGGGAGCTAGAGGTTAACGAAGTATAGCATGAGGTGAAAAAAAATCAGAGAAGGAAAAGTCATCGCATGTTGCTGTAGGCTCTGCTCAGACACTGTGACCATGTAATATTGATTGATGATGGGAACTGAAGTCGGTTCGTGAAGAAGAGGCCGGTTCGATCCATCTATCAATTTTGATCATATTGCTACATTGAGACCATGTTTAGTGCTACATTTTGATCACATCTAGAACCAAATGACAATGTAGAGGGATTCCCCGTCCTCATTGTTAAATTCTATTCCCCTCCATTTAAAGTTTCACACAACGAACTTATCGTTTACAATAATGCTCATTCGGTAGCAACACGGTTGATCTTCCTTTTCTCGTTGCAATAGATTTATCAATGTAGCTATTTATCGTGATTTCAAACATTTATTGTGTGTTGAGCTAACAATATGGATTTACAACGAAGACTAAATTTGTTACACCCCGATCTCACAATTTCCTCAAATCATGAGATTAGGGCATAAGATAGGATTTATATGTAATACAAAGAACACCCTTAACTTTTTATTTGCTTTAAAACTCTTGTTTCCCCGCATTGAACCACATATCATCTTAACAAAGGAATCTGAACATTTCTTTTACTAATCAGACTTCAATAGTAAAGATACATGTATAAGCATTCATGATGTCTTTCACACATTATGCACATGAAACTTGCTAAATAGCATACATATCAAGAGGAACAATATTACACATTGTAATTACAACTCTCTCTCTAAACTCTTACTGAGGACCTAGAATGAAAGGGACCGATTGACTCAACTAATCTCGTACTTGACTCCTGTGGCAGGTCTACACTGATACTCTGACCATCTTCAAGTCCACGCGGTTAACCCTAAAAATGTTTGAGTAGAGGGGTGAGCCTACTCGCTCAGTGAATGAGTACTTCATGGAAACAGACTAATGCACTAATGTGATTACAGATATAATTTGAATAAACGATATGAAATTTAACAACAATAAATACTACACTGAGAATTTCTAAAACAATATAACTGAAATAACAAAGAATGTAAATATTGCATCCAAAGCATAACTACTAGAAGACTACTCTAGTCTTCCTTAACTCTTTCATTTATAAAGAACTCTGTGAACCTATATGATCATATTTTAGATTATGCCCTAAACATATGCAGTGTACTCTGCATATGAAGATCCGCAGCAAGTTCATGCTACGGTCCCACCGTACAAGACTTAGTGACACACCCGGGAAGTGCTAAGTCTGACTACTCGTCCTGGTCTGCACAGGACTCAGGCTCTACGGCCTCAACGCACAACCACGTGTGCTGCACAACCACGTGTGCTGCACAACCACGTGTGCTCCCGACTTCTCCTTTAACCTGAGTACACCGGCGGAGAGTCACAGGGTTACCTTTGTGACACAAGCACGAATGGTGTTAGATAACCGTATTTTCTTTTGTTATCGCAGTGCCATCGTGACACAAGCACGATTGTTGTTGGACACTGCCTCTCTTTCCTCGTTTGTTCGTGACACAAGCACGAATGATGTTGCAACACGAGTTTCACCCCAAAGTTGCATACCTGTCTAAGGGGTTCTACGGTGTTAGGGCATCTAGGTCTATTAATTAGATAGCAGATAAACAATTAGACAGAAATATCACATAGCAACATCAAAACTCATGTATTCAACATATATCATATCTCAATAACATCCCTTTCTAGGGCATGTCATATCTCATCACCTGCAATTTACAAGATATGTATTGAAATATAAGAAGCCCTGCAGTATGTAGATATCATTTCAGAGAGAACAAGCATATAAAGTTAAATGCACTAGAAACATACAACTCATCAATTAAGCATCACCACATCTCATATCGAGACCTTTCATATTACCATAGCATGATTCATTGAACACCCTATCCTTAGGGTTTCATTTGCCTTATTCATTCATCGCATGCCAACACCCTACTCTTAGGGTTGCATTTGCCTCATTCACCTTTTCATTTACCTCATTCACTTGTCACATGGCTCTCATAAGGATTTCATAGGATATAAGCATTCAGTAAATAAAGATTGTTTCCAACAAATCATATGCAATCAATATAGACATGAAACCATGGAAATTTAACTAAATTTAGGTTTTCCATATCATTCACTGCGATATCATGTATCCAGAATAAGATTCAATTAAGATAACCCATGAGGTACATCCTAACCACTTATAGGATTACTAGTCCTTTTCAATAAGGTTGAAACACTAGTGATGTCTCAATTAGGTTAAACCCTAATTACCTCATTTGATATAAATCTAAAAGCATCCTCACTAGGAAGTGTTGTATACGTATCTGATATGAATCTACCATCAAAGAGTCGTTCAAACAGAGAAGGAATCCGTATCATATCAATTTACAATAACTTAAATCAAACGGACATTTCAGGATTTAGAATTCACATGCTAAGCATTTAGGGATTTGGATGTTATAATCAAATTCGTGCATTAGAATGTTTGAAGGAAGAACCCACTCACCCTAAGGTGTGAAAACACCTCACAACTGCAGCTCAACTCAGGGAATCTCGAATTTCTATCAAATCCCTAGCAAATCTCCCAATTCTTCTTCCATTCAACTCGGGAACCTTGGAAATGAGGGATTATGAAGAAAGGGTGAGAAAAGAGGGAATTTCGACATCATCTTGGATCAAATCAGAGCAAGGACGGAATCTTGACATGAGATAGAAGATTCACCATAAAAGTCTATGCAAAGGATCCAAACTTACTTGATTTCACCACTCTTGGGACCGCAGAACCCTAATTCAGCAATTCCTCCTCTTTCTCCACTCAAGCCCTAACTCTCCCTCTCTCTCTAGATTTTCGTTTATCTGGAGTGAATGACTAAGAATGAGAGCTGTGTGTGTGTGTGGTTGCTCATATAAGTCAATTGAGCTGCTTGGGTCAATTGCATATTGACCCAACACTTAACTTTAATTATATTGGCTGAATATTCAGTTATACAAAAGTTACTGTAATTCGTTTATTTCAGAGATCAAACATTCTCCAACAATTATGGGAATTTATCACGTTGTTAATAATTGATCTATAAAGCTTCAGTTAAAATTTGAGATCATTTGGAGTTACCAATAAATAATTAAAAATAGAACAATGCACTGCTATATTGCAGTCTGCAAAATATTCGGCCGAGTTTGTCCTGCACAAACTCGACCGACACCCTTACTGTAGGTATTCAAAAGTCATCCAAAAATTATGCCAATTAAACAGAGTGTCTAAAACTGTGTTTTTCGGGCACAGTTAAAATTTGAGATCAATTGGATATACCAATAAAAAGATAAAATTCAATTACCACACTGCTGTAAAATTCTGGAAATGTGATCGGTCGAGTTTGGAACTCGGCCGATAAACAGGTCAGAGCATTCTTCAAAAATTCTGATATTTTCCAATGTTGTTCACATTTTATATATCCAAATCATATCCAAATTTGAAGTAAATAAGAGTTACACATAAAATACTAAAAATCATTTAGTGAGACATTCTACTTATCAAATTCTGTATTCATGCATCATTAAAACCCTATTTTGGGCCGATTAGGGTTTATGCTTCTCAAACCCTAATTCTCAAGACAAAAGAACATTTAGACTTCTTATCATAGTTAAAACATCCTATTTGTGTTATTGTCATTAATTAGATTTTAAGAATGATTATTCTAATTAATCTTTGCAATTGTCTAGGTAAACCCTAGTTTACCAATTAAGCTCAGATGGGGTCGTAACAACTCTCCCCCCCTTAGAATGTTTCGTCCTCGAAACATAAACCTACAAGAAAGATACATTCAAGTTTATTCTAAGATTCTAAAGCCTTCCATGTCATCATATTCTTGTATTTCATACCTGAATGTAGTTTTCAACATTAGATCTTTTAATTCTTTACTAAATCACAACATATTTCAAATAGCTCTCAATGATATCAAGCAAATTCTTTATGCCACAGTCAAACATAGAATACAAAGATAAACCACCACGCTTTCATTGCGCAACTCTGATACTTAGATACAACTATCTCAACTTATGCTGCTCAGAGAGTTCTATTGTTCTGTATCACCTTTAAGTGATAAAAGCAAGTTCACCATACTGTTTTAAACTTTAATCAAGTGCTTTTCAAATAGCAAAACAGTCTTGAATTAAAAGACTAGATTCAACAATCAATTGCACAATACTACTCTTGGCATCCTCATTGGGTCATGGATGTATGACGTGAAGCATTACCACCTCATTCTATACTATCCCGTTTCGATCCTGGGACCTGTGGGTTATGGGCCCACACACAATTCAAAGTGTAACCATCGCATTATATCATTTTAGGATTTCAACAACAGTAATAAGGTAATCCACAATTGTATCAGTCATTCAAGCATTAATCATACTCAATTACCATCACTCAGTTATATTAGAGCTAGGTATAACAAGCTACACCTCATTAGGGTTACTTGTTCAAACCATCTAATTATCATCCCTTTCTATTAATATGAGTGAATATGTATGACTACCTTGTTCAGGGTATCCCTTCATGTGTTCTGACATCATCCCAACCGTATCACCATATTACAAATACACAATGATAAGATGCATATCAGGTATGAATTACTACAACTATCATACACCTTTAATTTAACATATAGCTTGCACAAATACACCGAAATCATATGTAGAACCAACTTCATATCTTAATATGCCTTCAACAAATCATACATGTAAAAACAAATTCACATATTACACAAAGCTAGTGCTTTCCCATATCTTTCTGCTCATTCATTACTTCTTTACTTTTTGCTACCTATCCTTTTCATATGATTATATACAATAAACATCATTAACATTGAAGCATTTAAGATAGGAATAGATTATTCATCATTCTTGCTATCACACAATAATTTATTTCCTATCGCACTTCATCATATTGTATGCCACTATTACATTCACTAGATGACCTCACCAAGGTAGTTATGCACCATATATGATTCATTTTATCTTATCATTTCATTCCCACCTTGCTCTTATTAAGGAATATATGAAAGGGAAGATGATTTTAAGACTTGGAATACTTGTATTCAAACATTCCCTTAATACATTCTCGTATGTAGATTTACTTAGTTATCAACAGAGATATTTGATTAATTAGCACTTGCTTGAATCTCACAACCTCTTTATTTTATAACTTCTCCATCATATTTCAAACCCTTTCTTACGTTTCATAGTCCTCTTACTCTATACTACTCTTTAACCCGTCATCTTTAATTCTAAATTTTTCTCTTATGACCATGTTGCTTATTCATATGTATGGTCATGTATACCATGTTGCACATATTTCCTCCTTTATTTTTTTATACTATTGTGAAGTTAATGTTCTAAATTAATAGTCTTCCTATTAGTTCTTTCCTCATGTTGAATACATTACATATTCTTTATTTTTAAATCAAGTGGATCATGCATGGGTCAAACATAGTTTCTCTTTCAATCAAGTTTTTCTCTCCTGAATACAGTCTACCTTTGTATGACTTATTCATTCGTTAAACTACACCTATGTTCTTTGCTTAGAAATTAGTTTGTTGTTCTAGTCTTATGAATTATATGATCATATGATTCTCTTCACTTTTACTCTTTTGAAGACTCTTCACTTCTATGGACCTATTGAAAGCTCAACCCTATTCTCTGCTTAGCCTTTGATTTAGAGTTCATAAAAGCATTATACGCTATTATATGATTCATTCTTCATGATTGATTCTTGTTATCTTGAACCATACATACATACATTTCACATATCTTTTCTATATTTTATATGTATAGTTCATGCAAAATTAATCAATAAACTGATTATGAGCTTCATATCATGTTCTATTATTCCCAATTAAGGGTTTCACATTTGAGACCCCAAAGTTAAACCTCAGATATCAGTTTCAACTAATTCTTAGTTGTTCTGATCTTGCCCATATGTTTCAACATCTTACTGTATGTACATTCTTACTCTGATGTGGGTCTAATTATTCCAATTCTATTCTTATTATGCTATTGATAGGATTCATTAGATCCTAATAACGCATCCTGCCAACCGAACCAGGCCAAACCTAAAATCCTGAAGCCAAGAACTACAAAGGATTACATTCTTCCTGAACTGCCACTCACAGCTCAGAAACTCGGCCGATTGGTCAGAAACTCGGCCGATTGCTTCACAACTCGGCCGATCCGCTTGAAACTCGGCCGATCAACTTGCCATTTGATTTCCTGAAAAAGGAAACTCGGCCGAATTACATACAACTCGGCCGATCAGTTTGCTGTTCGATTGCATATTAAGGAAACTCGGCCGAATCACATACAACTCGGCCGAATCGCGTACAGAATGAAAACCTAAACAGACCTGCTGATGTCAATTTCACTCGAATCAGCGGCAAAACTATAGAAACAAAATCCCATTCAAAGGTCAATTCTAGTCTACTTGTTACAAATAATAAAATCAATAAATGCTACAATTGCATAGTGTACAACAGATATTAAAGACCCATATTTCAAAGTATTGAATATTTCAATTCAAACATATAAGAGCATTTCTGTACATTTCCAACAAAAACAACATTATGAAATGTAAGTTCTATCTCCTTTTACATTTATGCTCTTAGTTCTTGTTTCTTTTCTCATTTCCTAACCCTAACATTTCTAGGGTTCATCTCTAGCCCATTCTTCCACTGTATACCTGGCCAGGGTATACGTGAGAGAATAGACAGAGTAGCTTGTACTGGCTGATCCAAGTACTCAGATATCGGGCCAGGATATCCAAATACTCAAATCCCCAAAGCTAACATCAAACATCTCCTATCTGCCACACTTAGGACTCTAACTTACTAACTTAATGGTCCTTGACAACTCACCCTAAGCTTTGATACCAAGCTGTTACACCCCGATCTCACAATTTCCTCAAATCATGAGATTAGGGCATAAGATAGGATTTATATGTAATACAAAGAACACCCTTAACTTTTTATTTGCTTTAAAACTCTTGTTTCCCCGCATTGAACCACATATCATCTTAACAAAGGAATCTGAACATTTCTTTTACTAATCAGACTTCAATAGTAAAGATACATGTATAAGCATTCACGATGTCTTTCACACATTATGCACATGAAACTTGCTAAATAGCATACATATCAAGAGGAACAATATTACACATTGTAATTACAACTCTCTCTCTAAACTCAAACTGAGGACCTAGAGTGACAAGGACCGATTGACTCAACTAATCTCGTACTTGACTCCTGTGGCAGGTCTACACTGATACTCTGACCATCTTCAAGTCCACGCGGTTAACCCTAAAAATGTTTGAGTAGAGGGGTGAGCCTACTCGCTCAGTGAATGAGTACTTCATGGAAACAGACTAATGCACTAATGTGATTACAGATATAATTTGAATAAACGATATGAAATTTAACAACAATAAATACTACACTGAGCAGTTCTAAAACAATATAACTGAAATAACAAAGAATGTAAATATTGCATCCAAAGCATAACTACTAGAAGACTACTCTAGTCTTCCTTAACTCTTTCATTTATAAAGAACTCTGTGAACCTATATGATCATATTTTAGATTATGCCCTAAACATATGCAGTGTACTCTGCATATGAAGATCCGCAGCAAGTTCATGCTACGGTCCCACCGTACAAGACTTAGCGACACACCCGGGAAGTGCTAAGTCTGACTACTCGTCCTGGTCTGCACAGGACTCAGGCTCTACGGCCTCAACGCACAACCACGTGTGCTCTCGACTTCTCCTTTAACCTGAGTACACCGGCGGAGAGTCACAGGGTTACCTTCGTGACACAAGCACGAATGGTGTTAGATAACCGTGTTTTCTTTTGTTATCGCAGTGCCATCGTGACACAAGCACGATTGTTGTTGGACACTGCCTCTCTTTCCTCGTTTGTTCGTGACACAAGCACGGATGATGTTGCAACATGAGTTTCACCCCAAAGTTGCAGACCTGTCTAAGGGGTTCTACGGTGTTAGGGCATCTAGGTCTATTAATTAGATAGCAGATAAACAATTAGACAGAAATATCACATAGCAACATCAAAACTCATGTATTCAACATATATCATATCTCAGTAACATCCCTTTCTAGGGCATGTCATATCTCATCACCTGCAATTTACGAGATATGTATTGAAATATAAGAAGCCCTGCAGTATGTAGATATCATTTCAGAGAGAACAAGCATATAAAGTTAAATGCACTAGAAACATACAACTCATCAATTAAGCATCACCACATCTCATATCGAGACCTTTCATATTACCATAGCATGATTCATTGAACACCCTATCCTTAGGGTTTCATTTGCCTTATTCATTCATCGCATGCCAACACCCTACTCTTAGGGTTGCATTTGCCTCATTCACCTTTTCATTTACCTCATTCACTTGTCACATGGCTCTCATAAGGATTTCATAGGATATAAGCATTCAGTAAATAAAGATTGTTTCCAACAAATCATATGCAATCAATATAGACATGAAACCATGGAAATTTAACTAAATTTAGGTTTTCCATATCATTCACTGCGATATCATGTATCCAGAATAAGATTCAATTAAGATAACCCATGAGGTACATCCTAACCACTTATAGGATTACTAGTCCTTTTCAATAAGGTTGAAACACTAGTGATGTCTCAATTAGGTTAAACCCTAATTACCTCATTTGATATAAATCTAAAAGCATCCTCACTAGGAAGTGTTGTATACGTATCTGATATGAATCTACCATCAAAGAGTCGTTCAAACAGAGAAGGAATCCGTATCATATCAATTTACAATAACTTAAATCAAACGGACATTTCAGGATTTAGAATTCACATGCTAAGCATTTAGGGATTTGGATGTTATAATCAAATTCGTGCATTAGAATGTTTGAAGGAAGAACCCACTCACCCTAAGGTGTGAAAACACCTCACAACTGCAGCTCAACTCAGGGAATCTCGAATTTCTATCAAATCCCTAGCAAATCTCCCAATTCTTCTTCCATTCAACTCGGGAACCTTGGAAATGAGGGATTATGAAGAAAGGGTGAGAAAAGAGGGAATTTCGACATCATCTTGGATCAAATCAGAGCAAGGACGGAATCTTGACATGAGATAGAAGATTCACCATAAAAGTCTATGCAAAGGATCCAAACTTACTTGATTTCACCACTCTTGGGACCGCAGAACCCTAATTCAGCAATTCCTCCTCTTTCTCCACTCAAGCCCTAACTCTCCCTCTCTCTCTAGATTTTCGTTTATCTGGAGTGAATGACTAAGAATGAGAGCTGTGTGTGTGTGTGGTTGCTCATATAAGTCAATTGAGCTGCTTGGGTCAATTGCATATTGACCCAACACTTAACTTTAATTATATTGGCTGAATATTCAGTTATACAAAAGTTACTGTAATTCGTTTATTTCAGAGATCAAACATTCTCCAACAATTATGGGAATTTATCACGTTGTTAATAATTGATCTATAAAGCTTCAGTTAAAATTTGAGATCATTTGGAGTTACCAATAAATAATTAAAAATAGAACAATGCACTGCTATATTGCAGTCTGCAAAATATTCGGCCGAGTTTGTCCTGCACAAACTCGACCGACACCCTTACTGTAGGGATTCAAAAGTCATCCAAAAATTATGCCAATTAAACAGAGTGTCTAAAACTGTGTTTTTCGGGCACAGTTAAAATTTGAGATCAATTGGATATACCAATAAAAAGATAAAATTCAATTACCACACTGCTGTAAAATTCTGGAAATGTGATCGGTCGAGTTTGGAACTCGGCCGATAAACAGGTCAGAGCATTCTTCAAAAATTCTGATATTTTCCAATGTTGTTCACATTTTATATATCCAAATCATATCTAAATTTGAAGTAAATCAGAGTTACAAATAAAATACTAAAAATCATTTAGTGAGACATTCTACTTATCAAATTCTGTATTCATGCATCATTAAAACCCTATTTTGGGCCGATTAGGGTTTATGTTTCTCAAACCCTAATTCTCAAGACAAAAGAACATTTAGACTTCTTATCATAGTTAAAACATCCTATTTGTGTTATTGTCATTAATTAGATTTTAAGAATGATTATTCTAATTAATCTTTGCAATTGTCTAGGTAAACCCTAGTTTACCAATTAAGCTCAGACGGGGTCGTAACAAAATTATTAATTAAAATTACTAACTTACGATTTGCAAATATGTGTATACTAAAGTTGTAGTGTATTGGTACATAGGTAAAAATTTAATAGTAAGCAAAGAAAAACAAAAATAAGAATTATAATAAGTGTCATTCCATTACATTTGAAAAGAAAATAAAGTGGAAAGGAAAAAGTAGTTAATGTAATTTTTTTGAAAGTTTTGATAGTATTTAAATTCATTTTATGTAAATAATACCATCTTCCTTTGATATAATACTTATATTCTGTTATATTTTTCAATATTGTCCATGTTATTTATATTTTAAGTGGCGTACATTTTGTTTGTGTCGATGTAATATTTACATTTTATTATATTATTTATTTATTTATTTATTATATTTGCATATATATATATATGAATCCAGTAGTTGTTAATAAACTTAATTAACATAATATAAACATGACATGGTATCATAACAAATATATAATAATTTTGGAGCGGCGTGTTCCCGTACGAGATACACTGGTCCCAAACCATTGAGGGATACATTGTTGTTGCACAAAAGTAAGATACATCTTCCAATTGGAAGCATTGGCCCTACATGGGGCGATGGGTCTCTAAAGTAGACGTATTGCTCTTAAAATGTGACATTTTGATATTTTTGATAAAGTGACATTTTGGTTATTAGTATTTGAAGAAAAGATTTGATTTTTTAGTATGATATGGATATTTAAATATTTATAAATTAATAGTTAATTATTATAAGTTGTTGTCTACTGGATTTTCTTTTTTTTCGTGCATGAAATAAATTTTTTAAGTACTTGCAAATGAGAGGCTGTAGAGGTAGTAACAATTTACGTATTATTACTGAAAATTTGTTAAGAGTGACTTTGTCGATACGTTTGAAATTATAGATTTTTGATAGAATTAAAAATTAGTTTCATGATGTTGAGAGTTGTATTGAAAAAAGTTATCACTAATGTTTTATCCCTTACCAATGTATTATTTTTGTATATAAATGAATGACGAATTTTTTTAATTGTTTTAATAAACAGTAGTCAACATATATATGTCTAATGAAAATTAATTTATAGGGGAGACATTTTTTTTGGATAAGGTAAAATATTACTAACCAAAGTAAAAGTATAGGGGAAGGTATCCAAATCTCATATATTGCACGAGACCTACAGGAGGTCCTACATTTTCAGAACTACGGTATTTACACCCACCATGTTCTTCGGGTTGGCTTTAAAAAATCAAAACATACTATGGCTAATTACATCAAAAAGGTAAAGATTGTATCCCAGTCTCTTCCCATGTAACCTAGCATTCCTTTCACACCAAACATGGTAGATAAGAGAAGCTAAGAAGATACCCCCAAAAGACCGACTCTGAAATGGGGGCTTAACTGCCCGAAATGGAGCTTCATGACTTTTAAGGCCATCAGGGAAAGGCTACTAACCAGGGACAAATTGTTGAAATGGGGGCTTAACTGCGATGTTGTGTGTGTGCTCTGTAGAAGGGTACCGGAGACCCATAATCATCTGTTCTTCGAATGTGAATACTCGGATTATTTGTGGAAGAGAGGAAGCCTTAAGTATGGATGGGGTGGTCAACCGCCTATGGAGCTTAACGCAGCTATTCCTTGGGAACAATTTATAGGGGAGACATTGATGCACTTAAAAATCATATCGAAAGATGTTAATAGCTGGTAGCAAAATCAAAGCTGAGCAAAGAAAAATAGAAAATAAGAATGATAATACGTTTTATTCTTTTACATTTGAAAAGAAGATAAAAGGGAAAAGAAAAAGTAATTAATACAATTGTTTAAGTTTTTATAGTATTTAAGTTTATTTTATATAAATATTATCATATTCCTTTTATATAATATTTATATTGTACTATATATTTCAATATTATTCATGTTATTTTTATTTGAAGTGATGTACATTTTGTTAATGTTGATGTAATGTTTATGTGTTATTCTATATATTTATTATATTCTGTATTACTTATACAATTTGTTACCGATATCGTTAAAATATAATATTTTGATGAACTATATATTTAATTATTTTATTCGATTTTTATGTATACCAATATATATATATATCTATATCTATCTATATATATATATATATAGAGAGAGAGAGAAAAAACTTAAAACTTTATTTCTTGCTTTTAATTACCTTAATGTGTTGGTTCACACATGAGAATTATAGTCCCTTCTTCCCTATTATCATTTTGTTAACTAATCTTCAGATGCTCCTTATCCTGATGTATAACCACCGTTGATTTGTTTCTCCTTGCAGTCGGGATAAACGCCGCCTTCATGCAGACCTACATCGGCGGCATATCCTGCCCATACATCTGCAGCAAATGGAACCTGGACCACGGTGTGCTCCTGGTCAGTTACGGTGCCACAGGGTTCGCCCCGATCCGCCTCAAGAACAATCCATACTGGATCATCAAGAACTCCTGGGGTGAGGCCTGTGGAGAGAGCGGTTACTACAAGATCTGCAGGGGCAAAAACGTCTGCGGGGTCGATTCCATGGTCTCCACGGTGGCTGCCCTCAGCACGAAGGCGCCGGAGCAGTGATGACGCGCCCGGAGTTGAAACACCTGGGGTGCTGTATATATTAATCTATGGCATATATATATATATATATGACTTCAGTAGTTTTTAAAAAACTCAATTAATACATTATAAATATGACATGGTATCATAACAAATTAAATGATAATATATGAGCAATGTGTTCATGTACGAGATGCACCGGTCCCAAACCATCCAGGGACACGTTGCTCTTGCATAAGAGTAAAATGCAACTTGCAATGGGATACTGTCACAAAACCGTTTGTTACCTAAATTTTAACTCCAAATGACTATAAAGTCAATGACAATAGGACCTAGGTGTCTGTCCCTAGCATAGTATTATCAAAATGTGAATGCAAAAGAGAAGGCTTAGCATACGTGAACATATCGCAAGATAAAAGCACCAATCATAATCTCAACATTCGACAAATATTATTAAGCAATATTATTTATTACAAGATTTCAACTACATGTTCAAGAGTACAATTTTACTAGTCTGCTCATGGATAGTAGGGATCTACAACAAGTAAACTTGACATAGCTCACCAAGTCCATCAACTTCTAGCCATCTTTGAATTTGTAAAATACATGAAACAAGGTTGGTCAAGCACACAAGGTGCCGAGTACATGGTTAAAAGATATATATACATAGACTTTGTCTAATTTAAAAGGATTTGCAGAAGTAAACAAGCAAGAAAATAACATGTTAAGTGCTTAGCAAAATGAGAGCCCATGTTTTATGTCATTTTACTCCAATTATACCATTTTATCATGTATTCATAAGGTCTGTGATCAAGTTCCCATTCGAAGGATCTATAAGGGTGCTCAAGATTAGCTAACCCTTCTATACTTGAGGGACCTCAAGGCCATTTCCAAGAGCTAACCCTATTTCAACATTGTATAATGAAGTTTCTATATTATGTTTGCAAGTTATAAAATCATGATACAAGACAAACATCGAGTACATACTAGAATACTACATGGCAATATCTGAGCAAGTAAACAAGAATACATATGTCTCACATTTCAAGCAAAAAGTCATAGTCATATCAGCCCGTACCTGATTAAGAGATTCACAACCTTACCTTATCCATGACCATCTAGCCACAAGCAACATCTGATTAAGCACAAGATTACATATATGTATTAGATTCTCATCATTAACCCTAACTAGATGCATTTTAGGGTTTTGTCCAAGTTGGGTTCATAGTTGGTTAATTCCATATTTAATGACCATTTACTGATCTAGGGGCCATTATCAAGGTGGGGTTCGAGTTTCGTGTCATTCCGAGGTTCCATTCACTTTCTAGGATAAATACAAGATTCACATTCCTCATGTACATTCTAGGATCAAAGACTCATAATAGGGCATACAAGGTCATGATGCAAACAAGATAAGGGATCCAAGCATGATTTAGATTAGTAAGATATAGACAAAAAGGATCATATTCAAGATTAGGTGGATGTCCCATAGTCTGGACATCATAGGACTCCACATTATCAACATGCATTCCAAAAGCCAACACATAAGACATAGGTCAAAAGGTCCAACATATGGATTATATGAGACATATACACCAAGGGGATCATAAAGGATAGATCATGTCTGATTCTATAGGGTAATGTGTCAACCTCTATCAAACGATAGCAATCATCACGCAAAACCTCGTGGAAACAACCATTAATTATGAATAACCAAAAATCACTAAAATTAATACCATTTTTCCACAAAGATCCACTGCCAGAAAATTTTCACAAAAAGGCCGAAGGCCGTATTACATATGCATCATTATCAACTCATACATACATCATTCCTGCATATAGTAATGATATGAGACAACAATTGCTTTACCAAAAGTGTTCACAAAAGCAACATCATATATCAAGGCATTTCTAACCAAAATCTCAGATCGATTTGAAACCAGATATAAAAACTATCTTCCAAGGTCCTGAGAGTACATGGACGGCACATAGGGCTCTATTCTTCTAGACACATAACACCACACTCAACCTGAGTTGTTACTGCTATTCCTTCTTGTGCTTCCTAGTCTCGGCTTTACGATTACTATCTTCTTGTGCACGCCCACCTAAAAAGTGTGGAACCCACGGGGTGAGACAACAAGTCCCATCGAGAGATATAACTCTCCACCAACATTATTATTATCACAATTAAACTTTTATAAAAGAGAGCAAAAGAAACCTTAATTGAATTAAACATGTATAACTGTTGATCATATACATGATAGAACAATCTCAATATCTCATTAGTTTGATTATCTCTAACTGAGCAATAGATCATTTAATCACTTTTAAAAGGAATATGAAGAACACGTATAACTGTTACAAACTAAACAATATAAAAATAAAGCAAGACTTCAACCAATGTTTCCATATTTGATCCTAAAAAAATATGCTACACGATTGTTTACATCTTTAAAACAATCCATTTTATGCTCTACGAAGATGGGAATATACCTTTCATCTCCAACTAACCGCTTTGAAGCTAGAATCAGTGCCATATAGGTCTATAGAAGAGCCGAAATATGTGACCTCATCTTCCTCAGTCAGTATGAGAGTGGTAGTGACATTTGAGTCAATCTGTATTTTAGCTAGCCTGGTGTATAGAGGCTTTTCACTATAGAGATACAACATGTAGCATGTTCTCTATTCAGGGTATGACCTTCAGTCAATCCTGCTTATATATATTGAGTCATGGCATGCAACCATACTCTTCTTTTTTATTGGATCTATGGCCTCGACTATACTCTTTTAGGAAATATCTCTTAGCTAATCCTATGGATTCAGGATACAATTTGTACCCCACATATTCAACAATATTCACTTTGAGTTAAACTCGTTTCACCATTCAGCAAATCCTGACACTGAATGGATCTATGACTAGGGCAAGTACATTTTTAGTTTCCTTGATAGATTAAGTGCATTATATCATCTTTTAGCATCAATCAAGTAACAAGCATGAATTGTAAATAAAGGCGACATAGAAAGGTGTCACATAATTCCAAAGAATCTTGTATCATCGGGAACATATCTCGTTACACTTATCCTGGGATCTCAGTCCCCTAAACATATTACTGGGAATCTCATCCCTTGAATATTTTCATCATGATCACATGTTTTGGGTATCAAACCCTCAGTTCATCTATGAACAGTGTCACCTTTTACCAGGCAACAATCATCTCTAGGTCATTAGACCCATATACTTGATTATCACATACTATAGGGTTTCAATCTTTTTAGTTCATTATTGAACAATGTCACCTGTCATTAGACAAAAACCAACACAAAATCATAAGACCCATAAAGACATTATATGTATTATTCAAGTATTTTGCATTGCTCATAAGATCCATTCAATCTATATAATGTCACATCACCATAGCCCATAGTTGGCTATGCTTATTATCTCAAAACATTTCCATGATTAGGGTCTCATGATAAAAGAGATATCAATTTAAATGTCAACACCATGCTATAAAAGAATAATCCCTTGATCAATTTACTAATATAATAAAATCAAAGTACATCATTTTTTCTAAGATTCTTTAACAATTATAACACCTCTGTGTTATGCTATCATTTTCAACATGGGATATTAATCTCTTAAACTCACCATTGAATGACACATTACCTTTTAGACAATTATGTTTTTTCCAGATCATCAGACATATATACATTCTTTCTGTGAAACTATTATTCCATAGGTCTCATGAGGCATAATCAAGCTATAATAGATTATAACCACTATAGCCCTTACTTGGCTATAATCATAAGGCATTCATGGTAACCATTGAATATTATTTTCATGCCATTTCAAGTTACATTCTCTTTTTGTGATTAGGGTTAGGGTTTCTCTTTTCAACTTGATTAGGGTTTCCAGTGTTGTATTCAATCATCACCCCTAGGTCATAACTCCTCATTCTTAGGAGCTTATATTATTATATTTACATTCAATTGTATCACAAATAATCTATCAATCAAGTTACAACCCTTTCATAATTATGGTTAGGACTTATAGTATAACTGAAACATCCCAACTCAAACAAAACACGATTACATACTAACCAGCAGATTACCCAAAATCACGGGAAATTAAAACCGATTTACAACAAGCACCATAAGATGAGACATGTTGCATCTGAGCCAACACTTTCTTTTCATAACATATTTTTAAGGTGCTACAACATAATTTTCCATCATCTCATTACATGAAATAATTGTTCCACATGTTGATTTATTACATCAAGGTACATAAGCCAAAAAACCTTACATCGATCATCATATGAGAAACATCAAAAAATTCTCCCGAAGACCTGAGTGTATAGGGACGACACATAGGACTCTACTGCTAGACACTATCTATTCCACCAGGTACGATACCTCTACATATTATCTCAGCCACATGATCTTCATCTCGCCAGGCACATCCACCTAAAAAGGGTTATAACGAGTGGGGTGAGACACACAGTCCCAGTGAGAAACATAACCCTCTACCAACTTTATTATTATCACAGATAACTGAGCAGATAGATCAATTTAAACAACAGGTAATAACTAACTAGTTATGCAAGAAGGAATATGACGAACATGTATATGAAAAAAATTATACAAAGATCATAGAAGAACATTACAAGGCCTCATCCAATGTTTTGTATTTGCCCTAAGAAAAGATACTATACGACTTGATTACGAATTATTATGCCATGTGGAAGTGAGTTGTACCACTCAAATTCAACCGTTGGTTGTGAAACCCAAAGTCGGTGCCATACAAGGTCAATGGAAGAGCCGGAATCCACAACCTCTACCCTCGTGGTCAGTGCATGAGAACCAAAGTAGGACCGCAGTCTCTTGCTTAAGTGACCTCAATCACAGGGTCAGCTCCTCAAGCTACCCTTTCTCTAGCCCACCTTGGTACAGGTTACGACGCTAGTATATTTTGAGCCACAGGCCTGTTCACCGTATTCCCGAGCCATGAATGCATTCATGCTCTATCACACTGAGCCATGGGCCTGTTCACCATGCTCTATTACATTGAGCCATGGGCCTATTCACCATGCTCTTATACACATCTTGAGTCTACAACCGCAGTTGCACTCTAATCCTCCTATTTTCAGCTAGGAGAAACCCCGCATATTCAACAATATGTGCTCTGGGTTAACCAACAGGAGAACTCATTTCACCATCACCAGCTCCTGACGATGATGGATCTACGGCCAGGGAAAACTACATGAAAGTTCATCTATATTTAGTTAATGCATTTTAAGTGGATTGTTGGGGCAACCAAGTTGTATTAAACAACCATATATAAAACATAAACAACATTAAATTCCATGATCTTGTGTCACATTGTTATTGTTATTCTCAATGCCCTCAACAATCATCATATTGCCATGGGATATCAATCCCTCAGTTCATCACATAATGCTACTGCCTCTCAAGGCTTCATCATCATGGGATGTCAATCCCTCATATCCTAATGCCACTTCCTCTCAAGGCTTCATCATCATACATCATCACGGGATAGAAATCCCTCATATTACAACTAGAGGATAACACCTCAATCAGGCACTCAGCCTTTATCAGGTCACCAAACCTTTCTCATCATATGGTGATACATGTTATCTTATCAACAAGGCACATCATCATTACTTAGATATTGTGCATATACCAAGTGCTACACAAAGAACATGCTCATATAATCACCATAGCTCTTACCTGGCTATGAATTCAATTGATAATACCTGCATGGTTAGGATGTATAGAAAAAGAGATAACTTGATCACTAGATACAAATCTTTAAAGAACATATCATGATTATTACGTCATTAAGATTAAGGTTTATAGGATTGGAACAACATCCTTTATTATGAACACATGGATCACAATGTCTTAGATGGTATATTAAACAATACCAATTACTGTCACCATACCAATGGTATCCCACCATACCCTACTTCCCACGTCACCATGAGTACCATCCCTAAGGATTCATCTTTTAAGGATTATACAACCATGATCTATCATCAAAGGTTCACCTATTATCAACCATAGGTAACCACCATACTAAGGTTTACCACCTATTCATCATACCTCATCATCATGACCAAAGATATGGCCCAAGGTAACAAGATAATCATACTAACATCTAGGGCTCAAGATAACACTTAGGGTTATTGAGCTACAGTACAACTTTCACTAAAGGTGTCGCCTACCCTCACTAAAAGCCAGTATCAGCTACAAAGCTTCAACACCACAACCCAAGATGATATCATACAAGTTTCATATCGGGTAAGACCTGCAAGCTCCACATATGCATGGTATGGGGCAAATCATGTCGTGCAAAGAAACCACCAAGGTCATATCATTCAAACACACCTCAGCCCATCATGGTCAAGGGACCATCTTCTAGGTTATCAGGAAACTCATTTATCTAACACATCTCACTTCATATTGGGTTAGGCAATCTTGCAACCATGTCAGTCAAGAACCACATAACCTTATAGCAACTAAGGTATTCTCTAGGTCAACCCTAGCATGGTCAACTTCCTTTAACCTCGTCCATGATCATTATTAACATGCATACTATCTAAGCCAATAAACTTCAAACCCTAGGCTGCATATTTACATAAGGATAATTATATGGATCTCATATATAATGCCATACCATCAAAGCTCTCAACATGTGTTGTATGAGACACCATATCACCCAAGCTCAGAGTTATAACAAACCTATACCTCCCTATGTGTTGGGTAACCAAGCATGTACTGGGAAAAGGCATCATATCTTCATATAGGGTATCGGTCAAGCACTCAACCATTGTGTCACCCAAGCAATCATGTACACAACATGTTCATACCAGGTTAGAGCTGATGATATCGGGCAAACCAATAGCCTCAAGGAACCACCATCCAGAACACATATCGGCCAAGGGACCAACTAGGTGTCAAACAACCATAACATCCAAACCCTAACCCTGGGGTAGGAAAGGGATATCAGTCACCACACCATATCACCCAAGGATACCAAGAGTGTTGGCTCACCTCTCAACAACCAAGTGAGAGGGGTTTTGCACAACCTCTAGCATATCGGGCAACAAGGATAGAACAACACCCTATCGGCCAACCAACTCAACATATCGCCCAAACTAAGGATCAACCTATCGAGTTTCTTATACCTAACCAAGGATACCCATCACCAAAGGCATAACCACCCCATATTGTCAAGGTACCACCCAAGGGTTCAATCCCAAGAACATGTCGTGCAACTAGGGTAGATCATCATCTCAACACTACAGTTAGCACTTCTACCAGCCAAGCTAACTATCATATCGCCCAAACCTCTAGAGCATAGGCTCACCTCTCAACACCAAAGTGAGAGAGGGGTATTGCCCAAGGACTCACTACCATACATCTTTGGATCAAGGGATCCTAAGCTCACCTCTCAACAACAAAGTGAGAGAGGGGTATTGCTCACAATCCATCAACCAAGGCATATCCTATCGGGCAAGGTACTATATCGGACAAAGTATAGTATCGGGTAAAGCCCTATATCAGGTAAAACACCATATCGGGTAGACAAAGCATATCAGGTTGGTCATCTTCAACCTCAAGACACCCTTCACCAACTTGCACAAGGAAAATAAGATAAGGACAGTAATAAAACGTGACCATTTCCATTGGAATAGATCTCAAGTTCCACATACACAACTATCATAGAGAAGGGTACCAATTTAAAGACAAGAATCAATGTATGCACATATGGGGAGTGAACATAATAGAGATGGTTAAGAGTTATGTAACCTGCCTTAAGAGGATCTCCATGAAATACATCAAGCTTCCCGATCCAAGAAGAAAACCCACGTTCCTCACCATGAAGATCATCCATCCCAGGATCCAAACTTGCCTTTGGCTCCATCATCATCACCTCAAGAAACAAAAGATGAAGAAGAAGAAGAAGCCATGGTTTTGCTTAGCTCAAGAAGAAGTAAAGAGGGAGAGAACCACAGCCTTGCCTACTCTAATCAAGGGTACATCCATGGCCAAGAGGGGAGGATGGAGGTGAAGAAGAAAGCACAAGGAAAAACTAGTAAAGAAGCATGACTCACCAAGGCCAGATCTTGAGCAAGAAATCTCCATGGGCAAGGAACTCGGCCTCCCAAGCTCCATGGGGTTTCCTTAAGATCCCAAAGCTCCCAAGCTCATCCCATACATGAAAGGGAAAGAGGTGGCTGAAAAGGATCACTTGGTTAAGGAGGAAGGGAGTTATATACACCAAGGAAGAGAGAGGTAGCAAGGAAAGGTGTCATCATCACATAAACTTAGATGTCACTTGCTCATGCTCTTAAAGCCACTTGTTGCCTCCCAAGCTCCACATGCACGGCCTGGTAATACACTCTAGGCTGTGTATCGTGCAGCTGGGAACCCTTCATGGGAGACACACCCCCTAAACCGATACACACTCCAAGCTCTACCCGATACACTAAAGGACAAGATAGCACATGTGACATATAAGGCATAAAAATTATATAGAGATGTCACTCCTTAACTATCATAAAAACAAGGTGACCAAACCTTCATCCACGTCCTAGATGATTCCAAACTGAAGCAAGAAAACTCTAGAGTAGGTAAATTGCATATTGACCCTTCACTTTGGGTAATTTGCAATTTACACCAAAACTAGCACTTAAAGCACAAGCATCATCCAACCAAGCTCAAACTTGGAACTTAGGCACTCCAAAAGGCGCCCCATAGCATCACTATATCTCTAATGATGATATATAACTAAAGACATGTTATATATGTGACATATTGTAATATAACCCCTTACTTTGGGTAAATTGCACTTTGGTCCAAAATAAGCAAACATTGCTCAAACATCATCCAAACGGAACCAAACTGGAAACATAAGCTTGTCACATGATATCAAAACTTCTTTAGGGATTAGATTAAGGTTATAAGCACCTTTATTAAGCAAAGAAAACATGGTTAGCCCAAAACATGGGTCAGGGTCCTTATAATAATTGATTATGGTCTTTAGGGTTTAATTCAACAACTGAACCCTAATTCATAACCCCTCACATCTAGGGGTTTAATTCATTTCTATAAGTATTCAATAATACTTTATTACTCTCATCAATTATCATTAATTTATTATCAACATAAGGTATTTCCTTTCTCATAAAAGTAGTACAAGTTTCTCTTTCATCCGTACTAGGATATTAGATTCAACTTTCACTTGTTGTATTGACTTGACCCTCTTTAGGGTATACTAGCCTACACTTTTCAAAGTATATCCATGTCATTACTTCAAAGTGTGTCCATTTATTATATTCAAGGTGTATCGGCCTACACTCATCAAGGTGTGTCGGCCTAGGTGTATCGGCCTACATGTTACACCTTATGTTGGCCTAGACACATGTGTTTGTGTCGGCCAAAGTATCATTACTTGTAATGGCCAAAGCATGTCAATTGGTATTGGTTTAGAGATGCTTGAGAAGGTATATTGGCTATAGTGATCTTTAGGGTATCAAACACCCTATCTCATTTATGTATCGGCCACATCAACCTATTATGTATATCGACCACACCATCTACTTAGGGTATCAGCCACTCAACCAATTAGTGTATCGGCCAACACATCTATTAGGGTATCAGCCATATCAACCTATTATGTATATCGGACATACCATCTACTTAGGGTATCGGCCACTCAACCAATTAGTGTATCAGCCTCATCATCTAATAGGGTATAGACCATTCAACCAATTAGTGTGTCGGCCTCATCATCTACTAGGGTATCGACCATTCAACCAATTAGTGTGTTGGCATCATCATCTATTTGGGTATCAGCCTAGCTTATCCCTTTTATTATTGGCCACTCAATTTACTAAGATATCGGCTACACCATTAGCTAGTGTATCGACCACATAGCACATTATGGGATATCAACCTCTAGGGTTTGAGTTGTAACGGATGAACCCTTATTCAATACTTTAGTTCTCTCACCTATTGTCCTTACCATTAAATGGTGTATCGGCCAATGTTTCAAAGAGTATATTGCCCCATCTTCACATGATGTATCGGGCTAGAGGGTGTCAGATTGTGAGTGTATCATATTACTAGGGTTAGAGTTGGCCATGTCGGCTTCCATACTCAACCAAAGTATCACCATTTGATATTCCATCTTTACTAGAATCTCTTGGTCATGAAAAGCTAACTGTAACATCCCTGACCTGGGTTATAACCTAACCCTGAAAGTTTTTCCTAAATTATGTAATTAAACACCTGGAAGCTTGGAGCTCAAGGAACGACCTTAAGGCGGGTTTTATAACTTTAAACTCTTTGCTTTATATGCATATTTGTTCTTGCAATTTTAGCATTCAGTGCTCCTTCTACCTCCCTTCTTCCTTGCACTTTTGCAAGTAAAACGGTGGTATAACCAACCTGAACAGAGGTTGAATAAGATGGGCGTGATTACCAAAGTTACTTTATCAAACGGTCCTGTTCCCCCCCTCTGACCAAACCGTTTGAAGGGCAAATGGGTTCACAAGGTCGGTTGGAGCAAACGGGTTCAACCCATTTGAGGGAGTTGACCAGGTGTTGACCGTTTGGTATTACTGTTCATAATCATGTAGGCTAATGACCCACCAAATTTTAGGGGTTAACTCCAAAGGAATCGTAGGTTGAAGGCCAATCAATTAGGCAATCGAATTGAATTAAGTGCTGATTTTTCCAAACTGATTAACTTGAACTTTTTGAGCAAACGGGTTCAACCCGTTTGAATGAGTTGACCAAGCGTTGACCATTTGAGATTCCTGCTCATAATATGTTGAATTTCATTCCTGCAAAGAATCAAAGTTAAATTCTTAACCAATTGAGAGTTGAAGGCATTTCAACATCCTAACCCTAATCGGGCTGAAATTGCTGTTTTCATATATAGATTTTGTTGAGTTTTGGGTTGAAGGACCCAAACGGTCTCAAGATCATTTGGGGGTTCCTCCAAACGGTCTCAAGACCGTTTGGGCACAACTCAAGATCGTTTGAAGGTCTAAAGTTGAAGTAATTTGATGGGTTGAAGGTCCAATTGTAATAAGTTGATGAATTGATAAAAATGCTGATTTTAGACCTAATTCAAGTTCAACCCTAATCCAACCAACTTGGTTTTTGGTCAAACTTTGGGCAAACGGTCTCAAGATCGTTTGGAGGTCATCCAAACGATCTCAAGACCGTTTGGGCCAAGTTTGGGTCCAATTGGAGTTCAATTGATAGGTTCAACCTTGATTTGATTCACTTTGTTGAAAATTGATGATTAGCTTATTGGAGACCTTAATTGAGTTAGACTTAACTCTATTTGGCTTTCAATTGAAGATCAAATTGGTGTCCAATTGATTGAGGCTCATCCTAATTGACTCAATTTGTAAGTGGTTAATAAGGGCATGGCCAATTGAAGGCTTCAACATGGGAAATCCTTTTCAAACATAACCTTTTATTTCACCTTTTATGTCCTTGTGGGTTGACACCCGTTTCAATTCAAATGGGTTCACACCCGTTTCAACTCAAACGAGTCCACACCCATTTCAATTCAAATGGGTTCACACCCATTTCAACTCAAACGAGTCCACACCCGTTTCAATTCAAATGGGTTCACACCCATTTCAACTCAAACGAGTCCACACCCGTTTCAATTCAAATGGGTTCACACCCATTTCAACTCAAACGAGTCCACACCCATTTCAATTCAAATGGGTTCACACCCATTTCAACTCAAACGAGTCTACACCCATTTCAATTCAAATGGGTTCACACCCGTTTCAACTCAAACGAGTCCACACCCGTTTCAACTCAAACGAGTCCACACCCGTTTCAATTCAAATGGGTTCACACTCGTTTCAACTTAAATGGGTTCAATTGAGTGATACCTTGTTTTTATCAAACCCTAATCACATGATGGTAATGTGATGACTTGTATTAGTCAATGAGGACTTAACCCAACCTAATCTAGAGTGGTGTAATCACCATCTACTAGTTAGAGGAGAGAGAAAGTACCAATTATGGTGGAAACTCAAGTAAAATACCTTCAATATACATGAATGTGCATGAATAGGGAATGATTCACTATGTGAAATCATGGAAACCCTAATTATGATAATTGATGAATCTTAATCTTATCTTAGGTCTTTAATGATGATGTTTCTCATACATGGTGATGTTATGAGATCAATTCACCATGATGTGAATAGTAAACCCTAATTCTAGGTAATGACATGATATGTGATAAGTAAACCCTAATTGATGAGAATCAGGGATCTTAGCTCTTATGACAAGAGTGAAGGCATAATTCTTGAATTAAATTGTTTACTTTTATCAGTTGAATTAACCATGCAGGTTCCTATATGAGAATGATCATATCCAGGTATGGATAATGATGCTACATTCATTAAAACCATGTTGTTAGCTTTATGAATAGTAAAATATCTTGATGCCTTGTCAATGGCATCTTATGAAACTGATGGGCTGTGAGAGCCATAAATACCATCAAGGTCATGCTTTAGAAATGACCTGTGATGAGAGCATTGAGAAATGATATCTAATGTGAGTTAGGCTTGTTACATTTAGTATTCTCCCTTCATAGCTGCTATGTTAAGGTTATTGTTTGAGAACAATGTATGATGTTAAAAGAATACTGAATGTACCTAACTAATCAAGTGTAATCATAGTATGTAGAGCCATGATCATAGAACCATCATTGTCAGAGATCAAATGATTGTGAAACATGTTTTCCTAAGGGAACTCCTGGATCACATACTTTTGAGTATGTGGGGTATATGGATGTGTAGAACCTTACATCCTAGTGTAGGTATTGATGTAGATAAGTAATCCGTCAACCCTTCACTACAAATCCATACCGCATCAGTGGAAGGTAAACACGAAATCTCCTGATGACAAAGAGAGTACAGATACCGCATCAGTGGAAGGTAAACACAAAATCTCCTGATGACGAAGAGAGTATAGAATGCCACTGTAACTCTAAAATAGCGAAGGACCAGATTACCCTGGTGAGCTATAACAGCAGAGACACAAGATGTCCTGCAAGCAATCCTCTTACTGACTGAGGAAGGTGAAGGTCATGAGAATCCGGCTCTTTCAATGACCTAGTATGATACTGAGGCAACTTAACAGTGGTCGGTTGGAGTATGAGTGGTATACCTCATCTCCGCAGGGCTTAGGGATGTTTGTAAAACATAATCAGCTGCGTAGTATATCTTCTTAGATTAAACTACGAGATACTGGATTGATGTTACACTGCATAAGTAGATATGTTATTCATATTGCTTAATTTTGTACTCTACTGAGTTAGCTACCTGCTGTTGATTACTTAGAAGGCTCCTAATGCTTCTATTGTTCTTTGATTGCTATATAAAGTTCTAGTGGAGAGTTATAACTCTCGCTGGGGCAATTATTTAAAATTGTCTCACCCCGTAGACTTCAACTTTTTAGGTGGTCGTCGAAGGCGGAGGAACTGGTCTACAGGTGACCAGTCCCAGCAGCAGCAACACCAGGAGCAGCAGTAAATCTCAGGTGGAGATTCAGCCTGCTATATGGTGTAGTTAGAATCAGTCCTATGTGTCCTCTGTACTCTCAGGTCTTGGAGTTGTTGGTCTGAGATTTTGTTACGATTCTTGAGATTTTGAATCATGATGTGTATAATTACTCAAGAAGTAATTTGACAGAGATGTAAACAGTTTATCTCCTTTTATGAAGGAAGTTTTATGGTTTCAATGTTTTATCCCAAAAAGTTTTAATTTCCGCTGATTTTTGGTATTCCGCTGCTATTCGAATCACTTCCGCTAAGCCTTAATTCGAAGTTATGTGTTTATCTCGGGTTTTGGAGATCAGAGCCCACAATTAAGTGGTATCAGAGCTCCAGGTTCGCTGAGTCTACAAAGGCATAGGACTTAGGATGTCGAGTCTATCCTTAGTGTTCCTTCCTTATCTAATAGAATCTTCTGCTCCTCAGGAGAAGAAGATACATAAGGATGGTAGAACCACATGATGAGTACGTGGCAGAGAGTAGTGCTAGTGCACCTCAAGGCGGTGCAAGGGTTCAAGAAATAGAACAGCCTGCACCTGAGCCTCCCCGGGAGCCACCCCAGTTTGAACCAGCCGATATGGGTAACCCAGCAGTTCAGATAATGTTTGGGCAGTTTATGACTGCCATGACACACATAACCGACAGGATGCCCATGCCTGCACCTAGGACACCTGTCCAGCCTGAAGGACAAGGTATCGGGAAGACGTTCGAGCGACTATGTCGTGTCGGAGCTACTGAGTACTTTGGGACTGCCGACCCCGCAGATGCTGATCTGTGGTTGACAGAGTTGGAGAAGGCTTTCAGGATTCTTAATATCCCGGAAGCTGAGAAGGTTAGACATGTTGTCTATCTTCTCAAGGGAAGCGCTGGTCACTGGTGGAACATGGAAGAGCAGAAGAGACCTGGAATAGAGATCTTGTGGGAAGAGTTTCACCGGGAATTTGTTCATAGATATTTCCCGAAGACCTTCCTAGATGAGAAGATCTCTCAGTTTGAGAGATTGAGGCAGGGCATGATGAACATTAGCGAGTATGAAGCTAAGTTCATGGAGTTGTTGCGGTTCTGCCCGCACATGGCTGCCACAGAAGAGGAAAGAATCAGGAGATTCGAGAAGGGTTTGAATGTTGATATGTCAACCCTTGTGTCTGCCTTAGAAAACCGAGAGAGATTCTCTACCTTCGTTGAGTCAGTCCGAAGGATAGAGACATCTGTGGTTGAGAAGAGGCAAACCCAGAAAAGATATCCACAGTTCCAGGGTTCTTCATCTAGGGATTCCAAGAAACCTAGATTCTCTGCACCTAACCCTCCACCACCCAGATCGAGTTCTCAAACTCAATGGTCACCAAGTAGAGGTAGAGGACGGAGTCAACCGCCTCAAGGGACTCACACTTCTGCATCGATGTCAGTCACTGGACCACCAAGACCACCACAACTGGAGAGAAGTTGCTATAACTGTGGTAAGGTGGGACATTTGATGAAGGACTGTCGCTCTAAGCCTGTTAGTGTGATACAGTCTCCGAGACAAGGTCAACAGGGATCACAGAGAAGGCAATCTCAAGGAGCAGCTCGAGGACGCGGGCAAGCGTCTCAAGCTGGATCATCAGCACCACCTCAACACCAGGATACAGTGAGGTTCTATGCTATGAACCCACCAGAGGCAGTGGTCAATCCACAAGTAGTGGTAGGTCAGATGGAACTTTTATATTCTGATATGTCTAAATCTTGTGTAGTATATGTTCTGATTGACCCGGGTGCTACGCACTCTTTCATCACTCGAAGAGTGATTCGCAACTGCAATATGACTGTCAGTCATAGGGCAGATAGTTTGTTGTTGGAGACTCTGTTGAGAGGGTCTGCCGTTTTGTAGGAGGTATGTTCTCCCTACATCCTCTTCTTTTCTGATCATCGCATTCAAGTGGATCTTATACCACTTGATATGCAAGGATTTGATATAATCCTAGGAATGGATACCTTAGAGAGGTATAGAGTTGTCTTGGATTGTGAGTCCAAGTTGGCTGTGTTTGTTGATGAAAGCAACACATGGATCTTTCAAGGAGAAAGAAAGATTCTGCCCACCTGTCTTGTATCAGCTATGGTTGCTGATAAGCTGATGAGGCAAGGATGTTATGCATTCTTGGCCCATGTGGTAGATGTTACCAAGGAGAGTCCTAATCCTGCTGAAGTTCCTATAGTCAGGGAATTCGAGGATGTGTTTCCTGAAGAACTTCCTGGTATACCACCACCTCGGGAGATTGATTTTGAAATCAATTTGGTCCCAGATACGAAACCCATAGCCCAGACTCCGTATAGGATGGCGCCTGCCGAGATGACAGAACTCAAGAAACAACTTCAAGAGTTACTTGAGAAAGGTTTCATCCGACCGAGTACCTCACCTTGGGGTGCTCCGGTTTTGTTTGTTAAAAAGAAAGATGGGTCAATGCGGTTGTGCATTGACTATAGACAACTCAATAAAGTAACAATAAAGAACAAGTACCCTTTGCCGAGGATTGATGATCTTTTTGACCAGTTGCGTGGTGCAACAGTATTCTCAAAGATAGATTTGAGATCTGGATATCATCAACTCCGCATTAAGGACAATGACATATCCAAGTCTGCCTTTAGGACAAGATATGGTCACTATGAGTTCACGGTTATGTCATTTGGACTAACTAATGCACCAGCTGCATTTATGGAACTCATGAATAGAATCTTCCGACCTTTCCTTGATCAGTATGTTGTCGTCTTCATAGATGACATTCTAATTTATAGTAAGGATGCTCAGCAACATGAGCAGCATCTTCACCAAACTTTGACCTTGCTAAGAGAACATAAGCTATATGCTAAGTTTAGCAAGTGCGAGTTCTGGTTACCTGAAGTGTCTTTTCTTGGACATGTGGTATCTGCCTCGGGTATTCGTGTTGACCCTAAAAAGGTAGAATCTGTTCTACAATGGGAACAACGGAAAACACCGACGGAGATTAGAAGTTTCTTGGGGTTAGCTAGTTACTATCGAAGGTTTATTAAGAATTTCAGTTCTATAGCCTTACCTTTGACCAAGTTAACCCAGAAAGATGTTCCTTTTTCTTGGAGTGATAAGTGTCGACAATCTTTCCAACTGTTGAAGGAGAGGTTGACAAGTGCACCTGTGCTTGTGCTACCAGAGCAAGGAAAAGGATATGTAGTCTTCTGTGATGCCTCCAAGAATGGACTTGGATGTGTGTTGATGTAGGATAAACAAGTGATTTCTTTTGCTTCCCGATAGCTTAAGAAGCATGAGGAGAATTATCCGACACATGATCTGGAGTTAGCTGCTGTGGCTCATGCCTTGAAAATCTGGAGGCATTATCTCTACGGAGAAACATTCCAGATATTCACAGACCACAAGAATCTTCAGTATATCTTCTCTCAGCATGAGCTTAACATGAGGCAACGCCGCTGGATGGAGTTAATCAAGGACTACGACTGTACGATTAATTACCATCCGGGCAAGGCCAATGTAGCTGCAGATGCCTTGAGCAGGAAATCAACAACATCAACCATGGATAGAGCACAACTAAGTTCTTTAGTATGCTCTAGGAGAGATATGCTTATCTCTTTAAGGCAAAACAATGTACAGTTGAAGGTGTCATTGTTAGCCAGTTTGTTAGTTGAGATGTATATTAAACCTACTCTAAGAGAGCAGATAAAGGAGGCACAGTTAGAGGATGCTGCAGTTCAACAGATCAGGTCTGAGTATGGTGATGAAAAATGAGTTGGTTTCCATGACTCAGATGACCATGTGGCATGCTATCATGGAAGGATGATAGTGCCAGATATGGATAACCTGAGGAATCTAGTCCTGGAAGAAGCTCATTCTTCAATGTATGCTATGCATCCAGGGAGCACCAAGATGTATCGAAATTTAAAAGATATGTATTGGTGGCCCGGGATGAAGAAGGATGTTGCAGAGTTTGTGATGAGGTGTCCGGTGTGTCAGCAGGTTAAGGTTGAGCATCAGAAGCCTGCAGAAACAATGCAACCTTTACCCATACCACAGTGGAAGTGGGACCATGTGACCATGTACTTTGTTGTTGGCCTACCCAGGACAAGCAAAGGACATGATTCCATTTGGGTAATTGTTGATAGGTTGACAAAGACAGCGCATTTCTTGCCTGTCAAAACAACCTATTCTGCTGAGAGGTTATCCCAATTGTATGTGCAAGAGATAGTGCGGTTGCACGGAGTTCCTGTCTCTATAGTTTCTGACAGAGGTCCCCAGTTCACAAGTCGTTTTTGGGAGCAGTTACACAGAGCCTTAGGCACCATGTTAAGGTTTAGTACATCCTTTCACCCACAGACTGATGGACAGTCTGAAAGGACTATACAGACCTTGGAAGACCTGTTGAGAGCATGTGTTCTCCAGTTTACCGGGAGTAGGGATCTACACCTGAGCTTGATAGAGTTTGCCTATAACAATAGCTATCAACATAGTATTGATATGGCACCATATGAAGCCTTGTATGGTAGACGTTGTAGATCACCTTTGTGTTGGTATGAGACTGGTGAGCACCAGTTGTTAGGTCCTGATCTTGTGCAGCAAACTACAGAGAAGATTAAAGTTATACAGCAACAACTTAAGACTGCACAGGATAGGCAGAAGTCGTATGCTGATAAACGTCGTAGACCCCTAGAGTTCCAGGTTAGAGGCAGAGTGTATCTCAAGGTCTCACCGTGGAAAGGAGTCCTTCGTTTTGGAAGAAAAGGGAAGTTAGCTCCTAGATTTATGGGACCTTATCCAATCGTTGAGCAAATTGGAAAGGTAGCCTATAGACTAGAGTTACCTCAGGAGTTACAGAAGTTACATCCTGTTTTTCACATTTCCATGCTGAGGAAATGTCACCCCGACACTGAGTCAGTTCTACAACCTATGGAAGTAGAATTGAATGAAGATATAACATATGAGGAGGGACCAATGTCCATTCTTGATAACAGAATTAAAAAGTTAAAGAAGAAAGATATAAGTCTTGTGAAAGTCCTCTGGAACCACCGTGGTGTTGAAGAAGCCACTTGGGAACTAGAGGATGAGATGAGAAGGAAATACCCTACTCTTTTCTCTTAATGCGTTTTATCGATTTCGGAGACGAAATCCTTGTAAGGGGTGGATAATTTGTAACATCCCTGACCTGGGTTATAACCTAACCCTAGAAGTTTTGCCTAAATTATGTAATTAAACACCTGTGAGTATTCTCTGGCATGTAACTAAGTTCCTAAAGGAACATATACTTTCAATTTTGCTCCTTTATAAACAAAGTTGTAGCATTGTTTTGTAATGCAGGGACCCATGTGCAAGTTACCCAGTTTAAGGGTTTAACTTGCAATTTCATAGGTTAAGATGTTATTTTGATGTTGAGACATCATATGAGTGAATATGATGAGGCATGATGGATTTTCCAAGCTTGGGCATTCAAATGCAACTTGTGGAGTGATCCTAATGCTTAAAAACCCTAATTTGGAGTAAAGTGTAATTTACCCAAATTGTGGGTGAAATTTGTAAAGTACACCTTCTAGAGCATCTTATATGACTCTTGGCATCATTTAGAGTAGAAATGATGAAAGAGATACAACAATTAATAATCAGATAAGAAAAGTGATCTTTGTGCATGAAATTCACCATATATGGGTATGGAGATCTTTCATGTATGAACCCTAGTTGAAAGTTGACCTTCTTCACCTTTGGACCTTGGGTTTAAGATGAGTTTTGCTTAAGTATGAAAGGGAGAAACGTGGCTTATAATAAGAAGAAGGGACGTGCCTATAAGAAAGGAGGGACCTAATTAAGAAAAGGAGAAACTAGTTGTCCTTATGTTGGAAATGACCCCAAGATATATATACACCCTTCCTTTGTTTGTAAAGGAACGTTTCCTTCACTTCCTTTCTTATTTCCTTGCTTAGACCGAATTAGTACAGAGCTCTGGAGAAAAGGAGGGTGACCAACCTGTTCTAGGTAAGAGAACACCACCTTCTAGCTTGAATTCATGAAGAAAATTCTTGTATAAGGTTGGTTTCATGGCTAATTCACTTAGCTTTCTCGTTCTAGCCATCTTTTCCCAACCTTTCCTTGGGGAAACACCCTTGGCCGACCTTTGGAGCTCAAGACACCATTAGAGGCTTGGAGCTTGGAAGCTTGGAGCTCAAGGAACGACCTTAAGGCGGGTTTTATAACTTTAAACTCTTTGCTTTATATGCATATTTGTTCTTGCAATTTTAGCATTTAGTGCTCCTTCTACCTCCCTTCTTCCTTGCACTTTTGCAAGTAAAACGGTGGTATAACCAACCTTAACAGAGGTTGAATAAGATGGGCATGATTACCAAAGTTACTTTATCAAACGGTCTTGTCCCCCCCCTCTGACCAAACCGTTTGAAGGGCAAACGGGTTCACAAGGTCGGTTGGAGCAAACGGGTTCAACCCGTTTGAGGGAGTTGACCAGGCATTGACCGTTTGGGATTACTGTTCATAATCATGTAGGCTAATGACCCACCAAATTTGAGGGGTTAAATCCAAAGGAATCGTAGGTTGAAGGCCAATCAATTAGGCAATCGAATTGAATTAAGTGCTGATTGTTCCAAACTGATTAACTTGAACTTTTTGGGCAAACGGGTTCAACCCGTTTGAATGAGTTGACCAAGCATTGACCATTTGAGATTCCTGCTCATAATATGTTGAATTTCATTCCTGCAAAGAATCAAAGTTAAATTCTTAACCAATTGAGAGTTGAAGGCATTTCAACATCCTAACCCTAATCGGGCTGAAATTGCTGTTTTCATATATAGATTTTGTTGAGTTTTGGGTTGAAGGACCCAAACGGTCTCAAGATCATTTGGGGGTTCCTCCAAACGGTCTCAAGACCGTTTGGGCACAACTCAAGATCGTTTGAAGGTCTAAAGTTGAAGTAATTTGATGGGTTGAAGGTCCAATTGTAATAAGTTGATGAATTGATAAAAATGCTGATTTTAGACCTAATTCAAGTTCAACCCTAATCCAACCAACTTGGTTTTTGGTCAAACTTTGGGAAAACGGTCTCAAGATCGTTTGTAGGTCCTCCAAACGATCTCAAGACCGTTTGGGCCAAGTTTGGGTCCAATTGGAGTTCAATTGATAGGTTCAACCTTGATTTGATTCACTTTGTTGAAAATTGATGATTAGCCGATTGGAGACCTTAATTGAGTTAGACTTAACTTTATTTGGCTTTCAATTGAAGATCAAATTGGTGTCCAATTGATTGAGGCTCATCCTAATTGACTCAATTTGTAAGTGGTTAATAAGGGCATGGCCAATTGAAGGCTTCAACATGGGAAATCCTTTTCAAACATAACCTTTATTTCACCTTTTATGTCCTTGTGGGTTGACACCCGTTTCAATTCAAATGGGTTCACACCCGTTTCAACTCAAACGAGTCCACACCCGTTTCAATTCAAATGGGTTCACACCCATTTCAACTCAAACGAGTCCACACCCATTTCAATTCAAACGGGCTCACACCCGTTTCAACTCAAACGAGTCCACACCTGTTTCAATTCAAATGGGTTCACACCCGTTTCAACTCAAACGAGTCCACACCCATTTCAATTCAAATGGGTTCACACCCGTTTCAACTCAAACGAGTCTACACCCGTTTCAATTCAAATGGGTTCACACACGTTTCAACTCAAACGAGTCCACACCGGTTTCAACTCAAACGAGTCCACACCCGTTTCAATTCAAATGGGTTCACACTCGTTTCAACTTAAATGGGTTCAATTGAGTGATACCTTGTTTTTATCAAACCCTAATCACATGATGGTAATGTGATGACTTGTATTAGTCAATGAGGACTTAACCCAACCTAATCTAGAGTGGTGTAATCACCATCTACTAGTTAGAGGAGAGAGAAAGTACCAATTATGGTGGAAACTCAAGTAAAATACCTTCAATATACATGAATGTGCATGAATAGGGAATGATTCACTATGTGAAATCATGGAAACCCTAATTATGATAATTGATGAATCTTAATCTTATCTTAGGTCTTTAATGATGATGTTTCTCATACATGGTGATGTTATGAGGTCAATTCACCATGATGTGAATAGTAAACCCTAATTCTAGGGTAATGACATGATATGTGATAAGTAAACCCTAATTGATCAGAATCAGGGAACTTAGCTCTTATGACAAGAGTGAAGGCATAATTCTTGAATTAAATTGTTTACTTTTATCAGTTGAATTAACCATGCATGTTCCTATATGAGAATGATCATATCCAGGTATGGATGATGATGCTACATTCATTGAAAGCATGTTGTTAGCTTTATGAATAGTAAAATATCTTGATGCCTTGTCAATGGCATCTTATGAAACTGATGGGCTGTGAGAGCCATAAATACCATCAAGGTCATGCTTTAGAAATGACCTGTGATGAGAGCATTGAGAAATGATATCTAATGTGAGTTAGGCTTGTTACATTTAGTATTCTCCCTTCATAGCTGCTATGTTAAGGTTATTGTTTGAGAACAATGTATGATGTTAAAAGAATACTGAATGTACCTAACTAATCAAGTGTAATCATACTATGTAGAGCCCTGATCATAGAACCATCATTGTCAGAGATCAAATTATTGTGAAACATGTTTTCCTAAGGGAACTTCTGGATCACATACTTTTGAGTATGTGGGGTATATGGATGTGTAGAACCTTACATCCTAGTGTAGGTATTGATGTAGATGTGTAATCCGTCAACCCTTCACTACAAATCCATACCACATCAGTGGAAGGTAAACACGAAATCTCCTGATGACAAAGAGAGTACAGATACCGCATCAGTGGAAGGTAAACACGAAATCTCCTGATGACGAAGAGAGTACAGAACGCCACTGTAACTCTAAAATAGCGAAGGACCAGATTACCCTGGTGAGCTATAACAGTAGAGACACAAGATGTCCTGCAAGAAATCCTCTTAATGACTGAGGAAGGTGAAGGTCATGAGAATCCGGCTCTTTCAATGACCTAGTATGATACCGAGGAAACTTAACAGTGGTCGGTTGGAGTATGAGTGGTATACCTCATCTCCGCAGGGCTTAGGGATGTTTGTAAAACATAATCAGCTGCGTAGTATATCTTCTTTGATTAAACTACGAGATACTGGATTGATGTTACACTGCATAAGTAGATATGTTATTCATATTGCTTACTTTTGTACTCTACTGAGTTAGCTACCTGCTGTTGATTACTTAGAAGGCTCCTAATGCTTCTATTGTTCTTTGATTGCTATATAAAGTTCTAGTGGAGAGTTATAACTCTCGCTGGGGCAATTATTTAAAATTGTCTCACCCCGTAGACTTCAACTTTTTAGGTGGTCGTCGAAGGTGGAGGAACTGGTCTACAGGTGACCAGTCCCAGCAGCAGCAGCACCAGGAGCAGCAGTAAATCTCAGATGGAGATTCAGCCTGCTATATGGTGTAGTTAGAATCAGTCCTATGTGTCCTCTGTACTCTCAGGTCTTGGAGTTGTTGGTCTGAGATTTTGTTACGATTCTTGAGATTTTGAATCATGATGTGTATAATTACTCAAGAAGTAATTTGACAGAGATGTAAACAGTTTATCTCCTTTTATGAAGGAAGTTTTATGGTTTCAATGTTTTATCCCAAAAAGTTTTAATTTCCGCTGATTTTTGGTATTCCGCTGCTATTCGAATCACTTCCGCTAATCCTTAATTCGAAGTTATGTGTTTATCTCGGGTTTTGGAGATCAGAGCCCACACTAACGCCATTGAGGCGTATCATTTTTATAACAACTAACATATCGACCTAACAACAACATATTGTTTTCAAGCATCACAAGTCATATCGGCCATCCATGTTATGTTGCAAGTATGTATGTGTCAGATTGGATATATTCTAGATATCATGTTGTCTTATTATTAATCTTAGATGACATGTTAAACAACTAACATAATAGTAGTTCTACTCATGTTACAAACCAAAAGGATAGGAGTTCATATGTATCAATTTCCATACTTATACCCTTGTATCAGGTTAGGGTTTTCCAAAAATCCATAGTGGTTTCATCATCTTCAACCTTCAAATTTTCATTCATTATCACTCTAGTTCATGGGCAACAACCCCAAATATCCAATATAACTCATAGAACCACCATTTAATCAAGGAAAGTTGAAATAGAAAAAGAATCACCAAGTATTGCATGATAGAAGGTGAATACTAATAAAATTGAGTTCAAGTTATATAACCCGCCTCAAGGTCACCACTAAAGCTTCAAGCTTACAAGATCCACATTTCCAAGGTTGAAGATGACTTATCAAGAGTCAAAGTATTGATCATAACACCTATACTTTAAACGAAGACACCATAGTAAGAAACCTGGTGAAGAAGGAAAGAAAGAAAGAATCATGGTTCGAGTAGCATAGCCCATCCAAGGTAGGAGATAACCATGGATTTACCTTGGGCAAGTTGATCGGCCTTGCTCTTCCTCCTTTTGCTCCTAGGGTCGTCCACCAAGCAAGAGATGGTAAAGAAGTAGAAAGGTTTACTAGGAGGTGAAAAGAGGAGTATATATAGTTGAGGATCATGAAAGAGAGTATATGTAAGGTGTCATCACCATATGTACATGGGCGACACATGTGCATGCATGGTGACACCATGCAACCCTATTTATCTTGACATGAAAAACTCTTGTGGATAATCCAAGGGTAAGGTATCCGCCATTGGGTAGCTTCCTTGACAAGATATCACAACTTGTCACCACTTTGTGTACAAACCGATACCACTTTTGCAAGGAAGTCTCAAACTGATAGGCTTCACCTATTTGAGGTGCTTAGCTAGACATGAATGCTTCCAAAAGTTTCCAAACCAACAGGGGACATATCCTATGGTTTATAAACCGATAGGAACCCCCATATGCCCTTCACAACTCGACACAACCTCTTCTATGGTTCAAGGTACTCAACTTTCTATGGTTCTTACATCACCAAAAGTGTTATCACTTAACCAAGACTCAAAAAAGGCACCCCCTTCTTTCTATCTCGCTCTCCTATAGATAATACCAAGAGAGAATAGGAACAATCTGTATGTGGTAAATTGCACATCAACCCCATATATTGGTTAAATTGCAAGTTACACCAAAACTTGCACATAAAGCACAAGCATCAACCATACAAGCTCAACTTGGAATTTAGGCTTTCCACAAGGAATCCCTTAGCATAATTCTCTCTCTTATGATGTTAAATTACTAAGGTAACACCCATCATGTGACATATTGTAAGATAATCCCTTATCTTGGGTAATTTGCAATTTGGTCTAAAACAAGCAAACATTGCTCAAACAACATTCACACATGACCAAACTTGAAAATTAAAATCTCCTTAAGTCTTAACTACTTTTCAAAAGATTAAGATAAGGTTAGAATCATCTTACTTAGGCAAAACATCCAGGGTTATCCCAAAACCTAGGTCAGGGTCATTACAAGTTATAAACCCCTAACAAGGATTTTGCCCCTGAAATCCCTGGCGAAAGGAGATAGATGTTACTTATGCATTGCACCTTCAAACTTTCACATAGTTCCTTGATGTCAGGGTAATTTCATGAGACTGGACCAGCATATTGTTCCTCCATCCAAAGTTAATCATAGGATCTGTTGCACAAGGCACATACTCAACTTATTTTCTCCATTACTTACTATAAAATCAACCCTATGCTAAGGGATACTTTCTTAGAAGTGAAAGAACTATACATACTTATCCTTATTTACCTCAGGGGTTGACTCCTTCTTATGTATCACCTTCTTAACTTACCATATCATATGATAAAATTCTCAAACTTGAAGGTTTACCATATCCTTTTTAAACCTCATCATGTTTTCTTCCAAAGAAAGACTAGAGATGTATATGTTACTTACTTGAGATTACAAGACCTACCATGCTTCCATTGTGCTACTCTGATCTACTGATTCAATCACAAAGATCACATATGATTCATACCAACTGGTTTGCTATTACATACACTTCCAGTTGTGCTTTTCTTTTCAGCTAATCTAGATAGATATTAGAAATTCCATCCATCAGTGTACATTCCTTCATAACCCTCCTTACTTGCAAACCTGATAGGTTTCTTCCATGGGTTTGCAATTAATCTATTGAACTTTACCCAAGTAGATCTTGCAACTATTTCTTCAATTGATGCATCCTTGTTGTTGTCGTCTTATGCTTTGCATAAACCCCTAACAAGTGATACTCATACTATAGTTAAACTTAGAGTACTTGAAGCCAAATTGATCTCAAAGTCAATCCTTCTTAGGTAGTCAAACACTTAATCATCTTATTAAAAGACATATTCTCATGTTCACACACAACTAGCATTTTCTTAGATACCAGGATTCCTTACCTTGGTATCTGTCACACATGCCAAAGATACATCATATCTTATCTCATCCATCTTTTTTCGTTACTGTCAGACCCAAACATATCAGAAGAAATTTTCCACCATCTTTTATGGTTCATAAAATATCACTATTTTTAGATATCATCATCTTGGAACGAAACTCCAAGCCCTAGATGATATTTTCTCAAGTATCCCTCTCAAGGTTACTTCAAAAACATACGTATCAAGTGATATGAGACTTCACTCAAACCTCATATCCTTAGAAAAGAATTATAAAGGAAACATGATTTCTCTTATTACCATAGCACTGTCCAAAGACTACTACAAGGGAGAAGAAGATCATTGACTTTCTTTGATCATTACACAAGTTTTCACTACTTATGTGTCATTCAATTTGTTTTCATATTGATTTCCTTGCCATTGGCATAGGAACTATAAGGATGATTATATGTCATCACCCCTTCTTTGAACATTTCCTTGTCTTACCACAAGGATCATTATTCTCTTCTTTTTCTTTATTGAGTAGGGATTATATTCCTTGTTTCCTTTTCATATATCATAATGATTACATTTTATACTTTCTTATTTTCATAGGTTGGTCTGAGATTGACTCAGGTTCCACTTTAGAATGTGATAAGAATCTCTATGCCCCATTTTCGATTTCATATTTCTCTTTAGATTACATCAAAATGACTACTTGAATAGGGTAATCAGAAAGATAGCAATCTAAGAGTTCCATACTTACCTTGTCTTCAGTAATCGAATACCTGGCCAGGGTATTTAAATACTGAGATCAGGTAGCATGAACTTCATTTTATACCATGTCTCTTATCTTAAACATCTCTTTTGAGTTGTAAAATTTAGTATAATTGGTTCTTTCCAGATATCACTTTCATACCTCTTCCTCTTTACGTGAGCAGAAGAAATTATAAAACCATTTAGAGAATACTTGACAGAATATAAATTCTAATACTCTTCATCTTTTCTCATGTCTCCATGGATTAACCAAAAGAAATTCAAACAACAACTATTCCTCTTATGATTAACATGTAAAGGAAGGAAAAAACAATAGAATAAAAAAGGTATGTTTGACCTGTTACCCCTTGCAGGTCATCTACCATCTCTGGTTGACTCGCAACATGAAGTCTAATCATTTCCCTTCGTTGTCTTTGCCTTTTGGCACTATTGGACTATGACTTTTGTAATTCCTGCTGAGTAGTCCTAGACTGTTGAGCCATCTCAACCTCTCTCCTTGGACAAAAGGGTCTAATATGCCCAATATGTCCACATCTAAAACATGTACTGATCTCACAACTTCGTCCGGCTGGTCATGTTACTAATGTAGAGGCTAATTTAGAAGTCTTTACAGGTGGAAAGTTAGGACCATTGCCCTTACTTGAAAATCTCTTCCCTGGTGTACTAGGGGATTGTTGTACTGGTGGCATAGAAAACTTGAGCTTTTTAGAGCTATTAGTCAATTGTCTATGGGATTGTGCAGACTTTTCGTTAGTACTTGGTTCATTGTCCCTTTTTGGGCATTGCCTCCCAAGATGTCCTACCTGTCTACATGGGTAGAAGGTTCTATTTTATTTCCCTACTTTAATCTTTACCACATCTTTCATTGTTTTATCATAAGATGACTATTTAGAGGGCTTACCAAAACTTGAAAATTATGTATTAGGGATGGGTGCCCTAGGTGGCATTGCTAGTGTCTTATCCACTATATGCAAAACTGTCATCATAACCTGCCCAACAAGAGCATGAAATGCATGATTTTCTAGCATAGACTGATCCAGCTGGGGATTTCCAGACACTTTCTCTCCTCTTGTCTAATCTCCTTCACCTTCTCCTGGTTAAGCGGCACTACTTTCAGCAGCATGTTCCTCGTGTTCTCCAGACATCCTTAGGCTTTATACTTTCTTCTGCATAAGTAGAGGCCACTATTAGACTTACTAGAGCACACTTAGAAAAGACTCAAAAACCTTAATCACATATCCTTGTAGACTCAGCGAACCTATAGATATGATACCAAACTTGTGACAACCGCTATCAAATAATAACAACCATCACACAAAATATCGTGGAAACAATCATTAATTATGAATTACCAAAAATCACTAAAAATTAAAACCATTTTTATACAAAGATCCACTGTCAGAAACTTTTCACAAAAAGGCCCAAGGCCATATTTACATATGCGTCATTTTCAGCTCATACATGCATCATTCCTCCATATAGCAAGGATATGAGACAGTTGTTGCTTTACCAAAAGTGTTCACAAAAGAAACATCATATATCAAGGCATTTCTAGCCAAAATCTCAAATCGATCGTGAAACCAGATATAAAAACTATCTCCCAAGGCCCTGAGAGTATAGGGATGACACATATGACTTTATTCTACTAGACACATAACAACACACTCAACCTGAGTTGTTACTACTATTCCTACTGCTGCTACCTGGTCTCGGCTATACGATCACTATCTTCTTGTGCACATCCACCTAAAAAGTTGTGGAACCCACGGGGTGAGACAACAAGTCCCAATGAGAGATATAACTCTCCGCCAACATTATTATTATCACAATTAAACTTTTATAAAAAAGAATAGAATGAACCTTTATTGAATTAAACAAATATAACTATTGATCATATACATGATAGAACAATCTCAATATTTCATTAGTTTGATTATCTCTAACTAAGCAATAGATCATTAAATCACTTTTAAAAGGAATATGAAGAACATGTATAACTATTACAAACTAAATAGTATAAAAACAAAGAAAGGCTTCAACCAACATTTTTGTATTTGATCCTCAAACAAATACGCTACACGGCTGATTACATCTTTAAAACAATCCATCTTATACCCTGTGGAGATGGGAATATATCTTTCATCTCTAACTGACCACTGTGAAGCTAGCATTAGTGCCATATAGGTCTATGGAAGAGCCAGAATCCGCGACATCATCTTCCTTAGCCAGTACGAGAGTGGCAGTGACATTTGAGTCAATCTACATTTTAGCTAGCCTGGCGTATAGAGGCTCTTCTCTATAGAGATACAACGCGTAGTATGTTCTCTGTTTAGGGTATGACCTTCAATCAATCCTGCTTTTATATTGGAGCTACGGCCTCGACCACACTCTTTTAGGGAATGGCTCTCAGCCAATCCTGTAGATTAGGATACAATTTGTACCCCGCATATTCAACAATATGTGCTGCGAGTTAAACTCATTTCACCATTCAACAAATCCTGACAGTGAATGGATCTATGACCATGGAAACTACATTTTTAGTTTACTTGATAGATTAAGTGTATTACAACATCTTTTAGCATCAATCAAGTTACAAGAATAAATTGTAAATAAATGCTACATAGAAAGGTGTAACATAATTCCAAAGAATCTTGTATCATCTAGAACATATCTTGTCACACTTATCCTAAGATCTTAGTCCCCTAAACATATTATTGGGAATCTCATCCCTTAAATATTTTCATCATGATCAAATGTTTTGGGTATCAAACCCTCAGCTCATCTATGAAAAGTGTCACCTTATACCAGGCACCAATCATCTCTAGGTCATTAGACCCATATACTTCATTATCACATACTACGAGGTTTAAATCTTTTTATTTCATTATTGAACAATGTCACCTCTCATTAGGCAACAACCAACACTAAATCATAAGAACCATAATGAAATTATATGTATTGTTCAAGTATTTCACATGGCTCACAAGGCCCATTCAATCTATATAATGTCACATCACCATAGCCCATAGTTGGATATGCTTGTTATCTCAAAACATTTGCATGATTAGGCTCTCATGATAAAAGAGGTATCAATTTAAATGTCAGCACCGTGTTGTAAAAGAATAATCACTTAATCAATTTACTAATATAATAAATGAAGGTACATCATTTTGTCTAAGATTATTTAATAATTAGAACACCTCTCTATTATCCTATCATTTTCATCATGGGATATTAATCCCTTAAGCTCACCATTGAATGACATGTCACCTTTTAGACAATTTTATTTTCCAGAATCGGAGCTGTTTTAGTAACCTTTCCACTCTAATTTAAGTCCAGCAACCTCGAGAGGGGTGTTGATGCTTGGTTAGAGGTACCCGCTCTGAGAGGAGGGGTACATGATGTTTCTACTGCCGCTTGTTTTACCGAAGTCTTCTCCTTGGTACCTTGCTTTAACTTTAGTATTATCTCTCTGTTTCTGTTGCATGAAACCCCTAAAAACTGATAAATGCTTAAAACCTAAGTTTTCCTTGTAACTCCAGTTGGAGATAGGGTTTTCTTTTATTTTATCGATTTTGTTCTGTTGTTCCCTTTTGGGAATTTTATCATCTCTTATCCTTGCCGGAGTGTAGTGTGTCGATTCAGCGTTCTCAACACTCCCACCCTTGTCCCTATTTTTGACCCCGTCTATCTACTTCGACCCCGTAATCAAAGTTGTGGGGGCCTAGAAGGTTTCGGGTTATAAATGTAAAAGCTCGACTACCTCAAATCCGCCTCCAATTTTAGGACGCGCGATTTAGGCCGGTCAACTTTTTGGCGCCGTTGCGTGAAACTATTATTCCTTAGGTCTAATGAGGCATAATCAAGTTATAATAGATTACAATCACTATAGACCTTACTTGGTTATAATCATAAGGCATTCATGGTAACTACTAAATATTATTTTCATGTCATTTCAAGTTACATTCCCTTTTTGTGATTAGGTTTAGGGTTTCTCTTTTCAACTTGATTAGGGTTTCCAAGGTTGTATTCAATCATCACCCCTAGACCATAACTCCTCACTCTTAGGAGCTTATATTATTATCTTTACATTCAATTGTAGCATAGATAATATATCAATCAAGTTACAACCCTTTCATAATTAGGGTTTAGACTTCTATTATAACCGATTAGGGTCTTTATGGTTTAATTCAACAATCAAACCCTAATTCATAACCCCTCACATCTAGGAGTTTAATTCATTTATATAAGTATTCTATCATACTTGATTACTCTCATCAATTATCATTAATTGATCATCAACATAAGGTATTGCCTTCCTCGTAAAAGTAGTACATGTTTCTCTTTCATCCTTACTAGGATATTAGATTCAACTTTAACCTGTTGTATTGACTTGAACCTCTTTAGGGTATACTAGCCTACACTTTTCAGAGTATATCCATCTCATTACTTCAAAGTTTATCCATTGATTATATTCAAGATTTATCGGCCTACACTCATCAAGGAGTGTCGGCCTAGGTGTATCGGCCTACATGTTACACCTTGTGTCAGCCAAAGTACCATTAGTTGTATCAGCCAAAGCATGTCAATTAGTATCGGTTTAGATATGCTTGAGAAGGTATATTGTCTATAGTGTGATTTAGGGTATCGGCCACCCTACCTCATTTATGTATCGCCCATAAAATCTCATTGTGTATTGGTCATTACATCTCATTGTGTATCGGTCATAACATCTCATTGTGTATCGGCCATATCAACCTATTATGTATATCGGCCACACCATCTACTTAGGGTATCGACCACTCATCTAATTAGTGTATCGACCTCATCATCTATTAGGGTATCAGCCATATCAACCTATTATGTATATAAGCCACACCATCCACTTAGGGTGTCTGGCACTCAACCAATTAGTGTATCGGCCTCATCATCTATTAGGGTATCAACCATTCAACCAATTAGTGTGTTGTCCTCATCATCTACTAGGGTATCATCCATTCAACTAATTAGTGTGACGACCTTATCATCTATTAGGTTATTAGCCTAGCATATCCCTTTGAGTATTGGCCACATAATTTATTAAGATATAGGCTACACCATTAGCTAGTGTATCAGCCACATAACACATTATGGGATATCGGCCTCTAGGGTTTGAGTTGTAACGGATGAACCCTTGTACAATACTTTAGTTCTCTCACCTACTGTCCTTACCATTAATTGGTGTATCAGCCAATATTTCAAAGAGTATATTGCCCCCATCTTTACTAGAATCTCTTGGTGATGCAAAGCTAACGCCCTTGAGGCATATCATTTTTAGAACAACTAACATATCAGACTAACAACAACATATTGTTTTCATGCATCACAAGTCATATCGGACATCCATGTTATGTTCCAATTATGTATGTGTCAGCTTGGATATCTAATAGATATCAGCCTGCTTTATTCTTAATCTTAGATGACAGGTTAAACAACTAAGAGAATAGTATTTTTACTCATGTTACAAACCAAATGGATAGGAGTTCATATGTACTGGTTTCCATACTTATACCCTTGTATCAGGTTAGAGTTTCCCACAAATCCATATTGGTTTGTGCATATCGGTTTCATCATCTTCAACCTCCAAATTTTCGTCCATTACCACTCTAGTTCATGGGAAACAACCCCATATATCCACTAGAACTCATATAACCATCATTTAATCAAGGAAAGTTGAAATAGAAAAAGGAATCACCAAGTATTGCATGATAGAAGGTAAATAATAATGAAATCGAGTTCAAGTTATATAACCCACCTCAAGGTCACCACTAAAGCTTCAAGCTTCCAAGATCCATGTTCCCAAGGTTGAAGATGACTTATCAAGAGTCTGATTCTTGATCATAACACCTCTACTTGAAAGGAAGACACCATAGTAAGGAGCTTAGTGAAGAAGGAAAGAAAGAAAGAATCATGGTTCAAGTAGCATAGCCCATCCAAGGTAGGAGATAACCATGGCTTTACCTTTGGAAAGTTTCTTAGCCTTCCTATTCCTCCTTGAGCTCCTAGGGTCGTCCACCAAGCAAGAGATGGTAAAGAAGTTGAAAGGTTTACTAGGAGGTGAAAAGAGGAGTATATATAGTTAAGGCTCATGAAAGAGAGTATATGCAAGGTGTCATCACCATATGTACATGGGTGACACATGTCCATGCATGGTGACACCATGAAACCTCATTTATCTTGACATGAAAAACTCTTTTGGATAATGCAAGGGTAAGGTATCGACCATTGGGTAGCTTCCTTGATAAAATATCATAACTTGTCACAACTTTGTGTACAAACTTATACCCCTTTTGCAAGGAAGTCTCAAAGCAATAGGATTCAACTATTTGAGGTGCTTAGCCAGACATGAATGATTCCAAAAGTTTACAAACCTATAAGGACATCTCCTATGGTTTATAAACCGATAGACACCCCCATATGCCCTTCACAACTCGACACAACCTCTTCTATAGTTCAAGGTACTCAGCTTTCTATGTTTCTTACATCACCAAGAGTGCTATCACTTAACCAAGACTCAAACAAGGCACCCCCTTCTCTCTATATCCTCTATATGATACCAAGATAGAGTAGGAACACTCTAGAGGTGGTAAATTGCACATCAATCCCATATATTGGGTAAATTGCAAGTTACACCAAAACTAGCACAAAAAGCACAAGCATCAAACATACAAGTTCAACTTGGAATTTAGGCTTTCCACAAGGTGCCCCTTATCATCATGCCCTATCTTGTGATGCTAAAGTACTAAGGGAACACCCATCATGTGGCATATTGCAAGATAATCTTTTATCTTGGGTAATTTGCACTTTGGTCCAAAATAAGCAAACATTGCTCAAACAACATTCACACATGACCAAACTTGAAACTTAAACTCTCCTTAAGTCTTAATTAATTTTCAAAAGATTAAGACAAGGTTCTATTCATCTTACTTAGGCAAAACATCCAGGGTTATCCCAAAACCCAGGTCAGGGTCATTACATGTAAGACATGAGACAAAGATCCACATTAAGAAATGGAACATGACAACATTATACAAGTCACAAATGTTAAATGAGAAGGCAATTAAGGGTGAAATAGGACCACACACATCATATAACCCAAAAGAGATTGGGCTTAGCCATTTAAGTTACAGTAGATCATTATTATACTGATTTCAATGAACTACTAGATTTTGATGCAACAAAAGGGTAGGGGACCTCCTTTGTTTAATTTTCAACATATATTGTCATAAAGGAGTCACATTCAAGCATTTCAAACCATATAAACACACATAGAAAATAGGGAATTAGGTGCTGATATTAGAGTCATATAGAAGGGAAAAAGCTTACAGATTTCAAGATATGGGAAACTTAGATGTCATGTATAATGATGATTGACAACATAGGCCAAAGGACATCATCAAAGTCACAACTAGTCACATGTGAGAAATATAGTCATCTATGAGTGATTGGGCCCTCATATAGATCAAGGATCCATAAAAGATACAGATTTCCTAATTAGGGAAATTGATTTATCATCAGAGGTTAACAATTTGTCATAAGGATGCATTAAATGTGTTCAAAATGGTCAAAGTTCACACATTTAGAAAAATAGGAGAATATAAAGGGGATTTAGGGTCTCAAACTACTCCCATAGAATAGTTCTCATTGAGATGATTGATTTTCATTTATTATATGTTAGATTTGGCCCAAGGAAGTGGAAGTTATGCATTTTATAAGTTTTACATCAAAAATTATAGAGCAAGGAGGATAGGGCGTTACATTTTATTCATGCATAGATTGTAGCCGTCGATGCGGATCCATTGGCCATGCCCGCCCGCTTCGCAACCGCTGACTCAGGCCGCTTTGCTCCTGGTTTCACCAAGCATGGGAGTTTGTAGGACTCTGGTCGCCGTTGCCAGCACTGGCTATCCTTCATTCAGCATGTCGCTTCCTACGTTGCCTAGGGCCACAGGTTGGTCGAGGTCAAGCACTCGTTAATCAGACCCATGAGAGAGAGAGAGAGAGAGGGATTGAAGGATAGGAGGAGGTTGAGTGGTCGATGCATTTCGAACTCAGCCGTCCCACGGTGAGACACATCGTCTCCCTCGCCCCGTGGGCAGGCGTGCGACAGTCGCTTCCTACGGTCGTCAGTCTCACTGGCACCAGTAGAGGTAGGTGGTTTGGGGATCCTTGAGTCCAAGGAAGTATCCGCCCATGCTCCTAGATTCCAGATAGAGTTGATGGTGGCGTTAGATCCTCCTTTGGGCGGTTGTGGCCTCGAGCCCAAAAGGGAGGAGACGCAGCGACACTGTCCCATCTGGGAGGAGAGGGAACCATGAGAATGGGGAGTTGCAAGGCAAAAGAGTAAGGGAAAAGAGGGTGGAAAGAGTGAGGGGGGAGAACTGAAGTGATTGGGGTCTTTAATTTGGCTGGAGGGGGGATCAAGCGTGTGATTGGTTGAGCTTGCTACATTGTCAGCGGTCATGTACGAACCAAGGTAGATGATAAATTCCAAACTGTTGAATTGGGATCTAAAGGTCAGATAAAGGGGGAAGAACTAGAGTTTTCCACAAGTGAGGGCGGCAGATGGTCCGCACCCCACCCCAATTTGGCCCATTAAGGGCTAAATCGGGCTAGATTAAAAATAATTCAAATGAAATTCGGGTTGATTTTAAAAGTCATAACTTGGGATTCGAATGTCTGATTGAGGTGATTCTTCCAGCATTGGAAAGCTAATTTAGAGATCTACAACATGATATACATTAGAGACAATTATATTTATATTGGATGCGTTCAAAAATATCTTGCAAGATAGTGATCATTAAACTTATGAAACTTAGATAAAAAGTGCAAATTAATGCCATTCATGGTGAAATTGATCATCGATGTGACCAAATTGGAGCATAATCACATTTCAATTATGAAAAAGACATCATATTGAGAAAAAGGCCACTCAATGAGAGAGAAAGAGTGCAATAGTGGAGTGATAAAAGGTTAGGTTGTCACAGATACATTGGCCCTACTTGGGGTGATGAGGTTCTAGATTAGACATTACTTCCAAAATGTAACATTTTGTTATTTTTGATAAAGTGACATTTTGATTAAAATTTTGAAAAAATAGTGTTTTTTTAGAAAAAAAAATATTATTTGATTTTTAGTATATGGACGTCTAAATACTTATAGAATGAATAAGTAATTATGGTAAGTTGTTGTCTACTACTTTCTCTTTTCAGTAATTGTGACGGTTTTCAAAGTACTTGCAAACAAGAGAGATTTGGGTGTGATAGCACTATACACATTGGTGAAAGAAAACCAATTAGAGGGACGTTGTAGATGCATTTGAAATTGTAGACATTGGAATTTGGAAGAGGGGAGATGATTCAGACCAAAAGATGCTTCCTCAAGGTGGAAGAACAAACTACACATTGATATTTGAGAGTGGAGAGATTTTAGCTTTATTGGCATTGACTAATACTAGTTAACACAGGTTAAGCTATGTATAGGTGCAACTAGTACATATGAGATGTGAAGTAAAAATAATTCTTGTCTTTTGTACAAACTAGGAATAGGAGTGAGAAATTGTCTTCTTCTATTCCTTGTCCTTTTTGTACAACATGTTAACTTTTTAGATAGTTAATTACTTCAATAATTAATTTATTAATTAATATTTTGCTAATTAGAAAGAGACTCTTGATATTCCTTATGGATTGGAAAAAGACTCCTCGTATTCCTTTCAAATTGTTTCCTTTTACATGTACAAGAGTGGTTGTGTCAAATTGGAAATATGATTGAATGTGGAAGTGCTATAAATAAGGTAGGGTTAAACACAAATCACGGATCTCAAATCTCAGGTGTAACTAATCTAAGATAGAAGTCTCTAGTTCGTGGTTTGCAAACTCACCGCCTGCCGCCTATCATAGTCGCTTTCTGTTGCAGTGAATTCCTCTGGTGGAGTTCTTCTCTTGAACGAGAAATATTCTTCTATGTCTCCTTTTTCTTGACGCAATATGTCGGGTGGTGGTATCTAACAATTGTTGAGCTGGACCAATGGTACTACTGTTCGTCATCTTTGTTCGAGCAAGATGATCTACTCTTACATGTTCGTAACCGGATCAATTGGAAGTACAACATGCATTTAGAGGATGACGGATCAGTGATTTCTTTATGTAACATCTCTCTTCTTAAAAAAGACAATCCACTTTGAGTTTTTGACTTTCTGAACTTTTTATCTGATTCTTATCTTGAGAGAGGAAGTGTTCACAAAAGAAACATCATATATCAAGGCATTTCTAGCCAAAATCTCAAATCGTTCGTGAAACCAGATATAAAAACTATCTCCCAAGGCCCTGAGAGTATAGGGATGACACATAGGACTTTATTCTACTAGACACATAACAACACACTCAACCTGAGGTGTTACTACTATTCCTACTGCTGCTACCTGGTCTCGGCTATACGATCACTATCTTCTTGTGCACATCCACCTAAAAAGTTGTGGAACCCACGGGGTGAGACAACAAGTCCCAATGAGAGATATAACTCTCCGCCAACATTATTATTATCACAATTAAACTTTTATAAAAGAGAATAGAATGAACCTTTATTGAATTAAACAAATATAACTATTGATCATATACATGATAGAACAATCTCAATATTTCATTAGTTTGATTATCTCTAACTAAGCAATAGATCATTAAATCACTTTTAAAAGGAATATGAAGAACATGTATAACTATTACAAACTAAATAGTATAAAAACAAAGAAAGGCTTCAACCAACATTTTTGTATTTGATCCTCAAACAAATACGCTACACGGCTGATTACATCTTTAAAACAATCCATCTTATACCCTGTGGAGATGGGAATATATCTTTCATCTCTAACTGACCACTGTGAAGCTAGCATTAGTGCCATATAGGTCTATGGAAGAGCCAGAATCCGCGACATCATCTTCCTTGGCCAGTACGAGAGTGGCAGTGACATTTGAGTCAATCTACATTTTAGCTAGCCTGGCGTATAGAGGCTCTTCTCTATAGAGATACAACGCGTAGTATGTTCTCTGTTTAGGGTATGACCTTCAGTCAATCCTGCTTTTATATTGGAGCTACGGCCTCGACCACACTCTTTTAGGGAATGGCTCTCAGCCAATATAGTAGATTAGGATACAATTTGTACCCCGCATATTCAACAATATGTGTTGCGAGTTAAACTCATTTCACCATTCAACAAATCCTGACAGTGAATGGATCTATGACCATGGAAACTACATTTTTAGTTTACTTGATAGATTAAGTGTATTACAACATCTTTTAGCATCAATCAAGTTACAAGAATAAATTGTAAATAAATGCTACATAGAAAGGTGTAACATAATTCCAAAGAATCTTGTATCATCTAGAACATATCTTGTCACACTTATCCTAAGATCTTAGTCCCCTAAACATATTATTGGGAATCTCATCCCTTAAATATTTTCATCATGATCAAATGTTTTGGGTATCAAACCCTCAGCTCATCTATGAAAAGTGTCACCTTATACCAGGCACCAATCATCTCTAGGTCATTAGACCCATATACTTCATTATCACATACTACGAGGTTTAAATCTTTTTATTTCATTATTGAACAATGTCACCTCTCATTAGGCAACAACCAACACTAAATCATAAGAACCATAATGAAATTATATGTATTGTTCAAGTATTTCACATGGCTCACAAGGCCCATTCAATCTATATAATGTAACATCACCATAGCCCATAGTTGGATATGCTTGTTATCTCAAAACATTTTCATGATTAGGCTCTCATGATAAAAGAGGTATCAATTTAAATGTCAGCACCGTGTTGTAAAAGAATAATCACTTAATCAATTTACTAATATAATAAATGAAGGTACATCATTTTGTCTAAGATTATTTAATAATTAGAACACCTCTCTATTATCCTATCATTTTCATCATGGGATATTAATCCCTTAAGCTCACCATTGAATGACATGTCACCTTTTAGACAATTTTATTTTCCAGAATCGGAGCTGTTTTAGTAACCTTTCCACTCTAATTTAAGTCCAGCAACCTCGAGAGGGGTGTTGATGCTTGGTTAGAGGTACCCGCTCTGAGAGGAGGGGTACATGATGTTTCTACTGCCGCTTGTTTTACCGAAGTCTTCTCCTTGGTACCTTGCTTTAACTTTAGTATTATCTCTCTGTTTCTGTTGCATGAAAACCCCTAAAAACTGATAAATGCTTAAAACCTAAGTTTTCCTTGTAACTCCAGTTGGAGATAGGGTTTTCTTTTATTTTATGAATTTTGTTCTGTTGTTCCCTTTTGGGAATTTTATCATCTCTTATCCTTGCCGGAGTGTAGTGTGTCGATTCAGCGTTCTCAACACTCCCACCCTTGTCCCTATTTTTGACCCCGTCTATCTACTTCGACCCCGTAATCAAAGTTGTGGGGGCCTAGAAGGTTTCGGGTTATAAATGTAAAAGCTCGACTACCTCAAATCCGCCTCCAATTTTAGGACGCGCGATTTAGGCCGGTCAACTTTTTGGCGCCGTTGCGTGAAACTATTATTCCTTAGGTCTAATGAGGCATAATCAAGCTATAATAGATTACAATCACTATAGACCTTACTTGGTTATAATCATAAGGCATTCATGGTAACTACTAAATATTATTTTCATGTCATTTCAAGTTACATTCCCTTTTTGTGATTAGGTTTAGGGTTTCTCTTTTCAACTTGATTAGGGTTTCCAGGGTTGTATTCAATCATCACCCCTAGACCATAACTCCTCACTCTTAGGAGCTTATATTATTATCTTTACATTCAATTGTAGCATAGATAATATATCAATCAAGTTACAACCCTTTCATAATTAGGGTTTGGACTTCTATTATAACCGATTAGGGTCTTTATGGTTTAATTCAACAATCGAACCCTAATTCATAACCCCTCACATCTAGGAGTTTAATTCATTTATATAAGTATTCTATCATACTTGATTACTCTCATCAATTATCATTAATTGATCATCAACATAAGGTATTGCCTTCCTCGTAAAAGTAGTACATGTTTCTCTTTCATCCTTACTAGGATATTAGATTCAACTTTAACCTGTTGTATTGACTTGAACCTCTTTAGGGTATACTAGCCTACACTTTTCAGAGTATATCCATCTCATTACTTCAAAGTTTATCCATTGATTATATTCAAGATTTATCGGCCTACACTCATCAAGGAGTGTCGGCCTAGGTGTATCGACCTACATGTTACACCTTGTGTCAGCCAAAGTACCATTAGTTGTATCAGCCAAAGCATGTCAATTAGTATCGGTTTAGATATGCTTGAGAAGGTATATTGTCTATAGTGTGATTTAGGGTATCGGCCACCCTACCTCATTTATGTATCGCCCATAAAATCTCATTGTGTATTGGTCATTACATCTCATTGTGTATCGGTCATAACATCTCATTGTGTATCGGCCATATCAACCTATTATGTATATCGGCCACACCATCTACTTAGGGTATCGACCACTCAACTAATTAGTGTATCGACCTCATCATCTATTAGAGTATCAGCCATATCAACCTATTATGTATATAAGCCACACCATCCACTTAGGGTGTCTGGCACTCAACCAATTAGTGTATCGGCCTCATCATCTATTAGGGTATCAACCATTCAACCAATTAGTGTGTTGTCCTCATCATCTACTAGGGTATCATCCATTCAACCAATTAGTGTGACGACCTTATCATCTATTAGGTTATTAGCCTAGCATATCCCTTTGAGTATTGGCCACATAATTTATTAAGATATAGGCTACACCATTAGCTAGTGTATCAGCCACATAACACATTATGGGATATCGGCCTCTAGGGTTTGAGTTGTAACGGATGAACCCTTGTACAATACTTTAGTTCTCTCACCTACTGTCCTTACCATTAATTGGTGTATCAGCCAATATTTCAAAGAGTATATTGCCCCCATCTTTACTAGAATCTCTTGGTGATGCAAAGCTAACGCCCTTGAGGCATATCATTTTTAGAACAACTAACATATCAGCCTAACAACAACATATTGTTTTCATGCATCACAAGTCATATCGGACATCCATGTTATGTTCCAATTATGTATGTGTCAGCTTGGATATCTAATAGATATCAGCCTGCTTTATTCTTAATCTTAGATGACAGGTTAAACAACTAAGAGAATAGTATTTTTACTCATGTTACAAACCAAATGGATAGGAGTTCATATGTACTGGTTTCCATACTTATACCCTTGTATCAGGTTAGAGTTTCCCACAAATCCATATTGGTTTGTGCATATCGGTTTCATCATCTTCAACCTCCAAATTTTCGTCCATTACCACTCTAGTTCATGGGAAACAACCCCATATATCCACTAGAACTCATATAACCATCATTTAATCAAGGAAAGTTGAAATAGAAAAAGGAATCACCAAGTATTGCATGATAGAAGGTAAATAATAATGAAATCGAGTTCAAGTTATATAACCCACCTCAAGGTCACCACTAAAGCTTCAAGCTTCCAAGATCCATGTTCCCAAGGTTGAAGATGACTTATCAAGAGTCTGATTCTTGATCATAACACCTCTACTTGAAAGGAAGACACCATAGTAAGGAGCTTAGTGAAGAAGGAAAGAAAGAAAGAATCATGGTTCAAGTAGCATAGCCCATCCAAGGTAGGAGATAACCATGGCTTTACCTTTGGAAAGTTTCTTAGCCTTCCTATTCCTCCTTGAGCTCCTAGGGTCGTCCACCAAGCAAGAGATGGTAAAGAAGTTGAAAGGTTTACTAGGAGGTGAAAAGAGGAGTATATATAGTTAAGGCTCATGAAAGAGAGTATATGCAAGGTGTCATCACCATATGTACATGGGTGACACATGTCCATGCATGGTGACACCATGAAACCTCATTTATCTTGAAATGAAAAACTCTTTTGGATAATGCAAGGGTAAGGTATCGACCATTGGGTAGCTTCCTTGATAAAATATCACAACTTGTCACAACTTTGTGTACAAACTTATACCCCTTTTGCAAGGAAGTCTCAAAGCAATAGGATTCAACTATTTGAGGTGCTTAGCCAGACATGAATGATTCCAAAAGTTTACAAACCTATAAGGACATCTCCTATGGTTTATAAACCGATAGACACCCCCATATGCCCTTCACAACTCGACACAACCTCTTCTATAGTTCAAGGTACTCAACTTTCTATGTTTCTTACATCACCAAGAGTTCTATCACTTAACCAAGACTCAAACAAGGCACCCCCTTCTCTCTATATCCTATATATGATACCAAGATAGAGTAGGAACACTCTAGAGGAGGTAAATTGCACATCAACCCCATATATTGGGTAAATTGCAAGTTACACCAAAACTAGCACAAAAAGCACAAGCATCAAACATACAAGTTCAACTTGGAATTTAGGCTTTCCACAAGGTGCCCCTTATCATCATGCCCTATCTTGTGATGCTAAAGTACTAAGGGAACACCCATCATGTGGCATATTGCAAGATAATCTTTTATCTTGGGTAATTTGCACTTTGGTCCAAAATAAGCAAACATTGCTCAAACAACATTCACACATGACCAAACTTGAAATTTAAACTCTCCTTAAGTCTTAATTAATTTTCAAAAGATTAAGACAAGGTTCTATTCATCTTACTTAGGCAAAACATCCAGGGTTATCCCAAAACACAGGTCAGGGTCATTACATGTAAGACATGAGACAAAGATCCACATTAAGAAATGGAGCATGACAACATTATACAAGTCACAAATGTCAAATGAGAAGGCAATTAAGGGTGAAATAGGACCACACACATCATATAACCCAAAAGAGATTGGGCTTAGCCATTTAAGTTACAGTAGATCATTATGATACTGATTTCAATGAACCACTAGATTTTGATGCAACAAAAGGGTAGGGGACCTCCTTTGTTTAATTTTCAACATATATTGTCATAAAGGAGTCACATTCAAGCATTTCAAACCATATAAACACACATAGAAAATAGGGAATTAGGTGCTGATATTAGAGTCATATAGAAGGGAAAAAGCTTACAGATTTCAAGATATGGGAAACTTAGATGTCATGTATAATGATGATTGACAACATAGGCCAAAGGCCATCATCAAAGTCACAACTAGTCACATGTGAGAAATATAGTCATCTATGAGTGATTGGGCCCTCATATAGATCAAGGATCCATAAAAGATACAGATTTCCTAATTAGGGAAATTGATTTATCATCAGAGGTTAACAATTTGTCATAAGGATGCATTATTCAAAATGGTCAAAGTTCACACATTTAGAAAAATAGGAGAATATAAAGGGGATTTAGGGTCTCAAACTACTCCCATAGAATAGTTCTCATTGAGATGATTGATTTTCATTTATTATATGTTAGATTTGGCCCAAGGAAGTGGAAGTTATGCATTTTATAAGTTTTACATCAAAAATTATAGAGCAAGGAGGATAGGGCGTTACATTTTATTCATGCATAGATTGTAGCCGTCGATGCGGATCCATTGGCCATGCCCGCCCGCTTCGCAACCGCTGACTCAGGCCGCTTTGCTCCTGGTTTCACCACGCATGGGAGTTTGCAGGACTCTGGTCGCCGTTGCCAGCACTGGCTATCCTTCATTCAGCATGTCGCTTCCTACGTTGCCTAGGGCCACAGGTTGGTCGAGGTCAAGCACTCGTTAATCAGACCCATGAGAGAGAGAGAGGGATTGAGGGATAGGAGGAGGTTGAGTGGTCAATGCATTTCGAACTCAGCCGTCCCACGGTGAGACACATCGTCTCCCTCGCCCCGTGGGCAGGCGTGCGACAGTCGCTTCCTACGGTCGTCAGTCTCACTGGCACCAGTAGAGGTAGGTGGTTTGGGGATCCTTGAGTCCAAGGAAGTATCCGCCCATGCTCCTAGATTCCAGATAGAGTTGATGGTGGCGTTAGATCCTCCTTTGGGCGGTTGTGGCCTCGAGCCCAAAAGGGAGGAGATGCAGCGACACTGTCCCATCTGGGAGGAGAGGGAACCATGAGAATGGGGAGTTGCAAGGCAAAAGAGTAAGGGAAAAGAGGGTGGAAAGAGTGAGGGGGGAGAACTGAAGTGATTGGGGGTCTTTAATTTGGCTGGAGGGGGGATCAAGCGTGTGATTGGTTGAGCTTGCTACATTGTCAGCGGTCATGTACGAACCAAGGTAGATGATAAATTCCAAACTGTTGAATTGGGATCTAAAGGTCAGATAAAGGGGAAGAACTAGAGTTTTCCACAAGTGAGGGCGGCAGATGGTCCGCACCCCACCCCAATTTGGCCCATTAAGGGCTAAATCGGGCTAGATTAAAAATAATTCAAATGAAATTCGGGTTGATTTTAAAAGTCATAACTTGGGATTCGAATGTCTGATTGAGGTGATTCTTCCAGCATTGGAAAGCTAATTTAGAGATCTACAACATGATATACATTAGAGACAATTATATTTATATTGGATGCGTTCAAAAATATCTTGCAAGATAGTGATCATTAAACTTATGAAACTTAGATAAAAAGTGCAAATTAATGCCATTCATGGTGAAATTGATCATCGATGTGACCAAATTGGAGCATCATCACATTTCAATTATGAAAAAGACATCATATTGAGAAAAAGGCCACTCAATGAGAGAGAAAGAGTGCAATAGTGGAGTGATAAAAGGTTAGGTTGTCACAGATACATTGGCCCTACTTGGGGTGATGAGGTTCTAAATTAGACATTACTTCCAAAATGTAACATTTTGTTATTTTTGATAAAGTGACATTTTGATTAAAATTTTGAAAAAATAGTGTTTTTTTTAGAAAAAAAAATATTATTTGATTTTTAGTATATGGACGTCTAAATACTTATAGAATGGATAAGTAATTATGGTAAGTTGTTGTCTACTACTTTCTCTTTTCAGTAATTGTGACGGTTTTCAAAGTACTTGCAAACAAGAGAGATTTGGGTGTGATAGCACTATACACATTGGTGAAAGAAAACCAATTAGAGGGACGTTGTAGATGCATTTGAAATTGTAGACATTGGAATTTGGAAGAGGGGAGATGATTCAGACCAAAAGATGCTTCCTCAAGGTGGAAGAACAAACTACACATTGATATTTGAGAGTGGAGAGATTTTAGCTTTATTGGCATTGACTAATACTAGTTAACACAGGTTAAGCCATGTATAGGTGCAACTAGTACATATGAGATGTGAAGTAAAAATAATTCTTGTCTTTTGTACAAACTAGGAATAGGAGTGAGAAATTGTCTTCTTCTATTCCTTGTCCTTTTTGTACAACATGTTAACTTTTTAGATAGTTAATTACTTCAATAATTAATTTATTAATTAATATTTTGCTAATTAGAAAGAGACTCTTGATATTCCTTATGGATTGGAAAAAGACTCCTCGTATTCCTTTCAAATTGTTTCCTTTTACATGTACAAGAGTGGTTGTGTCAAATTGGAAATATGATTGAATGTGGAAGTGCTATAAATAAGGTAGGGTTAAACACAAATCACGGATCTCAAATCTCAGGTGTAACTAATCTAAGATAGAAGTCTCTAGTTCGTGGTTTGCAAACTCACCGCCTGCCGCCTATCATAGTCGCTTTCTGTTGCAGTGGATTCCTCTGGTGGAGTTCTTCTCCTGAACGAGAAATATTCTTCTATGTCTCCTTTTTCTTGACGCAATATGTCGGGTGGTGGTATCTAACAATTGTTGAGCTGGACCAATGGTACTACTGTTCGTCATCTTTGTTCGAGCAAGATGATCTACTCTTACATGTTCGTAACCGGATCAATTGGAAGTACAACATGCATTTAGAGGATGACGGATCAGTGATTTCTTTATGTAACATCTCTCTTCTTAAAAAAGACAATCCACTTTGAGTTTTTGACTTTCTGAACTTTTTATCTGATTCTTATCTTGGTATATAAATTTGTTAATTAAATTACAATTGTCTTCTATTACTTATGACAGACGTTATAAATTAACAACACATTCATTCCGTAAAAGTAAAACTTGAAGGAGATCTATTCTAAATTTTATGTGATTGTTTAATTCTTTCTCATCACGACCAATCCGTTGTTGTTATTATACTTCGAAATAGTGAATCCATTCATATGAGACACACCGTCGCGATGAGAGATAAAACACCCAAAGAGAGATACAATACGCTTATCATCTAAAGTAATGCAAGTAGAGTTATCGGGGAAGTCTATTGTTTAATGATGGGGACATGTGTAATAAGGTGTAATCCGATAACAATGTGTGTGCTTGCTGTATATTTTTACATTATAAATTTACACAACTATATCGGACTATATCCAACCAAACTGCACCCGATTATACCCAACCAAACTGCATTGGACTAAACCATTTGTGCAGTTAAAACAATTTAAATGTACAGAAACGTGTAAGAGAGGTATTCTATCCATGTAATTTCTACTAAGCTGGTCTTTCGTGTATTAGGAAATTTGTCCATTGAGGAAACGTTTATGGGAGAAAAAAAAAGTGCGGGCAGATAAATGAATCCCATGTCCCTGCCATCACCATAATTGATTGTTGGAAGCGGACCAAAAAAGCACCGATCAGGTGGGCATCAAACAACTTATCTCTCTCTCTAGTCGCCGGTGGTTGATGACTTGATGTGATCTATTCACGGGGAAGGGGAATAAATGGCTTGGGGGCTCTCTACTTTCTTGAAATGAATCTGACTTTGAGAACCAGAAACTGAAGCGTCATCACGGATAGTGATCATCTATCTATTTGATGGATCATAAACATTAAATGGACGAGATGGGATGACTGGGGCTTGATCTGGAATCGGATGGATACAAGTTACCCAACCAAGTCGGCACACGCCAAGTGGCCAAAGTCCTTTTTCACTTGAAATGTAATCCGTAATGCTGCTTGCCCAAAATCCAAGCGGCCCGATGGAGGCTGTGAGCGGACAGAAAGCAACACCGATTGGTGCGAGCTCGCTTCGAATAGGTAGCGTACAGTACTCCGACGCCTCTTCAGCGAGTCTTCGATTTAATTTATCAGGTTGACTTGAATCGAGAGAGGTTCCCAGCCCATCTGGGGTCACCCAATCAAGCAGCATTACAATGCAGGAGGCCGCAAATGGTATTCCTCGCATTTATCGGCGCATTATGGATTCCTCCTTCCTGCGTACGGACGACTGCGACGGCACGAAACCTTCCACTACAGGTCTTCAAGTTGGAAGGGGGATGGAAAGGAACGAGACAACCCTTCATCATACTGAACTCAGTATCAGATTGAAACCTGTTATAAATGTCTCATCAACTTAGAACTTAGCCACCAATGGCAATTGATCAAACGGAAAGGTCATGCCCAACTCGGGCAACTCCCAACTGCCATCGCTGTCTACCACCTGCGAAACGAGCAAGAAACCTATTCCTTTCCTACCTTATGCTCGGTTGGTGAAAGAGCGCCAGTGTGTCTTCAGTATTCACGGGAATACACACCGTGCATCAATCCTCCGTTCGTGCGGCATGATTTCCCCAACAAGCGTTCCTTCCATCTCCTGGTGGCTGGTGAGATTCTGGTTTGCGGGGGCGTGAAGGAACCGAAAGGATGGAAAAGGGGGCGCCTCTTCTTCCTTCAATCATACCGCGGATTCGCTGACTAGCTGCTGCCTGCTGGTGGTGATCATCGTATCATGATCACGATGGATGCGAAGGGTATGAAGCCTGTTCAGATTATTACCGTTTTCAGACTCATCCGACGCTGTCGCCAAGTCACGGCGGATCACCCAACCCCATCTAAACTGCCGTCTGCCGGTGCCTACTGTTGACAAGTGTGCCAGGATGTATACAAGGAATCAGTATGTAGAAACACAACCCCCACACCCACCCTGGCCACCTAGTGCTTTGTATCTCATGTACTAGTCCCTTAATCAAGCAATTCTTGCCGATAAATAAATGTACAACGATAAAATCAGGACGCGCCGTCGATGATTTTGACGACGGTAGTAGCGGATCGATGGGAGAATAAAATGAAAAACTAAGGTCCCACCGAGACTTGAACTCGGGTTACTGGATTCAGAGTCCAATGTCCTGACCACTAGACCATGGGACCGATGTGTGATGCACGCTCAACACACTTATTTGAACTCCAGTACCCGCCTAAATGTAATGCTTCAAGCCATCACTGATCACTCGGTATGGAATCGAAATTTGATTTATATTTCCACTTAAACTCAAAAGATTTGTATATTAAAAGCAGAAAAGGGCTATATTAATAAGAGTCGAGATGCATGAAAGGAAATCAGCAATGTCTAATTAAACGAGCATCATGAAATCTGATATCTTGAGGCAACACAAAACGGTATAAGTCACCTCTAGTCAGTCCATTCAATGGTCACCTTTGTCTAATTGTTCTTTTGGTTGACGCTCCCAATCATTCACACACGAAACCCAACGACCAATATACCAATATATACCCAAAAATCGTCAACGATGAATCAAATGGCAGGGTCACATAACATAGATGAGGTTGGTGATTTTCATACAGACGTCGACCTTGACCCCAATATAACATTTTTCCTTGGTATGCCATTTAGATCGGAAAGATAATATTTATGCAAAGTTTGGATGCTTGCCTCACAACTTAACTTTAAGCAAGTTACAAAATGTAATGTTGGAAAAGGTTGTGTCACTAGCACGTTAGATTGATCAACATTGCACTTACGAAAATGTTTGAATAATTTAGATTGTTGAGTCATTAATAGTTTTATTTGCTTCACTTAATGCTCGCATATTTTCAAATATTTAAATCCTTTATCATGTGCAACAACCGATAATGTGAAGACCCGCCATCAAACCGACAGCCAAATCGCCACCAGTAATTACGCGGAATAACCATTAGCAGCAGATTAACGAAAATTACTAAAAATTAAAACCGTTTTGCAAAGAGATCCATTTCCAGGAAACTCTCAAAGAAAGAATCAAAACAATACATACGACATAGTTCACATTGTACATACATTGTACTATTTCATCTTGAGGATGCCATATACCAGTTGTTTTGCCCAAACATATACATAAGCAACATAAAATCTCGAGGCATACAAGTTAAAATCTCAGACCGTTCATAAAACCATTACGTACTAACTCCCAAGGATCTGAGAGTATATAGACGACACATATGAGTTCCATCTACAAGACACGACAGACAACACACTCAACCTGAGCTGTTATTGCTGTCCATGTTGTTGTTGTCCTTCCTCTGTAATACAGTGTATAACTCTTCGTGCACGTCCACCTAAAAATTGTGGAACCCATGGGGTGAGACAATTGTCCCAGCGAGAGATATAACTATCTACCAACAATATTATTATCACAGGTAAATAGTATAAAACTGAGCAGAGGATCTATTATGGAAATAAACATGTTTAATCATTATTTAATTGCAGTGTAAAGCAATAGTATTGTCTAGGCAATTCAACTATCTATGACAAAGCTATAGATCATCTAATTGCTTTATAAGAAATATGAAGAACATGTATGACATCTATCAATTAAGATGTATAAAAGTAATGAAGCATCAACCAATGTTTCCGTATTCAATCATTAAGCAAATACGCTACACGGTTTATTGCATGTTCACAATCACACTTATTCCCATAGGAGATGAGGTATATCGTTCATACTCCAACTGACCACAACTACGTAAAGCATTGATACCATACAAGGTCAATGGAAGAGCCGACTGCCATGATCTCACCCATCTCGGTCAGTACGAGACCACTAGCAGTGATCACATGTCAAACTACAACTAGCTTGCTGAGGTATAGTGGCATCTTCGCTAAAGAGCTACAGCCGCAACATGCACTCTATTCGGGTGTAACATCCCAGGATTTGAGGCCTTGGATAAGACAATCTTAAAATGAATGATTGGACTACCCATATCACCAAGGTGCACCTCCTTTTTTGGGAGCCCATCACTAAAGAACTCCATAGTTAAGTGTGCTCAGCTTGGAGTAGTACTAGGATGGGTGACCAGTCGGGAAGTTGACCCCGACTTGCACATGAGTGTGGACAAAACACGCAATTAAGGCTAGTGGTGGGCTGTGGGGCCAGTCGTCATTCCTGAAACTCTACTAGAGCCTTGGGCAGTGGGCCCGAGCATTACAAATGGTATCAGAGCCAATCCCCTTCAGTAGGTGGGGCCCACATGGGCCTGTGGCATGCCAGTCTTTGAGCCGTGCGGTCCGCGTATATTGGAAAGGGCTATCCAAGTTGATGGAGCCGCCCATGTGCTGGTAGTGTCCAGTCATGTTGGAAAGGGCTATCTGAGTTGATGGAGCTTCCCTTACGTTGGTAGCCGTGGTCGGGAGCTGGGTGTACATGGGACATTTAGGTCTACACTGAAATGGGGAAAGATTATGAGGCCATATAGTTGAGCCTTGACGAGGACATCAAGAGTCTAAGTGGGGGAAATTGTAACGTCCAAGGATTTGAGGCTTTGGATAAGACAATCTTAAAAGGAATGATTGGACTACCCATATCACCAAGGTGCACCTCTTTTTCTGGGATCCCATCACTAAAGAACTCCATAGTTAAGCGTGCTCATCTTGGAGTAGTACTAGGATGGGTGACCAGTCAGGAAGTTGACCCCGGCTTGTGCATGAGTGTGGACAAAGTACACAATTAAGGCTAGTGGTGGTTTGTGGGGCCAGTCGTCATTCCGGAAACTATACTAGAGCCTTGGGTAGTGGGCCGCATTACATCGGGTCACATCAATCCCCAGTACATTTTTATCAGGGAGATCACACGTCAATCCTGGAATTCATCAGGAAATCTCACAGAGATCCCTATCGGGACATAAGGATATGTTCGTCCATCACCCCCACATATTCAAAAATATGCTCTCCAAGTTAAACTCATTTCACCATTCAGCAAATCCTGACATCGAATGGATCTATGTCCTGGAAAACTACATGATAAGATTCTACTTGATTAATTAGGCGTATTACAATATCTTTTAGCATCAATCAAGTTACAAGAAAAAACTATAACATATGCTACAAAGAAAGGTGTAATACATTTATCAAGTACTTTTATAATCTTTAGAACACATTAAATGCATAACACTCGGGATCTCAGTCCCTTATCACATTACTGGGAATTCTTATCCCTTAACAATATCATCATCATGATTACAAAATATGGGTATTCAAACTCTTAGTTCATCACTAAACATTATTACCTCTTATCAGGTAACTATTACCTCTAGGTCCTCTGATCCAGGTATACATAATACTTGTTGCACAAGTATTTCACATGGCTCACAAGGCCCATTTAATCTGTATCATATGAAACATCATAGCTCATACTTGTCTATGCTCATCATCTCAAGATACCTGCATGGTTAGCATTTCATGATAGAAGTAATATCAAGTACATATCATTACCATGCAACATAAGAGAAATACAACCTTTCCACTAATAGGGTTAGGGTATCCCTTTTTAACAGATTAGGGTTTCAAGTTCATATTATCAAGAATCAAAACCCTAATTCATATCTCTACACATATAGGGGTATCAATGTATGCTCATTGAATGATTAACACACAAAGTATGAGTTTCTTTCTCATCCTCACCAGGATAATGATTACATCATACTTCATTAAGTTGGCTCAATCATTCTCTCAAGGTACATTGGTCTACAATTATCAAAATGCATTGAACTCTATACATCTTAATGTATCATTGGACATAACACACTTCATGTGTTACTCAATCAAGTATATTGGATTGAGGTGCTTCCACCATATTACACATAGAGGTGTGTGTGTGTGCTTCACACCATATCGAGCTTAGAGACATGTGTGCACCTCACACCATATCGAGTATAGAGGTGTGTGTGTGCTTCACACCATATCAGGAACAGAGGTTTGTGTGTACTTCACAACATATCGATCATAGAGGTGTATCCTTGATCACCTTATCATGGATGAGGTGTATCCTCATCACCATATCATGCTTGAGGTGTATACTCATCACCATATCGTGGTTGAGGTGTATCCTTATCACCATATTTTGCTTCCATATCGTTCTTGAGGTGTATCCTTATCACCATATCGTGCTTGATGTGTATCCTTATCACCATATCATTCTTCCATATCGGGTTGATTAAAATTAGGCTTTGCATATCGGGTTAGACCCTTATGCTCATATCTCTTCAAACCTTCATGGTATCAGCCTACCCTTCACCATGTGATAAGTGACATCCTAGACAACAAGTTAGTCTAGACCAAAATCATGTGTACAAACCAATAGGGGTTTGGGGTTCCAAGGTATATCGGGTTTCATATTACCATGTTGGGTTTCAATACCATATCAGGTTAGAGGTATATACTTGACACCATATCGTGCATAAGGTGTGTGCTTGACACCATATCGTGCATAAGGTGTGTGCTTGACACCATATCATGCATTAGATGTGTGTATGTGTCAATCATATCGTCCATGAGGTGTAAACTCATCACTATATCGTGCATGAGATGGGTACTTAGATCACTTATATCGAGTTGCTAATAATTTAGGGTTTGTCATATCGGGTTAGAAGTACTTCAACCCGATATCGGGTTGAGTCATGATGATGTCATCATCTTCAAGCTCAAGACCATCATTCTTACTATTCTAATTCATAGACAATAATTCTATGTCACTAATAGAACTCATGGATTCATCAATTATAAAAGAAAACTCAGAATTGAAAGTAGATCATCAATTATGGCAAGATTGATGGCGAGTAATAACATAATTGGGTTCAAGTTATATAACCCACCTCAAGAACAACTTCAAAGTTCCAATCTCTAAAGATTCACATTCCAAAGGTTGAAGATGAACTTATCACAGATCCAATACTCATTCATAACTCCTCTACATGTAAGGAATCACCATAGATAAGAATTTGGCGAAGAAGAAAAGAAAGGAAGAATCACAACCCAAGATCATGATTTATCTAAGGTTGAAGATGATCATGGATTCACCTTAAGCTTAATGGCTCGAGCTCCTTCTTTATCCTTACTTCCTTTCATGATATCTAAGAGAAATGGAGTGATAAGGTTCGAAAAGATTCACTAGTAGGTGAAATGAGTGGTATATATAATTGATGCTCATGAGAGAGGGTATATAAGAGGTGTCATCATGTTACAGTACTAGGTGCCACGTGTCCATGCATGGTTGACACGTGTCCATGCAGAATATTTATCTTAACATGCAAAACTCTTGGGGATAATCTAGGGATAAGATTTCGGCCATTAGTTATCTTGTTGAGCAAGATATTTCAACTCAACATCACTTTATTCACAAACCGATACACTTTTTTATAAGGAAAGTTGCAAGTCGATATCCATCACCTCCTTGAGGTTCTTAACCCGTCATGACAAAGACTAAGAACTGAAAAAATGATATGGGACCTCCTCTATGGCTTCTTGTCCGATAGGCATCCCCATATAAGCTCTACAACTTGATACAACTCAAATAAAGGCTTCAACTATACAACTCTTCTTGGTCTTTTCATCACCAAGAATGCTACCACTCAAAGATGATTCAAACATGGTGCCTCTTTCTTTCTCTCTCCTCTAGATGATTCCAAGAGATATTAGGGACACTTTAGAGGTGGTAATTTTCATATCGACCCTACATTTTGGGTAAATTGCAAATTGCACCAAAACTGGTACACAAGGCACAAGCATTATCCAACAAGCTCCAACTTGGAACTTAGGCTTTCCACAATACACTCCTTAGAATCATTATCTCCCTTATGATATTAAAGCACTTGAAGCATGTTCAAAATGTGACATATTGCAATATAACCCCTAATCTTGGGTACATTGCAAATTACACCCAAACTCTCATATAATGCACAAACAGTTTGCAAATAAGCTCAAACTTGAAAATTAAACTCAAGGAGAGTCTTAATTTCTTTAAAAAGATAAAAAAAGTTTATAATTAACTTACTTAAGCAAAACTTTCAGATTTATGGCATAACCCAGGCCAGGGATGTTACAATTATCAGCCCCTAAAAGGGATTTCATCCCTGAAATCTCAAGAGAAAAGAGAAGGGTACTTCCTCCTCATTTCTTCCTTCGGCTCCCATGTGGCTTCTTGAACGCCATGGTGATGCCATAGAACTTTCACAAGAACTATGTCTTTATTTTTCAACTTCTTGATTCTTCTATCAAGAATCATCATAGGACCTTCCACATAGGTTATATCTTCATTCAATTCTACCTCTACAGGTTGCAACACCAACTCTGTATCAGGATGACACTTTCTCAGCATAGATATATGAAACACTAGATGTAGTCTATGTAGCTTAGGTGGCTACTCCAACCTATAGGCTACCTTTCCAATCCGTGTTGTCACTGGGTAAGGTCCCATAAATCTAGGAGCTAACTTACCCTTCTTCCCAAATCTAAGAACACCTTTCCAAGGACCTTGAGATATAATATGTCTGCAACTTGGAACTCTAAAGGTATACGACATTTATCGGCATATGACTTTTGTCTATCCTGTGCAGCCTTCAACTGTTGTTGTATTACTTTAATCTTTTTAGTTGTTTATTGCACTAATTCAGGACCCAGAAGTTGGTATTCTCCTGTCTCATACCAACATAACAAAGATCTACAACGTCTACCATATAATGCTTCATATGGTGAATCTCAGTTGGTGTCTTGGGTTGTTCCCACTCTACAACAGATTCCACTTTCTTTGGATCAACATGAATACCTGAAGCAGATATAACATGTCCTAGGAAAGACACTTCTGACAACCAGAACTCACACTTGCTAAACTTAGCATATAGCTTGTATTGTATCAACAAAGTCAAGGCTTGACAGAGGTGTTGCTCATGTTGTTGACCATCTCTACTGTATATCAAGATGTCATCTACGAAGACCACTATGAACTGATCAAGGAATGGCCAACAGATTCTATTCATCAGCTCCATGAATGCAGCTGGTGCATTAGTTAGTCCAAATGACATAACTACAAACTCATAATGACCATAGCTTGTCCTAAAGGTTGACCTAGGTATGTCATCCTCCTTGATACGTAACTGATGATATCCTAATCTTATATCTATCTTAGAGAACAATGTTGCACCACACAACTGGTCAAACAGATCATCTATCCTTGGTAAAGGATATTTGTTCTTTATAGTCACCTTGTTAAGCTATCTATAGTCTATGCATAATCTCATAGACCCATCTTTATTTTTAACAAAAAGAACTAGAGCACCCCATGACAAAGTACTTGGTCGAATGAAACCTTTGTCAAGCAACGCATGTAACTGTTTCTTGAGTTCTGCCCCCTCAGCATGGACCATCCTATAAGGTATTTGTACCATTGGTTGCGTACCCAGAATTAGATTAATCTCAAAATCAATATCTAGAGGTGGATGAATATCTGGAAATTCTTCAGGAAACATATCCTTGAATTCCCTAATAACAGGAACCTCAGAAAGACTAGGACTCTCTACTTTGGTGTCTACCACTTGTGCAAAGAATGTGAAGCATCCTTGTCGCATCAATCTCTCAGCTACCATTGTTGACACTAGATAGGTTGGAAGAATCTTTCTGTCCCCCTGAAAGGCCCATGTCTCATTACTGTCTACGAACATATCTTGCTTGGAACCACAATCCAAGACAATCTTATACTTTTCTAGGGTATCCATCCTAAGAATTACATCAAACTCATGCATCTCAAGTGGTATATGATCCACCTAAATGTTATGTTCTGAAAAAGAAAGAACACAGGGAGAACATACCTCCCGCAGCACTGTAGATCTGACTAATGGGGTTTCTAATAACAAATTATCTGCTCAACGACTGACAACCATATTGCAGTCATGAATCACTTCTCGAGTGATAAAGGAACATGTAGCACCCAGATCAATAAAAAAAAGATACGAAGTAGGATGAAGACATATCATAATGAAACAATTCCATCTGACCTGTCACGACTCGTGGATGGACTACTACCTCCGGCTCATTCATAGCATAGAATCTTGTCGTTGCATGTTGTCGACTCTGTGCTCTATTGTTTGGTGCAGATGAACCTGCTTGGTACATCTGTCCATGTCCTCATGTGCCACTGCTAAACTATTACCTCTGAGATCCTTGTTGACTCTACCTTGGTGGTTGGGTTACCTCCATGTCTCTAACTAGACATTCTCTCATCATATGTCATGTCTACCCACACTTGAAGTAGTTTATGTCCCGCTATGGTCTAGATGGTCCTGTTACTGACATTGATGACGTACTATGGGCTCCACTTGGCAGAAAACTACAACATCTACCCTTGTTTGATGTCCATTGCATTTGAGCACTGAACCTCTGTGGTGTTAATGGTGTAGGAAACCATGGTTTCTTAAAACTTCTAGACCTCTGTCCCTGGATCTGGGTAGGTACTTTCCTACTATTTGTTGACTCAAGGTCAATTAGGTCAATGCTGAATCACATATAAATTGACTAAACTCGTGTTTTGATGATGACTAACCATTCCACATATTGGTGTCTAACGTCTCTACTTGAGTGATTTCAGATTGGTATAGACACACTCCAAATTCCCTAACTTGCGCATATCAAATTGGAGAAAAGACAAGTCAAAGTCAATACAAGTGCATGTTTTTGTAATATGATGTAAATCCATTAAAATCATGTTGTAAATCACTTGTAATGATTGTATGACTTGTAATTAAGCTTAGGAAAAATTTGGAGCACTTAGATCGAATGTTTAAGCACTCAAAAGCAATTTTCCAAAATTCAAACCAGGTTGTTCATCGGTCGAGTTCTGTGAGTTTTAAACTTGACCGATCCTGATTGGATCTTGAAAATGACTTTTAATCGGTCGAGTTTGCACTACATAGAACTCGACCTATGGAGTACCAGACCAATTCAATTTTTATTGGTCGGTTGAGTTTCCCCAGGACAAACTCGACCGATGGTCTGAATATCAGCTTTGTCTTTTACTCTATCGATCGAGTTACCCTTATAGAAACTCGACCGATTGCGCTGTACGGAAAAGTGCAGAAAAGTGCTTCTAGCCATTGTAGAGTTGCAACAAATGAAAATATATCTGTTGCAAGCCACAAAACAGCTAGTTTTCATTCTCAAGTGTTCCCAACGGCTAAGAGGCATCCCCAACTATAAATAGGTCCCCTTAGGCTTCATTCCAAGGTTGAGCATTCAATGGAAACTCTATGTGAGGTTCCTATTCTATAGTTGAGTGCTTCCTATAGCCTCCTCTCTCTCTCTCTAAGATTAATCACTTGCTACATCCATTAGAGTGAGTAGGAAATCTATAAGAGAGCTAGTCCTACATGTATATCTTGTGAGGCTCTCACTTCCACCACCTCCCCATCTCTCATTTCAATCATGAAGATGAAGGTTCTCTCTCTTGTCCAAGAGAGGTGAATAAGAACAAGGGAAGGTGTCCCTTGGTGAAGATCAAGGATGAAGACTTGGAGCTAGAGTGGGTAATCCCTTGGTGAAGGCAGAAGACTCCTTGCTCAAGTGGGTAAGTCCTTGATGGAAGCTTCTCTGAGTGAAGGTGAAGTCAAAAGCGGAAGATCCAAGAAGTGTGGGTAATTCCTACAAGGCTAAAGACTTGTGCAAGAGTAGGTAAGTCCTTGGAAGTAGGCGGAAGACTCCTTGCAAAGTGGGTAGGTCCTTGGTAAGGTTGAAGACTCTTTGTATTGGATAGGTAAGTCCTTTGTTTGGTCATGTATTGTAAGTCTTATGAATGAATATAAGAATGCAATGGTTAGGAAATCCTAGAGGTTGACCTCTCTAGGTAAGTGGACTGACATACTTCTAGTTTGAAGTGTGGAACCACTCTAAATAGCTTGTCTACTTGTGTTTGCTCAATCTCTCTCATCCTTGCTATGCATGTTTTAGTTGCACTCAAATTACCTATTTAGCAACCTTATCTAGTGATATATCTTGAAGGTCTAATGAATTTTATTTAAGTGCATTCAGCTCTATTCACCCCCCTCTAGAGCATCTAATCACCCATCTAGGATCCAACACTATTCACCTCACATTTGTCAATCACAGACCTCTCTATCCACCTAACTGACTCTACAAAGGTGGAAAACCTCTCTCTATTCTCTAGAGCAGATACATGTGTGGTTAACTCAACATTCAGACCCTTCTCAAAATGCAGAATCCTCTCCTCATCTATAGTAGCCATGTGTGGACAAAACCGTAGAAACTCCATAAACTTATCTTCATACTCATTAATCTTCATCGGTCCTTGTCTGATCTGCTCAAACTGTGAGATTTTCTAATCCAGATAAGTCTTGGGAAAGTATCTACTGAAAAACTCACGTCAGAATTCCTACCATCCAACCTCAACACTAGGTCTTTTCTCTTCTTCAATGCCCACCAATGACCAACACTTCCTTTTAAAAGGTACACAACATGCCTAACTTTATCGATCTCGAGAATGCTAAGGATTCTAAAGGCTTTCTCTAGCTCAGTTAGCCATGAATCTATGTTTGCTGGGTCATCCATACCGACATATTCAGAGGCTCCTACCCGACGTAACCGCTCAAAGGTCTTACCAGATCCATGTCCCTCATTGGGAACTGGTGCCCTAGGTACTGGTGCTGGCATCTGATCAGTCATATGCATCATTGTTGTCATGAATTGCCTAAAAAGAGCATGAAAGGATGGGTTTTCTAGCATGGCTTGATCAAGTCGGGTATTCTCAGGCATTGATTCCTCTCTAGCCTGTTCCCTTGCACCTCTTCTGAGTGCAGCAACACTGCTCTCAACAACATGTTCTTTGTGTGCTCTAGCCACCTTTCATCTTTACTTCTTCTCCTATATGAGAAGAAGTCACTATAAGATAAACTGGAGGATACTAGAACTGACTCAACAACCTTAATCCTATGTCTCTTTAGACTCAGCGAACCTTAGGCTCTGATACCAAAACTTTGTGACGACCCTCCATCAAACCGATAGCCAAATCGCCACCAGTAATTACACAGAATGATCATTAGCAATGGATTAATGAAAATCACTAAAAATTAAAACCATTTTGCAAAGAGATCCATTTCCATAAAACTCTTAAACAAAGAACCAAAACAATATATACATCATGGTTCACATTGTACATAGATTGTACCATTTCATCTCAAGGATGATGTATACTAGTTGCTTTGCCCAAACATATACATAAGCAACATAAAACCTCGAGGCATACAAGCCGAAATCTCAGATCATTCATAAAACCATTACATACTAACTTCCAAGGACCTGAGAGTACAGAGACGACACATAGGACTTCGATCTACAAGACACGACAGACAACACACTCAACCTGAGTTGTTACTGCTGCCCATATTGTTGTTGTCCTTCCTCTTTAGTACGGTGTATAACTCCTCGTGCACGTCCACCTAAAAATTGTGGAACCCATGGGGTGAGACAATTGTCCCAGCGAGAGATATAACTATCTGCCAACAATATTATTATCACAAGTAAATAGTATAAAATTGAGCAGGGGATCTATTATGGAAATAAACATGTTTAATCATTATTTAATTACAGTGCAAATAAATAACATTGTCTAGGAACTTCAACGATCTATGACAGAGCTATATATCATCTAATTTCTTTATAAGGAATATGAAGAACATGTATAACATCTATCAATTAAGATGTATAAAAATAATGAAGTATCAACCAATGTTTCCGTATTCAATCCTTAAGCAAATACACTACACGACTGATTACATGTTCACAATCACACTTATGTCCAGAGGAGATGAGGTATACCGCTCATGATCCAACCGACCACAACTACATAAAGCATCGGTACCATATAAGATAAATGGAAGAGTCAACTTCCATGAACTCACCCGTCTCATTCAGTACGATACCACTGGCAGTGACCACATGTCAAACTGCAACTAGCTTGCCGAGGTATATCGACATCTTTGCTAAAGAGCTACAGTCACAACATGCACTCTCTTCGAGGAGATATCACATCAATCCTCAGTAAACTATCATCAGGGCGATCACATGACAACCCTAACATTCATCGGGAAATCACACAAAGATCCCTATCTAGACGTAAGGATATGTTCGTCCATCACCCCCACATATTAAAAAAATATACTCTCTGAGTTAAACTCGTTTCACCATTAAGCAAATCCTGACACTGAATGGATCTATGGCCTGGGCAACTACATGATAAGATTCCATTTGATTAATTAGGTGTATTACAATATCTTTTAGCATCAATCAAGTTACAAGAAAGAATTATAACAGATGCTACAAAGAAATATGTAATACATTTATCAAGTACTTTTATAATCTTTGGAACACATTGAATGCATAACACTTAGGATCTCAGTCCCTTATCACATAATTGGGAATTCTCATCCCTTAACATTATCACCATCATGATTATAAATCTGGGTATTCAAACCCTCAGTTCATCAATGAACATTGTTACATCTTATTAGGAAACTATTACCTATAGGTCCTCAGACCCATGTATACATAATACTTGTTGTACAAGTATTTCACATGGCTCACATGGACCATTTAATCTATATCATATGAAACATCATAGCTCATATCTGGATATGCTCATCATCTCAAGATACTTGCATGGTTAGCATTTCATGATAGAAGCAATATCAAGTACAGTGTGAAGTCAAGAGGAGCGGGTCTCTCTCTCTAGGGTTAGGCTCTTGTTTCTCTCTAGCATCCCTGGCGGCCACCGCTGGGGGAGGGGGTGCTTCTCGGCATCTTCCTCCCCCTGGCCTCAAAAGCCTCAGTGGTGTCTTCTTGGTTCGGTCTTAAGTTGAAAGGATGACATAGTTTTGGGATCTCCATGGAAGTAGATGAGCAAAGACGTGATGCGCCGCTAGGCAACGGCCAGGTTGCGGTTTGGCATATTTGACCTTGTCGATTCCATCCCGCCCAGGAGTGGCAGATGGAGAGGAGAGGTGTGGGCTCTGATCTCCAAACCATGACATAAACATGATTAAAACTTAGCGGAAGCGAATCAGAAATCAGCGGAAGACAAAAATCACGGAAAATTAAAACTTTTTGAGATAAGAACTTGGATCCATAAAAGCTTCTTTCATAAAGAGAGATAAACTTGTTTACATCTCAGGATAATTACTTCTTGAGTAATTATATACATCAAGATACAAAATCTCAAGATCACATAACACAAGATTCCAAGACCTGAGAGTACAGAGGACACATAGGACTAACTCTAACTACACCATATGGCAGGATAATCTCCACCTGAGATTCTACTACTGCTCCTGGTGCTGCTGCTGCTGAGACTGGTCACCTGTAGGCTGGTTCCTTCGTCTCTGACGTCCACCTAAAAAGTTGAAGTCTACGGGGTGAGACAATTATACATAATTGTCCCAGCGAGAGTTATAACTCTTCGCCAGAAGCTTTATTATAACATCAAAGAGTATCTTAAGCAGTAAAGCCTTCAAAGTATTCTATAACAGTTGCAGGTATAACAAGATCTCTACAACTTAGGAGATATGGAGAATATAAACACTATAGCAATGTAACATCAATCAACTAACTTGGAGTCATCTCTAACAAGTTATACTACATGGTTGATTGTGTTTTACAAACAACATTATGCCCTGTGGAGATGAGGCATACCACTCATACTCCAACTGATCGCTGAGAAGTCACATCAGTATCATACATAGGTCAATAAGAGAGCCGGATTCTCATGACCTTCGCCTTCCTCAGTTAGTAAGAGGATCACTTGTAGGACATATCATGTCTCTACTACTATAGCTCACCAGGGTAAACTGGTCCTTCGCTATTCTAGAGTCACAGTGGCGTTCTGTACTCTCTTCGTCATCAGGAGGTTTCATATTTACCTACCACTGATACGGATATCTGTGCTTTCTTCGTCATCAGGAGGTTTCATGTTTACCTTCCACTGATACGGTATGGAAATATAGTGAAGGATGGATGGATTACACATCTACATAACTTTCCTACACTAGGATGTAAGGTTCTACACATCCATGTACCCCACATACTCAAAAGTATGTGCTCCAGGAGTTCCCTGAGGAAAACCTGTTCCACCATCACTTAATCTCTGACAATGATGGATCTATGATCAGGGCTCTACATTATACTTGATTAGTTAGGTACATTCAGTATTCTTTAACAGCATACATTGTTCTCCAAACAATAACAGTAGCATAGCAGCTACAAAAGAAGAATACTAAATGTAACAGGCCTAACTCATATCAATCATTATTTCTCATTATCCTCATCACAAGTCATCTCTAAGGAATGACCTTGATGGTATTCATGGCTCTCACAGCCCATTATCAGCATAGGATGCCACTAACAAGGCATCAGATTACTTTACTTATTCATAAGGCTAACAACATGCCTTTAATGAATATAACATCAACATCCATACCTGGATATGATTACCTTCATATCAGAACCTGCATGGCTAATACAACTGATAAAGGTAATACAAAAATAAGGAATATACTTCCTACTCTTGTCATAAGAGTTAAATCTCTAATTCACATCACATAGAGTTTAATACTCAAAAGCATGCCATTACTCTTGAATTAGGGTTTACTATTCACATTACACGTCGTCACCCTTGAATTAGGGTTTACTATTCACATTAAGGTGAATTGAACTCATAACATCATCATGTATGAGTAACATCTTCATTGATGCTCTTAGATTAGTTAAAGGTTCATCAGTTATCATAATTAGGGTTTCTATGATCTCACACAGGTGGATCATACCCTAATTATGCTCATTCATGTGCATTGGAGATGCTTTAATTGAGTTTTCACCTAAAAAGGGGTACTTTCTCTCTCTAGAAGTACTTTCTCTCTCATCATAAAGTTAGGTGAGGTCAACATCACTCTAAATCAGGTTGGATTAAGTCATCATAGGCTAACATAGCCCAAAACATCACCATCATATGATTAGGGTTTGATTTGATCAAGGTATTACTTAATTTACCCTTCAGGGGTATTTTGGTAATTCACCCCATTGATCATCATCAAGGTCAAAACCTTAGTCCATTAACCCTTTAATATCCTAGGTTATCATTATGGTTTGATTAAGACAACATTGAACCATTTATATCATCAATTGATTGAAAGAAGTCAACCTTGAATTACATTGATCGATCTCAACCATCAATCTCCAATTGGTTTGAGATCGTTTGAAAGTGTTGACCGTTTAGTCAATTTTGACTTCCAGGAGCGCGAGGGTGTGTTGACCGTTTGCTCAATTTTGACTTTTCAAGACCGCGAGCCCCCCTCATCTAACTCCAAGACCGCGAGCCCTTTCAAACCATTCCAAGACCGCGAGCCTCAAGTTGATGTCAAGATCGCGAGGCTATGCAGACCGTTTGCTCACCTTGACCTCAGGACCGCGAGGCCCCTCGCGGTATTGAGACCGCGAGCCCCCTCTCGGTCTTGAGACCGTGAGCCCTCTCACGGTCTTGAGACCGCGAGGCTCACATGGTCTCAGCCGCTTGGACCTTTAATAAGATTCAATGGTTACAACCTATAATGTCAACCGATGTTGAAGCCCTCAAAAGGTCAAAGCTATGTTGACCACTTATGAATTGGGTTAATTAAGATTATGATTGACCACTTGGTCATTCAATTGACCCTCAATTGTTGACCAATTAGGATTGAAATCGATTCAATTAGGGTCTATCAATGTTCACCCATCAACACTCAACAATGTGCATTAAGACAAGGTTGAACCCTTCAATTGAGCTCCAATTGGGCCCAAACTTGGCCCAAACGGTGTTGAGGTCATGTGGGTGGACCCCACATGGTCTTGAGACCGTTTTCCCAAGATTTCATCAAAGTCTAAGGTGATTTGATAGGGGTTGAACCATGATTGAACCACAAAACAGAATTTTGATTAAATTGATAACTTATTTGCAATTAGGTCCTCAATTGGTCAAATTACTTAACCCTAGACCTTCAAATGGTCTTGGGTGATTGTCCTCTCGGTATTGAGACCGTTTGCCCATCCAATTTTGGATTCTAGTGGGAATTCAACAAGGTTGAACAAATTGAGTTGATGATTATATCAATACTTTATTTGCAATATAATTTGGTGTAATTGTACCTTCAATTGGTCAACTAATCTTGACCCCAGACCTCCAAACGGTCATGGTTGATTTCCCTCGTGGTCTTGAGACCATTTGGATGACCCCCAAATGGTCTTGAGACTGTTTAGGTCAATCAACCCTAAAAACCCTAATTTATATTATTATAATTCAGTATTGATTTCATCTAGGGTTAGCCCTAGTAATCACCCTTCATCTTCTAGCCCGTTTGGAATTAGACCATCAAACTTGGTGAGTTGTTAACTAACATTATTTTGAACAGTAATATCATACGGTCAATGCCTGGTCAACGACCTTACACGGTTTTGAGACCGTTTGCCCAAAAAGGCAATTTCAGACCGTTTGAGAATCAGGAATAAATTCATTTAAAGTTGTTACTTAAAAAGGTCATATCTCCCGATTCCTTTGGAGTTAGCCTCCCAAATTTTGAGGGTAATTAGCCTATATAATTAGGAACAGATTTCTTATACGGTCCACGCTTGTTCAATGGGGACAAACGGTCTTGGAGACCGTTTTCCCTGTCGCGGTCTAGAGACCGTTTGCCCTGTCGCGGTCTGGAGACCGTTTGCTCACCTCGCGGTCTTGAGACCGAGAGAGCAAACTGGTGAGACCGTTTAAGAAAGTGAAAAGCGGTGGGTTTTTCTTGGAAATCACGCCTGCATCTCCTAGATCAAGAACAGTACGAATATCCCATGGATTTGCTTGCAAAATAGCAGGGAAAAGTAGGGAAACATGAATAACTATCATCTAACCGCATATAAGAGATGTATATTAGTAAAGCATGGGTTTAGAGTTATAAAACCCGCCTAAAGCTTGCTTCTTGAGCTCCAAGCTTTCAAGCTCCAAGCTCTAATGGCGTCCTTGAGTTCCCAGAGGTTGGCCAGGGTGAAAACTCCAAGGAAGAACGAAAAGAGATGGCTAGAAAGATAGGGTTTCGAGAGTTAGCCATGAAGTTGACCTTGAATTCGAGTTCTAACCATGGAATTAGGCAAGAAGAGGGGTTCAAACCTACCTTGCACCCTTGGTCGTTCCCCTTGAGCTCCAAGACAGTCCTTAGTCGGCCAAGCAAAGAGGAAACAGTGATATGCACGAAGGAAAAGTTCCTTTGCTTGAGAGGTGAAGTATACATATACTTGGGTGATGTTTCATTAAAGGCCCATAAGTTTCCCCATAATTCCAATTAAGTCCTTCCTTCATTACTTGCTCGTCCCTTCCTCTTTATTATAAGGACAAAACTTCTCTTAAGGTCTAGAAAAAGAGGGCAAAGAAGATCAATCTAATACTAAGGTACATACATAAAAGGGATATTGTACATATACCCTGATTATTCAATCACAAGGCATATTTCATAACTTGATAACTCAATTGAGGTGACTTCCTCATCATTTCTTCTCTAATGATGGTAAGAGTTCTAAAAGATACATTAGATGATATGTTTTACAAATTGAATCCCTTAATTTGGGTAAATTGCATTTTATCCCAAATTAGGGTTTCAAGCACCAGGATTGCTTCCACAGCTGCACCTTGGTGCCCAAGCTTGGGAAATCCCTCAAACTTTGCCAAAAAGATTTCTCATGATGTCTCAACATCAGAGGAACATCTCATCATGTGCAAATTGCAAGCTAACCCTTTTAACTGGGTAAATTGCACATAGGTCCCTGTATATCAAAACAATGCTACAACTTTAAATAAAAAGGAGCAAATACAGAAATATATGTTTATGAGAAACTTAATTACAAAGATTTAATTACATATTTAGGCAAAACACCTAGGGTTAACTCATAACCCAGGTCAGGGATGTTACAAATTATCCACCCCTTACAAGGATTTCGTCCCCGAAATCGATAAGACATACTAAGAGAAAAGGGCAGGATACTTCCTTCTCATCTCATCCTCTAACTCCCAAGTGGCTTCTTCAACACTACAATGGTTCCAGAGGACTTTCACAAGACTTATATCTTTCTTCTTTAACTTTTTAATTCTTTTATCAAGGATTGACACTGGTCCCTCCTCATAGGACATATCATCATTCAATTCTACTTCCATGGGTTGTCGAACTGACTCGGTGTCTGGGTGACATTTCTTCAACATAGAAATGTGAAACACAGGGTGTAACCTCTGTAACTCTGGGGGCAGCTCTAGTTTATATGCTACCTTTCCAATCCGTTCAATGAATGGATAAGGCCCCATAAATCTAGGAGCTAACTTCCCTTTCCTTCCGAAACGGAGGACTCCTTTCCAAGGTGAGACCTTGAGATACACTCTGTCTCCAACCTAGAACTCTAAGGGTCTACGACGTTTGTCAGCATAAGATTTCTGCCTATCCTGAGCAGTCTTAATCTTTTGTTGTATTATTTTAATCTTTCCTGTGGTTTGCTGCATAAGGTCAGGACCTAACAACTGATGCTCACCAGTCTCAAACCAACACAAAGGTGATCTACAACGTCTACCATACAAAGCTTCATAAGGTGCCATATCAATACTATGCTGATAGATATTGTTATAGGCAAACTCTATCAAGCTTAGGTGTAGATCCCAACTTCTGGTGAACTGGAGAACACATGCTCGCAACAGGTCTTCTAAGGTTTGTATGGTCCTTTCTGACTGTCCATCAGTCTGTGGATGAAAGGCCGTACTAAACCTTAGCTTGGTGCCTAAGGCTTGGTGTAACTGTTCCCAAAAATGACTTGTAAACTGAGGACCTCTGTCAGAAACTATTGTGACAGGAACTCCGTGCAAATGCACTATCTCTTGAACATACAACTCTGATAACCTTTCAGCAGAATAGGTTGTTTTGACAGGTAAGAAATGTGTTGTCTTAGTCAACCTATCAACAATTACCCAAATGGAATCATGTCCCTTGCTTGTCCTGGGTAGGCCAACTACAAAGTCCATGGTTACATGGTCCCACTTCCATTGTGGTATGAGTAAAGGTTGCATTGTACCTGCAGGCTTCTGGTGTTCAGCTTTAACTTGCTGACACACAGGACACCTCAGAACAAACTCTGCAATGTCCTTTTTCATCCCAAGCCACCAATACAGATCTTTCAAATTCCGATACATCTTGGTGCTCCCTGGATGCATAGCATACATGGAAGAATGGGCTTCTTCCATGACTAACTTTCTTAAGTTGTCCACATCTGGCACTATCATCCTTCCATTATAACAAGCTATTTGATCTTATGAGTCATGAAAACCATCTTGCTTCTCATTTCCATACTCAGATCTTATATGTTGAACTGCAACATCACCTAGCTGTGCCTCTTTAATCTGCTCCCTTAGGGTAGGTTTAATATGCATCTCAGCTAACAAACCGGCTAACAATGACACCTTCAACTGTACATTGTCTTGCCTTAAAGAGATAAGCATATCTCTCCTAGAGCATACTAAAGAGTTTAGTTGTGCTCTATTCATGGTTGATGTTGCTGATTTCCTACTCAAGGCATCTGCAACAACATTGGCCTTGCCTGGATGGTAATCAATTGTATAGTCGTAGTCCTTGATTAACTCCATCCAGTGACGTTGCCTCATGTTGAGCTCATGCTGAGAGAAGATATACTTAAGGTTTTTGTGGTCCGTGAAAATCTGGAATGTTTCTCCGTAGAGATAGTGTCTCCAGATTTTGAAGGCATGAACCACAACAGCTAACTCTAGATCGTGTGTCAGATAATTCTCCTCGTGTTTCTTAAGTTGTCGGGAAGCAAAAGAAATCACTTGTTTATCCTGCATCAACACACATCCAAGTCCATTCTTGGAAGCATCACAGAAGACTACATATCCTTTTCCTTGTTCAGGTAGCACTAGCACATGTGCACTTGTCAATCTCTCCTTCAGCAACTGAAAAGACTGTTGACACTTATCACTCCAAGAAAAAGGAACATCTTTCCGGGTCAACTTGGTCAAAGGTAAGGCTATAGAACTAAAGTTCTTAATGAACCTTCGATAATAGCCAGCTAACCCCAAGAAACTTCAAATCTCCGTCGGTGTCTTCGGTTGTTCCCACTGTAGAACAGATTCTACTTTTGTAGGGTCAACACGAATTCCCGAGGCAGATATCACATGCCCAAGAAAAGATATCTCCGGTAGCCAAAACTCACACTTGCTGAACTTAGCATACAGCTTATGTTCTCTTAGCAAGGTCAAAGCTTGGCGAAGATGCTGCTCATGCTGTTGAGCATCCTTACTATAAATCAGAATGTCATCTATGAAGACGACAACACACTGATCAAGGAAAGGTCAAAAAACTCTATTCATGAGTTCCATAAATGCAGCTGGTGCATTGGTTAGTCCAAACGACATAACCGTGAACTCATAGTGACCATATCTTGTCCTAAAGGCAGACTTGGATATGTCACTATCCTTAATACGAAGTTGATGATATCCAGACCTCAAGTCTATCTTTGAAAAGACTGTTGCACCACGCAACTGGTCAAAGAGATCATCAATCCTCGGCAGAAGGTACTTATTCTTTATTGTTACTTTATTGAGTTGTCTATAGTCGATGCACAACCGCATTGACCCATCTTTCTTTTTAACAAACAAGACCGGAGCACCCCAAGGTGAAGTACTCGGTCGGATAAAACCTCTCTCAAGTAACTCTTGAAGCTGTTTCTTGAGTTCTGCCATCTCGGCAGGCGCCATTCTATACGGAGTCAGAGCTATGGGTTTCGTATCTGGAATCAGATTGATTTCAAAATCAATCTCCTGAGGTGGTGGTATACCAGGAAGTTCTTCAGGAAACACATCTTCAAATTCCCTGACTATAGGGACTTTAGTAGGATTGGAAATTTCCTTGGTAACATCCACCACATGGGCCAAGAATGCATAACATCCTTGCCTCAACACCTTATCAGCAACCATAGCTGATACAAGACAGGTGGGCAGAATCTTTCTTTCACCTTGAAAGGTCGATGTGCTGCTTTTGTCAGCAAACACAGCCAACTTGGACTCACAATACAAGACAACTCTATACCTTTCTAAGGTATCCATCCCAAGGATTATATCAAATCCCTTCATATCAAGTGGTATAAGATCCACTTTAATGCGATGGTCAGAAAAGAAGAGGATGCAGGGAGAACATACCTCCTGCAAAACGGCAGACCCACTCAACAGAGTCTCTAGCAACAAACTATCTGCTCTATGACTAATAGTCACATTGCAGTTACGAATCACTTCACGAGTGATGAAAGAGTGCGTAGCACCCGGATCAATCAGAATAGATACATCACAGGATGTAGACATATCAGGATATAAAAGTGTCATCTGACCTGCCACTACCCGTGGATTGACCACTGCCTCAGGTGGGTTCATAGCATAGAACCTCGCAGTCGCCTGGTGTTGTGGTGGCGCTGATGATCCAGCTTGAGACACTTGTCCACGTCCTCGAGCTACTCCTTGATGTTGTCTGCTCTGAGATCTCTGTTGATTCTGTCTCGGGGGTTGTTGTGTCACACCGACAAGCCTAGAACGGCAATCCTTCATCAAGTGTCCCACCTTACCACAGTTGTAGCAACTCTTCTCCTGTTGCTGTGGTCTGGGTGGTCCATTAACTGACACTGATGCAGAACTGTGCGTCCCTTGAAGCGCTTGACTCTGTCCTCTACCTCTGCTTGGTGTCCATTGAGTTTGAAAACTCGATCTGGGTGGTGGAGGGTTAGGTGCAGATAATCTAGGTTTCTTAGAATCCCTAGATGAAGAACCCTGGAACTGTGGATATCTTTTATGGGTTTGTCTTTTCTCAACCACAGACCTCTCTATCCTTCGGACTGACTCAACGAAGGTAGAGAATCTCTCTCGGTTCTCTAAGGTAGATACAGGGGTTGACATATCAGAATTCAAACCCTTCTCGAATCTTCTGATTCTTTCCTCATCCGTAGCAGCCATGTGCAGACAGAACCGTAGCAACTCCATGAACTTAGCTTCGTACTCACTAATGTTCATCATACCTTGCCTTAGTTTCTCGAACTGAGAGATTTTCTCATCTAGGAAGGTCTTTGGAAAATATCTTTTGATAAATTCCCGACGAAACTCTTCCCATGAGAACTCTACTCTAGGTCTCTTCTGCTCTTCCATGTTCCACCAGTGACCAGCACTGCCTTTGAGAAGATAGACAGCATGTCTAACCTTCTCAGCTTCCGGGATGATAAGAATCCTGAAAGCCTTCTCCAACTCTATCAACCATAAGTCAGCATCTGCAGGGTCGGCAGTCCCGAAGTACTCGGTGGCTCCGACACGACGAAGTCGTTCGAATGTCTTACCGATACCTTGTGCTTCAGGCTGGACAGGTGCCCTAGGTGCAGGAATGGGCATCCTATCGGTTATATGTGTCATGGCAGTCATGAACTGCCCGAACATCATCTGTACAGCTGGGTTACTCATGTCAGCTCGGTCGAACTGGGGTGGCTCTCTTGGTAGCTCAGGTGCATGTTGTTCTATTCTCAGAACTCTTGCACCGCCTCGAGGTGCACTAGCACTACTCTCTGCCACATACTCATCGTGATGTTCTGACATTCTTATGTATCTTCTTCTCCTGAGGAGCAGAAGATTCTATTAGATAAGGAAGGAGTACTAAAGGTAGACTCGACATCCTAAGTCCTATGCCTCTGTAGACTCAACTGACCTAGAGCTCTGATACCACTAGTTGTGGGATCTGATCTCCAAACCATGACATAAACACGATTAAAACTTACCGGAAGCGAATCGGAAATCAGCGGAAGACAAAAATCACGGAAAATTAAAACTTTTCGAGATAAGAACTTGGATCCATAAAAGCTTCTTTCATAAAGACAGATAAACTTGTTTACATCTCAGGATAATTACTTCTTGAGTAATTATATACATCAAGATACAAAATCTCAAGATCATATAACATAAGATTCCAAGACCTGAGAGTACAGAGGACACATAGGACTAACTCTAACTACACCATATGGTAGGATAATCTCCACCTGAGATTCTACTACTGCTCCTGGTGCTGGTGCTGCTGAGACTGGTCACCTGTAGGCTGGTTCCTTCGTCTCCGACGTCCACCTAAAAAGTTGAAGTCTACGGGGTGAGACAATTATACATAATTGTCCCAGCGAGAGTTATAACTCTTCCCCAGAAGCTTTATTATAACATCAAAGAGTATCTTAAGCAGTAAAGCCTTCAAAGTATTCTATAACAGTTGCAGGTATAACAAGATCTCTACAACTTAGGAGATATGGAGAATATAAACACTATAGCAATGTAACATCAATCAACTAACTTGGAGTCATCTCTAACAAGTTATACTACATGGTTGATTGTGTTTTACAAATAACATTATGCCCTGTGGAGATGAGGCATACCACTCATACTCCAACTGATCGCTGAGAAGTCACATCCGTATCATACATAGGTCATTAAGAGAGCCGGATTCTCATGACCTTCTCCTTCCTCAGTCAGTAAGAGGATCACTTGTAGGACATCTCGTGTCTCTACTACTATAGCTCACCAGGGTAAACTGGTCCTTCGCTATTCTAGAGTCACAGTGGCGTTCTGTACTCTCTTCGTCATCAGGAGGTTTCATATTTACCTACCACTGATACGGATATCTGTGCTTTCTTCGTCATCAGGAGGTTTCATGTTTACCTTCCACTGATACGGTATGGAAATATAGTGAAGGATGGATGGATTACACATCTACATCACTTTCCTACACTAGGATGTAAGGTTCTACACATCCATGTACCCCACATACTCAAAAGTATGTGCTCCAGGAGTTCCCTGAGGAAAACCTGTTCCACCATCACTTAATCTCTGACAATGATGGATCTATGATCAGGGCTCTACATTATACTTGATTAGTTAGGTACATTCAGTATTCTTTAACAGCATACATTGTTCTCCGAACAATAACAGTAGCATAGCAGCTATAAAAGAAGAATACTAAATGTAACAGGCCTAACTCATATCAATCATTATTTCTCATTATCCTCATCACAAGTCATCTCTAAGGCATGACCTTGATGGTATTCATGGCTCTCATAGCCCATTATCAGCATAGGATGCCACTGACAAGGCATCAGATTACTTTACTTATTCATAAGGCTAACAACATGCCTTTAATGAATATAACATCAACATCCATACTTGGATATGATTACCTTCATATCAGAACCTGCATGGCTAATACAACTGATAAAGGTAATACAAAAATAAGGAATATACTTCCTACTCTTGTCATAAGAGTTAAATCTCTAATTCACATCACATAGAGTTTAATACTCAAAAGCATGCCATTACTCTTGAATTAGGGTTTACTATTCACATTACATGTCGTCACCCTTGAATTAAGGTTTACTATTCACATTAAGGTGAATTGAACTCATAACATCATCATGTATGAGTAACATCTTCATTGATGCTCTTAGATTAGTTAAAGGTTCATCAGTTATCATAATTAGGGTTTCTATGATCTCACACAGGTGGATCATACCCTAATTATGCTCATTCCTGTGCATTGGAGATGCTTTAATTGAGTTTTCACCTAAAAAGGGGTACTTTCTCTCTCTAGAAGTACTTTCTCTCTCTATAAGTACTTTCTCTCTCATCATAAAGTTAGGTGAGGTCAACATCACTCTAAATCAGGTTGGATTAAGTCATCATAGGCTAACATAACCCAAAACATCACCATCATATGATTAGGGTTTGATTTGATCAAGGTATTACTTAATTTACCCTTCAGGGGTATTTTGGTAATTCACCCCATTGATCATCATCAAGGTCAAAACCTTAGTCCATTAACCCTTTAATATCCTAGGTTATCATTAGGGTTTGATTAGGACAACATTGAACCATTTATATCATCAATTGGTTGAAAGAAGTCAACCTTGAATTACATTGATCGATCTCAACCATCAATCTCCAATTGGTTTGAGATCGTTTGAAAGTGTTGACCGTTTAGTCAATTTTGACTTCCAGGACCGCGAGGGTGTGTTGACCGTTTGCTCAATTTTGACTTTTCAAGACCGCGAGCCCCCCTCATCTAACTCCAAGACCGCGAGCCCTTTCAAACCATTCCAAGACCGCGAGCCTCAAGTTGATGTCAAGATCGCGAGGCTATGCAGACCGTTTGCTCACCTTGACCTCAGGACCACGAGGCCCCTCACGGTCTTCAGACCGCGAGCCCCCTCTCGGTCTTGATACCACGAGCCCTCTCACGGTCTTGAGACCACGAGGCTCACATGGTCTCAACCGCTTGGACCTTTAACAAGATTCAATGGTTACAACCTATAATGTCAACCGATGTTGAAGCCCTCAAAAGGTCAAAGCTATGTTGACCACTTATGAATTGGGTTAATTAAGATTATGCTTGACCACTTTTTCATTCAATTGACCCTCAATTGTTGACCAATTAGGATTGAAATCGATTCAATTAGGGTCTATCAATGTTCACCCATCAACACTCAACAATGTGCATTAACACAAGGTTGAACCCTTCAATTGAGCTCCAATTGGGCCCAAACTTGGCCCAAACGGTCTTGAGGTCATGTGGGTGGACCCCACATGGTCTTGAGACCGTTTGCCCAAGATTTCATCAAAGTCTAAGGTGATTTGATAGGGGTTGAACCATGATTGAACCACAAAACAGAATTTTGATTAAATTGATAACTTATTTGCAATTAGGTCCTCAATTGGTCAAATTACTTAACCCTAGACCTTCAAACGGTCTTGGGTGATTTTCCTCTCGGTCTTGAGACCGTTTGCCCATCCAATTTTGGATTCTAGTGGGAATTCAACAAGGTTGAACAAATTGAGTTGATGATTATATCAATACTTTATTTGCAATATAATTTGGTGTAATTGTACCTTCAATTGGTCAACTAATCTTGACCCCAGACCTCCAAACGGTCATGGTTGATTGCCCTCGTGGTCTTGAGACCGTTTGGATGACCCCCAAACGGTCTTGAGACTATTTAGGTCAATCAACCCTAAAATCCCTAATTTATATTATTATAATTCAGTACTGATTTCATCTAGGGTTAGCCCTAGTAATCACCCTTCATCTCCTAGCCTGTTTGGAATTAGACCATCAAACTTGGTGAGTTGTTAACTAACATTATTTTGAACAGTAATCTCATACGGTCAATGCCTGGTCAACGACCTTACACGGTCTTGAGACCGTTTGCCCAAAAAGGCAATTTGAGACCGTTTGAGAATCAGGAATAAATTCATTTAAAGTTGTTACTTAAAAAGGTCATATCTCCCGATTCCTTTGGAGTTAGCCTCCCAAATTTGAGGGTAATTAGACTATGTAATTAGGAACAGATTTCTTATACGGTCCACGCTTGGTCAATGGGGCCAAACGGTCTTGGAGACCGTTTGCCCTGTCGCGGTCTAGAGACCGTTTGCTCACCTCGCGGTCTTGAGACCGAGAGAGCAAACTGGTGAGACCGTTTAAGAAAGTGAAAAGCGGTGGGTTTTTCTTGGAAATCACGCCTGCATCTCCTAGCTCAAGAACAGTACGAATATCCCATGGATTTGCTTGTAAAATAGCAGGGAAAAGTAGGGAAACATGAATAACTATCATCTAACCGCATATAAGAGATGTATATTAGTAAAGCATGGGTTTAGAGTTATAAAACCCGCCTAAAGCTTGCTTCTTGAGCTCCAAGCTTTCAAGATCCAAGCTCTAATGGCGTCCTTGAGTTCCCACAGGTTGTCCAGGGTGAAAACTCCAAGGAAGAATGAAAAGAGATGGCTAGAAAGATAGGGTTTCGAGAGTTAGCCATGAAGTTGACCTTGAATTCGAGTTCTAACCATGGAATTAGGCAAGAAGAGGGGTTCAAACCTACCTTGCACCCTTGGTCGTTCCCCTTGAGCTCCAAGAAAGTCCTTAGTCGGCCAAGCAAAGAGGAAACAGTGATATGCACGAAGGAAAAGTTCCTTTGCTTGAGAGGTGAAGTATACATATACTTGGGTGATGTTTCATTAAAGGCCCATAAGTTTCCCCATAATTCCAATTAAGTCCTTCCTTCATTACTTGCTCGTCCCTTCCTCTTTATTATAAGGACAAAACTTCTCTTAAGGTCTAGAAAAAGAGGGCAAAGAAGATCAATCTAATACTAAGGTACATACATAAAAGGGATATTGTACATATACCCTGATTATTCAATCACAAGGCATATTTCATAACTTGATAACTCAATTGAGGTGACTTCCTCATAATTTCTTCTCTAATGATGGTAAGAGTTCTAAAAGATACATTAGATGATATGTTTTACAAATTGAATCCCTTAATTTGGGTAAATTGCATTTTATCCCAAATTAGGGTTTCAAGCACCGGGATTGCTTCCACAGCTGCACCTTGGTGCCCAAGCTTGGGAAATCCCTCAAACTTTGCCAAAAAGATTTCTCATGATGTCTCAACATCAGAGGAACATCTCATCATGTGCAAATTGCAAGCTAACCCTTTTAACTGGGTAAATTGCACATAGGTCCCTGTATATCAAAACAATGCTACAACTTTAAATAAAAAGGAGCAAATACAGAAATATATGTTTCTGAGAAACTTAATTACAAAGATTTAATTACATATTTAGGCAAAACACCTAGGGTTAACTCATAACCCAGGTCAGGGATGTTACAAGAGGTGCCCTCCCAGTCCTGATGCTCTACGTAGCTTCTCCGTCATCACAATGAGTTAGGGGTTCTCGCCTTTCACCTTTGCTCCTGCTCACCCGCTGCTGTATCCTGGATTCCCTGGGCTACGCCGCCCTCTCATCTTCGACTGACCTGCTTCGACGATGCCTCCCTGCTCCGAGCTTCGGCGTGATTGGGTCACCCTCATAGGCGGCGCCATTCTCAAGGATTCATCAAGGAGTCGTCGTGCAAGCAGGTCCTGTTGCGGCTCTGACTGCTCTGGTTTCTCCTTGCCAACATAGTGGTTGCCTGTTCACAGGCTGACCACAAGGGTTCGATGGTTGCTCAATGGGCAAAGGCTCAAGGGTCTCCTTGCCTTTCCCTTGGACCTTGCTGGATCTGGGAGCTTCCTGCTCCTGCTATCATCAGTGGTTTTCCTCGAAGGTCTGCTGCTCTTGGTGCTGCAGGGTGCCGAGTCACCACATAGATGCTTGAAGATATGTCGCTGAGACATGGAAGCAGCTCAGGCTGCGTGAGAGAGCAGGTTAGGGGAGGGGGAAGTTTACATCTTCTTCTCCCCCTTGCTTCCTTTACATAGGAGCAGGTGGTCAGTTCTGGAGCCGACTTACGGATGTAAGTCATGTACTGAAGGTTCCAGGCCATAGACAGCTGTTCCTCAAGGACTCTGGGATTGGAGGCATCACAGGTGCTGTTGCGATGAGAAAGATCAAGGAGGTGTGCCCTCTGACCTGCAGATGATGATTTCTCCTTCCTCTTTGTGGGTGCTCTTATAGTATGGCAGAAGATCTTGTTATCTAAAGCTTGCTTGTGCGTATGTCTTGTTCTTTTCTACTCGAAACAACATGGTGTCTTTCTGCGTTTTGTCCTGCTCCGTGCTGATACACCTTTCAGGTGTTCGGTGCAGTTGGCAAAGGTTTGTACCAGGTGCAGCTGGTTCATTTCTTCAGGAAGGAGGCAAAGAGTGGTAGACTTGTCCCCTTATTTTGTTTTTCTTTTGTGATCCTTCTGATATTATCGTCTAGGAGCTGGGGTAGGGGATGACTACTCAGGTTGATTTGGCAACTGAGCTGATGTTCATATAGGCGTTTTTGTGGGTGTTTTGATTGGTTTTGTATGTACCTCTTTCTCACCTACCAGGTCCTTCTGTTTAGTTTGTAACCTAGCCCTTCTTCTGCATTTTTTTAGTTTGGAGCTTCTTCCTTAGTTTCGGGTCCCTTATATCCCCCTACGTGGGGTTTGGGACCTAGTAGTTTCCATAGGGGCACAAAAATGTACCCAAAGTTTTTGGTTTTATTAGTAACATGTTTTTTGCGCGACCAAAAAAAAGCAATATCAAGTACATATCATTACTATGAAACATAAGAGAAATACAACCTGTCCACTATTAGGGTTAGGGTTTCCCTTTTTAACATATTAGGGTTTCAAGTTCATATTACCAAGAATCAAAACTCTAATTCATAGCTCTACACATATAGGGGTATCAATGTATGCTCGTTGAATGATTAACACACAAAGTATGAGTTTCTTTCTCATCCTCACCAGGATAATGATTACATCATACTTCATTAAGTTGGCTCAATCATTCTCTCAAGGTACATTGGTCTACAATTATCAAAATGCATTGAACTCTATACATCTTAATGTATCATTTGACATAACACACTTCATGTGTTACTCAATCAAGTATATTGGATTGAGGTTCTTCCACCATATCAGGTATATAGGTGTGTGTGTGCTTCACACCATATCAGGCATAGAGGTGTGTGTGTGCTTCACACCATATCAGGCATAGAGGTGTGTGTGTGCTTCACACCATATCGGGCATAGAGGTGTGTGTGTAATTCACACCATATCGAGCATAGAGGTGTATCCTTGATCACCCTATCGTGCATGAGGTGTATCCTGATCACCATATCGTGCTTGAGGTGTATCCTCATCACCATATCGTGCTTGAGGTGTATCCTTATCACCATATCGTGCTTCCATATCATGCTTGAGGTGTATCCTGATCACCATATCATACTTGTGGTGTATCCTTATCACCATATCATGCTTGAGGTGTATTCTTATCACCATATCGTGCTTCCATATCGGGTTGCTCAAAATTAGGGTTTGCATATCAGTTTAGACCCTTATGCTCATATCTCTTAAAACCTTCATGGTATCGGCCTACCCTTCACCATGTGATAAGTGACAACCTAGAAAACATGTTAGTCTAGACCAAAATCACGTGTACAAACCAATACAAGTTTGGGGTTCCAAGGTATATTGGGTTTCATATTACCATGTTGGGTTTCAATATCATATCGGGTTAGAGGTATATACTTGACACCATATCGTGCATATGGTGTGTGCTTAACACCATGTCGTGCATGAGATGTGTGTATGTGTCACTCATATCATCCATGAGGTGTAAAATCATCACTATATCATGCATGAGGTGGGTACTTAGATCACTTATATCAATTTGCTCATAATTTAGGGTTTGTCATATCGGGTTAGAGGTACTTCAACCCGATATCAGGTTGAGCCATGATGATGTCATCATCTTCAATCTCAATACCTTCGTTCTTACTGTTCTAATTCATGGATAACAGTTCTATGTCACTAATAGAACTCATGGATTCATCAATTATACAAGAAAACTCAGAAATTGAAAGTAGATAATCAATTATGGTAAGATTGATGGTGAGTAATAACATAATTGGGTTCAAGTTATATAACCCGCCTCAAGAACAACTTCAAAGATCCAAGCTCCAAAGCTTCACGTTCCCAAGGTTTAATATGAACTTATCACAATTCCAAGACTAAATTTACAACTCCTCTACATGCAAGGAATAATCATAGATAATAATTTGGTGAAGAAGAAAAGAAAGGAAGAATCACAACCCGAGATCATGATTTATCCAAGGTTGAAGATGACCATGGATTCACATTAAGCTTAATGGATCGAGATCCTTCTTTATCCTTACTTCCTTGCACAATATCTAAGAGAAATGGAGTGATAACTAGTAGGTGAAAGGAGTGGTATATATAATTGAGGCTCATGAGAGAGGGTATATAAGAGGTGTCATCATTATACACTAATAGGTGCCACGTGTCCATGCATGGTTGACATGTGTCCATGCACACATATTTATATTAACATGAAAAACTCTTGATGATAATCTCGGGATAATATTCTGGCCATTAGTTTTCTTGTTGAGCAAGATATTTCAACTCAACATCACTTTATTCACAAATTGATACACTTTTTCTAAGAAAAGTTGCAAGATGATATCCATCACCTCCTTGAGGTTCTTAACCCATCATGGCAAAGGACAAGAGTTGAAAAAACGATATGGGACCTCCTATATGGCTCCTTGGCTGATAGGCATCCCCATATAAGGTCAACAACTCGATACAACTCAAATAAATGCTTCAACTATACAACTCTTCTTGGTCTTTTCATCACCAAGAATGCTACCACTCAAAGATGATTCAAACATGGTGATTATTTATTTCTCTCTCCTCTATATGATTCCAAGAGATAGTATAGACACTTTAGAGGTGGTAATTTGCATATCAACCCTACATTTTTGTTAAATTGCAAATTACACCAAAATGGGTACACAAGGCACACACATTATCTAAACAAGCTCCAACTTGGAATTTAGACTTTCCACAATCTAACCCTTAGCATCATTCTCTCCCTTATGATGCTAAAGAACTTGAAGCATGTTCAAAATGTGACATATTGCAATATAACCCCTCATATTGGGTAAATTACAAATTACACCCAAACTATCATATAATGCACAAACAACTTGTAAATAAGCTCAAACTTGAAAATTAAACCCAAGGAGAGTCTTAATTTCTTTTCAAAAGATTAAAACAAGTTTATAATTAACTTACTTAAGCAAAACTTCCAGGTTTATGGCATAACCCATGTCACAGATGTTATAGATAAGAACATTTTTTACGTTCTCTCAACTCTCCCTCCCCTACCCCCTTTCTCCTGTGTTGTGACCTTCTTTGAATGTGTCTCTAGGCATTGTATTCTCCCAACTACTCTATACCAATTACTGACTTAACCATCAATTATTCTCATCTTGATTGAAGTCTAAGTCATATAGTCAAAACCTTCTTCTTGGAATTAGAATTTTGTACATGGAATTAAAATTATTCAGAGCTAGAGACACACTATTGGAACTGGAGGAAGTTTCTTTTTGTGGTTTTAACTCCTGTATGTTGGTGTTTCATTCAGTTTATAAAAACTAAAGCTTGAAATCACATTCCTAAGCTAGTTTATCTCGAATTCATGTAAGTTTATTCCCTTCTTCTCATCTTTTCTATTTTCTTCCCTCTTTTCTACCGTCTTGTCTGAAGTTATTATCAATCTATGGTAGAAACTAGGTATTTTTTTTCTAGAATTTCTTCTTTTCACCTTTTTTGGCCTAGTAAGAGCTTGTGCATGAAAAAGTAGATCTTTTTGAAGATTTTGGAGGATTCTTCAAGACATGTGAGGATGCTGGGAAAAAGTTATTTCCTTAAGATGAGTTAGTTAGTCTATTTTTACTAATATTTTCAATGTAATTCTTACATATAATTATCAAATTTCACTAAATGCATGTTATATAAGCTTAAGGTGAGATTATTTTTTAGCTAATACTTTGGACACTTTAGGGTTATCGTCCTCTTTATTGTTTCTTGTTGTTCTAGAATGAAAATAATGAAGTTTGTATACCAAGTTGCTAAAACTCGCGATTGATGCATGTATGTTGCCCTAAATGGAAAGTTTAGGTACGTTTTACTATGTTTACCATGTTGAGATCATATGATGGTATTCTCTAAATAAAACTTTTCAAGATAGCTAAGTACTAATGCAAAATAATATTCTTAAAGATAAAAGTGGCTAGTGTGCCCCATGTATGATTTGGAATTTGTATTTATGAAAATGGAAAATGCTTACAATGTTTGTGCATTTAGAAAATCAACAGTTTTATGCTATCTAATGTTTTGAATTTCTAAAATGTAAAGAGTGTTACCTAAAAGGGGGATCCACTCCTTAATCTTATTTTGAAAAATGAATCAAGAAACCCAAAGATGGTTCAATAACTAATTAATGGAATGGGTGCATAGTCATTTTCAAAATTGTATGGTACAACGGGCAAATAGAGTTATAGAAATAGAAAATAAACTAACTATTACAAGATTAAGAATTTTTCAACATCTTGGTCCACAAGGACATGAAAAGGATAATAGTAAATGAATTCCAAAACTAGATAGTCCAGATGCAAAACTCTAAAAACTCCCTTCGTGAAGTACTCCTGTACTAGCCCCTCAAAAACCTGATTTGTAGGCTACTCAAATCCTGGTGAGTTAGGAACAACACATATGTGGGAGGGATAAAAAGAAATGGTATGCCTAAGATAATAGTGGAATATGTGCACTAATCAAAACATTCTAACAGTAAAGCATGTTCATACAATGATAATGGAGTTTAAATAAAAGGTGTCGTAGAGATTGGGTAAGCTCAAGAAAAAGTAATAAATAGATTAAATAACCAAATAATGTGCAACACAAGAATGAAGCATTTCAACCTAGAGATACAATTTATGAATACAAATTTTCTTACCTTTTGACATTTGACAAATAAGAACAAATATACAATGCATGCAAATTTCAACAAGACTAGAATAATCTAAAGTAGGGCTAGGGCAACATAAACTATGAGTTGTGGAAGGAGTAAAACCTCAGTGCCCAACATGTAGAACATGGTGGGGTGGGGAATGAAACCCCATTGCCTGGAAGGAGGAATAAAACCTCAATGTTTAGATATATCTCATATGGAAGAAAGAATAAACCCCAATAATTGGTAGGAGAATTAATGCCTAAAATATGTTTGAACTACTAATAATTACTACTAGACCAAATCTCACATGCAGAATTGAATAGGAAAGTTCACAAGTTCTGTCCAGCTAATATTCAAGATAAAAAAGGAATGGAACCATACAACATATGACAATTGGAGTCACATGATTCATATTCAAGTGAACCATAATTTCTATGATTAATATTGGACAAACTAGTTGATAACTATTAATATTCCAACATGATATCAAGATATTCAAAAAGAGGAGTGCCAAATTAAAATGCCTCGTTGATAAGCATTAATGGTTTAGTCATTATATGCCCAAATGAAATTGGGAGAAGGCATACCTCAAACTTGCCCTAATATCCAAATATACTTGTAAGATCAGTATTAGAGTTTTCAACCCCTAATTGCAATATTAATGTACGAAGTCATTAGTTATTGTATCTAAACCCTTAGACCCATAAATGACTTACTGGATAAACTTTGAGTTAAGTCATGGAAACCCAATATAAATATAGGACTAACTTTTTTATTTTTAAAACATATATTTTTATAGTTATTGTTGTAAACCATTAGTTACTTATAATTTTTGCAAAATAAACCATATTTATTTATTTAATAAAAATACGTTAAAAAAGTGATTGGTATACCCTGACATATGATTATTGATAAACAAGATGTGATAAGGCATACCGGTTATTTTCCTAGACTCAAACTCTTGTTCTAAGAAAAAAACGGGGTCAAAAGAAAATAGCCCCCCACCGCTAAGCCAATAAGACAAGTCGGTTACCATTGAGGGCACAAATTCTATTTCCGAGGGGATATTGTCTCCCTCCTCTACAAATTCGTGAACCATGCCAACCATTACTCTGACAAAGCTCATTGAATCGGGGGTTAGACCCCTCTCGAATCATCCTGACATGAAGGCAAGGTTTCTATCATTCTCTGGAGATGATGGAGGACCTAGGGACCCAAAACTCAGGGCCTTAAGGCACTAAGAAAGGATAAGGAGATCCCAAGAAGAAGTAGGGAAACATGGGAAGTCCACCAATGGAAAAGGTGTTGGTATGTATGCTCAAAGAGCCAATCATATGATGATTGTGATGGCATATTATGTATATGATTTTAATAAATTATATAGGCAAGCTTCCAATTTATTCTGTTTCACTCAGTTATGAGATAATAAGGGAACATAATGAATGTCTAAAGAATTATATTACTCAACTGTGTATGTCTTCAAGTGCGTGACTTGAAAAATGAGATCATACGGATGTTGAGAGTATACACATTCTTGTTATGTCCCTAGTTGGATGTTGCTGTGGAAGGCTGATAGATAATAGTAACACTTAAGACTAGAGTGTGTGTTGGTTGATGATAGAATCTCATCAGTCATAATATGTGATATCAAACCAAGCACATAGATATTTTTTGGGGAACATAGTTGGTGGACATAGTCATCTCTCATAGTGAAGGTGGTTATTGTGGTTCTTAGACTTAAAGTTACTACATTCATCACATGTTGATCAGTATGTTTTGACATCATTCGACATAATCCTGAATAATGGTTGCTATAAATGTGATGATCATATGTGTTGTGACACATGGGGATGACTGTGAGTGATGTAGATGGGATTTGTCCCTCCTACTGAGTTTGATATCCATGCCACTTGATAAGCGAGACTGAGAAAAAGCATACACATGCACATGTGAATCAATATATGATATTCAAATCACATATATCTCAGACAGTCTGCTCTAGGATCAAGGAACATGGATTGAACATTGAGAGGATGACATTTCATGCCTCAAGTTCATTCTAGATATCAGGGACAAAGGAATTAGACAATACTGTAAATCCTAACACAGATAATGGGTTGAAGTGCTTCTCCAACTTTTCTAATTTTTTAGGTAGCACGAATGTGTGGTTGGACACCACTCATTGCTTGTGATCGTAGATTGAAGTTTTTCTCCAACTTCCTTGATTATTTGGGTCGCATAGATGTTTGACTAGGTATCACTCTTTGCTTTTGATGTCATAAATTAATTATGGACATTCACTGCCAACATATATAGAAACCTATGGATCACACATATAGGATACCTATAGAAGAGGAGTTTCATCATGAATGATAATTGAACTAATTACTAAAGTTTTTAGGTACTCATTTTAATCAACGAATCAACTGACTGAACTCCAAACCGATCGGTTCAAGGGTTGAAATAACTGGTTGGAGTGTCAGGTTGATTAGGAATTGAATTGACTAAGTTATATGTAAACTGGGGAGCAAACTGACCGGTTCACATAGTGAACCGACTGGCTCGGGTCTCCAATCTACTATTTGCTTGAGTGATATGATAGGTTCTGAGACGACCCGTCGTGGAAAATGAGATTAACTAATGCATAAGCGAATTATTAGAAGCGGAATAATGAAAAATCATTAAAATTTTAAAACTTTTTGGAAAAAGAACTTTAAACCATAACTCCTTTATAAGAAAACAAGGTACACTGTTTACATCATAGCTTGACATTACATCTTTGTGATTACATACTTCCATTTCCTTATCATATGAAGAAGGCAAGATACAAAATCTCGAGGCACTAAACCAAAAACCTCAGACCTACTGACTCCTAGGACCTGAGAGTACAGAGACGACATAAGACATACTATCTACGAGACTCGACAGTCAGTATCTTCACCTGAGATTCACTGCTGCCCCTGGTGTTGCTGCTGCTGATACTGCCCACCCTCGGATTGGTTCCTCCGTCCTCGACGTCCACCTAAAAATTCGAAACCCACGGGGGTGAGACAATTTGAATAATTGTCCCAGCGAGAGATATAACTCTATGCCAGAAGGTTTGTTATAGAAATAAAGGATTAACATAAGCAATATACTTTTTAAGACATTCAACCGTAGATTTGGTATTAAGTAAGGCAACATTTACTTAAGCAATTATTTCAATAAGGAAAATGTAGAACATGTATACTAATCACATGGCTAGAATATTATAAACAATGTAACATCAATCATTATTTCTCGTAGTTCAACCTAAGCAGTTATGCTACACGGATGATTATGATTTTCAATCATTATTATGCCCTGCAGAGATGAGGTATACTACTCATACTCCAACCGACCATTATAAAATCGCATCGGTATCATACATAGGTCATCAAAAGAGCCAGATTCTTATGACCTCATCTTCCTCAGTCAGTATGAGGATCAACATGCAGGACATCTCGTGTCTCTGCTACAATAGATTCCCAGGGTATTCTGGAAACTTCACTATTTAGAGTCACAATGACATTCTGTACTCTCTTCACCATCGAGGGATTTCTTGTTTATCGCTCATCGATGCAGCATTAAAGATTCCCTCGGGAGATTAGTGAAACATCACCCCGACATAAACACATAATGAAGGATTGATGGATTAAAGTACATCCTACATCAATTCCTACATTAGGACGTAAGGATATTCACGTCCATAACCCCCACATCCTCAAAAGTATGTGTTCCAGGAGTTCCCTTAGGAAAAACTATTCCACCATCATTTGGCTTCTGACAATGATGGATATATGATCAGGGCTCTACATGATATGATTATACATGATTATTTAGGTACATTTTAGCATTCTTTTAGCATCAAGCATGTTCTCAATCATTAATCATTAAAACACTACTATAAAAGAAGAATACTAAATGTATCAAGTTTAACTCACATCAATTATCATATGGATATTAATTCTTAACCATCTCATCATATGATTCAGGAACATGGTTATTCAAACCCTCAGATTATCATAACACTTGCTACCAAGTGGCATATAAGCACCAAGTCATCTAACAACATGACCATGATTGAAGCAATGTATATACTTTTCACATATCATTACTCTAAAAGCTTATAATTGTTTTCAAGGAATATGACATCATAACTCTTACCTGGCTATGATCACCTCATAATATCAACCTGCATGACTAATACAATTAAGGACATGCATATATAACAGTCTTAGCACAATACCAAAACTTTTCAATTTCTTTATAGGACACCACGGACGTGCCACCTTGCACGGTCATGTAAAGTAAGGTTACCATGTCCGTGCTCCCTTGCACGGTCATGCAAAGTAAGGTTACCACGGCCGTGCTCCCTTGCACGGTCGTGTAAAGTAAGGTTACCACGACCGTGCTCCCTTACACGGTCGTGCTACAGAAGATCACTACATGATTCATATTTGTATATATGTATTCTAATCTTTCATCCTTTCAACTTGATTAGGTCACATCAACCCTTCAATCAAGTACATACAACTATGTTTAACATAGTGTATCAAGCTATTAATCCTATAATCAATTAAGAATTCTCCCTTTAATGGGTTCTAATCACTTAGGTATTATTAGGGTTTCAACCTTCGTACCTTCATTGATTATCATTACTAATCATTATTGGATCAATAGAACATTCATCATCTTAATTCTCAAAGATTCAATCACATTGGACCTCCACTTCATAAGGTATCCAATTGAATTAGGGTTTCCAATGTTGTTTCCTTCAATCATTGAATTCATGGGACCAATCATCAATTGGACCTATACTCATACTTCAAATGAGTTTAATAGATCAACCTTCAACTGATTTGACCCTCAATTGACCCTCAGTTGATCTTCAATTAGGGTTTAAATCAATCGAATTAGGGTTTGGAATCAATAACCCTTCAACATATTTCAGTGTGGGTCTAATTGATTTGAACCCATTGAACCATCATTCAATTTGGACATGACCTGACCCCAAACGGTCTTGGGATCGTTTGGATGACCTCCAAATGGTCTTGAGACCGTTTTACCATCATATCATCAAAATCTAAGTCAACCAATTAAGATTTGGATCATTGGATTGATCACCAAATCAGCAATCGATTACACACCAACTTAGTATCATTGGATCATTGATTGCTTAACCATACTCACCCCTAGACCTCCAAACGGTCTTGGGTGACCTCAAAACGGTATTGAGACCATTTGGATGAGCTCCAAACGGTCTTGAGACCGTTTGGCTCATCCAAACCTTGGATTCTAGTGAAAAATCATTAGGGTTTGAGCTATTGAGTTGATCATCAAATCAACACTTAATTGCAAAGTGATTTGGTATCTTTAGACCTTGAATTGGTCAAACATGCTTAACCTTAGACCTACAAATGGTCTTGGGTGACCCCCAAACGGTTTTGAAACCGTTTGGGCTTAATCAATCCAAAATCTCAAATTAACTCATTGGAATTTCAACACTAATTTCAATTAGGGTTTGCCCAATTGATTAGCCTTCAACTCATGATTCCTTGGTAATTAACCCCTAAAATTTGGTGAGTCATTAACCAAAATAATTAGGAACAGGAATCTCAAACGGTCAACGCTTGGTCAACTCACTCAAATGGTTTTGAAACCGTTTGCCCAAAAAGTTCAATTAATCAAGCTGAAAAATCAGCACTTAATCCAATTAGGTTTACCTAATTGATTAGCCTTCAACTAACGATTCCTTGGGAGTTAACCCATCAAATTTGGTGATTCATTAACCAACATAATTAGGAACAGGAATCTTAAACGTTAAATGCTTGGTCAACTCACTCAAGCGGTTTTGAAACCGTTTTCCCAAAAAGTTCAATTAATCAAGCTGAAAAATAAGCACTTAATCCAATTAGGTTTGCCTAATTGATTAGCCTTCAACTCACGATTCCTTGGGAGTTAACCCATCAAATTTGGTGAGTCATTATACAAAATAATTAGGAGCGGGAATCGCAAACGGTCAACGCTTGGTCAACTCACTCAAATGGTTTTGAAACCGTTTGCCCAAAAAGGTCAAGTTAATCAGGTTGAAAATCAGCACTTAATTCAATTAGGTTTACCTAATTGATTAGCATTCAACTCACGATTCCTTTGGAGTTAATCCCTCAAATGTAGAGGGTTATCAACCAACATAATTATGAACAGAAATCTCAAACGGTCAACCCTTGGTCAACTCAACCGGGAGACCGTTTGCTCCAACCGACCTTGTGAAACTGTTTGCCCTTCAAACGATTTTGCAAACCATTTGCCCCAAACGGTTTTGCAAGATGGGCATGATTACCAATGCTACTTTAGAAAACGGTCTTCACCCCCCCCCTTTGGCCAAATGGGTTTGCAAACCGTTTGGCCAAAGGGGGGGGGGTGAAGACCGTTTTCTAAAGTAGCATTGGTAATCATGCCCATCTTCTTCTACCTCCAGATCAAGGTCTGTTCTTCATGGTTTTAGTTGCAAGAAAGCAAGGAAGGATGGGGGAAAGAAGGACAAATTACTTTTGCAAGAATAAAAAATGCATAACAAAGTTTAAGGGTTTAGAGTTATAATGTTATAACCTCAATTTCCAATACATGTAATGAGATTTGTAAATCTCTATTAAATGTATAAATAAGATTTATGTTTGATTTCATGGTTTAATTTAAATGAATTTCGTGAATAAAAGCCTTGCATGCTTTATTGATGGGCCTTACTGGCCATTAAGCCCAATTGAAAGAATAATAAAAAGAAAATGGAAAAAGGAGTTTCATTTAATAAAGAATTACAATGGGGAAATAGAATATATAAGAAAAGATTAAAGGATGATGAAAAGGCTAAAAGATAATTTCCCAAAAATATAATTTCGTGTTATAAAGGTTCCTTGGGGTTCAAGGAACTCAGGATAATTAGATAATCGCCAAGGAAATAAAGAATGTGTGGAAAATACCATTAAATAAGGGATAACTTGAAACTGAAAGAAAGGGCAAGTTTCCTTTGGATAATGACTCCTATTTTTTCACAATGAGAGATAAACATATGAACGACTTTCCTTTAAAATTTGAGGCAAACAAGATTTAAGGATTGGGAGTTATTAAATTTTCAAGTTATCTTCAAAAATAAGTTTTTCCTTGTATAATTGGGAATTCTTTTCTATTTAAGCGCGGGTAATCGTGTCCGTTGGATTTTAATCCAAGTGACGTGGCTCATCGTCAAAGTCCCAAGGGGACAAGGACTGTAGCGCAGGTCACAGGTGGATTTTCCCCATCCTTTTCCTCGTTAACTGATGGATGTGCCATCTTGGAAACATTTCCATTATGATCAGGAGGGGATTTCGAACCACCGCAACCCTGGTTTAGTAGTCATTGGATGCTTCTAGGCCAAACGCCCAATTGGGCCAAAATCTTGGGCGGCAGCAGATGTAGAAACCCTAGGGGAGCCCTCTAGTCCTATATATATAGACCACCGATCGGGTCCTAACACCCTAACGATCCCGAGCGGCAAGCTATCAGGTCCCTGGTCTTTTCCTCTCCCTCGATTCAACCTTCTCCGTCGAGAGCTCCGCCTTGCTCTGTCGCGGCTCAAGCAGTAAGAAAGGGGAGAAAGACGACATACAAACGTCGTTTGATTCAAGATCATCGTGATCCTAGGCGGGGATCTAACGACTCAAGGAAGCGACCGGATAAGTGAGTCGCTTGCGACTCTGTGCGTTCGATCGCAATCTGACGAACACAGTGAAGAGCAACACCTGCTTGTGGGGTTAGTGGGGGAAATAGACGAGGAGCGTCGGATCCAGACGCGGACCAGCGGTGCATTGATTGTGCGGTTGACGAAATTTGATAAATCCTTCTCTGTGCCAAATAATCAAGAAAAATGCTTTTCCTTACTAAAATTGTAGTAATAGATAGGAACCTCATATAAAAGAACTTCATATATGAAAGTTGGGTAGAAAAATGCAAGGAATCTGATAAAAATGATTGTAACACCTGACTCCAGTTCGTTTTGCAAAAGTACTTTAATTTTCTAGTAAAATGCATTTCAAGTTATTTGGAAACCCTAATTGCATATAAAAGATGATTCTTTGTAACCTAATGGGTTGAATAGAGGGTTATTAACCTGTTAATTAATAATATGAAGTTTTCATCCATTTTAATTGCAAATATGGCTAAATTAGGGTTTATGACTATGAATGAAAGATAATGCACATGAAAACCCTAATTTAGGGTAAAAGAAGAAGGAAACTTTGTTATTTTGATAATTTGCTAAATAATGATCCTAAAATTGTTAGGAATATTAAAAGGAGATAATTTAAAGGTTTTAAGTGGATTGGATGAATTAGGGTTCATAATAATTGAAAATGAAAGCAAAACTGTAATTTTTAAGAAAACCCTAAAATTGGATAGAAACCCTAAGGGACATGATGATATTGGATAAATATTAATAAAAGTAAACTTGTACTTTTATTTCAGGGTTTCTGTGCCTTTGCTTGCTTACTTGGAATTTTCTTTCTCTTCATTTTGATTCTGTATCTGAAACTGCAATAAGAGGTATGTGGTTACGCTTATGGATATACCGCTTAGTTTTCCGAGGTTTTACCGACGTTTCCCTAAATGTGTGAAATAACTGTTGGATGTTTTAATTCATGCCTCTATAAAGTGACTATGACTATCAATATGAGTATATATGTATAACTAGCTAGATCCGAGTCCACCCCTGTGGCTATGTCAAGGCTAAGGATAACCTAAAGCAAGGTCTAGGGTATCATGAGTTAGAAACTGGGCTAGACATGAGTAGTGCCATGAGACTCTTAGCATACCATGAGTTAAGGAGTGGGCTACCCACAGGTAGTGCCATGTGACTCAGCCCTAGAAATTGATTCACCTATTAGGTGAAATCATGAGGGGTAAAATGGGAATCTACCATAAGGGAGGTAGTATCCAGGTCCACTGTAGGGACAACACAGGGGATAAGGTACACATGTATCACGTAGTTATACTTAAAATGTAATATTGTTTGATTGATTATTGAATGCAATAATTTGTTATAGATAATTGCACGATTAGTGAATCCCCCACATACCAGCTTTGGCTGACCGACGTTTTGTTTGTCAGCGTTTTAGGTACAAAACAAAAAGGACAAACAGTAATCCGTCATATTGTGAAATACACTAATTAAAGTCCAAGGAGGATTAGTTAGCTAGCCTGATTTCTGGATAGAAGTTTTAGAATTCCAAAATTTTCAAAGGTATGCAAAAGTTTTATTTATTACATCTTTTCAGTTTAGTCTAGTAGAATTTATTAATTGTTATCAATTAATTGCTGAACCTTGATCCGGAAATTATGTGTGCGGCTTCGACCTCTCGGTCTCCCTTAATTGGGGGGTTATCAGGAGGTGGGGTCGTAACATATAAAACCCACCTTAGAACCAACTCTAGAGCTCCAAGCTTCGAAGATTTAATGGTGGCTTGAGCTCCACAGGTCATCCAAGGTTCCTTCTTCAAGAATTGGTTGGAAAGGATGGCTAGAAAGAAGAACTAAGTAAGAAAAACTAGCAAACCAACCTTGCAACATGATTTCCTCCATGAATTTGAGCAATATGATGATCAAAGCTTACCTAGAACTGCTTGGCCGTTCTCCTCTTCTCCAGATCTCTGTCCTAAGTCGTTCTAAGCAAGGGGAAAAGAAGGGAAGTGAAGGAACGATCCTTGCTAAGTGAGAAAAGGTGTATATATACTTTGGGTGAAATTCCAACATAAGGACAACTTGATTCTCCATTTCTCATCTAGGTCCTTCCCTTCTTCTAAGCCACGTTTCTCCCTTCCATACTTAAGCAAAACTCATATTAAACCCAAGGTCTAAAGGTGAAGAAAGCCAACTTCTTACTAAGTTGCACATATAGAAGGGTTATTAGGCTTATAACTTGATTATTCAATTTATAAGGGTTATCATTCTTATTTGATTATTCAATTGAAGTGCCCTCTTCATCATTCTTACTCTAAATGATGCCAAGAGTCATAAAAGATACTCTAGAAGGTGTATTTTTACAAGTTGCACCCCATATTTTGGGTAAATTGCACTTTACACCAAAACTAGGGTTTTAAGTACAAGGATTGCTCCACAAGTTGCATCTTGGTGCCCAAACTTGGAGAATCCATCATACTTGATCATATTCATTCCTATGATGTCTCAACACCAAAGGAACATCTTAACATGTGCAATTTGCAAGTTAACCACTTTTAATTGGGTAATTTTCACATAAGTCCCTATTAACAAAACAATGTTATAACATTGTTCAAAAAGAGCAGAAATAGAATTATATGTTTCTTAGAAGATTTAATTACATTCCAAAAGATAATCACAAGTATCTAATTACATAATTAAGCAAAACACCTAGGGTTAGTTCATAACCCAGGTCAGGGATGTTACAGGAATGTGGTTCAATTAGACTACATCAAGGATTAGTGATAACATCATGTTGTGTATTAATTGGATTCAAATTGCCAATACGATTGCGATTGGAAAACATGAAGAAACAACTAGTTCACGAGGTGAACCAATCGGCTTGCATGTCAACCGATCATTTCATCCAATGAAATGACCATTTTTCCAGTCGTAGGTTGTGAATTTTTGGTGAAATTCTAGTTTCTTCCACTCCCACACAGACTAGGAACCCTAACCCTTACCCTCCTATAAATAGAGGGGTACTGGGGGATTCTAAAAAAAAAACAACTTAGTTGCCTTAGAAAATTTTTTCCCTCTCTAGTTGTGGTAACCAATAGAGAGCCCAAGTAACTGTTACCAGATAAAGGGAGGGATAGTAAGGGAGAACAATTGTGGGAGAGCAAGTTGATGACTAGTACACCAATGGGAGGTACAACTCTTTCCTATCTTTTCTAGTAGAACGATAGGAGTTTTAGACAGTTTGTGTGGACTACCATAGAAGCATTGATACTTTTCCCACTAGGAGGACAACATCTACCTATTGTTCGTGGTGGAGACCAGGAGCTGCTGTTGATGTCATCCCAGTGCAACTAGGAAAGATGCACTACTATAATGAGGAATAGTCACTGGACTTGCTCCAGGATCAAGTATGAACTTGTTAAACCATCATTTACATTACATATTTTTTAATGTGATCTTGATTTTATGGGAAATAAGGACAAAATTTATTGTTTCTACTACCTACTTTGTGCCCATATTTTCCAACATTGGTATCATAGCCACATCGGTTCACTATGTTTTGGGATAATCGATATGACTGGATTTTTGATTTTCATCGTTTATTTATTGCATACAGTGTGAATAAATAAATTTATTAATATGCATATCCAATCAAAGACCACATATAATCTCAAAATTATATATATATCTATATATTTATATATATATATATATATATATATAGTTTGGGTCTTCTACTACATCACTAGTGAGAGAGGTTCCATGTGGTATGAGGGAACCCTGTATATGGTAGCTTTAAGCCGTGTCCCCAATCTTTTTTTTATTAGTGGGTCCCATTATGGAGACATTATATATATATATATATATATATATATATATATATATATATATATAAAGTTGCTTGGGTTATTTATAAACAAGTCCAAAACTATTTTTAGTCTTATTTTTTATTTGGACAGTCTGGTTGGTTGACTGAGTTGTTACTGATAAGAAACTCGACTGACACCACACTCTGCAAAATTCCAACATCATCAAAAAATTATGAAAATCAAACTAATTGTCTGAAATTGAGTTTAAAAGATAAATTAATATTCCAAATTATTTGTGTGTACCAACAAATAGATAAAAATCAAATGCTAGACTTCTATATTTCAGCCATAGGGCATGGTTAACTGAGTTTGTCCTATGGAAATTTGGTCGACAAAGAGGACAGTAAACATTAATTTTTTTTCATATTATACAAGAACACTTATGTTTGAGTTACACAAATCAAGTCCTAATTTCAAGTAAGTAAGAGTTGTGTATTAGAGACTAAATTCATTTAGTACTATACTATACTTATCACATTTTGAAGAAAAGAATCTTAATTTGACCAATTAGTGTTTTCCATTTCTCAAACCCTATTTATTCACAACATGGCACGCATTGAGTTTTTCATTAAATTCAAAACATAACAATCCTATAAATGTACATGTCCTCATCTCTGGTACACAAGATAGGAAAAAACATAACATCATATTTTAAATATCACATATCATCATATTTCACATGTTTCAAAATTTTCGTTACATTAGAGTATATTCCTCATGGAAATCGAATTTCATAATAGAGGATTTAGGGAAGAATCACTACATATGAATCATCCCCAAATCTTAGCGGTCTAACCTTCAAGGATTAGATCCACACTTTGCAAATCCTTCACATAAAACTCTGATTTCTATAAGAATATTCATTTCATTTCCCCAGTGTGGCACTCAGGTAAACTAATGGTGGTCAAGGCACATAACTATATGTGTCATAATTTCACTTGTTATCAATCCTTTTTACCATCTTAAAGAAGATCCAGTCATCATTTATCATTTGTGCATATTCTCACACAACTAGAATGACATAAAGCAGACCAGGGTTAACAAGAAAGACGAGGATCATATGAAGAACCAAAACCATCTCTGATTTGCAACATTCATGTTTCTTTCCCATTTCCAATTTTTTTCATATGATTCATCATCAATGGGCTATCAACCCGAGACATCATCTCATGATCCAACATTTATCCTAAGAAGGATTTCTTGAATGTAATCAATGCACACTAATTTAATCTAAACATATTTCTTGTAGTTCGTTGCATATCACAGTTCTCATCAAGTATTAAAAGAGACACGAGAACTAGCAACAATATAACATATATACATCTATGACATCCATCATGCTTAGAACATGTTTATCATAAAATATATAATTATTTCATACAATTTCAATAGATGTAGTTAGTTTTGAAGCATAATCATGCGTAACACAATTAATTCTTCTCTTTATTATCTAGAGTTCTTCAATTAGTGTTACTAATCAACACATTTTTATTCATATTTGAAGTTCATCATAATAGGCCATTCTTAGAGTATTAGGTATCATAATAGACAAATACAATCCAAGAACACAATTTTGTAAATAGGTTCACATCCTTGAACCTCATCTTCTAATCTATTTGAGCTATACTTATTTGCATTCCTTAATCCCTCATTTGAGATCATTATACATTACAATTACATAGATCATCATTTTAGGGTTAGAGTTAGTTTCTTAGATCTATCTACCAGTTTTAATCATTTTCCTTCCATTTCATATTCATTAGTATCAACTTGTTTCATCTCATGTTCACTACTACTCTTGTAATAATCATTCTAAATTTAGTTATATATACATTTTCCCTCTCATTGATATCCTTTATAGTCTAAATTTAGTGTATTCCATTCATTTTAGGTAAACTCAGATATATTTAAAGTAAAAGATAAAGACTTCCTCAACTTATTTTGTAAATATTGTATTCATTACATATAATCTCAGTTCATATGACCATTGTCCATATTTTTATTTTGCATCTATATACATGTACCATGTCATTTAACTAATAATGTTATTTTTGTAAATAACAATGATCATTCTATTCCTTAAAAAGCCTTCAAATTAGAAGGTACCATAGACTATGATTACTTCTTCTTACTTCTAAATCTCTAGTCAAATTGTCAATTCATTATTATGTGTCTTTAATAAAAAGTTGCATCCGTGCAAGATTTATTTGTTATTCCATATATTTTACCGAAATAGATGAATTATATTTAGATATTATTAACAAGACTTATTATCTTCAACTAAAGTAATAAGAAATTAAATTGAGCATTTCTTCACATTTACAAGGTTGGGTACAATTTTGAGTTTTATCATCACACTCGCCAAAATGCTGAATTTCTAGATTTTTAGGAAGTCGTCTAAGTTTAGTACTTCATAAGAACCTTATTATTCAATAATCTTGTCAGGGTGTGTAGGGGTTCACTACAACTATTCACACGCATGGAAACTCCAATTTCCATTTCCACATATTTCATTCATCAATCATAAGTATGTAATTATTCATTGGCTCATTTGAGTCTATCCCTCAACACTAACCCTAAGTAGGGAATATCGTCATCACACACCCTCACACTAATCCTTATGTATATGTCATATTTAATCTCAATAAGATTCAACAATATATTTATGTCTAATTCTAATAGAATTCAAATATAATTCTATGCATGTCATTTCAATCTCCAACCATACCATTCAATTGGATGTTTCTAGGAAACATTCATATAAAATATTATAATTCTATGTCCATATGATTCTTCACAAAAGTAAAATCAATAGATTATAATCTAGACAAATATTAATCAATGAGAAAGGATCTATATCAATAGTATCTATTTCCACCAAATCATCCCACTTCATTACACAATTGCATACAAATACTAGCAATGATCTTGATTATTTTAGCAGGATATACTTAGGCTTTTAACAAGATAAAAAGCTTAAGGAAGAGGTAAACACTGACCTAATTTTTCAAACACCTTAAAAACGTCCCATATAAATTGAATCTTTAGAAATCCAACTGAATCTGAAGCTTTTGAATCCACTTCTTTCTCTTCTCTACTCAGAAACCCTAGTAAAGGAGAATAGGATAGAAAGAAATAGAAAAGATGGTGATTTGCTATCATTTTGATTCAAATCAGAGGGAGGACAAAATCTAGATATGAGAGAGAATATTCACCATGAAAAAAAGTCCAAATAGGACCAACTTACTTGATTCAATCAATTCTAAGAAGATGAAACCCTAGATCACCAATTTCACCACTTGCTCCTCTCAAAACCCTAGCTCTCCTCTCTCTCTAATTTTTTGTTTCTTGGACAGGAACCATGAATTGTGGTCTAGGGTGTTAGGTTGATCTTATGGATCAATTGAGGTGCTTTGGGCATTTATAAACAAGTTCAAAAACTATTTTTAGTGTTTTCTTATTTAGACAGACTGGCTCATCGGCCGAGTTGTTCCTGATAAGAAATGAGGTTGACATCAAACTATGTAAAAGTTGAACATCATACAAAATTATGAAAATTTAATCTGATGTCTGAAATTGAGTTTAAAAGAAACAATTAAAATTTCAGCTTATTTGTTTGTACCCAAAATAGATAAAAATTAAGTACCAGACGACTATATTTTAGCCAAAATGCATGGTAAATTGAGTTTGCCCTGGAGAAACTCGATTGAAAATAGTACAATAAACATTCAAAATTTTTTTATTTTAAAAGAACAATTATATTTGAGTTATATAACAATGTCCATATTTCAAGTAAATCAAAGTTATATATATAAAATACTAAGAATCATTTAGTATTATACTATACTTATCAAAATTTCAATCAAAATTCTCAATTCAGCCTATTAGGATTTACCATTTCTCAAACCCTAATTATTCCCAACAAGGCATGGGTTGAGTTTCTCATTAAATTCAAAATATAATAATCAAACTATGATTATGAATCAATTTTAAGAAATGATCCATTTAGTTGAGCATGCAATCATCTAAGTAAGCCCTAATTAGATGGCTAATTTGAAAGTAGGTCGTTACTTTAACTTTTATAGTTAAGTGTGAAAATAGAACATTTCCAAGATTTGTAATTTCTATTTGACCGTCCTTTTCCTTTTTTGACCATCAACACATATTTTGGCATTTCTTTCTTCATTTGAGCCTCAACTGTTCTCAACATGCCAAGTAATTATGACAAAGGTTTAACAAAATCATCCATGGTGTGTCATAGCAAGGTTGTAGGATTCCAACAATGATTTTAGATTACATTAGTGGCCAAGTCTTGGTATAAACAAAATCTCAATCTTTCTAGGCTTTCCACATGCCAAATCAACTTAAGTATATGTGGCTCAATTGTAACACCTTCAGTAATGTTGTAATGAAACATGGTCTTTGAGACATCATAGCATGTTTGTCTGGCTTATTCTTGGAACATATTTCTTAGATGGGTGGCCATATCTAGAGAAACCATTCATGTTCTTATGAAAATCACAATTCATGGAGCATAAATTGAGGCACATGATATCTATGGCATCATCAACATGCTTAGGATAAGCCTCCCTTTTTCCCTAGGCACATTCAAAGTTTGTTCTATTAGTATTGGTGTCTCAAGGGCATAGAGTTTACTCTCATGAGGCAAGCCAATTCTCAACATTCTACCACTCAAAGAAGTTGTTTCCACTCATTTTTTCTTTCTCAAGGACCAATCACATCAATTATTTTGTGTTCACCATTACATCTACAAAGAAAAGATTGCATAAGTCAAAATCTTTATTTGAAAATTAATTTTTTGATATTAGTTTGGTCATTAAATAAAAGACCCCACAATCTTTTTTGAATTAATAACGATCACTACTAATTTGAAAGTTATAGCGAGCAATCTTTTAGCAGACCAAGATCCAAATTCTATTAAGTCATAAATCAACTTTAGCTAATTTTCCATGACTTAAATATCTTGGTAGGTAAAAAATACCAATTGAATTTGATGTTGCTCTCATTATATGGTTGCAAAAACCCATGTCATAATTCATCTTATAAGGCATATGCCCCATTTGTTCCTACATGTGCTTAATCCTATTAAGATTGCCATAGTTAGATCAAACCCATAGGCCAACATGATAATTCATGTACCCTACTTTAGCAGACCCACATGCTTGTTATCACACTTCCCTAAGATATATGGTGCACTGATCGTTGGCATGCCCACACATAGTTGGTTGAGGTTTCCATGTGTGTTTCACAATGGAAGGACCATCCTTGTTTATTGTGACACTCTGCCACATAAAATCAAGATTTCTAAAGGAAAAACTAAATTAAGGTAACCATCATTGTTAAATGGAAGTTAAGGAGAAACACAAGATAAAATTCAAATTCATAATGTGCAGAAAAAAGAGTCACCATATCATTTCCAACAATAAGTAATTGTACACTTATATAATTAGTGACCACGATCCAAACCTATGTACCTGATGAGAAAATAGGAGCTACGAACTACACACCACAAGCTGTAAGGAATTTGTAGGGGCTTTGATTGACTGTGAATTGGATGATCTTGTGCTAGTGGTTCCCTAATGGCATTTAGACAAGAATTATTGTAGATGAGGCTAGAAAAAGATATGGGTAATCAAAGCTGGTTGGACACCTTCCCTGTGACCTATGTACAAGTTGTTGAAAGAACAAAAGAAGAACATGAGCCAATTGTCTATTGGTTTAAAGGAAGAAAGGAATCTTAAAATAATGTTGAGGACCTCTGTCCATTGGCAAGAACATAAGGAGTTAATCGAGTTAGTGAACAACCACTGGAGAAGTGATCTGCGGTTCATGGATTATGTGAAGAATTTTGTTGATGAAGCAAAACTATGGGATAGTTGAGTTAGGAGAGAAAGATGGAAAAAGAAGAAAAACATACAAGTCATATTGTTACTGGCTGAAAAACATCTACCAAAGATGTATTCTTGAGAGTTTGAAGACCTTATTATTCACTTACATGAAAATTTTTAGAGGAGTTTAAACTTGAATAGATAGAATGGAGGTAAAAATCACATTGTAATTGTATCAATTTGGGAGATAGAAATAATATTTTTTTCATATCCTGGTTAAAGCTAGAATCTGGAGTAAAATCATCCAAGTTAAAAACATGGATGATTAATAGGCGACTAATAAGCCTATGCTTGTGGAGATGATCAACAACTTTTTCTCTGAACTTTTCATTGACCCAAATCTGGGATCATGCATATAAAAGGTTGCTAATGAGGTTGACACTTTTTCTTTGATGGAACATGATATTTAAGTGGCAATGGAGGGAATGTCTAAAGAATCTAAATAAGGAAAAGTATATTTGCTATGTCCCCATCAAGGCTATAGGCCCCAACAGAGTTGATGCAAGACTACTCCAACATAATTGGAACAAGATCAAAGATAGTCCATTGAACATATATGTACACCCTCCTAGGGTGGCCCTATTGAACCTAAGGATGCAAAACTCTATGATTGTCCTTATCCCAAAATCTCAATGCCCTACAAACTGTAGCCAGTTTCAACCTATTTCCCTTATAAATGTTCGCGTTAAGGTCCTATTGAAGATCCTAGTGAATAGAATTAAACCTTTTTTCAATGGGTTGATTACCCCTACACCGACTAGATTTATACCTGGAAGAAGCATGCTTGATAATGTTATTCTCATCCAAAAATTATTCACTCTAAGTTAGGAAACATTACATGGTGATAACAATTGATATCTTGAAATATTATGATAAACTTATTTGGGGCTTCATTTGGGATACTCTAATTAGATCTTTGATTATGTCTAATGTTATTGATTTATCATATGAATAATGTCATCGGGTAATTCTTCATTTCTCTGGAATGGTGAATTGCTTCCTCCTTTTAATCTATCTCCTGAAGTTAAATAGGGAAATCCACTATCTCCTTACATATTCGTAAAATGCATGGAATATCTGTGTCAAACAATTCAAAGAGAAGTAGATGAATAACAATGGAAGACTGTATCATTCACTAACAAAAAGGTCAAATTTTCACATTGGTGTTTTGCATATGACCTAGTCCTTTTCGATGAAATTTGTACAACTCCAACTTCATGCACCACTTATTTCTTACAAGATTTTGATAAAGCTTCTGGTCAGAAGGTGGCATAAGAGAAATCTTTAATTATCTTTTCTAGAGTTACACCTACACCTACACATAGGGACATTAGCTGAAGACTCAAAATTCCATGAACATGGGATCCAGGGAAGCACTTGGGGATCTTATTATACATAAGAGAAACTCTAAGGATCTCTACCTGGATTTAGTGAATAGATTCAGGAAAAGTTTAACCCTTGGGTAAACTCAAACTTGTCCATCACTGGTAGGATAATCTTAAAAAAATTAGCTCTCACATCGTCATCCACTCACGTTATGCAGTCTTCAAACATACCTAAATTGATGTGTGATAAGCTTGATCAAATTACAAGAAGCTTTATATGGAGTGGTAGAATACAAAAGAAGAACGATCACCTTGTTTCTAGGGAGGGATTATAGCTCCTACTCAGAGTAAGGGGCTTGTCGTTAGGACTTCCAGAAAATATAACAAAGCATTTTAACGAAGTATCACATATGAGCTTTTAAGCAAGAAGGATATGATCTGGAAAAACTTGATGCTAGAAAAATACAAGAGACCTTATGGTTTTGAAGATAGAAGTTTTGGAACCTATAGATCCATTAGATCTTATATTACAATAGCAAAGGATTTGAATGCAATTTCAATTGGTAAGGGGAGGGGCACTAGTGTGTGGACTGAGAAATGGTTTAAAGATTCATCTTTTCTAGTTTTAAAAAACAATGCCATGATCCCAAAAGAGATAAAAGATTTGAGTGTTTCAAGTATTGTATTACATGAAGGCAAATGAGAGGCTGACTTCCTTGAGAGATTCTTTGTGGATTATAGCATAAAAATGATACTTTCAATGTCAACCCCTCAGACCAATTTGTGTGATGATGACACCTACTGGATTTATCACCCATTGGGCTATTTTTCAATAAAACATATGCACAACTATCTGATCATTCCAAGGATGAAAGTCTCTCAAGGTAACTAGGATTTCATATGGAACTAGGATCCCCCTCCCCGACATAAAGACATTTATATGGATCCTGACCCACTCCATGAGAAAGACCCAACATATGATGAATGATGATACATGTGAAATATGTAAGTTAGATCCTTAAACCAGCTTACATGCTATCAAAGACTGCCCTAGGAGCAAAATATTTTGGCTCTGTCCCAATATAAATCTTAACAATTCTTTCTTCAACATCCCGAACATCAAGGATTGGCTAACATGAATTCTACTGAAGGCTTCGCAACCAAATAATCAGAACAATACCTTTTCAATTGCATGTTGGAAAGTGCAAAAAGCAAGGTTCAATAAATTGGCCCAATCATTTAGTGATATGATTATTGATATCAGATCTTCAGAGAGTATTATCAAGAACTCAATTACTAGCATACCTACCATCAAGAACATCTTAGAAGATACCATATGGATACCATCAAGACAAGACAAATTTCACATATGTGTTGGTACTGTCATGTGTAGAGAGAAGAGCATGCATATCACAAGTTATTTCATTTGTAGAGATAATGGTGAATGGATCAAAGGAGCTTCATGTAAGCACAAGGGCAATGACCCATTAGAGGGGGATCTTACTACCATTGTGAGGGGTCTACTTGCATCCAAAGAGGAAAACTTCAAGGACTGTGATGTGCTTTTAGACTCACAACTTTTAGTCAACTTCAATGATGATATAAAGAAGTGACCTCAAAAGTATTTGTCATTGGTTCAAAGGATATATTGATGTATTAGTTCATGTCTATACACATTATAAATATCAACAGAGAAGCAAATTGTCTTGTAGATAAATTGGAAAAATGGTTCTTGAAGACACCAAGGGAAAACTACTACTCACTCAGTTACCCATAGATCATGAAGATCACATAATAGGGAGATAGGGAACTAGCTAGATAAATATATGTAATATTCTAAAAAAAGTGTATCTCCTAGATTTTTAAAAAATGAGAACATATACATGACATGCAAACCAAAAATAGAATTGTAGATTCGCCGTAATATAAATCACCCTTATTAGACCTAAGTGAACAAGGACGACTCTAAAAATCTCCAAGATACCAAAAAAAACCTCTAGTTACTTCTGATCAACCAAGGGAGGCTCCTCTCTGTCGAATCCCTAGTAATGAATTCGAACACCTAATAAGATGTGGATATGAGGGATAGATCAATGTCCTAATGTGACATAAGAATTGTAAATCATTCTATGATACAATCCTACTATCATAAACATAATAAAGGTTGATTAACAATAATTATTGATCTCCACATGGTAAACATTAGTTTTAAACACAATATAAGAGTTAGACAATCAATACTTGTAGGGTATATTAGATTTCTATCATCACAAGGTGTCACCAAGGTACTTAAACATAAGATATACAAGGATTGGTTACTTATTTGATGTTTAAAGCCATGAGTAGTTTTAGGTGTACTAATAAAATCACTATCTAGTAATTGCAATGTTCCCTAGATAGACTTAGATGATCTTAGGATTGCCGATCTCCAAATGATCTTATCACGCCTTGGTTGGTGCAAGAATAATAAGTAGGGGCACATTGTCTCGAAACCTACTAGTACATCCTCAAAATCCAACCTACAACATTAGATCTATCCTAATTTCCCGTTCCACAACATCTATCACTTGGGTATAAAAACATATATATCATGATGTCCCATATCTCAATCACATTGCCACAGATAACTGGGGTTACAAGATCGACTACATTGATACACACAATTATCATTTGGATATCAAGGAAACTGACCATATATACTTGCACATACTCAAAAGCATATGGATATGATACTTTATCATAATCCAAGATTGCTACATGGTTACCTATTCAATGTGTTGACTTCTGAACACTTGGATGGTTCTATGATGACAAGGTACTACATGATACGTGTTCTAGTTGATTAATTAGGCCCTTTACTAATATTTCATGAAGAATACTTGGTATAATAGAAATCATAAATATGCCACAACTCTCATCAAGTACAAGAAACCCTAGAAGCCATGTGATGCCTCATATTATGCAACAAAGTATACTTACTTAGGACAACTCATCATTTGAAGCAATGTCAAGGCCAGGTCCTCTTAAAAATTGAATACTTACATTAAAAGGTGGATTTATCTTCACATTTCAACAACAAAAAATCATGCAAAATTTTATTTACAAGCCCCTAACCATGAAATAGGTATACATAGAGAAATAATATGCATTACAAGGTCATATTTAAGCATAAAAATGCCATATTTGAGCAAGAAACATATATGTCATAAAATTTAACTATTTTCATGACTAAGAAAACCTACAATTTCCATCATAGGATACCATACAATCAACATGGAAGTTATAAGATTCATATTTCTCCCTTCATGATATCAAACATCCCAAAAATTTATCATATACAGAGAAAAGACATGCACATTTCAGGACTTCAGACCTATGGCATCAAGACGGTTTAGTGATACCATCTTAGAGCATAATTTAGTTGAAGGGAGGGTGAGACAACTCAAGATTCATCATCATCGTACCAACCCCCTCCCCCATAAAAGTCAATTCTTTAGGTAGATTTAGCATGTTTCTATCGCTATTAGGGTTTGAATGTAGGTTATGCAAGCATATAACGAAAAACAATAGTTATATCACTTGGTTCTTATGAATAACATGATCTTTAACAAGAATGAGCTCAATCCAATATTCAATAATCAATGAAACAACCCCTAAAATAGCTCCTCCAAGCAATATCTAGCCTAAACTAGGTCAAAGAGAGATGAAATGAGAAATGTTTAGCCCAAGGAAGCTAGATTCACCAAGGTACTCCATGAATCTCGGCCAAAGGAGGTATACAAGAGGAAAAACAATAAAAAAAGAAAAGAATGAGAGATGATCTTAAATGATCTAGGTTCAAATCATGGATCTCTACCCTTTCATCCTCTAAAGCAAGCTTTATCACATTTGGAAAAACACACACACTCCAAGGTTATTTCCATAGACCTCCTTCTTCTTCCAATAGAGTTCTACAAACCCTTGTTATTGAAAATGAATCCTATGTCAAGGGATGAGGGGGTATTTATAGGTCAAGGTAGTTGAAAAGTCAAAATAATGCATTACTTAGTGCACCCATTGACTAATTTTGTAGGAAAACCCATCGATCTCCTCATAGAACCCATTTGTCCTCAAAGCCAGGCTGACACATGAACTTTAAAGGTCATGGTGACCAAACAACACTTGGTCAAATTTCCAATGACCCTCAAGGTACGAAGGCCATTGACCTAGATCAGGATTAGGTCATCGACCTTCCCCTAGAATAAGACATCGACTTCACCATGAAGTGAGCGATCATCCAATCTCTCAACCATGTAAACCTAGAATAAGACACAATAGTGAATACCAAGGAACCATATGTGTGCATACATCATATTGGAAACGTACACATGACACAATAGGATCATGTATTGTTTCAAAGATTTCAATTAGATTCTCATTAGTTCAATATATCAATAGGTCATGCAGTTAGGGGAAATATAGTGTGATTAAGGATATATTAGAGTTACCTCATAATAAAATTGATCATGTTATAATTAAGAATTAATTTAGATAAAAAAAAGATTAGGTTTTAAGTTAGGTATGTGGTATGAAATTGATGTAAATTTATGATTATCTCCTCATCTCCACAAAGATCCACTGGTGATGTCATTACATCATCTGAATCTAATTTTTCAGAATTAAAATTATGTGGATAATGTAGATATAGGGATGTGTAATGAAATATACATAAATGTTACAAGTTTTGATCAATCATCAAAAACCACCATTACATGTTTTAGAAATCATGCAATCATCACCTTTACAAATCTACCAAAAAATGATTTTAGAAGTCATTTGATTGTTTTGTGTATAATAGATATATCATATTATGTATTATATTGATTTTTATAAGATACATATTGCACAAAGTCATTCACCAACAAGGTTGTGGTTCAAAACCCAAACAAACATTTAAGGCACACAACCTGGCTATGATACTACTAGTAGTTTCTTTTGGGAGGGGCACAAGGAAAACTTTAAATTTCCCAATGAGAACTTTAAACCACTAGATCCTTCCTAGACTTAAAATATTGGTATACTAAGGAATATTACATATAATTTAGAGCACATATTTGTAAAGAAATGATATACATTATGTCGATGTTGTTTGCGTCCTTCCAGATTGAGATCTACAGTCATAGTAGGGCATCAACTTGGTCATCCTCCTTATAGAAAATGTTACACCCACATCCCACAATTACCACTAATCATGAGATTAGGGCATAAGTTTGAGGATTATACTTAATACAAAGTTCACTCCCAACTTTTTTTTCTTTTATTTTCAAACTCTTTATTTTCTTGCATTCAATCACATAAACAAACTTTACAAGAGAATTAAACTTTGATTACTCTAATATGATCTCAACATTAAGCATACACATCCATACATTCATTATGTTCCTCACACTTCCATGTACATACAACATGATAACCAGATATATACTCTATTATTAAGGAAACAAAGATACAACTCATCATTTAGAACTCTCTCTCAACTATGTACAAGGACCTAGAGTGACAGAGATCAACTAAACTTAACTAATATCATATTTAAATCCTACGACAAATATACTCATATGCAATGGCATCTTCAATCCATGAGCCATCCCTAAAAAAATTGAGTAGAAGGGCGAGCCTACTCGCTCAGTGAATGAGTACTTCATAGAAATAGTTTAAAGCTTTTATATAATTACATATATATTATCGAGCAACTGATATCAATTATAACAACAGTAATCATTAAATAGTCTAACCATTCACAATCATAAATATGAAGGGATACTCTAGATATCTACAAGAGTGAATCAATATATAAACATGCTTGATTGATCATAAAGAGAACTAACAATTTAGAAACAAACAAAGAATAATTGAATAACTGCTCACACTTGTTTAACCTCTCATTCATCTTATTATGCCCTAAACCCACATGAGGTGTACCATGACATGTGAAAGAATCACATCAAGCTACTATTTCACTGTACAAGGTTTAGAAGCATGCCCATCTATAGCAGGCCTTGGCACGTCTGCCTCTCGGTGACTAATGGGAACAACCCAATATCTCATACTCCACCTCTCAACCTGGGTACTCAGGAGGTGAGTCAAAGCCCTTATGCTTATTATGCATGAGTTGACCTACTGACCACTGATCACTACAACATGTAACACAGGTACCACCAGCATCCCCAGTTGGTGTTGGGTACCACACAACTATAAGGAGTATTCCCTACTGGTCAAGACCCCCACACCCTACTGGTACACTCCGATTTACCTTGATCAGGACTACCTCTAGTCGGGAAACCATTTCGTCCCAACACCACAGGCCTCATCCTGTGAGGATTCTACAGTGTTCAGGGCATCTAAATGTCTAATTCACTCTTTAAATTAACAATTCAATCATCACATCAACAGATCTTAGTTTAGCTTTGTAAACTGTTCATTTCATAAACCATCTGATAACATTTACCACAACAAAACTGTAAAGCATAATGACATCTCATACTGAGAAACATTGATATCACAATACTTGATTCACTGAACACCCTATCCTTAGGATTTCATTTACCTCATCCACTTATCACATGACTCATATAAGGATTGTTGGGTCAAAATATTCACGGAATAAAGATTGCTTTAAACAAGTCATATACAATCAACATATGTATGAAATCTTCGAATTGAGCTAAATTAGGATTTTCCATGCCACTCATTAAGATATTATGAATCAAGAATAATATTGAATAAATAAAGTCTATGATGTCAAGAAAAGCACTTTAATTAGATTTCGCCATATTTATTCGCAAATTTCCAACTTTCCACTCATCTAGGGCTTCACCCTCTTTATGGAGATATCAAACAAACACTATTCAGATCACATGAAATCCAATATAGTATCTGACATATATGTACTACACATTCAAATAAGAAATCATTCATAATCAATGAGATTCAGATCGACAAATTTCTCTATCTAATTATACAACAATTTCAGTTATAGTCAAAAACCCTAAAATTTAGTTTACACTTATAACTCTGCAAATACTTAGGTAATTCTCATCAAAATGGATTGCATCCATTTATAATATGATTTTATCATTTGAAATTCATCAAAATAGAGGAATAATCTATTTCATATCATTTTGCAAAAGCTAGATCAAAAAGGCAATTTAGGGTTTGTACTCGCATACTAAGCAATTGATGATTTAAACTCATTTCCATGCAATCTACTATTTAAAGGAAGTACCCACTCACCCTAAGGTGTGAAAACACCTTACAAAGGCAGCCCATCTCTGAAAATCTCAAACTCATATCAAAACCCTAGCAAATCACCGGATTCTTCTTCCTTTCAACTCAGAAACCCTAGAAATGAGGGATTATGAAGAAAGAGTGAGAAAAAGGAGAGATTTGATATTATTTCAGATCCAATCAGAGGAGAGACATAATATTAAATTGTGAGAGAAGATTCACTATGAAAGGCTACACAAAGAAGCTAAACTTACTTGATTTCATCATATCTAGGATAGAAAAACCCTAAATCAACAATTCCACCACATTCTCCTCTCAAACCCTAACTCTCCCTCTGTCTCTAAGATTTTGTTTCTCTAGAATGAATCACAAATTATGAGAGATCCTAGTGTGTTAGGTTGACCATATAGAGTAATTGAGATGCTTAGGTCAAATGCACATTGACTCCTCACTATGCTTTCTCTTATTTTAATTCAACTTTCAGTCAGAAAAAATGTTACACTAATTCATTTATTTCAGAGGCCAAACCTTCTCTAAAAATTATGAAAATTTATCATGTTGTTTGTAATTTATTACGAATCGTCGGTTAAAATTTGAGATCATTTTGAGCTGTCGTTAAATAAATAAAAATTGAATAGTGAACTTCTATCCAGAAATCTGCAGAATAGACAGTTGAAGGGAAAATGCCCTAGAACGACCATGCAAGCTGCCATGTCCGTGCTAAGATGAACCCATCATGGATGTGCTGCGTACCACGGTCGTGGTGCATTGACTTCGTCAGATTTGTGTATAAAAGTTGGTCAATAGTTCAATTCTTTCAAAACGGCCGTGTGGCCTAGCATGCTCGTGCCACCAACGACCTAACACGGCCGTGTTATCCAAGCCTCCAACTACCATTTCTATTGTCCTTTGCCTACCTCTCTCATTCCTTTCTGACATGAGCCTATTTGTTGAAAACCCTAATTTCAGCTGGCTAGGGTTTATATTTTCTCAAACCCTAATTATACAAAATGATAGCATACTTTGAGTTCTCTTTAGGTTTAACATATCATAATTAAGATATCATCATTAATCATGTTTAAGAGATGATCAATCTAATCAATCATGTAATCATCCACATAAACCTTAGGTTACCAATTAAGCTTAGATACGGTAATAACAATTCTTCCCCCCTTAAAAAGGTTTTTCCCCTGAAACATAAATATGCAAGCAAAGTACATTCAAGGTTTATTTTAAGCTTCTGAAATCTTACAAATCCATATATTCGTGTATTTCATACTTGAATGTAGTTTTCAACATTAAGTCCTCTATTTATTTTATAATCATAACATGTTTAAAATAGTTCTCAATGTTAACAAATGAATTCTCTATGCCACAATGAATCATAGGATAGAGAGAGAAACAACCATTTCAATATTTTCATACTCTTGACGTGTTACCTCAACATTGATAATCTGATCCAACTATCTCAATTCATACAACTCAAAATGTACTATTTTTTGTATTACCTCTGAGTCACAAAAGAGAGTTTACCATGTTGTTTTTCATTTTACTATTGTTCTACTCAAATAGCAAAGTAGTCATGAGTTAGAATACTAGATTCAACAACAATTGTACAATACTAAGTTGGATTACTGATATGAATGACTAAAACTGTCAGACACTTTTAATTAACATATTTTTTGCACATGTACAACTGAAATCATATGTAAAACAAATTTACACCCCTTAATATATTACATTTCTAAAAACAAATTCACATATTACTGAAAGCCATTGTTTTCTCTTATTTCTCTCCTCATTCATTACCACTTACCTATCATTAGTTATCCTTCTCATTTTGATCATATAGAATAAAATTCCCTAAAATTAAAACATACAAGGTAAGAATAAATTATTCATCATTCTTGATATCATTGCAAGAATTTATTTCATATCATACTTTACTCATGTTGTATCATGCCTTTTGTTCAAAACAAGCTTGTTACATTTCAAATTTATTTCTTACCCTTTTCTCTGAATCATTTCCATATTGTTTATCTACCTTTCATATTAGCTACCTTTAAACCCTGAATTACTATCAGTGCTAATACATTACATATCCTTCATTTTAAATCAAACGGCTCATGCATGGGTCAAACTTCGTTTCTCTTTCAATCAAAATTTTCCTTCTTGAATATAGTCTACCTTTATATGACTTATTTATTTGTTAAGCTACACTTTTGTTCTTCTTTTAGAAACTAGTTTTTTATTCTATAGAGACTTAGAATCCAAAGGTAGTAAGGAGGAATGTATTAAACTTTATAATAACAATATACATTCCATGCTCTCAATCATATCATGTAACCCTCATTCCTTAATCAAGCTCATAATTTCCAATATTTCTCTTTTTTTTCTACTAAGTTTATTATTCTAGTCTTATGATTTACATGTTCATCCAATTCTCTTTACTTTAACTCTTTTGAAGACTCTTTCCTTCTATGTACTTATTGTATACTCAACTATGTTCTTCTATTTTCCCTTTGATTTGGAGTACATAAAAGCATTTTACTCAATTATATGATTCATTCCTCATAATTGATTTGTATTATCTTGGCCCTTACATACTTTTCTCATACCTTTTCCATAGTTTATATTTAGAGTTCATATAATACTCATAATTAAACTTAATTTGAACCTTATGTCATGTTCCTTTATTCCCAATTAAGGGTTTCTCATATGAGACCCCAAAGTTGGATCTCAGATATTAATTCCAACTAGTTCTTATCTATTCTAATCTTATATTTTAACATTTTTGTGTATGTACTTTCTCACTATGATGTGGGTCTAATTTATCCAAAGTCTACTCTTATTAGATTATTAATAGGAGTCATTAGATCCCAGTAACGCACCCTGCCAGCCGGACCAGGCCGAACCTATAGTCCTGAAGCCAAGAGCTACTCAAGATTAACCAACTCCTATTAATCTCAAACATGTGGAGAGAATATTCACTGAGGAAACATCATTTAAACATAACTTCTGATCTACTTGATACAAAGAATAACTGAATCAACTTCATGATACTCAACAATCTAAAAGATCCATACATATTCTACAAACTGATAATATGAATTCATATATATATATATATATATATATATATATATATATATATATATATATATATATATATAAAGAGCATTTCTATTGATCTCCAATCAAAGAAGAAATATAAAGCAAGAGTTGTATCACATTCTATCTTTAAGATCTTACTCCTTCATTACTTTTCAGTCTCTTAACCCTAATATTTCTAGGGTTTCTCTCTAGTCCATTCTCCCACTGCATGCCTGACCAGTGCATTCAAAGAAGAATAGACACAATATCTTGTTATTGGTCAACCTAGGTAACCAGATATTGGGCCAGGGTATCCAAATACCCAGACTTCCCAGAGCTATAGACAAATCACCTCCTATCTGCCACACTTATAACTCTAACTTTCTATCCTAATGGTCCCTGACGACTCAGCCTAAGCTCTGATACCAAGCTATTACACCCACATCCCATGATTACCACTAATCATGAGATTAGGGCATAAGTTTGAGGATTATACTTAATACAAAGTTCACTCCCAACTTCTTTTTTTCTTTCAAACTCTTTGTTTTCTTGTATTCAATCACATAAATAAATTTTACAAGAGAATTAAACTTTGATTACTCTAATATGATCTCAACATTAAGGATACACATCCATACATTCATTCTGTTCCTCACACTTCCATGTACAGACAACACGATAACCAGATATATACTCTATTATTAAGGAAACAAAGATACAACTCATCATTTAGAACTCTCTCTCAACTCTGTACAAGGATCTAGAGTGACAGGGACCAAATGAACTTAACTAATGTGATGTCCTCAAATTTTATAAAACTCAATCTAATGTGTGACGTCCAAATTGAAACCTCACCTCGGCAAGAATCCCAATTTAAACAACCCACACTAGGCTAAGAAGAAGAAAATCAAAGGAGTCATAAGGAAACAATCAGTAGCACATGCACATGAATAATAATAAAACCATACAACACATGTTCACCATTCAACATATAATTACAACATGAATTGTTACAACATTTGATATTACATATTGAACAACAAACTTATACATATACATGTACTACCTCTAAACTAAAGGATCTTAAGACAACAGGTCCACCTGTACATCAGCTCGCAACACAACTCTCAACTATTCTGAATCTTCAAGAGCATAACCACAACCTAAACAAAAGATTACATGTGGTACACGTCAACACAATATTCAAGAATATTGTGCTGAGTACGCTTACGTGTATTTTATACACCTCTCATCATATCTTGGCAATAAGATAAAACTAATACTTGGCAACATTAAACAAATATAAAGAAAAGAATATACTGGCAAAAAGATATTCATTATTTTTTTTGAAAGGGGGACGGAGAACCCTATGATTGGGGTTCCCCATTTCTATTACTATGAAATCAAATCAATGTCTACAAGGTGTTGTAAGCTCAAAAGAAAATGACTCAATAATGAAAACCTAGCTGCATGCCCCCGACGGGCCAAATTGGCCACCTCATGGGCAACTCTGTTATACCTACGATTAACATAACGTAGACTACAGAAAGAAAACTGATGAACTAGATTTTTGACATCTTCCGCAATCGATCCGATATAGTCCCGCCGTTCTTTCTTGCTTTTGGATGCATGGATGTCCTCCAAGGAGTCCGCCTTGACTTCAATGGCATCATGTCCCTTCACCTTTTCCCACTGCAGCGCGCCTCTAATGGCTAACAGTTCCGACATTGCGACGTCTGTCCCATCGCTGACCTTCTCCCCCACGACCTCAACCAGTCTCCCCATATCGTCCCTGACCGCCCACCCAATCCCTACTCCCCCGTCTTCCCCGGCCGATCCATCAACATTGATCTTGCGCCTGCCTTGCATTGGTTTCTTCCAGCCACCACCCCTCCCAGCAGCTCTTCCCGCGTATCCACCTTCCTCTCCCCTCCGCCCGTTGATGTCTTCCTCCCCCTCTCGTCCCAGTCCCCTGCTTGCCACGTTCCGTCCAGCTTCCACCCAGCTTCCTGTCCGCCTCGCTGCCATGCCGCCACACAAAGCCCCGTCCCCCGCTGCCTCTCTTCCCCGCCTCCCTGCTTCCCCGGCTCGGTAGGTATGCAACGCTCCGTTTCCATCCTTGGTGTTTGCACACCCTGCCACTACGTCACCGCTACTCCCATGAAGCCCCTCGTTCCCCATCCCTGCACGTAGGGGTATGGCTCTCATCCCTCCTCCTTGATTCTGACCCTGTTCACCGTGGCCTTCCTCCCCCCCTCTCTCTTTGCTGATGTCTTCCCCTGCGTATCATCGCCAGCGCACTCCTCAGCATGTATCCAATTTTGACTTCGCTATTTTGGAAAGTTCGCATGCATCTAGATCTCCATGCCGTCCACAGCCCAACCACCATATACACCTTTTCTTCCATGGAACTCCTGTCCAGCGCCTCACACACAGCCAAAGATATATCCTCATCCCTACATCCTTCCACCCATACCTGCACTTCCGGTGGTGTTTGCTCCCAAATATCATCGGCATTGGGGCAGAGGAAAAACATGTGCGGTAAGGTCTCTTTCTCTGATCCACACAAGGTGCAAGTACCATCTTCTAGACATTGTCGATCATAAAGCCGCCCTCTTGTAGCTAAGCATCCCGTGCATGTCCTCCATAGAAAGTGTGCTGTTTTCGAACTTCATCCCGCATGCCATATTTTCTTCCAAAGATCATCCCCTTATCGCTGCACAAACCTCCTCGCTTCCTCTTTCCCAAGTAGTCCCAGCCAGTATGCTGAACAAACCGTGAAATCCCCATCCTTTGAAGGCCACCACATAAGGCTATCATGGGGTCACCGTCAGCTGAGTTGGATCGCACATATTCGTGTTGCATAGGGTTTGGGGAAACATTCTTTGACTTTCTCTACCTCCCATTGTGTGCCATCTTCTGTCATCAGCTCCTTTACTTTGCTGTATTTTGGTCCCTCCTCTCTTTTGAACTGTGCTAGTGTATCGTCTTCTTTCGGCAGCCATTTATCTTCCCAAATGTCCACCTCCCTCATGTCACCCACCCTCCATTGAATCCCTTCCTTTAGTAGAGCCTTTGCTCCCCATAAACTCCGCCAAGTAAAGCTGGGATTGTAGCCCCTTCTCGCTTCCCATATGGATGACTTAGGGTAGTACCTGGCCTTGAGTACTTTGGTTACGAGGGCTTCCGGGTTGTTTGCTATTCGCCACATCTGTCTAGCCAAGAGAGCTTGGTTAAAAGTCTGGAAATCTCTGAATTCCATTCCCCCTTGTCGCTTGGGTTTGCACATTCTCTCCCAACTTAGCCATGACATCTTCCTTTTTTTTATCTTTTTCTCCCCACCAGAATCTAGCTACCATCCTCTGCAGCCCCACTATGGTGCCCATGGGTAGCTGAAAAATACTCATAATATATGTGGGTATAGCCTGGGCTACGACTTTGATTAACACTTCTCGTCCTGCCTTTGATAACAATTTTTCTGACCACCCTTGAAGCTTCCTCCACACCCTGTCCCTGATGAAACTGAACACCTGCTTTTTGGACCTTCCCATGGATGTTGGGAGACCCAGATAACTTGCGTGCCTGTCCACCACTCACACACCTAGCAGCTGTCTCAACTCCTCCTTTTTGTCCGCCTTCACCCCTTTACTGAAAACGACCTCCGACTTTGAGAAATTAATCAGTTGACCCGATGCCTGTTCATAATGGCTGATAATCTCAGCTATCTTCAGACATTCAGCGGTGGTTGCTCTAGCAAAAAGGATACTATCGTCTGCAAAGAAGAGATGTGAGATACATGGCGCGCCTCTACATTGCTTGATGCCATGTATGAGGCCATCTTGGGTAGCTAAAGTAATCAAGGTTGAGAAAGCTTCCGCACATAAAATAAAAAGATATGGGGAAAGAGGGTCACCCTGGCGAAGTCCTCATGCTGGCTTTGAGCTTTGGGTTCTGTCTCCGTTAATGGCAAAGGCATGCTGGATGAACGTTATGCATTCTTGAACTTTAGACCTCCACTTCTGCCCAAACCCCATCCTCTCCATGGTGGCATCTAGAAAACTCCACTCCACCCTATCATAAGCTTTGGACATGTCCAGTTTCAGCGTAAGGCTTCCTTTTTTCCTTCCCTTGTCTCTCTTCATAGAATGAAACACCTCATATGCAATGAGGGCATTATCCGTTATCATTCTCCCTTGTACAAATTCACTTTGGTTCTCGGACACTATAGAATTCATAATGGGCTTCAATCGATTCGTCAGGACTTTGGATGCTATCTTGTACACCACATTGCATAGGCTGATCGGTCTATATTCCCCTATGTTCTTTGGCTTTTCTATCTTTGGGATGAGCACCACTAGAGTATCATTCACCTCTCCAATGCATTCCTCTCCTTTCCACCACCCCTTGATATAGCTGGCCACATCTTTCCCTACAATTCCCCAATATTTTTGATAGAACATCGCCTTCATGCCATCCGGTCCAGGCACTTTGTTAGGATGCATTTGTTTGAGTTATGCCCTCACCTCCTCATCCTCTCTGTCCTTTTCTAATTCCTCTCTTTGTGCCTCTGTCACCATTTCCCACAGCCCCTTAGTAGCCACCTCAAAACCTGTAGGATTGCTGGTTTGGAACAACATAGTAAAATGTTTCATGATGATTGCAATGATGTCCCTCTCTCGTGTCTTCATAACCCCATGCTCATCCTCTAAGCCTTCAATGAAATTTCTCCTCCTCCTGTTGGACGCTTTTTGGTGCAAGTATGCTGTATTACGATCTCCCTCTTTCAGTTCTTTGACTCTTGCCCGGGCAGCCCAATATTCCTCATTTTTCTGTAGCCAGTATTGCAGATCTTTTGATTTTTCCTCCGCCCTGTCAAGATTCCTTTGGTCCGGTGGAATTGCTTGTAACCCCTTGAGTTCGTTCTCCAACTCCTTCACCTTCCTTCTCCTTTCCCCAAACTTCTCCGTTGCCCAAGCTTTCAGGCTCTCCTTGCAATGCCTCAACTTGGTTCCCAACTCCCTCCCTTCACCCGCTTCCCATGCCTCCCGAATAATAGCAGAACATTCTTCCTCCCCCACCCACATAGGTTCAAACATGAAGTGTCCCTTCCTCCTTTTATTTTTGTTTCTCCTGTCCGCCTTTAGAATGATGGGTGCATGGTCCGACTCATATATGGGTAGATGTATGACCTTACAATGTAAGAAAAGGTTTCTCCAGGCCAGATCAGGAAGGAATCTGTCTAGTCTCTCCTTCACCAGTGTTCTCTCCGTAAGTCCTCTTTTCCACGTGAAGATATTTCCTTCAAAGCCCATATCCGTCAGCTCACAATCATCTATAGCATCTCGGAAATCATGCATGAATCTGTCTTCTTTTGGCGGGCCTCCTTATTTCTCTGCATTGGACACAATCTCATTGAAGTCCCCGAAGAAAATAACCGGCTCATCTGTTTCACCCTTTAAACTCCTCATCATATCCCATGTCTTGTGCTTTTCTGCCTGTTGTGCCCATCCATATATGCCCACCGCTCTCCATGTTGTTTCCGTGCAGCTATCTTTAACCACAGCTGTAACATGCCTGTGAGAATAATTTACCACCTCAACGTCCACATCTTTCCACCAAAAACCCATGCCACCTGCCCGCCCCGCACTCGAAATGCACAAACCATCTGTGAAACCACTGGTGCGCTTTACATCCTCCAACTTCCTGTCAGCTATCATAGTTTCCATAACGAAAACCATGTTTGGGCGCTCTCTCTATACCCAAGCACGGAGAGCTTTGCACTTGTCAGGGTCGCCCAGTCCCTGACAGTTCCAGCTGAAGATTTTCATTGTCCTTCGCTGGATTGGACTCCGCCAATCTCCGCTACTTGAGTCATGGTGACCCCAACTCTGTCATGTGTGTCCTCACTGAGCATCCTGTGTCTTTTCCCCCCACAGTCCTTCACTGGCAGCACATCGAGGCCCATGTCACAAACCTCTCCATTCCTCCCTCTCTTTCCTGTAGCCTGTTCCCACACCACCTCCTCTTCCGGAATTCCCAAGCGTGCTCCTCTGCTCATTTTGTAGACCCATGGTTGATGGAGTTTTTTCCCCTTAGGCTGCTTGCTTCCCCCTTTCCCTTTATAACCACTCTCCTTCTTCCTCTGTGCCCTCGTTAGGATTCTTTTTGTTGTATTGAGAGTATCCTCAGTTAGATCATCAGCTTGCATGTACCCTTCCTCTCTCATTCTCTCTTGGACATCTGATGTCGCCTTTAGGTTGGGTCTGCTTGTGCCCTCTTCAGTGCCCTTGAATCCATCCCTCTTCCCGATTTGCTGGTGCAGATCTGTGCCCTGAGGTGCATCCCTACCTGACCCTGAGTACTGGTTACTAATTCCAGCTGCGTCTACATCCTTCGGTACATCTTCCTCTTCCTCCCCTGGCCTTATCTCCGGTGCTACCTCGCTCAGACGGACCTTCCCTTGCATGCCCATGCGTTCATCTATGGTATACCACCGCGTCTCCTATTCTCATGACGATCCACCATTGCTGTTTCTGTCTTCGCGCTGCTCGCGCTTCCTGCCTTCGTCCGCCTCCCGAGCCCTTGCTGCCTTCATCTCCACCCTGTGAGCACCCCCTGTTGGCACCCGTCTGCTCTGCGTTCCCCCTCCCTTCTCCTTGTCCACATGCCTCACCCCCTACCTTCTGCTTCGGCGTTCGCTGCCCACCCTCGCCCCTCCTCGTCCTTCCACCCGGTGCCGCCCCTCTCTGCAGCGATCCACTCCCCACTATCAGCCATCATCCTTCCAGCCTGCCCCCTCCTCCCACCCTCGCTTTCCGTCCCTGCTTCCTGCCCTACTACCCTTCTCTCTAATTCGCCTTCTCCCATCAGCGCTCCCCCGACACTACTTTCATCTTCCTCCTCTCCCGTTTGGCTTGTCGCCTCCGCCTCCTCCTTTTTCTTAAATGTCAGCTTTCATCGTGCCCCTCCCCCGCCTGTCTCCCTGCTCTCTTCTATCCTGTGCTGCTTCCACGGTGACGCCCGCAACCACCTCCCCCATCGTTGCTGTTGGGCACCTTCCTCCACTTGGACATCGCAATCCTTGTCGACATGCCCTATAATGCCGCAATGGAAACAAAACATCCCTAGCCTCTCATACTTGACTTCCACCTCCGCAATCCGCTCGCTTTTCACCTTCAGTTTTAAGGATCTTCTTAGAGGGCGTGTAACATTGATTACCACGCGGACCCTGACAGACGAGTCCCAGCCAGACCCATCGCGGTCTGTTGTCACCACCGCCCCGATTCGGCCCGCAAGCTCCTTCACTGCCTTTTCCCCTCGATATCCCAGTGGAAGTCCGTAGAGTCGGATCCAAAAGGGTGTATTATTGATCTGTATACATCCCGGTTGTTCCTCTTTGTCAATATCTTTGAACAGCAGCAACCGGCCATCGAAATTCCATGGTGCGCCGTCTTGCACCCGTTGTTTGTCCCGCCAATGAGAGAATTGCATGACAAACACCTCCCCTTCCAATTTCTTAAAGACCACCACCTCGCGTAGGCTCCACACCTGCGTCAATGTCCTCTCCATCGCCTTCAGATTAAAGGATCGATCTGTGAGAATACGCCCCACCAGCGCCAGCTCCGTCTGGTCTTTGCTCTCGTCATCGTCACACAACAGACCGCCATCGATCGGCGCCTCCTCGTCATCTGACAGCTTAAGTTCCGCACAACGCTCTTCCAGCTCCGTCGCCATGGAGCCAGAACCCAACGCTCGCCTGCACTTGAACCTGCAAGGGAAAACCCTAATCTAGAGGGGGGTAGACGTTCACGTCTTGCGAAGCCCTAATCGCCGGAGCGAGAGGGTGCAAGGGAACGGGTTTTTAGAACAACAGATTTAGATATTCGTTAACAAGAAAGAGAACACATATATTTTAAGCACATTTCCATCATATATCGCATACATCTGCCCCCAAGGGCTTTGATGTTTTTAGGCCTTATGATCTACTACCAAAGAGTTTGAGATCATTTAACGTGTGATCTACTACCAAATAGTTTGAGATCTAACACATGTGATCTAGTACCAAAGAGTTTGAGATCACTTCAATGCATTGTACTACCAAAGAGTTTAGTGCTATCATATGACGGATTCGATATCTTATGTTTCATGTGTTCATAGCCAATAGTATGGAAAATCAAGCAAGATATCATACAAGAACAATCATTTCATCCAATACCATATGCCAAGTATTTTACTACACATATAACACAAGCATATTGTATAATAAGCCAAGAAAGAGGTAATGGCGTACCTTGATCAAGAGATAAACTTAATCATCATATTCATCATGTCATCTATATCTTTGGTCAACCCTGATTAAGACAAGATCATATATCACCATCAGGTTCTCATCATCTTAACCCTACTTATGTACATTTTACGATTTAGCTTATTTCTTTAGTATATTTCCATATCACTTGCATTCTTGTCTTATATTTATCTTGCTGATTTCATTTTCCAGATTATAGTTCATCAACTGGATATACTCACGTGTGACATTATTATGTGAACATATTTAACATTATGTCACTTTCATTAACCATATTAGGGTTATATCACATGTATTAAGTGTGCACTTCATATAACATGAATTCTATGCATCATCATGATCTCATAATTAAATCTAAGGTTCCAAATACGGATATGAGCTTACTCTATAAATTTCATCATTTATTGAGCATGTATGCATTTATAACATTTTATTTAGGGTTATTAGCCCGAGATAGTGATGAATGTATATTCATCATGAAATTCAATTATCACTTTGGGACAAATTCAACTCTATATATACAATCTCACTCATCAAATGTCAAAATGCATCATAATGTGAAAAATTACTTAATTGACTCGATTATCAAGGTTTTAACCGAATTTATGATGATTTAATGCAGGTCTTGATAAAGTTGAACAGTTAGTTGGGACCCACTTTCACTCACCCTTGGTTCTAACCATTCGATCTGATCGAACGCTTTCAACCATTCGGTCTCGCCAAACGGTTTCCACCATTCGGTTTCAAGACCGAATGGATAGATTTATCCCAAGACTGTTTGAACCCATGCGGTCCCAAAACCGTTTGAACCCATGCGGTCCCAAGACCGTTTGAGCCCATGCGGTCCCAAGACCGGTTGAACCCATGCGGTCCCAAGATCGTTTGAGTCCATGCGGTCCCAAGACCGTTTGAACCCATGCGGTCCCAAGACCGTTTGAGCCCATGCGGTCCCAAGACCGTTTGAGCCCATGCGGTCCCAAGACCGTTTGAGTCCATGCGGTCCCAAGACCGTTTGAACCCATGCGGTCCCAAGACCATTTGAACCCATGCGGTCCCAAGACCGTTTGAACCCATGCGGTCCCAAGACCGTTTGAGTCCATGCGGTCCAAAGACCGTTTGGCCACGAAGACTGTTTGGCTGCGAAAACCAACGAAGACTGTTTGGCTGCGAAAACCATTTATCTGCGAGACCGGTTGGAGCCAGACTTCGGAACCGTTTGCAGTCGGACTGCGGGACCGCATGGAAATCATGAACCAAGACCGCATGGACATGCATCACAATACGAGACCGAATGGTCACATGCACGTAGACCAATTTGCTGCTCTAAAGTATGAAGTCCGTTTGGCCGTAGCTAGGAAACTGTTTGGATTAGTTGTTCACGTGAAGAACGAGCAGCTGCATGTATGTAGCAAAACCATTTGGCAAAGTAAACACCAAGACCGTTGCTGCTGTATGCATGCAAACTGTATGAAAAAGCAGTGCTGCGAGACCGATTGGACATAGCTCAAAGACCGTTTGATAAGTACGCATTAAATCGATTGCAAAATAACAAGAAAACCGTTTGAGTTGGTTGCATGAAGACCGTTTGCTGCTTCCAAATCAAAGACCGAATGAATCACCCACATGCAAACCGTTTGCCGCTGGAAATAACCAAAACCGTTTGGGCACTTAAAACAGTAAACCGTTTGGATAAGATATTTTTTGGACTAGAATCACACCAAAAATATGAGGGCCAGTCTAGTGCCTATAAATAGGACCCCAAGGGTCCTCATTTGGGGGCATCGGATCTGGACGCCGCCAGGCTGCCCAAACACAGTTCTGATCCAATTCCAGTCCAGTTTACGCCAGTTCCATTTCACCTACTGCCCGTGCTGCAACTAAGGAGGCTGAGGAGAGAAGGAAGACGGAACGAGGGAGACTGTCCGGTCTGTCTTGGCAACTCCCGTTCGCATCCAGATTTGCTCTGACACGACGTAGGAGGCCGTATCTTTTTCACCGAGCTGTGACTACCTTTTGCACCGAGTTCATGGAAGATTTCTCTCTCTTTCTCATTCTTCTTGTTTCTCGCATCATGAGCGAGTAGTTCCTTTTCACTGGGGTGCGGGGACTAGCCCCGCTGCCCATGCAAACCATGTTCTTTTGTTAAACTTTCCATGGCAATGAATATATCTCTTCATTTCGTGGTTAACCGTTATGCTTGTAGCTTGATTAATTGCTTGCCTTCATCTCTGTTCTACCTATATTGCGAGAACATCTATATGTAGGATAGAATGTCATTTAATAAGTTGACTCCTTGACGAGAACTTCTGAAAGGATTCCTTGAGGTTGTAAGTGTATGATCCGCGAGGGGACGAGCCATCTAGCCTTCGGTGATGCTTCTATGTGCCTAACGCCTTTACATGGGGTTCACAACCTTAGTTGGATTTTGTATCTTCTTGTTGATCGTCAATGTTTGCTCATATATTAATTGCCTGCCCGCTTATCGGTTAATACGGCTATCTCCCAAACTAGAAATAGGATGGGATTTCTTCAGAGCCTTAAGTAAGTGATCCAGATGGTGACGAGACATCTGATGCCTAAGGTGATGCTTACGCGAACCTAACGCCCTCACGGGGGGTTTTGTAGCAGCTCTATTTGGATTGATATATCTTGCCTGGTTTTTTTGTGATTGAATGTGTTTGTGCGTGTAGCGGTGGTGAAACCCAGTACCATCCCAGCGATTCCATACCATTAATTTGAATCCAACTTTAATTCAGCTTTTAATTTCTTGCAATTAGTTTAATCAACCTCAAATCAACCAATCGTTCTAAATATTAGTTTTACTTGAGCTAGATTCGACTGACAAGGATTCTTAAAAAGGTTGTCCTTTGGGTTCGATCCTTAACTATACTGCGATAAGACTCGTCCGCTTGCGGGTGGTATTATTGCACTTTGGTTTTGGTAAAAGCTCGGGGATTTTAACCCCGAGTGAGTTTGTTAGTGCGTTTAAAAAATACCACGTCAAATTCTGCCACCGTTGCCGGGGACAACGGAATCAGTCAGTCAAATCTAGTTCTTTTAAGACTAATCTAGGATTTTGCTTTTTCTTTTGAAACAATCGATCATCTACTTGAATTTGACTCTACTTTGTGGATCTCATTTTCAAAATCTTTTGTCAGGTACAACCCAAGGCATAGTGTATGCACCGTTCGGACAGCCCCAGACTCACAGTGAGCTTTGATCCTGAGATAGACAGAACTTTCCATCGTCAGATCAGAGAGAATCAAGAAAGGATGGCTCAAGAAGAAGAGGTAGCCCGAAGGGTGGCTCAAGCCATCAATGCACAAAGAGAGAGGCTCATGCAAGAAGCTAGGGCTGCAGTTCAACAGGAAATCCTAACAGCGCAAGCATCCGAACTACAAAAGGATCTCAGAGAGTTCTCAATCCCAAAAGCTGCGAATGTTCATCATCCAGTACAACCTCCTCCCATCAATGCTGCCAATTTTGAGATTAGGGCACATTGGATCACGTTACTTCAAAACAACCCTTTCTATGGCAAACAAGCAGAGGACAGCCAAGGACATCTTCTGAGATTCATCGATCTATGTGCTATGACAAAGCAAAACGGAGTCACTGATGATGCCATTCGACTCCGTGTCTTCAAGTATTCCCTTGTTGATAGAGCCATAAGTTGGTACAATTCATTGCAAAGTGAAATACATATCACCACCTGGGAACAACTCCAAAATGTGTTTCTGGAAAAATTCTATCCTCCATCTCTCACATATGAAATTAGGGGCCAGATAACAAATTTCACTCAAGTCCCTGGAGAAACTCTCGCTGAAGCATGGGATAGGTACAAAAAGCTTCTACGCAAATGTCCACACCATGGAATTCTCAAAAACCAACTCATTGAGATTTTCTATAGGGGTGTGGATGATGATATTAAGAGGTTTCTAGATTCCTCGTCTGGAGGAAACTTCATGCGTCAAAGTTATGACAACGCATGGAGAGTCGTCAACCTGGGAGCAGAAAATCAAGCCAATTGGGGAAGATCTGTAGGTAAAGGAGTCTTGAAGGTTGCTATGGCCGAAGCTATTCATGAGTACAAGTCTATCGCTGAAACCTTGAAAGTCTTAGTTGCCAAGCAAGACCATATTGAATCATCTTTAGCTGCTATTGGAAGAGGACGTTCACCCACTCGGCGAACGAAACAGGTCAAGTCCACTTCCCTGTTCTGTGAAGCATGTAAGAGCACTGATCATTCCACTTTATCATGCAATGTTCTCTATGACGTTGTACTGAGCAATGTATGTGGACAAGGAGATAGTGGTCAGATGGAAAATCTTAATGCTATCAACACTATTCCTGGGCAAAGTTATTACAATCCGAATCAGAATAGGAATCACCCAGGTTTTCAATATGGAAACCCCTCTGGAGAAGTAAACTCGCATCAATTTGGTTCAAACAATCAACCAAGAGGCCCACCAGGATTCCAGTATAATCAACAACAGAATTTTGGAAATCAAGGAAATTTTAAAGGAAACTTTCAGAATAGGAACTACAATAATTATCAAAACAACTCTCAGTATCAAAATCTTAATCAACAACAAGGACAGGAAGCAGGACCCACCTCTTCTGATGACAAGCTATCATCCATTGAAAATTTTTTGCAAACTCAACAAACTATGATAGCCAACCAACAAGCTCAACAGAAGGCTATTGAATCTCAACTAGATCAACTTGCAGCTAGCATAAAGCCACCTGCTGGAGTCTTTGATGGCCAACCCGAGAACAATCCTAAGCATCCTGAACAGTTGAAGGAAGTCACCACGAGATCAGGAAAAGACTATTCAGATCCCCCAGTAAAGACACCTGTGGTTATTACAGACGAAGATGGACATGTGATTGTCCAAAACTCAACAACACTAGAGTCTGAATCAAAAGATGATAAGACGGATAAAGGAAGTCCTGAGAAAACTACTGATGAAGAAACTGAAATGCCAGAACCTTATATCCCTGTATATAAGCCTCGTATACCCTTCCCAGCCCATCTAAGGCAAACCAAGCTCGATACTAGATTCAATAAGTTTAAAGAGGCTATGAAGAAACTTCATGTTGATATACCCTTCCTGGATGCTCTGGATGAGATACCAGCCTGGACTAAGTATCTAAAGTCACTCCTCACCAGGAAATATATAACTGAAGAGTATGAGACAGTAAAACTGGCAACAACTACATCTGATATAATACTGAGCAAAATGCCCAAGAAACAAAAAGACCCAGGATCCTTTGGAATCTCATGTCATATTGGCGATTCATCATGCAAGAAAGGATTGGCAGATCTCGATGCAAGCATCTCTATTATGCCACTTAGCCTGTGCAACAGACTAGGGTTTGTAGATTTTCTTCCTTCTGGTATGACTATACAACTAGCAGACAATTCGATAATGTCTGTTAGGGATTCTCGTGGATGTCCCGGTCAAGGTAAGCAAGGAAACATATGTTCCATGCGACTTCGTCATTATGGACATCAAAGAAGATGCCAGATATCCTCTCATCTTTGGTCGTCCATTCCTCGCCACTGCAAGAGCCCTGATTGATGTTGAAGCCGGTACCTTACTGCTCAGATTAGGCAAAGAAACTCTCAAATTCAAAGTTTTTGAAAGTATGAGAAGACCAAGTATGCAGGAAGAAGTCTATCTGATTGACTACATTGAACAAATGTCACTCCTGACTCAAGAGCATCATGAATCAAACGATCCCTTGGAAATTTCTCTAACAAACCCATCAGTGGATGAACAAATCGACGAACGAGTAAAGGATTGCATCGAATCCCTCAACTCTGCTAAAGAAGATGTCGAAGACACTAGTGAAGAACTCAAAGTTATCAAAACTACAGAAGAAATAAGTGAAAAACAAGAAGCTCCTGAAATGAAACTCCTGCCCGAAGGACTAAAGTATGCATTTTTAGATGATATCAAGGTTTGCCCAATAATTATAAATTCTGATCTAACAGCTGAACAAGAAGAGAAACTTCTGAGGGAATCGAGGGAAAGAAAGAAAGCCATCGGTTATAAAATGAGTGACCTCACTAGAGTCAGTCAAGCGCTGTCCTATGATGGAAGATCACAAACCTACTATTGAGCATCAACGGAAATTGAACCCAAATATGAAGGAAGTGGTCCGTAGCAAGGTCATTAAATTGCTCACAGCTGGAATAATCTATCCGATATCTGATTCTCCATGGGTAAGCCCAGTGCATGTTGTCCCGAAGGAACGAATGTCATACGGAATGAAAACAATGAACTCATCCCCACTCGAACAGTCACAGGGTGGAGGATGTGCATAGATTATAGGAAATTGAAAAAGGCAACTAGAAAAGATCATTTTCCTATGCCCTTCCTTGATCAAGTCTTAGAAAGGTTGGCTCACCAAGAATATTTTTATTATCTTGACGGTTACTCTGGATTCTATCAAATACCCATACATCTAGATGACCAAGAGAAAACAACCTTTACCTGCCCATTCAGAACATACACATTTAAACGAATGTCGTTTGGCCTCTGCAATGCACCTGCAACTTTCCAACGTTGCATGGCTGTAATATTTGCCGGTCTCAGCGAAACCATTATGGAGGTTTTTATGGATGATTTTTCTGTATATGGAGATTCATTTGATTCATGTCTTAAGCACCTTTCCCTGGTCCTCAAATGTTGTGAAGACACACATCTTGTGCTAAATTGGAAAAAATGCCACTTTATGGTAAAAGAAGGCATTGTCCTCGGTCATAGGTCAGCAATAGAGGAATTGAAGTAGATAAAGCCAAGATTGAAGTGATTTCTAAACTGGCTACACCCACAAATGTAAAAGAAGTTCGCACTTTCCTTGGTCATGTAGGATTTTATAGAAGATTCAGAAAGGATTTTTCCAAGATAACGAAGCCAATGACAAACCTATTACTAAAGGATACTGACTTCAATTTCAACGAAGAATGTGTCAAAAGTTTCAACATACTGAAGCAGGCCCTTACAACCACCCCCATCATCAGAGCTCCCGACTGGGACCATCCTTTTGAAATTATGTGCGATTCCAGTGATTATGCTGTGGGCGCTGTTTTAGGGCAATATATAGAGAAGAAACACTATGTGATCTATTATGCATCGAAAACCCTCGATGAAGCCCAGAGGAATTACACAAATACCGAGAAAGAACTTCTAGCAGTCGTGTATGCCTTTGACAAGTTCAGATCCTACCTAATTCGTTCGAAGGTCATTGTCTACACAGACCACGCTGCGATTCGTTACCTTCTGGAAAAGAAAGATGCGAAACCCAGGTTAATTAGATGGATTCTCCTATTGCAAGAATTTGATCTGGAGATAAGAGATAAAAAGGGCACAGAGAATGTTGTAGCAGACCACCTCAGTTGCATCCACACTCAGGATATAGAGAAGATTCCGATTAACGATTCTCTTCCGGATGATCAACTAATGAAGGTCTCAGAAGTTATACCGTGGTACTCGGATTTTGTGAACTGCCTTGCTGCTGGGGTGATCCACCCTCAATGCACTGGAAATACGCTAAAGAAATTCATGCATGATGTAAAGCAATATCACTGGGATGAGCCATATCTTTTTAAACTATGTGCTGATGGACTGTATAGACGATGTATCGCCGAAGAAGAAGCTCAACTTATTTTGGAACAATGTCACTCAGGACCAGTGAGAGGACATATGAGCTCTAAAAAGACTTCTTTGAAGGTTTTGCAATGTGGAATCTTCTGGCCAACCATATCTAAAGATTCCTACGATTTTGTCCTATCATGTGACAAATGTCAAAGATCAGGCAATATAATAAAGAGGGATGAGATGCCGCTGAATCTCTGGCAAGAAGTAGAGATATTCGATGTATGGGGGATGGACTACATGGGTCCATTCCCATCTTCTCATGGATTTTCATATATCCTAGTGGCAGTAGACTACGTCCTAAAATGGGTTGAAGCCATACCAACCATCACTAGTGATTCCAAACCCGTAATCAAACTATTAAAAGATATTATCTTCCCACGTTTTGGAGTGTCATGAACCATGATATCTGACGGAGGGTCCCACTTCCTTGAAAGAAGCTTTGAAGCTTTACTGAGAAAATATGGTGTAACCCATAAGGTAGCCTCACCTTACCATCCACAAACAAGTGGACAGGTAGAGGTCTCTAACCGTCAACTAAAGGCTATTCTGGAAAAGACTGTAGGACACAATCGAAAGGATTGGTCAACAAAAATCAACGACACCTTATGGGCCTATCGAACTACTTATAAAACTCCCATTGGGACTACACCTTTTCGATTAATATATGGAAAAGCTTGCCACATGCCAGTCGAACTGGAACACAAGGCATGGTGGGCAATTAAACAATTGAACTTTGATATGAAAGAAGCAGGCCAAACCAGGATTCTGCAACTCCAAGAGCTGGATGAACTCAGGATGACAGCTTATGAGAATGCACGAATCTACAAAGAACATAAAAAACTTTGGCACGATGGACGTCTGAAAAGAAAAGACATACAAGTGGGAGACCAAGTTTTGGTATTCAACTCAAGATTGAAGTTATTCCCAGGAAAACTTCGCTCACGCTGGTCTGGACCATACATCGTCAAGAGCATCTCTCCACATGGTGCCTTCTCATTATGGAGTGAAAAGTCATGTGAATTTGTAACAAATGGTCACCGCTTAAAGAGATATTTCATCTCAACTTCCATAGGAACTAAAGCAATGCTGGAACTCACCAATACAAAAGACCCACCGTGAAGCTGAAGGATCCAGTCGAGCCATCGACATAAAACAAAGGCGCTTGTCGGGAGGCAACCCGATCAATAAATTTGTTTTACTTTCGTTTCTTCAATTTTGTTTTTACCTCTTAGTTAATATTTCATTAAATAAAATTAGCATCGCAAGATGCTATTTTAAGATCTAATTGCTCTTTACCTTTAAGATTTTCAGATATAAGGATGTTCGCCGATTGGAACGCAACCACACCTGGTGGTCATTCTGGCACGATTTTTCCCTCCATCTTGGATTTAGGGTTTTCTCGAGACGAGCAAATCTCTATGTTCGGGGTGGAGGGTGGGTGGTACGTACCTTACTTTCCACCTACATACTAAAAAAATTCAAAATTTTCAAAATTCTTTAACGATTTTCAAAGAAGTTGAACAAATACTTGATGAAATTTTGACACTTTTTGACACTTCCTGATTTCATTAAAAGTCACTAACTAATTTGCTATGCATTTTCAATCATTATATCCTCCTTATTCAAAGTAAATCCTCAAAAGGACCAATTTTTGAAACAAGCATTTTGTTTGAAATTATCTTGTGAAGCTTATGATTCCTAACATCATGATACTTTTGCAAAAATGATAAGTATCTGTCAAACTGATAAGGGATCAAACACGTCGTGCTTCCTAACTGACTAGTGGAACAATAACATGGAATCTCCACCGGATCCTCATCAAGTCATTATTTGAGCAGAGTACGACAAAGAGAACAACATGTGCACTGAATTGTAAATCAAGTTGCATTCTGATCTGAACTCCCTTCTACACTTCTTCTATCATCTTCATACCTCTCCATCCATCAAAAAGAAACAAAAGTAGCCAATATAGTGCCAAACCCTAAGTTCGGGGTGGCACGCCACTTCCCTCTATATTCTCTTCTTCCATACCCCTAACAAATTAATAGGGGCATACCACCAAAAATGCAATCTCGAGTCAAATAGAGGAGGGATCTGCAAACAAAAGATGCCAAAGTGCACACAAAAAGAATTGCAATCTCGAGTCGAATAGAGGAGAGATTCGCACAAAAAATGCAATAAATGAAATTGCAAAGCAAATAAAAATCTCGAGTCGAATAGAGGAGAGATTTACTTCTTCTTCCATACCACCATTCACTCCATTTTCACCCTAATGGCACAATGCATGCCCCCACTATCCTAAAAAACACCAGTGTCAGATCAGATGCACACTTGTTGTTCTACGGGTATCTCTGGACTCTTACAAAACTCTTTGACATGCTTGTTGGTGGAAAACGTGAGGAGGAAGTGATATTGGAAAATGAACTCAGGAACGAAGATATGGTAAGATGTGTTTAGTGGTCTCAAGAGGTTGAGATACTGAGTCATATTGAGCAGAAAGAAAACATTCGTGATGTGAAGATGAAGCAATCACACGAATTGAAAGTATTCATTTAGAGACTGTTTCAGATTTTGTGTTACTCGAGGACGAGCAACGTTTAAGTTCGGGGTATTTTGATGAATGTATATTCATCATGAAATTCAATTATCACTTTGGGACAAATTCAACTCTATATATACAATCTCACTCATAAAATGTCAAAATGCATCATAATGTGCAAAATTACTTAATTGACTCGATTATCAAGGTTTTAACCGAATTTATGATGATTTAATGCATGTCTTGATAAAGTTGAACAGTCAGTTGGGACCCACTTTCACTCACCCTTGGTTCTGACCAATCAATCTGATCAAATGGTTTCAACCATTCGGTCTCGCCAAACGGTTTCCACCATTCAGTTTCAAGATCGAATGGACAGATTTATCCCAAGACCGTTTGAACCCATGCGGTCCCAAGACCGTTTGAACCCATGCGGTCCCAAGATTGTTTGAGCCCATGCGGTCCCAAGACCTTTTGAACCCATGCGGTCCCAAGACCGTTTGAACACATGAGGTCCCAAGACAGTTAGAGTCCATGCGGTCCCAAGACCGTTTGAACCCATGTGGTCCCAAGACCGTTTGAGTCCATGTGGTCCAAAGACAGTTTGGCCACGAAGACCATTTGACTACGAAGACCGTTTGGCCATGAAGACCGTTTGGCCACGAAGACCGTTTGGCTGCGAAGACCATTTAGCTGCGAGACCGGTTGGAGCCAGACTTCAGAACCATTTGCAGCCGGACTGTGGGACCGCATGGAAATCATGCACCAAGACCGCATGGACATGCAGCACAATACAAGACCGAATGGTCACATGCATGTAGACCGATTTGCTGCTCTAAAGTATGAAGACCGTTTGGCCGTACCTAGGAAACTGTTTGGATTAGTTGTTCACGTGAAGAACGAGAAGCTGCATGTATGTAGCAAAACCGTTTGGCAAAGTAAACATCAAGACCATTTGCTACTGTATGGATGCAAACCGTATGAAAAAGCAGTGCTGTGAGACCGATTGGACATAGCTCAAAGATTGTTTGATAAGTACGCATTAAATTGATTGCAAAATAACAAGAAAACCGTTTGAGTTGGTTGCATGAAGACCGTTTGCTGCTGCCAAATCAAAGACCAAATGAATCACCCACATGCAAACCGTTTGCCGCTGGAAATAACCAAAACCGCTTGGGCACTTAAAACAGTAAACCACTTGGATAAGATATTTTTTGGACTGGAATCACACCAAAAATATGAGGGCCAGTCCAGTGCCTATAAATAGGACCCCAAGGGTCCTCATTTGGGGGCATCAGATCTAGATGCCGCCAGTCTGCCCGAACACAGTTCCGATCCAATTCCAGTCCAGATTACACCTGTTCCATTTCACCTACTGCCCGTGCTGCAACCAAGGAGGCTGAGGAGAGAAGTAAGACAGAGCGAGGGAGACTGTCCGGTTTGTCTTGGAAACTCCCATTTGCGTCTAGATCTGCTCTGACACGACGTAGGATGCCGTATCTTCTTCACTGAGCTGCGACTACCTTCTGCACTGAGTTCATGGCGGATTTCTCTCTCTTTCTCATTCTTCTTGTTTCTCGCATCATGAGCGAGTAGTTCCTTTTCGCTGGGGTGCGGGGACTAGCCCCGCTGCCCATGCAAACCATGTTCTTTTGTTAAACTTTCCATGGCAATAAATATATCTCTTCATTTCGTGGTTAACCGTTATGCTTGTAGCTTGATTAATTGCTTGCCTTCATCTCTGTTCTACCTATATTGCGAGAACATCTATATGTAGGATAGAATGTCGTTTAACAAGTTGACTCCTTGACGAGAACTTCTGAAAGGATTCCTTGAGGTCGTAAGTGTATGATCCGTGAGGGGACGAGCCATCTAGCCTTCGGTGATGCTTCTATGTGCCTAACGCCTTTACAGGGGGTTCACAACCTTAGTTGGATTTTGTATCTTCTTGTTGATCATCGATGTTTGCTCATATATTAATTGCCTGCCCGCTTATCGGTTAATACGACTGTTTCCCAAACTAGAAATAGGATGGGATTTCTTCAGAGCCGTAAGTAAGTGATCCGGATGGTGACGAGACATCTGATGCCTAAGGTGATGCTTACGCGAACCTAATGCCCTCACGGGGGGTTCTGCAGCAGCTCTATTTGGATTGATATATCTTGCCTGGTTTGTTTGTGATTGAATGTGTTTGTGCGTGTAGCGGTGGTGAAACCCAGTACCATCCCAGCGATTCCATACCATTAATTTGAATCCAACTTTAATTCAGATTTTAATTTCTGGCAATTAGTTTAATCAACCTCAAATCAACCAATCGTTCTAAATATCAGTTTTACTTGAGCTAGATTCGACTGACAAGGATTCTTAAAAAGGTTGTCCTTTGGGTTCGATCCTTAACTATACTACGATAAGACTCGTCCGCTTGCGAGTGGTATTATTGCACTTTGGTTTGGGTAAAAGCTCGGGGATTTCAACCCCGAGTGAGTTTGTTAGTGCGTTTCAAAAATACCACGTCGGATAGCCATTCTAAGAAAATTACATAATTTTGAGCATCAACATTATAATTACTGACATCAAATAGATTATAAATATGAATATAAACTTAGTGACATATTCTCATAATTTTAGGCCTTTGTTTATTATTTATTAGGCATGAAATGACCATTTTACATCTTACATGATATCACTGAGATTAGTGTATTAAAGACCTAAAATTATCATTCTACTGTATTCTACACATTTTTCTGAGGAGTTTGGTACCTTATTTGTATATTTTTAGTAAACATACTAATTACTATGATTTAATTGAGATCTGAGCATTTTCTGAGATATTTACCTTGAAAGGCCAATCAAGTAATGCCACGTGGCGGGCAAAGTGAGCCCCCGGTTCTGATCTTCAACCCGGTTCAGGGTTTAATTAGCTAGTGCCCTTTTCCTTTCTCCGTCTCCTCTCGTGAACACGTCCGCCCAGGTTATGTGCGAGCGCCGCCATCGTGACTTCCTGACGTGGGTTCCCGATGAGGGGTCGATCTCCAACGCCTTCCTCGTCACAAATTGCTACACCGAAGAGGTTCTGTGGACCAACTATTTTAGTGCCGCCCTCTCAAGCTCGTCACTGGTTGCTCCATCCCCAAGCTGATCGAGCTTTATAGCATGGCCGTAAGGCATAAGCCGCCGCCACAGGGAAGTGTGTGACCGCCAAGTCATTCCTCCTTGACCCTACATTCTCCACCTCTCGCCTGATGCCGCCCATCTCTCTGACCTACTGCTCTAGATTCCTACGCACGTTGCCTCCTGAAAAATGCCTACCGCTGTGATGCTCCAATCTCCGGTCTGCTGAGGCTCGCCACCGGTGAGGTTCTGGCATTGCCGTTGGGCTCTGCCTACAGCCAACATCTCTGATCAGAAAAGCACACGCCTTCGGCCTATTAGGATGCTACTGCTATTCTATCTCCTCCTCGGAATGGAACACATGCTCCTCATTGGGCTATGAGGGGTAGTCTATAGTACCGCCTAGAGTTTTGTGAAGGAGCTAAAAGACTGCGCTGCCTCCTCTCAAGTGCCGTTTCCATTTGCAAGTGCCACCACTAGGGAGCGTCGACTTGGAAAGGCCAGAGTTCCATGCATCCTTACACCCTCTGATGTGGTGGCTCCTCCTTGTGGCTAGAGGAGTTTGCAGCCAGTAGCCGATGACGCGGTGGATCAAGGAGAATATCTCCTCCTCTTTGACTTGTGCCAAAATGGAAAGACATTATTGCAATAAGAGTGGTACTCCCATATCTGACCATGAACAGGTCCTTGTGAGGGGGCTATCCAAAGCAACCGTACACTTAAAACTTCATACGAGCCATGATCGTCACAAACAGACAACTTGAGTCATGATTCCAATCTCCCCACTACCTTGCTCTAACCGTTGCTCGATCATGCACATCCAAAGGCTGTAAAAGCCTGATCCGTGGCATTTCCATCTCAACACTCTATCCATTGGATCAAGACTATGTGCTACGGATCTTGTGTACGTAGCCAAAACATAACACATGAGCGTGACATTAGAATCAAAGGTTAAACCTTGGTCCATCATATACAGATACACATATTGATTGAACAAATTGACCAAAAATACTCCCTTGTAAGAACCTCAAAAAGAATCCACCAAATTTAATTGTACATTCCTCATCATCTGATCTAGCACCAAAATCGGTTTGAGACCAGAAGATCCACTAATTCTTCTGGTCCTATAATTATCCTCATAAATACGCAAAACCAAGCAAAAAGGCATTACCACCATATATAAACATATATCATCTCGAATCAAAATTGTATCTTCCATCCATGAATTTGATTATTCCATATGGTATCTAAGATTTCAAAAGTTCACTCCATCATATCCTACACTCCTTAAAAGAAATTTCGTCCCTGAAATTAAGCTAAAAACTAGTCTTTCACATCACATACATCTTAAAAGAAATTTTGTCCTCGAAATTTAGATATCCTCTCACTTCCAGGAACTTCATTCATCTCTAAGACACCACTCTATGTGCAACAAGTCCAAAAACAAGATCTCTAGAACATATATGAGCCACCCTTCAGAGGTTTAAAAACATCTAAGGTGCAACAAGGGTGAACCACTCATCATATAACATGGTTTAGGAGCTTAGGTTACTTCATGACGTAACTCAACATTTGGATTTACATATATATTTATTTTGAAGCAGGAAGTTCAAACATTAACATATACTTTTTAAGAGGGGGTCAACTTTAATTAACCCACTTTTATCCATCTAGATCATAACAATGTGTCATAAAGGTTATGTGTGCTAACTGTCAAACTGTATGTTTTTCATCTTTATTAGGCACTAAGATTAACACCTCATGTAACATGTTTCCTTCTTATGATCTTATTTCATTGCTCATGATAATTGCAAGATTTACTAGTGATTTCATCACAAGATTAGCCAACAGTATCACATTATTATCATTATTCATGTACATGGTTAACCATTTATGCCTTGATATCTATTAAACCATTTCTAGATTCCATCATCTCATATCCATATCTCAAGATTGGGTCACCATCTTACATATATTTTATCATGGTTGTGCTAAACCAACTTATGTGGGTGACTTATTAAACATATATAAAAACTTCATCTAGTCCAACTGAGGTTCTCCTAAACCATATCATGAGGGCAGTGCCATGCTCAGTCTCACTGAGCTAACTCAACTCTATGAGTATCTCATAAACAAAAACTTTATCTTCCCTCTTTAGTCTAGGGTTCTTAGGTCTACCTCATTGGCACTAGTGAGAGCCTTACAAGATGTAGCCACATAAGCACAAAACAATCCATGATATGATATTCCCTTTTCATATCTCTAACCATGAAACACTATTTACCAACTCTCTATCTTATATACACCACTAGATTCCTATGTGGGAAACGACCAACCCGAGCATGAGGCTTCACAAAAACTAACATAGCTACCTCCTCTAGGGTCTTGGGCTCTCCCCCTCACCCATATGGCAGACACTCATATTCATGCTCACATGTTCATATAACCAACCTCTCTCTAACTCTAGGGTTTGGTCTTCCCAAGGACATCTAGGGTTCAAGAAACTATAGGAATCATGCAAAAAATGACTCAACTCATTCACTCAGGAGTATTCTAGTTTAGGACATACCATATCACATATTTCTCATATTTCTCATATCATGGAGTGTAGGTTCTCTGACCTTCTCCATATGGGTCTCTCTCTCTCTTGAGCTAACCCCAAAATGGGTCCTATAACTAGAGGTCCTCCTTTGTAAAATAGCTTGAGGCTCATGCTGACTCACAACCTTGTCTTAACTTAGCTTATCTTAACTTAGAAAAACACACTTACTTTCATCATGAAAACGTATCTCAAATTATCAAAACTAAACCTAAGTCCTCAAAGATAAACATAGATCATCATAACAATCTTATATCATCTATATAAGACTTACATCATATCATCAAAACTTATATCATCTATTCCATCTATCACATATATATCAAAAAGGCTCTAGACTTCTAATCTAGAACTACACTCTCTTCTATACTGATGTCATTCACTTTCACTTAGGTTGCATGACTACCTCCTACTCATACATGTGTGGGGACACATTTTTGTAATACATATATATATAATAAAATATTATATAGTTTTTCTCTGATAAAACAAGCGTCAAAGAAAACTATCAAGGTTCGATCCGATTGGAATCAAAAACCAAATCCTGAAAACGAGTGTCCCACACATAGTAGAGAGTATAGTGTCATGAAAACTAGTGAAAAGGGTGAGAACAAGGGGTAGACTAGTGTAGCTACTCTAGACAATGTGCACAATATGTCTAGGGTTTCTCTTCCCTTGATGCACATCATTTCCAAATAGTGCAACGTCCCATACCACTGCACTATGAGGAAAGAACGACATCTAAGGACTTGCTATTCAACAAGCACCAGTCTAGACCTAGTTCTCAAACATCTAGGTGCTAACCTAGTGGCTAGGTCAGATCTAGTCTCTAAAAGATGACTAATCTAACCCTAAAGATTATTAAGTTCAAGGTTCTTTAGATTTGAGTTTCATAATGAGAAAATGTCAGGCTTTGCAATTGTTCATGCTCTGATACCACCTGTGACGTCCTCAAATTATATAAAACTTAATCTAATGTGTGACGTCCAAATTGAAACCTCACCTCAGCGAGAATCCCAATTTAAACAACCCACACTAGGCTAAGAAGAAGAAAATCAAGGGTATCAGAAGGAAACAATTAGTAGCACATGCACATGAACAATAATAAAACCATACAACACATGTTCACCATTCAACATATAATTACAACATGAATTGTTAGAACATTTGATATTACATAATGAACAACAAACTTATACATATACATGTACTACCTCTAAACTATATGATCTTAAGACAACAAGTCCACATGTACATCAGCTCGCTACACAACTCTCAATTATCATGAATCTTCAAGAGCATAACCACAACCTAAGCAAAATATTACATGTGGTACACGTCAGCAAAATATTCAAGAATATTGTACTGAGTACGCCTACATGTCTTTTATACACCTCTCATCATATCTTGGCAATAAGATAAAACTAATACTTGGCAACATTAAAAAAATATAAAGAAAAGCATATACTGGCAAAAAGATATTCATTAACAAGAAAGAGAACACATATATTTTAGCACATTTCCATCATATATCTCGTACATCTGCCCCCAAGGGATTTGATGTTTTTAGGCCTTATGATCTACTACCAAAGAGTTTGAGATCATTTAACGTGTGATCTACTACCAAAGAGTTTGAGATCTAACACATGTGATCAACTACCAAAGAGTTTGAGATCACTTCAATGCACTGTACTACCAAAGAGTTTAGTGATATCATACGATGGATCTGATATCTTATGTTTCATGTGTTCATAGCCAACAGTATGGAAAATCAATCAAGATATCATACAAGAACAATCATTTCATCCAATACCATATGCCAAGTATTTTACTACACATATAACACAAGCATATTGTATAATAAGCCAAGTAAGAGGTAATGGCGTACCTTGATCAAGAGATAAACTTATTCATCATGTCATCTATATCTTTGGTCAACCATGATTAAGACAAGATCATATATCACCATCAGGTTCTCATCATCTTAACCCTACTTATGTCCATTTTACGATTTAGCTTATTTCTTTAGTATATTTCCATATCACTTACATTCTTGTCTTATATTTATCTTTCTGATTTCATTTTCTAGATTATAGTTCATCAATTGGATATACTCATGTGTCATATTATTATGTGAACATATTTAACATTATGTCACTTTCATTAACCATATTAGGGTTATATCGCATGTATTAAGGATGCACTTCATATAACATGAATTCTATGCATCATCATGATCTCATAATTAAATCTGAGGTTCCAAATACGGATATGAGCTTACTTTGTAAATTTCATCATTTATTGAACATGTATGCATTTATAACATTTTATTTAGGGTTATTAGCCCGAGATAGCCATTCTAAGCAAATTACATAATTTTGAGCATCAACATTATAATTACTGACATCAGATAGATTATAAACATGAATATACACTTAGTGACATATTCTCATAATTTTAGGTATTTTTATTATTATTTATTAGGCATGAAATGACCATTTTACATCTTACATGATATCACTGAGATTAGTGCATCAAAAGCCTAAACTTATCATTTTGCTATATTCTACGCATTTTTCTGAGGAGTTTGGTGCCTTATTTGTATTTTTCTGGTAAACATACTAATTACTATGATTTAACTGAGATCTTAGCATTTTTTGAGATTATTATCTTGAAAGGCCAATCAGGTAATGCCATGTAGCGGGCAAAGTGAGCCACCGGTTCTAATCTTCAACCCAGTTTAGGGTTTAATCGGCCAGCACCCTTTTCCTTTCTCTGTCTCCTCTCGTGAACACGTCTGCCCAGGTTATGTGCGAGCGCCGCCATCGTGACTTCCTGACATGGGTTTCCAGTGAGGGGTCGATCTCCAATGCCCTCCTCATCATGACTTGCTACACCGAAGAGGTTCAGTGGACCAACTATTTCAGTGCCGCCCTCTCAAGCTCGTCACTGGTTGCTCCATCCCCAAGCTGATCGAGCTTTATAGCGTGGCCGTCGGGCATAAGATGCCGCCGTAGGGAAGTGTGTAACCGCCAAGTCATTTCTCCTTAACCCTACGTTCTCCACCTCTCGCCCGACACCACCCATCTCTCTGACCTGTTGCTCTAGACGCCTGCACACGTCGCCTCCTGGAAAACTCCCGCCGCTCTGATGATCCAATCTTGGGTCTGCTCAGGATCGCCACCTGTGAGGTTCTGGCGCTACCATTGGGCTCCGCCTGCAGCCAGCATCTCCGATGAGAAAAGCACACACCTTCAGCCTATCAGGCTACTACTGCTATTCTGTCTCCTCCTCGACATGGAACACATGCTCCTCATTGGGCTATGAGGGGCAGTCTACAACGCCACCTGGAGTGTTGTGAAGGAGCTAAAAGACCACGATGCCTCCTCTCAGGCGTCATTTCCTTTTGTGAGTGCCACCACTAGGGAGCGTAGACTTGGAAAGACCAGAGATCCATGCCTCCTCGCACCCTCTGCTGAGGTGGCTCCTCCTCGTAGCTTGAGGACTTTGCTGCCAGTAGCTGGTGACACGGTGGATCAAGGAGGATATCTCCTCCTCTTCGACTTGTGCGGAAATGGAAAGACATTATTGTTATAAGAGTGGTCCTCCCAGATCTGACCATGCATAGGTCCTTGCGAGGGGGCTATTCAAATCAATTGTTCACTTAAAACTGCATACGAGCCACGATCGTCACAAACCGGCAACTTGAGTCATGATTCCAATCTCCCCACTACCTTGATCTAACCGTTTCTCGATCATGCACATCCAAAGGCTGTAAAAGGCTGATTCGTGGCATCTCCATCTCAACACTCTATCCATTGGATCAAGACTATGTGCTACAGATCTTGTGAACATATCCAAAACATAACACATGAGCGTGACATCAAGATCAAAGGTTAAACCTTGGTCCATCATATACCGATCTGCATATTGATTCAACAAATTGACAAACAATACTCCCTTGTAAGAACCTCAAAAAGAATACACCAAATTTAATTGTACATTCATCATCATATGATCTAGCACCAAAATTGGTTTGAGACCAGAAGATCCACTAAATCTTTTGGTCCTGTAATTATCCTCATAAATACACAAAACCAAGTAAAAAGGCATTACCACCATATATAAACATATATCATCTCGAATCAAAATTGTATCTTCCATGCATGAATTTGATTATCCCATATGGTATCTAAGATTTCAAAATTCACTCCATCACAACTAATCTCATTTATAACTCATTTGGCAGATCTACTTTGATGCAATGACATCTTCAGTCTATGAGTCATCCTTAAACATTTTGAGTGGAGGGGTGAGCCTACTCACTCAATTAATGAGTACTTCATAAAAACAATTTAAAGCACTTATATTATTACAAATATATTGTCGAGAAACTAATATCAATTATAACAACATTAAGAATTAAAGAGTCTAATCGTTAACAATCATAAACACTAGTATAGAAATGACGTTTAACGTCACATTTGATGTCTTCAGTTGTTGTTGAAAAATCAACGCCAATAGTCTACGACGTCGGTGTATAAACTCAACTGATACCTATATGTGAAGACCGGTTGATTTAGAAAAGACAGAAGTATTACTTTACTTTAACGTCCATTGTTAATAAACCAAAATGACGTCCATAATCACCCGTGAAATTCAATTTTTCAGTGAAAAATATTTGGCTCAAAAATTTTTAAATTCGGCATTGGATGTGCAAAATATGACGACACATGTTCTTCGCTAAGCCCCACGAAAGTTTTTATCCCCTCATATGCCATCAGTTTTTGCTAAAGAACTAACAACTAAATATACTTCGCGAGGCAAAAATTCATTGACTTATTTATCATCAGTTTTCGAAGAATAACTAATGTTGATAGTTAACATATGAGCACCGCGCGAGCTAGACTCTTCCCCTTTGTTATTTAGTTCCCGATCTTCTCCCTCCATAGCTAGGTCTGGTGATTTTTATGCCACCTCCCTTCTCTGCTCACCGCCTCCGCGCGCTGCCACAAGGAGCTTGAAGCTACTCGCCGCCTCCGCGTGCTGCCCCGATGAGATTGAAGCTGCTCACGCCGGAGCTGCTGCTGCTGTATCTAGTCATCGGCCACCACTAGCTACCTTCTCCCATCACCACCACCACCTGCTCTAGGAAGAGTGAGGAGCCTTCTTCTAGCTACCTTCCTCCACTCATCGCCACCGGCCACCGCCTGCACCTCCAGTGCTGACCACCTTCACATCCAGCCCGATCGACCACCTCCAACTCCGGGCACCACCACCACAACTTGCAGTTTGATCCACCGATGCAGTGAGTAATTTAATCAATACTCTATTTGAACTTTGGGTTAATAATGCCACCATTATGTAGTTGATTAATATTGAATTAGGGTTTAATAATGAATGAATAAACACAAAATGGAAGAATGAATTGAATTATTTGAATAGGCTGATGATGAGGGATGATGATGACGAGGATGATGAAGGATGATGATGATGATGATGATGACAATGATGATGAGGATCATGATCATGATCATGATCATCATCCTCATCACCATCATCATCATCATCATCATCATCATCATCATCATCATCATCATCATCATCATCATCATCATCATCATCATCATCATCATCATCATCATCATCATCATCATCATCATCATCATCATCATCATCATCATCATCATCATCATCATCATCATCATCATCATCATCATCATCATCATCATCATCATCATCATCATCATCATCATCATCATCATCATCATCATCATCATCATCATGATAATGAGGATGATGATGAGGATGATGATGATGGCGATGATGATGATGATGACCATGATGTTGATGATGATGATGATGATGGGGATGATCATCATCATCATCGTCATCATCATCATCCTCAACATCGTCATCATCATTATGTGATGATGATGATGCGGGATGATGATGATGAGGATGATGATGATGATGATGACGATTATCTTCATCATCATCATCATCATCATCATCATCATCATCATCATCATCATCATCATCATCATCATCATCATCATCATCATCATCATCATCATCATCATCATCATCATCATCATCATCATCATCATCATCATCATCATCATCATCATCATCATCATCATCATCATCATCATCATCATCATCATCATCATCATCATCATCATCATCATCATGTGATGATGATGATGTGGTATGATGGAAGAGGATGATGATGATGATGATGATGATGATCATCATCATCATCAAATCAATATCACTCATCATCCTCATCATCATCGTCATCATCATCCTCATCGTCATCAATCATCATCATCATCATCATCATCATCATCATCATCATCATGTGATGATGATGATGAGGGATGATGACGATGAGGATGACGATGACGATGATGATGATGAGGATGATGATGAGGATGATGATGATAATGATGATGATGATGATGAGGATCATGATCATGATCATGATCATCATCGTCATCATCATCATCCTCATCATCATCCCACATCATCATCATGATAATGATGATGATGATGAGGAGGAGGATGAGGATGACGATGATGATGATGAGGAGGATGATGATGACTATGATGATGATGATGATGACCATGATGTTGAGGATGATGATGATGGTGATGATGATGATGATGATCATCATCATCATCACCATCATCATCACATCATTATCATCATCATCCTCATCATCATCGTCATCATCATCATCATCATCATCATCATCATCATCATCATCATCATCATCATCATCAACATCATGTGATGATGATGATGTGGGATGATGATGATGAGGATGATGATGACAATGATATATGATAGGAATGATGAGGATAATGACGACGACGATGATGATGATGATTTCGATGATGATGAAGATCATGATCATCGTCATCATAATCATCATCATCATCATTATCATCATCCTCATCATCATTGTCATCATCATCATCATTATCATCATCATCCTCATCGTCATCATCCCACATCATGATGATGATGATGATGATGAGGATGATGATGATGATAATGTTATGACCTTGATGTTGAGGATGATGATGATGATGATGGTGATCATCATCATCATCATCATCATTATCCTCAACATCATCGTCATCATCATCATCATCATCATCATCATCATCATCATCATCATCATCATCATCATCATCATCAATCATCGTCATCATCATCATCGTCATTAATCATCATCATCATCATTATCATGATGATGATGTGGGATGATGATGAAGAAGATGATTGATCACGGTGATGTTGAGGATGATGAGGGTGATGATGATGATGTGGGATGATGAGGAGGATGATGATGTTGTGGGATGAGGATGATGATGATGATGATAATGATGATGATTCCTCATCATCCCCATCCTCATCCTCATCCTCATCATCATCCCTAATCATCATCCTCATCCTCATCCTCATCATCATCATAATCAATTATTTCTCCATCATGAATATGAAATAACCCATGTTGTTATGTGTTGTTAGTACTTACATTTATATTACTTTTTCTCAACATTTTACATTGTTGTAGGCATAATGGCTTGGGCCTCTACCCAATGTTACTATTCCCTATAGAAGAACAATTGGACATCATTCTAGACGATCGTTCATTAGTACAACTCACTATACCTATACATTGGTGTTATCTAAATGGAAGACGCTACACAGATGGTGAAGTGGCCCTAAATTTTGGAACTTCAACATCTGTTATTGAGGTTAAGTATGATGTTGGCAGAAATCTTGTATCCACATCCAGTTGGTGCGAGTGGGTTGGGAAGATGCTATTGGGACGCAGTGACAAGATTTTTCTTCGACCGGTTGGCCATAATACCATCAAGGTTTGGATAGCCAACATCAACAATGAGACAACCGATCATCTGGTCCGATTTGAATACTCGACAGGGGATACCACATATTTGGACTTATTCAATGAGGAGAGCACAACCAATTTCCCTTCTATTCCTACTGTTGGTACCGTCCATTTCCATATCACCATCAGTTCAGATTCGTCTAACAATGACGAGCTCCGCGACACAACAACATCAACAAAGTAGGTCCAAGCTAGCAACAAATTTACTTTCCCATATATGCACATGTTTAAGGGTACAACAAGCCCCCCTTGTTTAATTAGCTACCGTCATTTTATTTTCTAAACTTTGTTGTCATAATTAGTATTTTGATAACATGTTCAACTTTGAAAGACAATGTCTGAATGAATTTTTTTGAATTGTCTTATCTATATACATGTGTTTGTGAAGATGGAATGAATGAATGTTTCTGTGTGTGTGAAAAGAAATGAATGGAACCACAGGTTGCTAAATGTGTGTGAATATATGAAATGGAGGAATGAAATACAAGTTTCTACATGCATGTGTGTGTGATGAAACATATGTGAAAGTAAATGTGCTTATTATACATATGTGTGAATCACATGATCCATATAAAATATATAATTTGTATACATCTTGTCAATATTTGTAGGTTTGTGGCCTGTTGTTGGCTGATATCAAAGGGATGTTGTAAACCTACAATACATAAATGAACTACAGGTTCTGCATATCCTACTGACCAGCTGGACAGCAGGCTTGGGAGCTGATAAGAGAAAAAAACATCAGTGTCGGTTAAATACCAAAAATCTACAACAAATGCTTACCTGTGTCGACTGTTTGTTATAAACTGACGCTTATGGTTCAACTAGTGGCGCTTTTGGGTTAAATTGTAATCAGGAATGGCTTTCTGTCGTTGGTTATGTAACCAAAGCGGAAGGTGTCTACTTTTAGTGCCACCCACTTTGGTGTCGCTTCAAAACCGATGACAAATGTCTTACTTAACCTACACGAAATGTGTTATCTGTACTAGTGAAATATGGCAGGATACTCTATATATCTACAAGATTGAATCAATATATAAACATGCTTGATTGATCATAAAGAGAACTAATAATTTAGAAACAAATAAAGAATAATTGAATAACTGTACACACTTGTTTAACCTCTCATTCATTTTATTATGCCTGGAACCCACATGAGGTGTACCACAACATTTGAAAGAATCACAACAAGCTACGATCCCACTATACAAGGCTTAGAAGAATGCCTGAGTTCTTAAGCCTATCTCTCAAGTAAGACCCCATCTGCAGTGGGCCTCGGCACGTCTTCCTCTCAACGGCTAATGGGAGCAGCCGGATATCTCAGACTCCACCTCTCAACCTGGATACTCAGGCGGTGAGTCAAAGCCCTTAGGCTTATTATGACCACTGATCACTACAACATGTAACACAGGTACCACCGACATCCCTAGTTGGTGTTGGGTACCACAAAAATGTAAGGAGTCTTCCCTACTGGTCAAGACCCCCACACCCTACTGGTGCGCTCCGATTTACCTCGATCTGGACTATCTCCAGTCAGGAAACTATTTCATCCCCACAACACATGCCTCATCTTGTGAGGATTCTACAGTGTTCATGGCATATAAATGTCTAATTCACTCTTTGAATTCACAATTCAATCATCACATCAACATATCTTAGTTTATCTTTGTAAACTGTTCATTTCATAAACCATCTGATAACATTTACCACAACTGAATTGTTAAGCATAATCAAATCTAATACTGAGAAACATTGATATCGCAATACTTGATTCACTAAACACCCTATCCTTAGGGTTTCATTTGCCTCATCCATATCACATGACTTGCATAAGGATTGTTGTGTCATAAACATTCACTGAATAAAGATTGCTTTAAACAAGTCATATACAATCAACATATGTATGGCATCTTTGAATTGAGCTAAATTAGGATTTCCCATTCCATTCATTGAGATATTATGAATCAAGAATAACATTGAATAAATAAAGTCTATGATGTCAATAAAAGCACTTCAAATTGATTTCACCATATTTATTCGTAAATTTCCAACTTTCCACTCATCTAGGGCTTCACCCTCTTTACGGAGTTATCAAACAAATACTATTCAGATCACATGAAATCCAAGATAGTATATGACATATATGTACTAAACATTCAAGTGAAAAATCATTCATAATTAATGAGATTTGGATAAACACATTTCTCTATCTAATTATACAACAATTTCAATTATAGCCAAAAACCCTAAAATTTTGTTTACTCTTATAACCTATGCAAATACTTAGGGAATTATCATTAAAATGGATTGTATCCATCTATAATATGATTGTATCATCTAAAATTCATCAAAATAGAGGAATAATCCATTTCATATCATTTTGCAAAAGTTAGATCAAAAAGGCAATTTAGGGCTTGTACTCGCATACTAAGCAATTGAAGATTATTGATGATTTAAACTCATTTTCATGCAATATACTATTTAAAGGAAGTACCCACTCACCCTAAGGTGTGAAAACACCTTAAAAAGGTACACCATCTCTGACAATCTCGAACTCATATCAAAACCCTAGCAAATCACCAGATTCTTCTTCCTTTCAACTTGGAAACCCTAGAGATGAGGGATTATGAAGAAAAAGTGAGAAAAAGGAGAGATTTTATATTATTTCAGATCAAATCAGAGGAGGGACAAAATCTTGACATGTGAGAGAATATTCACCATGAAAGGCTATGCAAAGAATCTAAACTTACTTGATTTCATCATATCTAGGATAGAGAAACCCTGGATCAACAATTCCACCACATTCTCCTCTCAAACCCTAACTCTCCCTATCTCTCTAAGATTTTATTTCTCTAGAATGAAACATGAATTATGAGAGATCCTAGTGTGTTAGATTGACCATATAGAGCAATTGAGCTGCTTGGGTCAATTGCACATTGACCCCTCACTATACTTTCTCTTATTTTAGTTCAACTTTCTGTCAAACAAATGTCACTATAATTCATTTATTTAAGAGGTCAAACCTTCTCTAAAAATCATGACAATTTACCGTGTTATTTGTAACTGATTTAAAAATCTTTGGTTAAAATTTTGTGATCATTCCAAGCTTCCATTAAACAATTAAAAATCAAATAGTGCACTGCTATCCAAAAATCTACAAAATAGACAGTTGAAGAGAAAATGCCCCAGAACGACCATGCAAGCTACCACGATCGTGCTAAGATGGACCCAACACGGCCTTGGTGCATTGGTTTCTTTAGATTTGTATACAAAAGTTGGTTAACAGTTCAATTCTTTCAAAACGGTTGTGTGGCCTAGCATGCTCATGCCACCAACGACCTAACACGGTCGTGCTACCCACCACGACTGTGCTATCCAAGCTTCCAACTACCATTTCCACTGTACTTTGACTACCTCTCTCATTCCTTCCCAACATGAGTCTGTTTGGTGAAAACCCTAATTTCATCCAACTAGGGTTTATATTTTCTCAAACCCTAATTATACAAAGCGATAGCATACTTGGAGTACTCATTATGTTTAACATATCATAATTGAGATATCATCATTAATCATGTTTAAGCAACGATCAATCTAATCAAGCATGTAATCATCCACATAAACCCTAACTTACCAATTAAGCTCAGATACGGTCATAACAGAAATAGTTCATAAAAGTCATCCTCCTTAGAGATGAAGTTTATCCTCAAGCCTCCACACAAGTTGCTCAGCCTCTATGTCATCCACACGGATGAGGGAACTCTTGCTGCACCTCCTTGGCCTCCAAGAACAAATGAAATGAAAATGGTTAGAAGTGCTATCATCACTTGCTCCTCTCCTATCATAGGTTGATGTCCTTGGGCTGTCTAACCCTCTCTCTCAAAGGGAGAAACTGTGGGTGAACTGCATGTTATATCTCATAAACATCCACCCCTATATATAGAGGAGTCAAGGGGCAGGGTTTCATTAAAACCCAATCCCTTTCCTATTTTGAATTAATAAATAGATCCCAAATAGGAAAACTCAAATAATCTTATTTTATAGGCTAGATTATTTTGGAAAGTCCAATTGTAATTTAGTTGGTCGCTTCGATTCCCAATTGATCTATTTTCCTATTTATTTTTTCCCAATCCAACTATCCACTCGATCGGTTGACTGATGGATCACCTGGTCACTTTCTTTAGTGGTGATTAGTTCACACTCACTAAGTTTGTTGATAACCATTCACTTGATCAGTAGACAAGTTGAGGTAACCAGTTTGACTGTAAATCAACCTATACATAATCTAAAACCATTCTAATAATGTTTGTGATTGCAAACTTTTTTTTACCTTTTGCATGCTTATGTATTTGAACCAGTGGGTTCATAATTACATTGGTAGTGATGCCAAAGATCTCACAAACCATGAGTGGCATCTAGCAATGAATCATTGATATCCAAGTAATTGGAATAAGATGGAGCCATAAATGTCCAATGCTACTGTGACCTTATAATTGCTTTTTCACAAATATCCTAATTGAACCCAAGGCATGGAGTAGTTATTATCTCATTATTTGATATATTGTTTCTTGAACCATAGAAAACTATTGTGAATATGTGAGTTCATATCATACATTGACTCACATGAGCATGACCATGCACTTATTGGTCTCACCTATCAAGTGACCATGATATCACTGTAGGGAAAAATTCCAACTATATCACTCACAATAAACCAAAAGTATCATAGTACACCCAATTACAATCATGTTGGGTAGTGTTAAAGAACACTAAACAACATCTGATTATTATAGCAATTTTAGGTCTAAGGATCACAATAACCCTAGTCACATTGAAACTTGACATTGATAGGCATCTTATGTCTTCCACTTGTGTCATTCTCAAGGTGGACCTATCCATTACAACTATATATTCTCTAATAAGTACGTATGTGTCTGACTTGATATCCAATATCATGAGTACATAGCCAACCATTAGTGACCACACATACTAGTCTAAGTACTATTGGTGTCTTACAACATCGAAAATAATACATTGATAAGGATATAACAAGATTATTACTCTAAATATGCATATTATCTCATATTCAAGTCCTCAACCCAAATCATGTGTCATTGAGTAAAAATATTCTTAGGATATAATATATTTAATACATATCTCAATACTTAAACAAACATAATAAGAGGCATTTCCTTTTATTAAGAATTAAATTACATATAAATAAGACCATTACAATTATGATATGATGGTTCTCATGGCATACAACCAATAATGACATGATGTTATATGATACTAATGTCAATGTGATATGATAGGTGTTGGCTATGACCTAAGTAACCATGCTATGTATGCATTCTTTTTATGTTGGTTGTAGTATAATGCATCCCAATTTTTGTACTCACATTGACTTAGGTGTGTTAGGATCTTAGTGAGACTAGATAGTCCTAATTGATGCTCTATGGTTGGCTAGGAGACTTTATAGTCACTAGCCATTAGTTTTGGCATTACATGCCAACTACCTTGGGCTTTGTAATACAATTGGTGATCAAGTCATGAAACATAACTTGTTGGGTTGTGATACAAACTTGTTTTCTAGGTTCCTTTGTAATTCTACTAGGTTTCGTATAGGTTATTGTTTAACATAGAACTTCCTAATTCATCGTATATCATGATGATGAATACCTTAATTACTCTATAGATGTTTTATCCCTCACTCGGACTTTTCTCTTGTCTTGTAGTTTTTTACCCTTTCTATGTTCTCAACATTTCACCCAAGAATTTTTGGTAAAGGAGTCATCTTCTCCAGGGAACTAATGAGTATAAGGTAGGGTTCTAGCCTTTTGTGGTGTCTAAACTAGATCATGTACACTATGCTAGACACAATTTTTACACGATGATGTATGTTAATTACAAGTTTTTGGCTGTATGCCTTGTATATAATCTTTATGTTGTAATTATGAACATACATAATCTTGTACATAAACATGTTTGGACATCACAAGCGATGAGCAGTGCACAATTACATGTTGATACTTCTTGGTTGAATGATATGAGTTAATATTAAAATAAATTTTGGATTTAATTTTTCCCACTTTTTCACCTACCCGACTTTGAGGCTTGTTGTGTGCTACTTCCAAGGTTAGATGTCACACTTAAGTGATATTAATTGATTTATCTTTTTATAATTATCCATGTTTTCATTCAGAATTAGGTTCCTATTCTCTTTGATGTAACACATCAAAGTTATTTAACAATAATTAAATATTCTCTCTAAATTTGCAATACAAATAATGAAACTTTCACCAAGTTTTCAACCCTAAATCCTTCCCATCGTGCATCAATTATATCCAACTACTGTCCAATTCTCGTATCGCTTTTGTTGATTTGAATTTTTTTGTTGGTTTAGTCTTGTATGCATCTTTTCACAATCCTTTCCCCTTGGTTATGGAAATGGATTTTCTACACTAGGCTAAAGCTTTTCTAAGAGATCCATTACCCACATCACTACCTTTAGATATGGGTCAATTGGATTGAAGATAGATTTTCATGCATACACTAATATATAACAATAAAAAAACAACCACATGGAACTTTTTCTTTCATGCTCTGCTAGTTATCTTCAATTGATAGTTATATCATAGTATAAGGTCTTCTCGATATCCATGATTTTGCATCCTCAAAATGGTTTTCATGTCATTACTGTCCTCTTTACTAGTGCCATGAATCTGACTTCTCAATCACCTTGACCACCAAAAGAAACCCTAGGATTTCATCACTATTGTGTGGACATTTCTCTATTTCTCTATGGCCTGGGATCAACAAATCAAATTTTGGACATATTTAATATTTACTGGCCAATAGATCTTGAATTTGCGAAAAGCTTCTTCCATGAAATCTCCTTGGTTGTGCTACTATTCTAGGAACTTGGCAAAGCATATATGGACCCAATCCTGGTGAAGTATGGACCCGAACCTGGCTTCCTATACAAACCCTCCTTTGCCCGATCGCCCTCCGGCAGGATATACATAGGCTATGTTTGTTTCACCAGTACAACGACGATATGATAACCGCGTTTCACATGACTAATTAACTGTTGTTTGTGATGCCGTTTAGAAGAGAGATAAGTTGCCGTAAATATTAGTTAACCTGATTTTTCACTGGATAGTAATCCACGTGAAATCCTTGCGGCAGAATATAGGTTAATCTTCCGTGCATATCAATTTACTACCAAACCCCTCTAATAGATTTTTCAATGCATGCTTTGGCAGGGAACAATAGAGTTTTTCTAGACAGAGAAAGATCACTTGCCTGTGTACCAAAGTGTGGATATTTTATCATCAAGTTTATTTGTCATTGTCCCAAACAATAATTATCTTGTATAAAGTCAGCATACCATTGGTTAATTTATCCATGGCATCTAAACTGATCAGATTTGTATGCCAAACACAGCCTAATAGGCCAGATCGCCCTGTCGGCTCCTTCTAAAATGACAATAGGAGTTGTTGATGAAAGAGTGTGGCACTATTTTGTTAGTAACAGATCGAAGGATAGCTTACGTCGTAGTTTTTGAAGTTAGATAGCACAAGTTTCAATATATTGTATAATTGTATGACAAATGCAGAGTATCAAATTGACAGATGAGGTTAGCCTACTACTAAGTTCGACCAAAGTAATATATAGTAACGTACGATAGCATGCCTACTGGATTTTTTTTTTTTGTGAAGTGGTACTGGATATTATATAATTAAGGCAAATTGTTACTTCAGAAACATGGAGGAATTAGTTTACTAATGAATGTGCCAAGGTTCATCGTCACGGGATGATGCTCAGCTCTCGGCTTCCCTCTACCTGAGAGAGAAAATGAACGAGAGGGTCTGGATACACTATACTAGTCGCGACTAGGACCAATCCACGAGTTGTTTCTCGAAACCTACCCCAATATCACCCATTCGTGATAGTGTCCCCTCAAATTTAGGAGAAAATAAACTAAAAAATGTTTATTTATGGTGGCTATAAAATTGGTTTCCGTGTCAAATAGTCTAATGCTTTCTGGAAAGGCACAGAGAAAATTTGAATCTGTTTTCCTAGTAAGCAATATATCAACACTGTATCATATGCAATGTAATAGAACGAACCGCCAATTATTTACAAGTTGAATGTCAAGCATGTCAACACATATATACGGGATCGTAAAAAGATTCTCGTACTAAAAGATATTTTAAGGAATAACTGCAAAGTACTAATATATAAAGGTTTCACAATTTGAATAAATTGTATATTTAAAGACAGCCCAACACATAAATCTATATTACTATAAAAAGAGCGAGTTTGATGCTGCGCTCTCTTTGATTCAGTCTCTTCTCTCCTTTTTTTAAAGGAATTTTGCTCATAGAAATATTTATTCTCACACTCTCCTATTAACTTTTATTATCTTTAATTCTGTATTTCTCTCTCTATCATACGGTTCCTTGATTCTCTCCTTTCAAACAACCAACACAAATATCTTTTACCGTAGAGACTCTTTCACGAACGAGTCATCTCCCTGCATATTTTCAATAAATTTTATATGTGCGTTCACTAGTATAAAGAAAGAAAAATTCTACACATAACACCTGACCTACCCGCTGGCCTACCCGGTACTCGGGAATAGGTGATTTTTAATTAATCCCAGCATGCAGCCGATTTTTTATACTATTACCCATGTAAAAGTATGCAAAATACATGCAAGGTACATATACTCTGTCCACTTCATGCAACAGTCATGCAAATGGCAGATATCAATCCACTATAGCTTACAAAAAAAATCTATTGTATATTTATTCCCACTACAGATTACGTAAGTACTGTACCTACAATAAATACATATACATTCACAAGTGAATATGAGAGACACTGTACTTATATTTGACAAACTGGGTTGAAAATTAATAATTGGGTAAAATACTTATAGATGCATTTTATAGTTGATTATTGACCAGATGTGCACTACACTTTTGTAAAAAAATTATGTCCAGGTGAAAAATGTTGTTATTGGATTCCATAGGTACTGTACTTATGCTTCCAGATCAGTTATACAATTATGCTTGATTTTGTAATTTGTTAGGTATTGTACTTATGCTTGATTTTATAACTTGGTAGGTATTGTACTTATGTTTGAAAATATTAGATTCCGTAGGTACTGTACTTATGCTTGTTATTAGATTCCATAGGTACTGTACTTATGCTTCCAGATCAGTTATACAATTATTCTTGATTTTGTAATTTGTTAGGTACTGTACTTATGCTTGATTTTTCCGTAGGTACTGTGCTTATGCTTCCAGTCAATGTTGCTATTGGATTCTGTATGTACTGTACTAATACGGAAATACTGGTGGGTGGATTAGACAACTTTATTAATACACTTTGCATGGACTTTGCATGGACTTTGCATGAGTATTAATACTCTGGAGAGAAGAGTGGAGAGACATACTGTGCCATTCTCTGCACTTTGCATGGACTTTGTATGAGTATTAATACAAAGACAACTGCATGCTGCAGATGTATTTCCCAAAAAATGAATAGGAACCCGGGTGTAAGGGGGACTGTGTGTAGCGTAACTCTAAAGAAAAGACGCCGTCGTGGCCTTCCTGGGCACTTACCCTTGTAACTGAAGGTAGCAAACATTGACCAATCTATATTAAAGGACCAACACGCTGTACGATACTTATGTCACGGTAACAAAGCATGCTATTGTGCATGGGAGTTGACCTCATGATAGTTGATACCCATCGCTAACAGGTCACATGAGTCTGTCAGTACTCTCCCCATCACACTTGCATTGATTTCATCATTATTGTGTCTACTTCCCATAGTTTCTTTTCATCCTATGATGAGGATGACACCAAGTCGCTGAGAGCGATGGTGTGGATTTACATACCACTAAATAACGCTTTGAGCAGACAGATTCCCCCAATATGACCGTAGGGCATGCTCAACGGCTGGCGTACGCTAAATAGAAAGGGGTAAAAGATAAGGGGCATTTTATTCACACTCAACACGTTTGCTAGAAGAAGAAGCAAATGACGTTACAGTCAACTAATTACCTTAGTTTTACATCCTTGTTTAAATATGTGTTGTCTGCCATCCTTCATCACTGCCATCAAAATCAGCATTCGTCTGGACAATGTCCAAGAGAAGTATCAAAAACGTAAGTGGTTCATGTGAACGATATTCTTGGTGATTAACCCAGGTTCACTGCATACTGGAATACCGATGCCAGAGAGATTTGAGGAACTAACTCTCCCCTCCTTGAAAGAACTAGCAACTATTTCTTCTGCTATCATAGATTTTTTTCTTTTCTGAAACCCAACCGTTACAATGTAGGAAACAAAGAAGACATTCCGACAATGTAAAACCAGCACATGGCACCAACTCTTTGTTGTCGAGACCGCAAGTGGAACAAGACAAGGCATGCTAATCAAAATGGTAAGAGGAATATAATCAGTGGCGTAGCCAGAAAATGTGAGAAGGGTGGACACTGCTTGATATACCAGTCCAAAGGAAAGAAACAGATCGCAATTTGGTAGGGCACGAAACGAGTTTATTATGTAAATAGACGATCTAGTTAATGTAAATTAATGCTAATTCAAAAACTAAGGTAGGACACAGGCCTACCCTTGCATGCATGTGGCTCCGCCACTGAATATAATCAAGAGACATGAATCACAAATAAGAAAAGTAAAAAAAAAATGGACCACAACCAAGTGTGATTGGGAGAGCCATATATCAAGGTACTCCATCCTAGGCCGATAGACAAAGAGAAATGCTAGGTGGACACCATTTTGGAATCCAAAACAAAACCCCAAGCAATCTACACCACATGTTACAAAGTATAACAAATAAAATGCATTATTTTATTTGTTATATCTTGTAACATATGGTGGAGATTGCTTGGGGTTCCATTTTGGATTCCAAAATGGATCTGCATAGCAAACCTCATAGACAAAAGCTGAACCATACTTCTGATAGAATTAAGATCAATATCCAATAAGAAAAAGAGGCCTCAACTGTAACACTAGAGTGATTTTGGACCTCAAGATCCCTACATGCCATCAAGTCACTCCGCAAGTGCCTCCGCAGCTTTGATAACAACTTGATGTACCGTCTGGAGCTGGCAATCAGGCGGGTAGGCTCTAATCAATATAGCTGGGCAATTTGGGGCTCAATTAGGCATGGCAACGGGTCGGGTTTTTAAGAACCCGACCCGAACCCGACCCGACCCGTTTCACCAAAACCCGTATCTGACCCGAACCCGAAAATATACTGACTTAAAAAACCCGCAAAAAATCTGACCCGAAAAACCTAGACCCTAAAACGGGTTTTAGAAAAACCCGCAAAACCCGATCTTAAGCAATACTGACTGAATAACAATTTACATATGTTAACAATACGCTGCTGCACACTGGATGCGTTGCTGTACAAGAGTGGATGGGTTGTTGTACACTCGATTCAATACAACACTACAGAATTAGAACTCAGCTGAATTTTAAATTGTTCAAAATGGCATATATAACCAAGCTCAGACACTACATACACAGTTTTTTCAGAAACCCCCATCAAGACATGAATATCATCCCAATACTTCTTGAACTTATCCATCATTTCACCAGCTATTTTCTTTATGATAGGATTGCACGAGTTCTCCCATTCATTCAGCTTCAATTTGATAGCACATATATTTTCAAAACAAAGATTTGATGTAGGATATTTAGTCCCCGACAATTCCTCAGTAGCTGAGTGGAATATGTGAAGTTTGTCAGATATCAAAGAAGCAAAATCCCAATCATCAACAGTAGGCAATGTATCAAAAAGTGGCTCTCTCTGACTCAGTCTATAGAAAACGCTCCTGTATAACAATGCAACTTGGAGCATGATAAGGGTGGAATTCCATCTTGTAGGACAATCAAGGGACAAACTTTTATCCATTGGAACTTTCAATTGTCTAGCGATCTCCTCAAATTTTTCTTTCCTCTTTGGAGTAGCTATCCAGTATGCCACACTATCACAAACTTTCTTAATTCCATTTTCAATGACAGAAAGTCCGTCCTTCACTATCAATTTGAGGATATGAGCACAACATCACATATGCAGTGATTTTCCAGACAACAACAGTGAGGTTCTAGGCAATGTGTCCCTTAATCCCTTGACAATAGCATCATTGGTAGAGCAATTGTCAAGAGTTAATGTATAGAGATTTGTATCAATATTCCACTTCATCAAGCTCTTTAACAGAACAGTTCCTAGTACCTCCTTGGTATGTGGACATGGAGCATATACAAATCGCAAAATCAAACTCCTCAATGTCCATGTGTGGTCAATATAGTGGGCAGTGATCACCATGTATCCTCTCCTCTGATGATTGGAAGTCCACATATCAGTAGTAATCGCAAACCTTGACTTATTTCTCTCAATAGTTTTCTTTAGCTTAGCTTTCTCAGTTTTATAAGCTGACCAGATACGATTTTTCACTGTATTCCTTGTAGGACACTTGAAACGAGGTTGAAGAGAGGAAGAGTAAGCCCTAAAGCCATCATGGTCCACTATTGAGATTGGATATTCATGCTTCACTATCATTCTCATTAGGGTTCTCATCGAAACATCCTGATTGAAAGTGGGAACTGAATTGTTTGTTAACTCCTGATTACACAACCCTTTTCGAGCTGGACATGATCTTTCATAGTGGTTGTGGAGGTGATTGGTCCCATTTCTACTGTTGTAGGATAGAGGCTTTCCACAATGATTGCAAACTGCCTTCATGACTCCATCTACATCTTTTTTAGTAAATTCAATCCATATATTACCCCTTAGCTTCCTGCTTTTTCTAGTAGAGGATGTCCTAGCAGTACTTTGTTGAATCTCCTCATCACCAATATCAAAGGCTATAGGATTTTGACCCTCATCACCACCAAGATCAGTAGCCATGGGTTTAGAATGTATATTTAAGAACAGTGTTTGCCTAAATAGAATAAGAAGAAACGGAGTTCACATCTTAATGAATTCAAGATCAGCAAACAAATGGTGATTTTAGGACAATAAATTCAAGATCAGCAAAAAAATGGTGATTCTAGAACGATGAATTCAAGATTAGCAAACAAATGGTGATTTTAGGACAGTAAATTCAAGATCACCAAAAAAATGGTGATTCTAGAACAATGAATTCAAGATTAGCAAACAAATGGTGATTTTAGGACAGTAAATTCAAGATCAGCAAAAAAATGGTGATTTTAGGACAGTAAATTCAAGATTAGCAAACAAATGGTGATTTTAGGACAGTGAATTCAAGATCCTACATATGTTATTTAGGATATAATCTAAAAGTACAGATGTGCAATGATCAAGTTATAGGATTCACAAGTACAGAAAAAATATGTGTGCCCACCATGGAAAGAGAAAGATGGGTCCTTCTCTTTGAATTTCTCAGTTAGTCCCAACAAGCAGCAATAGAACAAAAGTTCATAAATATTTCAGAGATAGGATCTTATAATAAATATTCAGTCTACAGCAGTATTGATCAACTAAATGCAGACATCAGGATCATCTAATAAGTTTTCATTCTATCATTAAGATATTTCAGAGATAGGATCTTATAATAAATAAGTTTTCATTCTATCATTAAGATCATCTAATTTTGTGCACATTCCACATAACTCAAAACTTTTAACCTTATTTTCCTGACATTTTTCAGGATGCCTCTAATCTCTGTCCTAAATATAACTCCGGCCAGTGATTAACAATGTGCTACTCTCACCGCCGTCGGACAGGAACATAGGCATGTTGCTACCGACATTACAAGAGCTGCCGCATGCTGTCAACCCTCCTAAAGAGGCAGATAACCAAAATCCACAGGCGATGGAATGAAAAATGTGAAGAAGGGCACCGCGAAAGCCAAGGTACTTGGAAGAAAATAAGGAAGAGCCCAGTCACAAGCAGACACGGAAGCTGGGCCTTCGGACAAGCTTCATATGAGTGAACGGAGAGAGGGAGGAGATTGGACTCACAACTTAGTAGCTTACCAGTATCAGCAACGGAACGCCGCAACAGAACTCCTCGGAAGAGAGAGAACCGGTGGAAGGATGCAACCAGCAAGTCATCGTGTGAGGAAAGGCCTGGGGGGTTTATGCCTTTACCGATGGGGTCGGCAGGGTACGAAACTGGGCAGAGGCTTCCTCCTTCAAGAGATGGCAACACCGACTTTCCTTTAATGGAATGGAACAATCTGATCAGGGGCAAAGCGAAAACCAAGGTACTCGGATGAGAAGATGGAAGAGTTCAGTGAAACACAGACACGGAAGATGCTCATACAGACAAACTTATCATCAACAAGCATGCACAAACAACTTACCGGTAAAAGCACCGGCGGCGCTACAGAATGCTTTCGAAAAACAGGAGAGGGGCGCCGGCGAGAGGATGCAACACGCGGGTGCTACTAGGGTTCTGGCTACCAGTGAGTCGACTTCAGAACTTCAGGAAGACCAGCACGACTGAGGCGCCACCGCCGACTGGGCCATCACGACCTGTGGCAAAAAGACAGGAGACTGAAGGACAAAAAAAGAGTTCCGAACGAAGGAGAGAACAAGAGAAGGCGAAGGAGAAGAGGGTCGGAGGACAGGAGAAGACGGAGGAGAAAACCCACCTGAGATTCGTGAGAAGAGGGTCGCCTGATCGTCAGTCGCCTCGTCGCTTTTCACCAGTAGCCTCGCCTCCTCAGTCGTCACTGAATCGCCGTCTTCGTCGAAACCTAGAGGCTTAGATCCGGTCGAGACTGAAGAGGATGGAGTCATGACTTGATGGAGATGAGGCCTCTTATTGGAACACTAGATCCGGTGGAATCTGGACAACGGAGGGGATGAAGACGGTGACATCGGTCATCGGTGACGGTGAGAACAGAAACCCTAGATCGCCACTCCAGTCGCCAGAGCGCTGCGCTGCGCGAGGGTGAGACTCAGAAATGAGAATCACGACTCGGGTTCGGGCGCCCGCGTGTTTCACCCTACGCACATGCGTCCAGCAGGAGACACTCGCAATGTCAACCCGCGAAACCCGCAAGTCCGGAAAAAACCACTATTTGCGGGTCAGGCCGGGTCGGGTCGGGTAGGGCAGGATTTTATTGCCAGGCCTAGGCTCAATTAATTCATGTTCTATGGTTCGTTCAAGTTGAGTCAAGCTCGAAATCTGCTTAATGTTGGGTTATTTTATATTATCTGGTCAATTCAAATAGATTTACCAGAGTCGGGCCAAGCCAACCGGGTTATATATTTCATCTAATGAGTTGGTTACTGTCGAGTTTCATTCTATGTTCTCGATTTGGTTTGGTTTTGTGTGAAGTCATTTTGAGTTGGATGGTTTCATCTTATCGATATGGTTCAGGTCATGTATATCATTTTTCTTCTAATTAATCTGGATTCACCGACATGCTGGCAAAACCAATAATTCAGCTAAGAGATAAGATGCAAACACGTTTAACATGATAAACTGGCATACTCTATTATTTATACCACTAATGATAATAATCATGCAATACGTGAAAATGACATAACCGAGACTGTCCACCAACTTGCTGTTGTCGAGTCTCAATGTAGAATTAAAACAAAGCGAGTTATTCAAAGTGGTAAGAATATTATAATTAGGAGCCATATATCAGAACTCATAGAAATCTCAGAATAGAAATGGGCAACAACACACTCCATTCCGGGCCGGGAAGATAAAAGATTAGCATAGAATTAGGCCCAACCCCGAACGACATAAACATGAGTTTGACTATACAGTGGGGTGGCTTATCGACATCTTTGTATGTAGGGCTGTTAGTCGGTACATATAAATCCATTTGCCATTTATAGATACCATGTAGGGGAAGAACAAGGGTACATTTTCTTTACCCTTTATCCGTCTATCATGTACCCTCTAACCCGCTATTTTTGTGACTAAAATTAAAGATAAGCCATTATCTTTACATTTTAACCCATTGCCTATCAATATTAATATATAATATATAAATTAATTTGTTCATTATTTTGTACTATTTTTTAATAAAAATATATAATATTCTTCTCTACTTATATAACTAATTTCGTCGTGTATATATTACCATTTTGGAGGTGTAAGCAGGGGTGCAACCAGGGGTACTATGGCTGAAGCCCCCCTGCTTCCCCTAAAATGATCTCAAGTATCCATCCTTTTGTATGAAAGAAGTATATATATATATATATATATATATATATATATATATATATAGAGAGAGAGAGAGAGAGAGAGAGAGAGAGAGAGAGAGATTATCTTTAAACCCGACGGGTAGCTAACGGATAGCTACCCACACACACTTTCTGATATTTTTTTTACACTTCCTGATATTTTTTTTATTTTTTTTCGCAATTATAGAGGATCATTTTATCTAGCTCTCCAAAAAATTTGACCAAAAAATAATATCATTTGCCCCCCCAATCAAAAAACCCGTCCATATATATTACTGACTATATATTTTATACGCAGTTACTCTTTTACACACTTCCTGATATTTTTTTTCACACTTCCTGATATTTTTAAATTTTCTTTTGCAATTGTAGAGGAGTATTTTATCTAGCTCTCCAAAAAATTTGATCAAAAAATAATATCATTTGCACCCCGCCCCAAAATAAAAAAAACCCGTCTATATATATTACTGACTGTATATTTTCTGCGCAGTTACTCTTTTGCTCTCAGAGTTACTCTATATATCAGTCGAGTTACTCTTTTGATTCAGAAGAGTTACTCCAATGTACCATATAGTTACTCTTTTAAACCCGAGTTACTCCAGTGGGTAGCGAAAATCTGGCTACCCGCCGGGAAACGAATGAACAACCATATATATATATATGTCTTAACTATTGACAGAGAAAATAGTTGGTTTGAGTGGTAGACGGGTTGTTCGTAAGTGATACTGGTGTGCGCGTTCAAATCTCAATGATAAAAGAATTTTTACTCAGCTCCTATGTCCTAAAAAAATGTATTTACACAGACATTGATTTTAGCCTCCTGTAGAGTAATTTTTTGGATATGTCACTAGGTGTAAGACATAGATACCTTAACTATTGACAGAGAAAATAGTTGGTTTGAGTGGTAGATGGGTTGTTCGTAAGTGATACTGGTGTGCGTTCAACTCTCAATGATAAAAGAATTTTTACTCAGCTCCTATGTCCTAAAAAATTGTATTTACATAGACATTGATTTTAGCCTCCTGTAGAGTAATTTTTTGGATCTGTCACTAGGTGTAAGACATAGATATATAAAATAAAAAGGTCATGTAATTTGTTTATTATTTTATACTTTTTGGGTTTTTTGTACTTCTTTTGGGACCAATTTGATCAGATATGCTACAGAACATAAGGTTGTAATACACAAATGTATATAATAACAATGTTTAGTCATCATTACTATATTATTTGATACATATTTATAGTGGTGTTATCTACTTCTTTTGTGCTTAATTTTTTGTATACATAAATATTTTGGACAGGTGTGGGTAAAGAAGCTAGTCCCGCCGCATAATTGCCTAGATGTGGTGAAAATGCGCAAGGGCAACATTTTCGGCAAAGGCAGGTAAAGAAGCAAGTTCAACAAAAAATTATTAGAGTTGGATCTTAGAATATTGGCTCTTTAACAGGGAAATCTTTATAGATAGCAGATATCATGATGAGAAGAAAAGTCAATATATCTTGTTTGCAGGAAGCCAAGTGGACATATGAACTATGTAGAGAGATTGGAGACACATGATACAAAATTTGGTATACAAGTATTGATAAACTTAGAAATAACAAATGTATTATTGTTGATAAAATGTTCAAGAATGATGTTGCCAAGATCACAAGGATGGGTGATAGAATCATAACTATCAAGGTTGTTCTTGGGGAAAATATTTTGAACATTATTAGCGCTTATGCCTCCAAGTTGGTCTTAGCGAGGATGCTAAGAAGCATTTTTGGGATGACATGGATGAATTGATGCAGGGAATATCGACATAGGAGAATATTATTATTGGGAGTGATTTAAGTGCTCATGTGGGGAGTAGCAATGTTGGATATGAGAGAATTCATGGTATTTTTGGTTATGGCAGTAGAAACAGAGGAGAGAGGATATTAGATTTTATAGTTGCATATGATATAATTTTGGCAAACACCCATTTTAAGAAAAGAGAATTTTATAAGATTACTTTCAAGAGTGGGCACAATTGTAGCCAAATTGATTTCCTCCTTACAAGGAAGGTGGATCGTAATATATGCAAGGATTATAAAGTGATTCCTGGTGAAGAACTCACGACCCAAGATAGATTGGTGGTTTTGGACATTAGCATAAAGATCAATAAAAGCAAGCATAATAGAAATCAAGATAGCAAGATCAAGTAGTGGAATCTAAAAGGAGAAAAGAAATTGACTTTTTATGATAAAGTCCTCAAGGAGGGAACTTGGAACCTGGAGTTTGATGTTAACACTATGTGGCATAACATGAGCTCTTACATTACAAAAATTTCCAAAGAAGTTTTGGGGGAGTGCAAAGGTTGTGGGCTTCCACAAAAAGAGACTTGGTGGCAGAATGATGAAGTACAAAAGGCTATTAAACTAAATAGGGAGATCTATAGGAGCTTGCCTAAATGTCAAGATGATGCAATGTTTCAAAGATAAAAGCAATCAAATAAAGAAGCTAAAATGGTTATTCGGGAGGTAAGGTCTAGATACTTTGATAATATTTATAAGAAGATGGATACAAGAGAGGGGGAAAAGATATATATAAAATGGATCATATATGTAAGGCCCCAAAACTTATTTAATGAGTTGAACAAGCTTAATTACCATAATTTATGCTTAGTGCATCATTAAGTTGATTAAGTTAAGTGCCCAAGAAGAGATTAGTATTTTAATTAGCTGAGACAAGTGAATTAGCATGTTTTCTCGCTTCGAGGTTGTAATGAATTCTGTGCTTGAAGTTTTGCAAAAGGAATCACATCGATCGGACCTATGAGGCAAAAGTTATGATACTTTTAAGATTCTGGGTCTTGGCTGCAATTTTTCTAGTAATTGATCTTTTTTTTACTTCTTCATTGGGTCGGCTACCCTTTCCTTATCTCTGTTACGCGATCAAACTAGGTAGAATGCAAGCATAGCGGCGCTCAGCTGCTAACCCGATCGACCGACCTAGTTGAGAGAGAGTGGGTGATTTTGGGGCGCCCTAGCTTCGACTCAACAACGACTACTCCTCCACCATCTTCCCCTCTTCTTCCTTGCCCTAATCCGCAGCCACGATCAGCTGGGCGGCGCTCCCAAGCAGGACAGATGGCCTGCAGCAGAAGCTGCATGGAGCAACACCTAGGGGGGCTCACTTGGCGCGAGTTGCATCACCAAGCCACCTTTGACCTCGGCCAAGAGGAGGGAGCAGGAATTCACAGCTAATAGTAACAAATAGGCATCCAATCGAGCCCCTTTCCAACCTGTGCGTGAAGCAGGGTTGTGCCTGGGAAGTTCCAAGGAGAAAGACGACCCAGCGACACCTAGAAGTAGATTCTTTTGGGCAGAATCTAGTAGATTTTGTCCGCCACATTTCTCTGCTCAAATTCACAGTCTTTTAGTCACGAACAGTACTCAATCAAACTCATCTTCTTCAACCTGTCGTGCATGAGCACCTACTGGATGTAGTAGGTTTATTGCGGGACAAATCCAAAGATAGAAGACAATCCAACAAATGCCGGAACCGGGACTCTGGACGCATTTCCGGACGAATCCGGATATCCCGAACCACTGTGAGTAGGGTTTCACTCATGTATCATGATTTAACTCTGGTGTTTGGAAATTTTTGGTTAATTGTGCATTTTCACTGATAACATCAGGCGTTGGGCAGTATTTGGCGTTGCCCGACTTTTTATTTCATAAATCACTTCTTTACGCCTTTATATGATCTAGTTTAGCATCTAATCAGTGTGGATTGGACCAGTGAATTTGTATGGTTAATCGAAACCTAAATTGCTCACGTTGAATGTTGAAATCAGTAGCACATGACCAATAACGCGATGGTTTGGGTGTAAACCCGGGCAGTACAACTTTTAGAAATTTATCAGATGCACGATTGCAAGGAAATGATGAAGAAAGGTGCTAGATGGACGAATTCATGGCTTACTCTTGCATTTTCTACCCTAACTGCTCAAGATTTCTTCTGTGCGGGGTTTCATCATCGAATTCGAGACAAGTTTTATAACTTTCTCCACATTTATTGCTTACCATAAACTTTCTAGATCATGTTCTTGCTTGAAAATGATGATTCATGCACTAAAAAGCTATGCTTGACTTAGATTTCGATTTTTATAATGTTCCATGTTCTGATTTCAGTTATATATGAACATAAGATCATGTGTGTGTTAGCACTAAGGTATAATATGACTTTGATTAGGTTGTTTTGACAACCTATGTTCACCCCCTTAGGTCAGGTTTTGGACCAATTAGAAGTTTAATGATCAACCATTAAATACCCTACTGATGTTATTAACCAATATTGACATTAGCTTGATATTTCATGCTGATTAAGGAATATAGTGTTGATCTAACAACCTATAGTGATTTAATGATCACTAATGATGGTAGATCAGGTCTCTACAATTTATGGTGAGTTAATCATATAGTTTTAGCATCAATTAATCCTTAGACCAATGGTTTCTTAGGTCTTGATGCAATGGTCGAACATATACTGTAATTGACGGTTTTAATATATGAACTTGACCCAATGGTCAAGATATAATGTTTATTCCTCCAATAAAGTGGAATTATGGATAATGTAATATGTTGGTCCTAATAATGGGATTTATATGATTTCCTTTATATGATCAACTTAAGGATTTTACTTGTTGGCAATGGATGGCTTGTTCTAAATGAACAATTCATTGTGGGTTTTAGCCTACTCTCAATGGAACTTTTTGTGTTGTTAATCAAAGGATGTCTAGGGTTAGATGGTGACTCTTTTTAGAGCACAAATCAAGGACTTCATAGGTGGTTTATCCAAGCTGTTTACTTATGTAAACAACCAATAGTCTTACCTTTTAAACATCCAATGGTTCTGGGTGATATTGTGGTATGGTAGTCTGGGTTGAATGATGATGGAACAAATGGAGGGTTACCCTTAATAAGTTAGTCTTACCTATTCACGTATATGAATAGAAGGGATGATAACCATATTGTGTTGACATGTAACCCTAATGAGGTATAGCTTGTTATACCTATCTTTAATATAACTAAATGATGGTAATTGGGTATGAATAGTCCTTGAATGACTAATACAAACATGGAGTACTCTATTATTGTTGAAAACCTAGTATGCTATAACCTGATGGTTACACCTTGATTTATGTGTGGGTTCATATTTGAGAATAGTATGGAATGTGATGGTGAAGCTTCACCTTATGCATCTATGATCCAATGGGGGTGTTGTGAGTTAGGGTTTGGGTATGAGAGTTGATTAGTAGCATTGATATAATTTATCATGTTGAACCTAAATCTAATGCAATTAGATAAAGATGAGTATTTATGTTTAACATTCTTATATGATAGAATGATGGTAGAATAACCTCTTTACTATGCTCATAACCTTGATATGTTAATTGGTAGTTATTATATCTACATGGTTGATACTTTCTTAAGCTAAACATGTGCATAATGAATATGGTGATAGTTAATCATATCTAGATTCCTTACATGTTGATGTAATAAAGGAATGTTCTTAATGTTATTATAATTCTGCTATGATTGTTTATGAATATCTCCTAGCTCATTAATGCAATATTGTGTTGATCTAGTGCATTATATATAATTGATGTTGTTGTGCCTTGTTATAAGGCATGCAAAGATAATGATGATCTTGTAGGGAATAGTATGATGGTCTTAATGACCTTTGGGCATGGTTGAGCCCTGAATGAGGTGTGATCCTCTTATGTTGATAAGGGTTGATACCCTGTGATATTGTGAAAAGGATTTATATCTTGTGATAATATGATGACTAGTGTAGTCTTGGGAATGGCAAGTGAATAGTACCATGTGATGATGAGATGAGAAATTATGTTTCATACATTTTATATCTTTTCAAGTTTTGATATTTATATGCTTGATAGAAGTGAATTAGGGTTTGTATGTCCACTTGTTTGATGCAGCCTAAATTCACCCAATTGGCATAACTAATCAAGTGCAACTCTAATCATGTTGTGTCCTGTGCCATAGAACCATCTTCAATGTCAAAACTTGCTGGATGGTGAAACGAGTATTCCTAAGGGAAACTCGGAGCGCATACTGTTGAGTATGTGGGGGTGGAAAATTGAGGATATATCCTTTTCATCCACAATGCATATTGTGGAGGTTGGCAATGGTCATGCCTCATACATCTGATGTGATTGAGAACGGTTGCGGACGTGTCTCGGTGATTATAACATGATGTGATTAGAGGACAACTGCGGTTGTACCTCAGTGTTTGGGTTTGAATACCCTAGTTTCTAGTGTCGTGACCTGTACCAAGGTCGGACTAGTGGTTTTCAGCTTGACTATATGTCGTTGTGGTGGCAGCTTTGACTGATATGTCACTGCCTTTTTACTCGTACTGACTGAGGGGAAGAGATCTTAGGATACCGGTACTCCTAGATCTTGTACGGAACCGAATAGCCCTTCACAGGGGTCGGTTGGACTTTGAATTGTACGATTCAGATTCCCCTGGGCGTAATAAAAGATTTAATATAGTCGTGTAACATATTTGTTTAGGGTTATATACGACATTTCACATTGGATGATAACCCTTGTTTGTTCTCTTTACATAAAGATGATGCTTAGTGCAATTAAGAGATAATAATTATTCTTATGTTGTGGATCATAATATTGTAAATGTGTACATACAATAGTCATTCTTATGTTGATAACTATACTTCTACGACTGATTATAATCATGATGCTAGATATCTCATGTTGTTAGTTATGTATAGCATGCTAGCCATGCCTTTGTAACTAGAGATGCATATACTGCAAATTATGCTTATCCAAGTAGTTGTGCTTATGTTGTTAGCTCTTCTTATAATGTTGATATGTTTAACCAATTAGGCATGCTCATGCTTTTAGCTATGTTGTGTTACTAGACTTGCTCATGATGCTAGAACTGCATATGCTACTGAACTGCTTATATTGTCAACAAGATAAAGGATGATAGTCTGGTTAATAATGATAGTTATTATCTGCTCCTTTATGTATTTTGTTAATCATCAATACTATTAATCTTATTTGTTATATCTAATTAAACTTCTTAACTGTTTAATTACATAAAAATGTTGTAATCAATAAACATTGTTGATGGTTATATCTCTTACTGGGACTGAGTCTCACCCTTGTGGTTCACCACATTTTTTTTAGGTAATCGACAGTGACGATAACAGAACCATGGAAGTAAAGAGGAACTACAATCATGAATATTTGATAAAGTTGACTAGATGTCTAGTTTGTCCTAGAGTCGTCCCTGTACTATCAAGTCCGAGCAGGAAAAGTTTATATATGGTGTTTCAAACGAATCAGACTTTTGTTAGCATATAAATGCTTGTTTGTGTGTCATATATGAATATTGTTCTCCTGTGTATATATGTTGTGGCTAAGGCAATAGAACAATTTTATCAAATTCTTAGAATAGTATGGATATAAGAGATGTTGGTCTCTCATGCAAATGTTTTTGAGTAAGTGTTGACATTAAAATCGGTTTAATTTACCCATATTTTTGGGTATGTGATTAATTAGTGATTGATTGCATTTTATGTTTTGAGTAATCTTATTTAGCGTGACGGGTCCCGATAGTTTGGTATCAGAGCTTTATGTTCACTGAGTCTACAGGGACACTAGGACATAAGACTAGGATGATGTCTAAGTCAGGAACTTGACACAAAAATATGGTGCATACTGCCTAATCTCAGTATTTGGGTGCCCTGGCCAGGTATTCAATTATTGAAGAAAGGTAAGTATGGAACTCTTAGATTGTATCTTTTTGATTACTCTGATCAAGTAGTCATTTTGAGACAATCTAAAGAGCATAATGAATAAGAAATCATGGTGTGAATATCTCAATCCTACCTTAAAGAATATGAGAATTGCACATAATCTATCAAAACTTGACTGTTTGGTAACTATAACAGAAAGATACAACACCATGAAATCTAAATCTGAATACAAATAAAGAAAAGAGGAGTTCTTGAAGATGTGCTTCAAGAAGGTAACAAAGTAAAAGACAGATAAGTCTATGCTTATAAAGTGAATGAAGGTATGAAATCCACATAAGGTGAAAAGAACTCCTCTAACAAGTATATAATGAGAAGATGAATGGGAACAATGGCAAAGAAATTAGGTGGAACTTGAATTAATCTCAGACCAACCTCTGTATGTAAGAAATTTTTAATGAAAAATCAGCATGGCATGTGAAAGAAATTAAGGCAGATGATCCATGTATAATGAAGAAAATGTGGAATATGATGATTTACTTGTTGATAAATGGTTGAAAAACATAATAAAATAAGACAACATACCCAAGTGTGATAAATAGTCATCAAGGAAAAAGTAAAGAGATATGTTAATCATGATGATTCCTATGCTAATGAAAAGGGACAAAAAATGAAAAATGTAAAATGATACATGAGAAGTTGTAATATGCATAGTAAAAATATAATTGGTTACCTTTTTACCCGTGACCCCTGAACAATGTTGCTATGATGTGGGAAGTGTGTTTCACTTTATGTCTTTCCTTTCTAAGGCACATATTTCAAGTGGATCATTGCCGCTTGGTATGTGTGGATTCATTCTAAACATGAGAATGTATATCTTATTATGGAATAAGGTTGCGTGGACTATGGTTCCAAGATCACAACGTTTGTAATGAGTTTGCTTTTGAGACTTCCAATAATTAGGAAGACTCCTCTTATATGTCTTGATATTTGTTATGTTGGTAAAAGTAGATGATACAAGGATGTGAGTTCCTTATAGCACATGAGGTGGATACCAAGGTAATGAATCCTAGTATACAAGATGTATCAATAATATGAGAAATATGTGAATATTGGAGATGTTTATTAAATGAACACTCCAAGTATTCCTCTCATGTAGAGGGAGAGAGAGAGAGTTGATGATGATCCTATAAATGTTGTTTGAAAAAAAAAGTGATTCTATAATGTTGTGTATGGTTTAGTGATAGCTGGACAAGACCACTATCAAGGATAGATGGTTTGTTGGTAAATAGATATGTGATAATGTGTTCCTTTAAGATAAACCTATGATCAAATATCAATGCATAAGATTTATATTGGATGACATAATTCACATGACCATGATGAGTTTAGAGTTATATCATATAGACTAACCAATGTACAAATAAAGTTTATGAATAGGAGGAACATAGAGTTCCAGTCATGTCATACAAGTTATATCAAGCTTTAAATGATGACTTGTCAAAGTATTTCAAATATGATCAATATTTATTCAAAAACCTTAGGGTTGCCGAAGCAGTAACTGCTATGAGAACAAGTTGAATAAGAGTGAGATGGGGTTGATTAAATTTCTTAATGGGATCATGATATGTCTTCTTATGTGGGTGTTTTTGTGCTGACCCAAGATGAGATATGTATGAATGATGTGACATTACCATGATATGCAAGTAACCATGTGAAGGTAATAGGATGAGGTGCAGAGGAAGTACCCATCTTTGTTTATCTTGGATTTTGAGGGCGAAATCCCTGTTAGGGGTTTATAGTTGTAAGGCCCCTAAACTTATTTAATGAGTTGAACAAGCTTAATTACCATAATTTATGCTTAGTGCATCATTAAGTTGATTAAGTTAAATAATTGCCCAAGAAGTGAATAGTATTTTGATTATATAAGACAAGTTAATTAGCATGTTTTCTCACTTTGAGGTTGTAATGAATTTTGTTCTTGAAGTTTTGCAAAAGGAATCACATCGATCGGACCTATGAGGCAAATGTTATGATACTTTTAAGATTCTGGGTCTTGGCTGCAATTTTTCCAGTAATTGATCTTTTTGTTTTTACTTCTTCAGTGCGTCGGCTACCCTTTCCTTATCTCTGTTACACGATCAAACTAGGTAGAATGCAAGCATAGTAGCACTCAGCTGCTAAGCCGATCGGTTGACCTAGTTGAGAGAGAGTGGGCGATTTTGGGGCGCCCTAGCTTCGACGCAGCAACGACTACTCCTCCACCATCTTCCCCTCTTCTTCCTTGCCCTAATATGCAACCAAGATCAGCTGGGCAGCGCTCCCAAGAAGGACAGACGGCCTACAATAGAAGCTGCATGGAGTAGTGCCTAGGGGGGGCTCACTTGGCGCGAGTTGCATCACCAAGCTGCCTTTGACCTCGGCCAAGAGGAGGGAGCAGGAATTCGTAGCTAACAGTAACAAATAGGCATCCAATCGAGCCCCTTTCCAACCTGTGTGTGAAGCAGGGTTGTGCCAGGGGAGTTTCAGGGAGGAAGATGACCCATCGGCACCTAGAAGCAGATTCTTTTGGGCGGAATCCAGTACATTTTGGCCGCCGCATTTCTCTGCTCAAATTCACAGTCTTTTAGTCACGAATAGTACTCAATCGAACCCATCTTCTTCAACCTGTCATGCGTGAGCACCTTCTGGATGTAGCAGGTTTATTGCGGGACAAATCCAAAGATAGAAGACAATCCAACAAACGTCGGAACCGGGACTTTGGAAGCATTTCCAGACGAATCCGGACATCCCAAACCACTGTGAGTAGGGTTTCACTCACATATCATGATTTAATTCTAGTGTTTGGAAATTTTTGGTTAATTGTGCATTTTTCACTGATAACATCAGGCGTTGGGCAGTATTTGGCGTCGCTCGACTTTTTATTTCATAAATTGCTTCTTTATGCCTTTATATGATCTAGTTTAGCATCTGATCAGTGTGGATTAGACCAGTGAATTTGTATGGTTAATCCAAACCTAAATTTCTCAGGTTGAACATTGAAATCAGTAGCACACGACCAATAATGCGATGGTTTGAGTGTAAACCCGGGTAGTACAGCTTTTAGAAATTTATCAGATGCCCGATTTCAAGGAAATGATGAAGAAATGTGCTAGATGGACGAATTCATGGCTTACTCTTGGATTTTCTACCCTACCTTCTCAAGATTTCTTATGTGCGGGGTTTCATCTTCACATTAGAGGCAAGTTTTATAACTTTCTCCACGTTTTTTGCTTACCATAAACTTTCTAGATCATGTTCTTGCTTGAAAATGATGATTCATGCACTAAAAAGCTATGCTTGACTTAGATTTCGATTTTTATAATATTCCATGTTCTGATTTCAGTTATATATGAACATGTGATCATGTGTGTGTTAGCACTAATGTATAATATGACTTGGATTAGGTTGTTTTGACAACCTATGTTCACCCCCTTAGGTCAGGTTTTGGACCAAGTAGAAGTTTAATGATCAACCATTAAATACCCTACTGATGTTATCAATCAATGTTGACATTAGCTTGATATTTGATGTTGATTAAGGAATATAGTGTTGATCTAACAACCTATAGTGATTTAATGATCACTAATGATGGTGGATTAGGTCTCTACAATTTATGGTGAGTTAATCATATAGTTTTAGCATCAATTAATCCTTAGACCAATGGTTTCTTAGGTCTTGATGCAATGGTCGAACATATATTGTAATTGATGGTTTTAATATATGAACTTAACCCAATGGTCAAGATATAATGTTTATTCCTCCAATAAAGTGGAATTATGGATAATGTAATATGTTGGTCCTAATAATGGGATTTAGATGATTTCCTTTATATGATCAACTTAAGGATTTTACTTGTTGGCAATGGATGGCTTGTTCTAAATGAACAATTCATTGTGGGTTTTAGCCTACTCTCAATGGAACCTTTTGTGTTGTTAATCAAAGGATGTCTAGGGTTAGATGGTGACTCTTTTTAGAGCACAAACCAAGGACTTCATAGGTGGTTTATCCAAGGTGTTTACTTATGTAAACAACCAATAGTCTTACCTTTTAAACATCCAATGGTTCTAGGTGATATAGTGGTATGGTGTTATGGGTTGAATGATGATGGAACAAATGGAAGGTTACCCTTAATAAGTTAGTCTTACCTATTCACGCATATGAATAGAAGGGATGATAACCATATTGTGTTGACATGTAATCCTAATGAGGTATAGCTTGTTATACCTATCTTTAATATAACTAAATGATGGTAATTGGGTATGAATAGTCCTTGAATGACTAATACAAACATGGAGTACTCTATTATTGTTGAAAACCTTGTATGCTATAACCTGATGGTTACACCTTGTTTTATGTGTGGGTTCATATTTGAGAATAGTATGGAATGTGATGGTGATGCTTCACCTTATGCATCTATGATCCAATGGGGGTGTTGTGAGTTAGGGTTTGGGTATGAGTGTTGAGTAGTAACATTGATATAATTTATCATGTTGAACCTAACTCTAATGCAATTAGATAAAGATAAGTATTCATGTTTAACATTCTTATATGATAGAATGATGGTAGAATAACCTATTTACTATGCTCATAACCTTGATATGTTAATTGGTGGTTATTATATCTACATGGTTGATACTTTCTTAAGCTAAACATGTGCATAATGAATATGATGAGAGTTAATCATATATAGATTCCTTACGTGTTGATGTAATAAAGGAATGTTCTTACTGTTATTATAATCCTGCTATGATTGTTTATGAATATCTCCTAGCTCATTAATGCAATATTGTGCTGATCTAGTGTATTATATATAATTGATGTTGTTGAGCCTTGTTATAAGGCATGCAAAGATAATGATGATCTTGCAGGGAATAGTATGATGGTCTTAATGACCTTTGGGCATGGTTGAGCCCTAAATGAGGTGTGATCCTCTTATGTTGATACAGGTTGATACCCTGTGATATTGTGAAAAGGATTTATATCTTGTGATAATATAATGACTAGTGTAGTCTTGGGAATGGCAAGTGAATAGTACCATGTGATGATGAGATGAGAAATTATGTTTCATACATTTTATATCTTTTCAAGTTTTGATATTTATATGCTTGCTAGAAGTGAATTAGGGTTTTTATGTCCACTTGTTTGATGCATCCTAAATTCACCCAATTGGCATAAATAATCAAGTGCAACTCTAATCATGTAGTGTCCTGTGTCGTAGAACCATCTTCAGTGTCAAAACTTGCTGGATGGTGAAACGAGTATTCCTAAGGGAAACTCAGAGCGCATAATGTTGAGTATGTGGGGGTGGAAAATTGAGGATATATCCTTGTCATCCACAATGCCGATTGTGGAGGTTGGCTATGGTCATGCCTCATACATCTGATGTGATTGAGAACGGCTGCGGACGTGTCTTGATGATTATAACATGATGTGATTAGAGGACAACTACAGTTGTACCTCAGTGTTTGGGTTTGAATGCCCTAGTTTCTAGTGTCGTGACCTGGACCAAGGTCAGACTAGTGGTTTTCAGCTTGACTATATGTCACTGTGATGGAAGCTTTGACTGATATGTCACTGCCTTTTTACTCGTACTGACTGAGGGGAAGAGATCTTAGGATACTGGTACTCCTAGATCTTATACGGAATCGAATAGTCAGGGGTCGGTTGGACTTTGAATTGTATGATTCAGATTCCCCAGGGCGTAATAAAAGATTTAATACAGCCATGTAACATATTTGTTTACGGTTATATACGACGTTTCACATTGGATGATAACCCTTGTTTGTTCTCTTTACATAAAGATGATGCTTAGTGAAATTAAGAGATAATAATTATTCTTATGTTGTGGATCATAAGATTGTAAATGTGTACATACAATAGTCATGCTTATGTTGATAACTATACTGCTACGACTGATTATAATCATGATGCTAGATATCTCATGTTGTTAGTTATGTATAGCATGCTAGCCATGCCTTTGTAACTAGAGATGCATATACTGCTAATTATGCTTATCCAGGTAGTTGTGCTTATGTTGTTAGCTCTTCTTATAATGTTGATATGTTCAACCAATTAGACATGCTCATGTTGTTAGCTATGTTGTGTTACTAGACTTGCTCATGATGCTAGAACTGCATATGCTACTGAACTGCTTATATTGTCAACAAGATAAAGGATCATAGTCTGGTTAATAATGACAGTTATTATCTGCTCCTTTATGTATTTTGTTAATCATCAATACTATTAATCTTATTTGTTATATCTGATTAAACTTCTTAACTGTTTAATTACATAAAAATGTTGTAATCAATAAACGTTGTTGATGGTTATATCTCTTGCTGGGACTGAGTCTCACCCTTGTGGTTCACCATATTTTTTTAGGTAATTGGCAGTGACGATAACAAAATCATGGAAGTAAAGAGGAACTACAATCATGAATATTTGATAAAGTTGACTAGATGTCTAGTTTGTCCTAGAGTCGTCCCTGTACTCTCAGGACCAGGCAGGAAAAGTTTATAAATGGTGTTTCAAACGAATCAGACTTTTGTTAGCATATAAATGCTTGTTTGTGTGGCATATATGAATATTGTTCTCCTATGTATATATGTTGTGGCTAAGGTAATAGAACAATTTTATCAAATTCTTAGCATAGTATGGATATAAGAGATATTGGTCTCTCATGCAAATGTTTTTGAGTAAGTGTTGATTGAAATCGGTTTTAATTTACCCATATTTTTGGGTATGTGATTAATTAGTGGTTGATTGCGTTTTATGTTTTGAGTAATATCGTTTAGCGTGACGGGTCCCGACAGTATAAGAGAAAGGAACGGAAGAGACTTGAGTCAAGTAAAATGCATTAAGAATGAAGATGGCAGAGTGTTGGTGAAGGATGATGATATCAAGAACTAGTGGATAAATTACTTCCATAAGCTTTTCAATAGAGATATTGCAAATAATGTTAGAGACTCGTGTGACATGAATACAAGATAGATCATTTACACACGATGATTTTCACCATTTGAGGTCAAGAATGCTTTGAAAAAGACAAGATGATATTCCCATTGATGTATGAAATACCGTCAAGACATTTAGAGATGGTATTCCCATTGATGTATGGAAGAGTATGGGGGAAGAAGGAGTTATGTGGTTAACAAAGTTCTTTAACAAGATCATGAAGAATAAGAAAATGTTGGATGAGTGGAGAAATAGTACTATAGTCCCCAACTACAAAACAAAAGTGATGTTTAGAGATGCACAATCTACATAGGTATCAAGTTGATGAGTGACACAATGAAGCCTTAGGAGAGGATTATTGAGCAGAGGCTCAGATCTATAATGTAGATATCAAACAACCAATTTGGTTTTATGCTTGGGAGATCAACAACACATGCTATTTTTCTAATTAGGAAGCTTATGGAGAAGTATAGAGAAAGCAAAAGAGATCTTCATATGGTGTTTATTGATTTGGAAAAGGCTTATGATTGAGTACCCAAAGAAGTATTGGGGATGGTTTTGAGGAAAAAGGGTGTGCCAGTCCAATACATTGACTTGATCAAAGACATGTATGATAGCTATACTACTAGTGTGAAGACTCCTAGAGGAGAGACACCAACTTTTCCTATCATAGTTGGGGTACACCAAGGATCCACACTTAGTCCATATTTGTTCGTTCTTGTTATGGATGAGTTGACAAAGAATGTTTAGGAAGATATTCCTTGCTGTATGTTATTTGCTGATGATATTGTTTTGATTGACGAAACTAAAGATGGATTGAATGATAAAGTTGAACGTTTAAGAAATGAATTGGAATCAAATGGAGTGATGATTAGTAGGAGAAAAATTGAGTATATGCATTGCAATTTCAGTCAATCTCATAGTGTGAATTATGGAGCCAAGTTGGACGGAGTAGATATACCAAAAAGTGATAAATTTCGTTATTTGGGTTCTATTAGTCAAATAGATGGGGATGTTAAAAATTACATTTGTCACATGATCACTGAAAGATGGTTAAAATGGAGGAGTGCAATTAGAGTTTTATGTGAGCGGAAGATACCTCTCAGGTTAAAAAGTAAGTTTTATAGAATAATTATACGACTAGCCATGCTCTAGGGGAGTGAATGTTGGGTGGTGAAGAAAAGATCTCAACAAGATGAACGTGGATGAACTGTGTATGGTAAGATGAATGCGAGGGAAGACAATAAAAGATCATCTAAGAAATGACTATGCCAGGAATAAAGTGGGGGTGGTGGGCATTAAGGACAAGTTGCATGAGGGCCGACTCAGATGGTACAGACATGTGCAACACATACTGAATAATGCGCCTATATGAAGCAATGCTATTGAGTCAAGCACAATAAATAGAAGAAGAGGAAGCCTAAATTATCATGGGATGAGCTTATAAAGAGAGATTATGAATCTCTACATCTAAAAAAAAAATAGCCCATGCTAGAGCTAAATGGAAATGAAAGATCCATGTAGTCGATCCCAACATAGTTGGGACTAAGGCTTAGATGATGATGATGATGTAACATTTTAGAGGGTACGCAATATGTATGTCTGAAACAATAACTGTTTTAGGTATTTTCATTTAACATCATTTTACTATAACAATATTTTTTTGAGAGTGATTTATTTATTTATACATTCATGTTAGGAGTACTACTGTTGTATATGCAACAACCACTTTCATGAATATATATTTTCAATACAACATAAAGTATGTGTATGATGTTATAGAGAAATACTTAGAATACTTTCAAATAGTTAGTAGTCATTCTTGATCTTGTTGACATTTCACTTAACTATATAAATATATTGCACAAAACATCATTGTTAATATTAGCACAAATAATTAGACAACATATAAATTTGCCACTACAATCTTACCCTCACCTCTTACCCTATGGATAAAAGGATAATGGTAAGGAAAATGTAAAGATAATAGTGGAGTGGAGAATTATCCATACCCCTATCATCCGTACTTGATGGGTAAGGATAAAAAGTAAACCCATACCCTCCCATTAACAATCCTATTTGTATGAGCTTAAACCACTCGACAGGCAGATCCGTCATATTGACCGTAATATGTTGATGTCATTATATAGGGGTTGTGTTGTGCTATTGTGGCTTGGGCAATCATAAATTTAGGTTCTCCAAAATTTTCTAATTTTTGGAGTTAAGTCAAGTTTGAGCTGCGTTAGTTTTATATCTCATTGTTTTCAGTTCCTTTTTGTTGAGCTAGTCTTGTGTTATCTATCTTTGGATTATGGGGTTGGGTCATTTTATAGTCTTATATCATCAGTTTGGTTTGAGTTAGCATGTACTCATTTGATTGTTTTTTAATTATCTAATTTGTATGCGCTAAACCATGGTGGTTTGACCAAATTCTTTTTTTCCTTCATTTTTATAATAAACTTAAAAAGGTTGTGCTTTCTGAATATGCTATATAGAATACTGCTTAACAACAACAATATAATTTTCATTATTTTTGTTGACTATATTTATTGATGTTCTCCCTAAATTTAAGGTATTCCAAGTTTTGTATCAATGTAGTGGTTCATCATTATATTTTATGTTTTCATTTTGAATATTTGCAAATCCATTATTTCATAGATTTTAATTCTAATGCTATCATATATTTTTAAAGCATGTGCATATATAATTTTATGTTTATATAATAATTAGTGTCATATATCATATGAAGTCAATACATGGTTATACTTTTGATAGGTTGAGTTGAATTTCATAATGATATTAGGTTTATCCAAATCTTTTGCCATCTTTAAGTTGGGTATGTGCTCAATTATCATATATTTGGTGTTGGGAAATACGGGCACAAAGTATAATAGTGGAAATAACTTTTTTTTATCTATATGTAATCCCATAACAGTAAGATTGTGTCAACTAGTATGGAAAAGGAAGGATGGTTTAACAAGTTATACCTGGTCCTGATGCAAGTCCTGCGACAACAATTCACTTCAATGCAACTATTTCTGGTTGCTATTAGATGGTGGTTGTGTGTCTCCTGGCCTTCACCACCAAAACAAACAAGAACAACTTCTGCAACAACTCCTGCGGTCTTGTCACAGACTACAAGCTGATTTTTCTCTCCTAGAAGAAGCCAAAGGACTCCTACCTTTAGATTAGTCCACACAGACCAACAAGAACTCTTATCATTTGACTAGAATAGACAGGAAGGAGTTGTCCCTACCATTGGCGTACTAGTCACCAATTTGCTCTCCCATAATAAATCTCTAATTGTTTCTCTCTCGTCGTTATCCCTCCCTTGTCGGGTAGGACTTGATTGAGATCTCTTGGTTACCAAAATTAGAGAGGACAACAATTGTCATAGAAAATGATTCTCAGTTGATGTTGTTGTATTTTGGGAAGCCCCCAATACCTCTCTATTTATAAACGGGATTAAGTCTAGAGTTCCCAATCCATTCAGGATCTGTGCAGGAGTGGAAGGGACCGAAAGATCTTGATTTTTCACAACCTGCGAACCACAAAATGGTCATCTGGTGACCCAAAAGGTTGTCTGGTCACACGAGACAGTTTTCTCATATTGTCAAACAACTGTTTAATAGTTTGCCAATTGCACACTAATTTGGCAATTTCAATTCCAATTAATATCACTTATTAATTCCTTGCAACACAAGTAATGTGCAATCGAATAAGTTTGGGAAACATCTAGAACCTTCATTCGGTCCCAATCGATCTGTCTCAACCAGGTGAGATGCCTGTCTCACTCACCCATACAACCGTCTGGTGAGTCTAAGTCAAAATGCTTGGTTCAACAGATTGAACAAGCCAGATCACTCCTCAATTTGGGCAGAACTTAGCCAATTATAACTCTGATCATCCTGACAACCCAAACGACCATCTCAACATTTAAGACACTTGTCTGGCTATCTAAATAGCTGTCTCAATACTTGAGAAGGTCATTTGGCAATTTAGTCAGTTAATCTTTTGATCTGTTGTGTAAATTGAATACCTAAACACTTTAGTAATCAACCCAATCACCATTCAAGATAAACTCCTCTTCTAGATGAGTTCCTATGTGTGTGACCCTATAGGTCCCATATCATGTTGGCAGTGAATGTCCATAACTAGCTTATTACATCACAAGAAAGGAGTGGCGCCTAGTCGCACATCAATGCGAGCCAAGTGAATGGAAAGTTGGAGAACAACTTCAACTTACAATCTATGTAAGGTGTTGTAGTGATTGTATAATTCCTTTGTCTTTGATATTTAGAGTGAACTCAATGCATGGACTCGTCATTCTCTCAACATTCAATCTATGCTCCTTGAACCAAGAGTAGACTGTCTGAGATAATGTGACCTCAATATCATATATTAATTCACATGTGCATGAACATGCATTTCTCAGTCTCACTTATCAAGTTGCCATGATATCATACTACAGTACGAGGGAAAAGTCCCATATCTATCACTCATAGTCTATCTCTATGTTTCAAAGTCACCCAATCATCATCTATATTACAACCCATGTTTCAGGGCCACATTTGATTATGTCAAAGCATACCCAACGACATGTGATGAGTGTAGTTATTTCAGGTCTAAGAATCACAATCACTGCCTTCACTATGAGAGATGACTATGGCTTACCATATGATGGTTTTCATGTATCACTCTCAAGGTGGGTCTGTCCGATACACAGTTCCTAACATGTATCTGTGTACTTGGTTTGATATTGCCATATCACGACTAATGAGATTTTGTCATCAACCAACCCACACTATAGTCTTTAGTGTTACTAGTGTCTATCTACCTTCCATAGTAACAACCGACTAGATACATAACAAGAATGTACACACTCTTAACATTTGTATGATCTCATTCTTCCAAGTCACACACTTGAAGACATACATCATTGGGTATTGTCATTCTTTAGACATTCATAATGTTGCCTCATTATCTCATAACTAATTGAAATAGAATAAATTGAAAGCTTTCCTTTATTAGTATTAATCAAATCCTTTATGGTATACATCATGGCAATCATCACATGATTGGCTCTATGGGCATATCTTACCAAAATTTGGCTCATGCCCAGTTTTATCTATGCATTTCGCCAAGCTATACATGTTTCATTCATATTTTTGTAGGGTTTAAAAGGATCGGGTTTCTTGAGATAGGTTAGCATTCTCAGGCTTTCTTTGATCTATTATTTTACTATTAGATTAAAAATAAAACTTTATTTACTCTTCTTTGCTTTCTGCATATACTTTGTGTGGTACTCTCTGCACTGTACATAACACGCCACTTTTAGAAAAATGATCTGTCAGAACTACATATGTGTATAGTTACTAATACATAAGAATCCATTATTTCATAATATTATATGAGTTGAATCATTTTGTAATGTACTCAAATGTGTTTACATGTGTATCTTCTTTTTATGACGACCCATGCTATGTTTTTAAGTCTAGAAACATATAAATCATAGAGGAGAAAGCGACATTCTGTGCATGTGTGTAAGGGTGGGGGATATGTATTTTTAGTCCAACATTCCATTCACCCAAGTTGTATTGTATCTTTTAATATGGAAAGGCAAGCAAATATTTATTCATAAGAACTAGGTAAAAGTACATAGGTCACATGTAAATGTATGTGTCGTGCCAAGTTGAGATCGGGCCTTAGTTTTAAGTTTCAAGAATTTTCTTTGGTTCTTTTTCTTACTTTATTACGAGAAAACTTGTCAAAATGGACTTAATTATTGATACTATTGTTGTTAAGAAACATGTTCAGGAGTATTACCATGATCCCTCTAACTAGTGTAGTCATATGCATACTCCCCATGGGGATTGAATGTTCAAATGATCAGTGAGAAAGAATGCAACTTATTATCCATTTTTTACTACATATGGTAAGAATATGTGATTCAAAATCCACATAGGACAATGCCCCAAGGCCCAATTGTCTCAATATCCTCTTATTAAAAATATGTGGTTAGATATAGATATTTGGTATTAATAATTGTTCTCTTCTTCTTTTCAAAGGGTAAAACATTTGAAGAGGCTAAAATACCTTTGTTTCTCATATCATGAAATCTCCTAGAGGAATCTCCTTAAACGATTGAAACCCCATTTTTTTATGAAACATGATCCATAAAGTCATTGAAAATACTATGGACAACATATGTCATAAGGCCCTCCCAAAGATTATTAGTTTGAATTTTTTCACCTTCATATAACACAATATAATTTTTGGTGATATTCTTCTTTCAATTGAGAACTGAGTGACCTTGGAATGTGGAACATCCAAATAATGTTTCAAGGTATATATTAATAAAGATTATATTACCTCAGGTTAGACGAACAAACACATTCTTGGTATCACAACAAGAATGGATTTCCCTCCTTGTTTGGATTGAGAAGTGACTTTCTACTATTAGTGTTCATATACTTTTTCATGTGTAACCCAATCCATCCTTCCTATTTTATATTGGGATCCATCAAGGGGGTCCTCTCAATCCGTATTTTTTTGTCATTTCTATGTAGAAATGAGTTCCATCATTAAAGTTTTTAAGACCAATAAATATATGTTTTTTCTCTCTGAATTGCCTATGGTGATGTGAAGGTTTACACCTTATGTTTATAGATGACCTGAATATATTCCTCAAAGTTGATCAATATAATTCTCTTACTATCAAAAGAAATATCAGATAAGTTTAATTAATATGGTTTAAATTTTATTCTAAGAAGAAGCCATTTGTTAAACTCAAAGTCAAAAGAGCTTCATGAATTTGAAGTAATCCCCTATGAGATTTATTTTAAATACATTTATCCTACCCTTCTTTTATGAAGGGTTGACACATTGAAAGAAAAGTATATTTATTTTTGTTAAGCATTGAAATAATTATTTTTACATTATTTGTCTCCTACATCGTTGTGGACCCAACCACTAGTCTATGATCAATGATAGTCAAAATATTATATGTAATTTCATTTTGGTAGATAGTGGTGAGAAGCATAGAATCCATTTGTTTGTTGGGATAATGAATTACACCCCAAGAAGGAAGGAGAGATCACAATAAGGAGAATAAGATATCTCACTTAGGATGGATTCACCAAAAACTTATGGGATAGTCTCCAAAGAAATTGTCTTTAGTTCCAATGGATGTACAAGCACTACATGAATCCCACTTCCACTTGTATTCTACATGAGAGGTAGGGTTGATCAAGGATGAGAAAATATTATTGAGGTGAATGCACACCATCATCTAGCACGTGCATGTCATGAATAACAACATGATTCTCATTTGCTTCTAGTTTTATACTTGGACCCTAGAGAATATACCCTCATAGATTTTTTTTTGAAACATGTGAAATCTTACTCTAGTTTGACTCCTCTTAATAGGGTTAAGTTGTATTAAAAAATTTGGAAAGTTTTCACTGAAGAGTTTCTAAAAGATCTTATATCTAGCATGAATCTCCACAGGGAGGCTGATTAGGTATTGTTATTTGACATTGATCAAGATTATTTAATATTGATCAAGGCATACTCAAAGGTTTATTAAACAAAAATGGGATTCTTTGGAATTCTCCAACTTGTTCTGAATGGTTGTTGGAGACTATAGACCCAAAGGCTTTGATTCATGGGTGAAGGTTCTTCTTCCAAAATTTATTAGCTAACAATGAAACTCAAAAGAGAGGGTATGAAGTATCATATAGATGATATCTTTGAGAATTCATGTGAGAACACACAAAACTTCTTTGAAGCATAGATATCAAGAAAAATTGAGTAATAAAATACATTTGATTTATAATTTTCCTAGATTTATATTATTGTATTTTTCTAAACAACATTATTTTTATCTCCTTGTTTATGTGATCCTCTACAATGTATTGTTTAGAAAATGATAATAATAATAATATGGTTAATAGACACATCAATGTGATGCTATATGGTACCAAATCTCTTATATATGTATATGTATATGTATATGTATGTATGCATGCATGTATGTATATATATGTATATATATGTGTATATATATGTATATATATATTTATATATATATATATATACAATTCTATACCCAAACGACTATCATGATAATTTCTTATTTATGGACTATATTTATTTTAACTACCAAATACACATAGCCTACCTATTTACTTATATTTTATAGTACAATTACTCTCATAAATCACATTTGTTTTCTCCGGTGAGATTCTCTACATTTAGTGGGACTTTGTAAGTCCCACACATGTTTTTTCATTTATTAAGGCTCTAAATAGGAATGGATGGATGCGGCATGCATTAACATTGACAATAATTGTCCATCTTCCTAGGTGAGATGTGATATGTAGTTCTAGACATTTATATGTGGATAAGGACATTGTCCTATATAAAATTTAGGGTAGTATATGTGTTTGAACTGAAAGTTTTATGTATAGATATATGTAGATCATATGTTGTAAAAGATATATCTTTTCTATATGATAACATAAACTTATTTGTACCTTATTTACTTTACATTTCATAAGTTTCTTGCAGAATGTTCTAATTAATATCCCAATATTTTGATTTAAAATTTAAAAATATCATGTATATGTTGTATGGGTTTGTCACTTTTGTATCGTTAATGATACTTCAAATTGGGTTATAATGATACCTTGGATTGAAAACATACGTTATTCTTACATATGATTAGGGAATTATCTTGTTTAAGGATGGCCAAAAGGGTAAGGAGTGTCGCTCTAAGGAGTCTCAGAAATTTGAACCAATTAAGAATACGTGGTCAATATGGTGGACAACACTTTATCCAACATACTACTCCAATACATGAGAAGATTTATATTTATGAACCATTTTACTTATTTTATCAAAAATTGGGGTTATGAATGTACTTGTGTTCATAAGTCAATTTTCTTATATCTGCAAGCCATAAAGATAGACTAGTAACCCTAGAAAATCACTTCATTGTTCAATTCAAAGGAAAAGGTTGAATATAGGTAGAACTTCTCTTTGTTAATGGTTCTAACACTATTTTATTTAAAAAGGGTCATCATGATCTGATTTTACATATTTATTGGTGTACAAATGGTTTAAGGAACAATTTTAAATGTAATCAAGAAATTGTGATAATTGTTTGTTATGGCTTGTTTAACTAAAAAAAATTTCATATTATGTATAAGATCTATTTCAGATTCATATTGAATCTAGTTTTATTTCTTCTATGAACAAGAATAAAAAAATATTGTCATGTATATTGATTCTCAAAATCATTTTCATAATAGGTTGTGTCATGTTAATTGAGATTACATGAAAACACCAATGAGTATGAATCATGGAAATAATAATATTTTTGATAATAAAAATAAATGTCCAAACTTTTGTAGTCTAATTGTGCTTATACTTTTGCATTTAGTGGTATGTCCACTACAAATTACATAATGCATTCTGTTAGACTATTTGACAACTATAGAAGACTCTTCCTTGTTTTCTGACTTCTTTTTGGTAAAGGTAGATACCTTTATTAATTACCTACTCAAAACTGAGTAGAGGTCAATAAGTTTACAAAGTAATTAAGTTTACCTTCCCATGCAACATTAGGTAATATAAGCAATAAAAATAGAGAAGAGTTATCTGTGAAATGCAATCTAAAGTATATTAATGTAGTATAGGATTCTGATAAGAACAATCATCCACTTAAGGTTAGTCCTCCCCATCTGCAAAATCTTGTTTATCAATTGAGTCATATTGTTTCATTACTTCATGTTAAGTATGGCTTAGACTTCATTTTACGATTGCTTCTTTGAGTCTCCCTACCTAACTTTCCTATTTTTTGGCTTTGTTGCAAATGCTACTTCTGATGAGTTGATGAGTTTAAATCTATAGAATGTGTCCCAGTATTGTAATCTTGAAAAACATCATGAACAAAGTGATGGTCAATTGAATATATAATAACCTCGTCTATATCTAGATCAACAATTGTATGATGTGTCTCCACATTCATGACTAAACTGTCATCATGCACATCAACAATATGGTTATGAGTATCATCGTTATTCTCTTCAACAACAATGAGTGTAGAATGTTCTTCATATTCTGCATGAGAGTCAATGTTTGCATTTCCTTGTTTATGTTTTTAGTCCCATAGTTTTTGTCCTCTACATGTAGGTCCTTTAGAAATGGATGTTGAGACTAATTGACAGTCTATAAATCTTCCTGATCATGAAGAGTTGCATACCAATTGTAGTTTCTTTGAGATAGAGCCCTATTTTCCTTAGGATTGTTGTTACATCAAGACAAACACTTTTTGTGAATATGTTTTCCATGAACAACATTCTTCTTCTTCAATCCAAGCAACTCCAACAGTCATTAGGGAATATTGGATCATTCAGTGGTCTTGGTTCTTTGCAGTCAGATGGTTCATGGCCCATGACCCCACATTGAAGGAAGATTTGGGGGAGGGTCTCATACTCTACTTTGAAGATTGAATCATTAGTATTCACCACGGGAGATACTAGAAGTGACATATCAATTTCATTTGATTGTCTTACTTATAGCCAAAAGAAAAATCAAACCTTTAAGAATGAAGTAGAATTGTTTATGAGGTATATGTGAAATGTGCACCACAAGCTAATGGAATAAAATAATATAATTGTGCATGATATAAATGGTTACTTCATTTAGGATAGTGTGGTTGGCAAATTTTGGTGGCCTAACAAAGAGACCCGAGCTCGAACTACACAAACAAACATTTATTGGTTCACTTCTCTCACATGTATTTAGCCTCTTCTAAAATCTTGGAAGAGGGGGAGAAATCTTTCTCTCTTAATCCTCAAAGAATATAAGAGTGAAGGATTAATAGATATTGTAAATTTTGAATTAGAATGTTATTGTATCACTCTCTATATGTGGGTGTAGTTTTAGCTACAATATGCCTTGGTTTGAGTAGAATTTTCATAAGACTAGATAATTAGTGTCTTTGAACATTAAAAATTAGAAAATTAAGTATAAAATATCTCAAAGTGTAGAGTATCTTGAAAAAGTATTAAATCTCGAGAAAAAGATGATGAGTATTTGACCTGGACTGTTGTTGTAATATTCATGGGTTATATATAGAAAATTTATGCAAAACACTTTTTTATCATTATATGTTTTGCAATGGTATATATGTCAATAAAACTATTCAATTATGGTATGAAACTTGTTTTGAGAATGTGTTAGGCATAACAACGAGCTTTTCCTAAAGTGATACTTTAGATTAATTTGTTGCTAATGTCCCATTTCAAATGAAGATGAAAATGATTTCTAATATGGGTGTCTGTTATATTTGGAAGATGTACTTTGAGGATAAGATTCAAACTAAGGATAAGTAAATATTATAGGACATATATGATATTTTTAAGTGAGTTCATTATTTACAATGTAAAATACGATTCCATTTTTCTACCAGAATTTTATGCCTCCATCTAATGATGTGTTAGATAATGAAAGTAGTGTTCTCGTATCTCATTTGAGTTACTCACATATTGTAATTATTTTGATGTATGAAATCTAGTTCACAAGACTAAAATTAACTATCATTTTGATAACATACGCATTGATAAAAATCTCCCATTGTTGTCCACAAGTATTCATCATGTTCCTCGACAAGTATGTCATACTTGAGAGTGTACAATGGGTATCAAACGCAACGTGCTTCCTACCACCAGTGGATCATATCCATGGAATTTCTAACTATTACCATATCGAGTCATTATCTTTTTGTGCTAAAATCTAAGGAATAACTCTATCTACTAAATAAAAAAATAAAGAGTTATGCATGTGGTAAAACTCCTATTCTATACTTCTTATTTCATCTTCATACCTTCAATCCAACTAAATAAAGAAAAGATAAAAATAGTGCCAAAATCTATGCTTGGGGTGGAACTCCCTCTTATACTAGCCATGCTTTGTCCATACCTCTCTATATGAAATAGGGGTTACCACCAAAACTAAAATGAAAACATGTAGTGTACACAAATAAGAAAATCTTATCCACTATTCAAATATAAATAGAACATGCAAACAATATCGAATTGAGTGAATATGAAGATGTGAAATTTCCTCCATACCCCTTCATTCTATTTTTCTCTTAAGAATCTTATTAAACTCCCCTCTTTATATTTGTTGGCCATTACAAAGCAAGTTAGATAATATGCATGATCACAATTAACTATGATTTCTTAATTTTTTATCAAACCCTTAGATATGCTTCATGTAGGGTTTTTTTGTTAAGGAGATGACATTGTGAAGCAAATTTGAGAATGAGGAAATGACTAGTTGTGCTATGTGATCTTAGGATATTAGGATGATTGGCCATATTGTGTAGGGAATCAACATGGTTAGTAGTGTTACGATGCAAGTGTATTCTATTGAGTGTTCTTTTGGAGAGTGTTCAAGATTTAATGTTACTTGAGGAATGTCAACATTCAAGCTCGTAGATGTTTTACAAATGTCTATTCATCATATTTTTAGCTGTACGAATCACTTAATTTGCAGATTTCATATTACTTAAGAAGTATTTCACTCATTTACTTCATTATCTAATTTTCTTCATTTTTGATTAAATTTAATTTGATTTGTTGGTTGAATAAAAAATGACAAAGAAGTAGTTCAATTGCATCAAGCTGAATCAAATGACCTACACATGCCAAATAAAAATTATAATCAACCCTTGTGCTTCATAAAGTTTGTGATGACTACTAATGTTTTATAAGATGATTTTACCCAGTCTAGAACCCTTGCTAGATGATTGGAGTAGAAAGATCTTTTAGAAGACTACTCTAGAGTTAGTAAGTTTACAAAAGGTTTATCCAATCGAATGGAGTGTCTATATGGTAAACTAGAATGTCAAGATAATGGTTCTAACACCTTATATATTAGTAAAGTATAACATATTAATGAGAATGTCTTTGTCACATCCGTACTATAAATGGAGTTATATAAAAGTTGATGGTAGCATAAATTTTAAGAGAATGTACTTGCGGAAATAAATAATATATTCATATATCTAATAGGATGATCCTTCTTAGATAGAATATTAGATAGAAACTAAGTCTTGTAGATCAACTTGTAGTAGTCAAATGTGGGCTCTTTTCCTTTTACTTTTAAGATGGTATAGAACCATCTATGAACATCTAGACAAGGGGCTTGAAAACATAGAGTTCATTGGGAATCTTTGATACAAAAGTCCCATGATCAATATAGAGTCTTGCCTCACTTGAGTTGTAACCAATGATCATCTCCCTACTAGGGTGAGGGGTAGGATAACTACCATCTTGGTTCTATATAATTTTTTAAATCCTTACCAAGTATGATAATCTATTATGTAAGAAATGACTATTCATCATAGTTGTATATGATTGGTCACTATCTACTGCATATTTGATATTGATTAATATCATAAGCATGTGGCTTAGCTAACAACATTGGTAGTTTTGTGTTTTTGGCATCGATAATAGAGTGGACAATCTAATCACATGGTGATGGATGTATGCCATATCAAATATCACAAACACGTGACAAGATTGATATCTATATTTTATTAAATCTTTCATACAACCCATTATTGATGTGTTAGTTCTCCACATAATGTAATTCATGTACTTTCTGATGGTTAAGAGAGAGATGGGACTCTGTAGTGAGTAATGAAACCTCTATATTATTTCTTTAATTCATTAATGTTGGATAATCATCGTTTTCAAAGGCTATTTAGTATATATTTTCTTACACTTATTGTTCATATTCATATTAATTTGTGAATTGTTTATCATCATTATCCTGTGACACTTAATTGCATCAAATAAATGTGTTTTTGATGTTCCTATTAGATTCATTATTATTTGGGAGCTTATGTTCATTTTTTATGGAATTTCAGATGAACCTATAAGAAACTATAGAGCTCGGTACCATAGACTTCATTGTCGGTGGTACTGACACTTGATCATCAAGGAAGAATGAGATTGAGATAACTCAATATTACCAACCAAAAAAAATCGATACTACCAACAACTTCACAGCAAGGATTCCAAATTTCTGGAGAAATCTGAATACTATCGACATCAACTTGATAATACCAATAGAACCAAAGGTGACCACAACTATCAAAGGTGTTTGTAGTACCGACACATCGAGATCAAGTAGACTTGGAAATCGTGTTTTATCCAACAATTGACAATTAATGACCCTTAAGTTACTTCTATGACTTAGGGGTATTTTAGACAAAACCTAAGTATCTCGTTCTATTCCATTATATGGAAGCCGAGAGCAAGGAGAGGAGAAATCAAATAAGAAAGTCAGGTTTTGAGATATTTGAGCACCTCCAGTGGATGCATTTACAACCTGAGGTTAGCAAATTGGCATGTTCACATGAGGGAGTCATCCAAACTATATTTTTAGGGGTTTTTTTAGTTCTATAATGTTCCCCACTTTTTTCTTCTCCTATCTTCTATATTTGACCGTGAAAATCATACATGACTTATCTCCTTGTTCATTAGAACCCAGGAGTAGCCTGATTAAGCACTGTAATTGACTATTATGCATTAATATATCTTTTTCTTTTAATTTCTAGATATAATTATATGAGAGTATCACGAATTATCCATGCTTGATCACTATAGGTAATTATTTAAACCATTTATTGTGTCGAGAGAGGGATGAAGGAGTGGAAAACTCATTGAATTACACATTTTACATCGAACCTTGAGAAAGGTCTTACGAATGTGAAAAGAATAACCCAAAGATTCGGTAAAGCACCTAACCAATAACACAATTTCTATGAGTATGGGATTGGTATTAGGATAGGTAGTGAATTACGCCAAGAGAGTGAATAATTCTTGTTGCAAGTCTCTTTGTTCAGGGTTAGGAGAGATTAATATTAATGATATGATGTTAATTACAATGTTAACCTAGGTGAAACAATAATCCTAAGGAATTCACTCCATTTGAGATCAAAACAAAAAATACGAAATTTATTTTCTGCATCTTAGATAATTAATCCTTCACTCAAAATTTTATCATCTTAGTTGATTGCATCATAGTTCATAGTAGTCTTAGGAGAGTGTTTTCCTGAGTTCGACATCCGAGCTTCATTGGGCCTATATTACATTGATACGTATACTGGCATTTAACATGTGGTTTGCGTATATCAAGTTTTAGGCACCTTTGTCAGGGAAAGACAACTCCAGCACTATGATGTTGTGATCGGCCACTCTAGGCCACAACCTTTATTTTATTTTTATTATTTCTAAGCTGAATATTAAATATCATTTAATCAATCATTAATATCCATTCTCACTTTATTTTCAACAATTCCAGTTACTAGTGCATGGTGCATACTAGAGCTCACGATTATGCAGAGTCGATTGCATAGGGCTCTAGTCAAGAGGATCTCTTACAGAAAGGGAGACAACACAGTGACTCAGTAGCAGGACTGATTCAAACCCCACCACCGACTACTCAAACACCTCCACCAGAAGAACTAGAACCATCTCAGATGGAGGATGCAATAGAAGAACAAACAATTTGAGAGAAAATCAAGGCATCTTCCTGAACAGTTCATCTAGGACCAATCAAAAGACAAACATTAAATGTGGGCAGCTACAAGATAGATCATGTTTTGGTGGCGTTGGTCAAGTCACATGCTTTCCATGGCCACAACACTGAGGACCCGATGACGCACATCAACAATTTTGTTGAAAATTGCAACATGATAATGATTGACAAAGTGTCAGCGATAGTGATTTATCTGAAGATTTTCCCATCATCACTAGTAGGTAATGCTAAGTCTTAGTTCTACAACCTGTCACTTGAATCCATTGAGACTTGGGAAGAAATGATAGACGCTTTCTTTGAGCATTACTTTCCACCCCAGAAAATGAATGAGTTGGTCAAGAAGATTTATAACTTCAAGAAGCAAGCAGAAATTCGCATTCTGAAGCATTAGAGAGGTTTTTGAACATGCTAAGGAAGGTCCCTCATCATGGGATTGATCTGTATGGACAAGCAAAGATCTTCTATTATGGATTGCATCAAGGACAAAGGACCACACTAGACAGTGTAGGAACCGACTTCTTCTTCAACAAAAAGCCGTCCAAGTGTCATGGAATTCTAAAAAACATGGCTACGAGCCAGTCATGGGGAGAGGAAAGAGAACGTCCAACAACTATTAAAAGTGTTGGAGAGTCCAAGATGATTACAACACTGAATGAGAAATTGGACTTGATTGCCAAGAAATTATGTCAGACAGATGGAGGCTCTTTTAGAGGAGAAGAGGAGGAATGCATATATGTGTGGCAATAGAATTACAAGGGAGGAAACAATTACTCCTAGTGTAAGGATCCTAAGTTCTCTTTGAAGGATCCCAACAATTTCGAGTAGGTTCCATCTCAGGTACAATTGGGCAAGCAACATCAAGGATATGTACAACAACATGAAAGGGGCCCTAGTAAGATAGACCTCATCGAGGACATGCTAAGAAAGCTGATGGTCAAAATTAAGCAATAACTGGCCAGACATAGAGGGAAAAATAGAATAAAGAAGCACAAATCCACATCATTGAAAATCATATTTTACTGATAGCAGCAGAGGTAGCCTCCTTAAAGAAACATAGTCAGCAGCGGTTCCTAGGAAACACTGACATACCTTTAGGAAATCATCAGGTCAAGGCCGTACTGATGCGTAGTGGGAAGCATGTATTGAATCAAAAGAAGACTATCCCAGAAGTAAAGGATGACACAAGTGACACATGGCCAACAATGACTCTTGAGCTAGTTGAGTTGGACACTATAGTTCAGGACAAAGCATATGAAGAGGAAATTGATTAATTAAAGGAGGCAAAGAAGGAGGCATACATCCCACCTCATAAAAAGAAGATGGTGATTCCATTTCCCTTCCCTAACAACTTGAAGGTGAAGAAAGTGGACCAGAAATTTTAGAAATCTCTAGACAGTTTCAGAAAATTGCATGTCAACATTCCCCTAATCAATACAATTGAACAAACTCCTTCCTATGACAAGTTTTTGAAGGGCATAATCAATAAAAAGAGGAAACCAGTGGGTTTATATGTAGTGGTGTTGAAGGATCATCTTAGTAATTTTATGTTGGGAACTTTGCCACCAAAAGTCAAGATTTGGGCTACTTTAACATATCATGTTACATCAAGAAGACAAGGTTTGGAGAAGCTTTATGCGACCCAGGGGCCAAAATTAATCTTATTCCCTTGACTAATTTCAGGAAGTTGGTTCTTAAGGAGTCCAAAAAGAGAAATATGACCATACAGCTAGCAAAAAATTCCGTGGTTAGGCCATATGGTATATGTGAAGATGTTCTTGTTAAAATGGATAGATTTGTGTTTCTAGCAGACTTTGTGGTTATGTAAATGTAGGATGATCATGGAAACGAACTACTGCTAGGGATACCATTTCAGACCACATCAGACATGATCTTAGAGATGGGTAGAGGAAGACTGACATTGAGGATAAAAAGACCACTTTGAAATCAAGACGTATGAGTCTACAAAGACTACCAAGGTGAAGGCATAGTGCCACATGATGCAGTAGGTCTTAGGAAAGGTATCTTTATTTTTAGGGAGGCCATTCCTAGATATGTCTCATGTGATGACACATGTTCATAAAGACACACTAGAAATGGACATCTTGGATAACACAAAGGAAATTTCATTGGTCAAGGCAATTCAATATCCAGATGATGAAGAGGATGAATATTGCCTAACAACAATTGATGAGGCAGCTTCTTCCACTCTTGTTCAAGCATATCCATAGTTGCCTTTGGAGGCGTGTCTCATGAATTTGGTGGAGGACTATACCCGACGATGTTCTTTAGAGGAGTGTGTCTTGTTTCTCAGGCCATTACCGTGCTACTACACTGGGAACTTTGAGGACTTAGTACCACCTCCTCCACCATTTATCCCATCTCTACTGAGTCCCATGCATTTAGAGTCGAAGCCATTACCGCCAAACTTGAAGTATATTTTCTTGGCAGCAAAAGAGAAGCTTCCTCTTATCATCTTGGCTTCATTGAGCATTCAGGAAGAGGAGCAACTACTATTGGTTCTGAAAAACCACCGAACATCAATTGGATGGTCTGTTGCAGACATAAAGGGTATCTCCCTTAGTTTTTGCCAACATAAGATTAGACTGGAAGAAGGATCCAAACCAATAGTTCAACCTCAACATCATCTCAATTCCATCATGACTAAGGTAGTAAAGAAGGAGGTAGTAAAACTTTTATCTATAGGTATAATTTATGCTATCTCTAACTCTAACTGGGTTAGTCCAACCCAGGTTGATCCTAAGAAAGGGGGGATAACGATCACAACTAATTCTTCTAGTGAGTTTATTTCTACTAGGTTGGTGACTGGGTGACAAGTATTCATTGATTACTGATGTTTGAATGCTGCCACTTTGAAACACCATTTTCCGCTCCCCTTTATCGATCAGATTCTTGAGCGACTCGCAGACCGATGTCCTTGTTATTTTCTTGATGGGTATTCTGGATACAACCAGATTTCTATCGAGCCACAAGATCAACAGTAGTCCACCTTCAATAGTCCTTATGGCACTTTCGTGTATCGTTGGATGCCTTTTGGACTTTGCAATACACTGACTACCTTTCAGAGATGCAAACTCGCCATTTTTCTGATATGGTAGACCGATGTCTGGAGGTATTGATGGATGATTTTTTTTGGTGCACGGGGAATCATTTGATGTCTTCCTTGAGAGTCTCGATAAGTTTTTGCAAAGATGCAATGACACTCACCTAGTTTTGAATTGGGAAAAATGTCATATGATGGTGAGTGAGGGGATGGTTTTGGGACAAAAGATGTCCAATAAGGGAATGGTGGTTGACCCGGTAAAAATAGAAGTCATCTCCAAGCTACCTTCATAATCACTGGTGAAGGGAGTGAGGAGCTTTCTAGGACATGTTATATTTAACCGATGGTTTATAAAGTATTTTTAAAATATCACCAATCCGCTCTCTGAGTTGTTGGAAAAGGATGCTGAATTTAATTTCGATGAACGGTGTTTGAAGGCGTTTGAGGTGTTGAAGGAGAAATTGATCTCTGCACCTGTAGTTCAGGCTCTAGACTGGAGCCAATTGTTTGACATGATGTGTGACACATCAGATTATGTGGTTGGGGCTATTTTAGGGCAACACCAAGACAAGGTTCCCACAGTCATTTATTAAACGTCTAAGACCGTAAAGAAATGGCCAATTAAATTCCACAATCACAGAAAAAGAATAATTGGTGGGTTTTTTTCTTTCAAAAAAACTTGCCACTATTTGATAGGGGCGTGGGTTATTGTTTGGACGGATGATGCAACAATTAAATATATGCCGCCAAAGGAGGATGCCAAACCTAGACTAATTAGGTGGATTTTGTAATGGAAGATCACTTGTCTAGGCTTGAAAGAGTGGATGAAAAAGATATAGATATATCAATAGTGGAGGAATTTCCTGATGAGCAGCTATTTACCTTAAACAACAAAGATTCATGATTTGTGAAAATTGTAAACAACTTGGCTTGTAGCGAGATGCCAAAAGACTAGGGAAATCAGAAGAAGAAGTTATTCCACTGCTTGAGATATTATGTGTGGGATGACCCCATCTTGCTCAAGTAGTGTAGAGATGGTATTTTAAGGAAGTGTGTGCTCGATTGTGAGTTTGAGAGTATTTTGGTACATTGTCATTCTCTACCTACTAGGGTTCACCATGCTAATTCTAGGAATGCGACCAAAGTTTTAGAATGTGGATTTTATTGGCCTACACTTTTTAAGGATGCATATAATTTTGTACTTCATTGTTATTCTTTTCAACGTGCGGGGAATATCTCCAAGACATGAAATTACCTGAAATGTTTTTTAGGAAATTTAATTATTTGATTTATGGGGAATTGATTTTATGGGCCCTTTTGTCTCATCTAATTCTAATTTATACATATTTCTTGTTGTTGATTATGTTTTTAAGTGGGTGGAAGCAATTCCAACCCACACCAATGATGCCCAAGTTGTATTTAGGTTTGTAAAAGATCACATATTTTGTAGGTTTGGGGTGCCAAGGTTGATTATTAGTGATGGTGGATATCACTTCACCAATAAGAATTTTGGTGTGCTTTTGATAAAATATGGAGTGAGACACAAGGTAGGTACTCCATATTACCCACAAACCCAAGGACAGGTTGGGGTGTCTAATAGGGAGATAAAGAAAATCTTAGAGAAGACAGTCTCAACCAATAGGACAAATTGAAGTGTGCAACTTAATGATGCTCTTTGGGCATATAGGACATCCTATGAGACACCTATAGGAACCACTACTTTTAGGTTGGTTTATGGGAGATCTTGTCACTTATCCGTAGAGTTAGAGCATAAAGCAAAATGGACCCTAACAAAATGGATTTACAATTTTGGTAATGCATGTAAAAAGAGAATGTTAGAACTGAATGATTTAGATGAGATGAGGTTTGATACCTATGAATCTTTAGGATCTACAAAGAGAGAACAAAGGAGATCCATGATCACCACATTTTACATAGAGTCTTCACTCCAGGATATATGGTGCTTCAGTTCAATTCTAGGTTGAAATTACACCCTGGTAAATTGAGGTTTAGATGGAGTGGTCCTTTTGTGGTAGTCAAGGCTTTTTCCCATGGGGCAGTTGAGATTAATAATGGATCTAAGATATTTCTTGTAAATGTCCAAAGAATGAAACATTACTTTGGGGGAGAATTTCCAAGGAAAGAAGAGGAGTTGAATCTTGTTGAGCTTTAGTGATCATTTGTGCTTTGATCATCGAGCCTATGACGTAAAACAAGGGCACTTGTTGGGAGACAATCCGACCATATTTTTATTCTTTACTTTTGAGTATGTGGTTTTCTTATTTTTAGTTTGCATTTTATTAGTTCGATATAAAACATGTGCCTTCATCATTTTGTGTAGTTTGTAGGATGAGCATAAGTCGGTAGTACCAACATCAATGTCGGTAGTACCGATACGTCATAGGGACGCATGGCCTATTTTCAATCTCTGTAGTGTTGACCACAAATTTGATAGTACCAATGACATCCAAGGGAGCCCAAGAAATATCTTGGTGATACCGACCACAATCTCGCTAGCATCGACATTTTGCAGAAGAGGGGCTGAGTTAAATGATAAGGACTCAGTACTAACGACACCCGACTTGGTAGTACCAACACCCAACCAGCTCCAGGTTTGAAATACCAAGATAATGCTCAAAAGTATCGAAAAAATTCAAAAAAATCGGTACTACTGCCAGAAAGTCGGTAGTACCAGCATATGAAGGCACAAAATCCATGGGAGTGCCAATGACGATCAAGATTTTTCACATCCGACGGTTTGTAATATCGATCAGTCACACATATCTTAGAGTCAGTACTACTGACATCCATTGGTATTTCCGACACATGGCGATCTGCATCTATTGACATCGATGAATGAGAACCGTCGGTATTAACGGCTGGTACTAAGTCACACAGATCATGGAGAAAAAGTCGAGCATCAACAACATACTGGTCGACATCTATATAAGGAGGGTGTGTGTATTTTTGAAGAAGATATATGATGACCTGAAGAGGAGAGAGATCACTATGACACGGTATGGAGACTGCATTCCTCGCATCCTTGGGATTCACTGACAACCTCTGTCGGGTCTGCGAGCATCATGAGCTGGTGGGCGATCACCCATTCTTCAGGGATTGGCTCACTTTCCCAGATCTCTTCTATGAGTTCTTATCCTTGTTGGAGATATGATGCATCCATGAGCATGGAGATGAATGGAGGGAAGACGATGTCAAGTTTTATCTCTTCAACATAGAATATCAAGTGACACTGAGGAAATTCAACACCATCTATGGGTGTCCACTGGGTGAAGTACGATTCATTCCCAATAACTTTGACTTCAAGGGTGCATAGGAACTTTTGACAGAGGTGCCATAGGTTTACCACATCAGCTGGCATACCAACTCCATCAGCAACAGTGAGCACCCATTTACTCACATCCTGCATCGCTTCCTCACCAACACCATCTTTTCCAAGTCAAGTCAGGGGTAGGGGAAGTTTTAGTGGATGGATCTATTCTGTGTCCACAACTTGCTAGAATTAGGAGAGAAGATTGTGGACTTTGGTTGCTTCTTCCTCCAACACATGATGTCAGTGAAGAGACTGGTGCATCCACTTTGGAGAACTTATCACTCCAATAGCAATGCATCTTAACCTTTATCTCTCTACCTCCAATTCGCTGAAGGCTACTCCCAAGTTGGACCTGAAACATTTCAAGAGATAAACCCTCCTCGACATGCGTCTGGGGAAAGTGTACACATGTTGTACAATGGGTGGGTAGTACCTGGAGAGGGAGCTCCCTGATCTGATCTTCATTTTGTAAGGCTTGTATCATATGAGGTGTCCTGTAGAGCATGAATCAGAGGATAATGAAGAAGAAGATGATGTCGAGCAAGAGCAACAACATGAGCAGAATGAAGAAGAAGAGGAGGAGGAGGCTACCATCCCAATCATGAGGAGGTAGGTCCCCTACAAGAGCCCTAGAGTATGTGGAGCCTCAAGTTCTTCTACTCCACCACCTGCCCAGGAGAATGATCCATATTAAATGGCAGGTATGTATGGCATGCTTCAGGATATTTAGCAGGGGTATCATCAGAAGACTGCCACATTGGTAGGCATCTAGGATGTCCAAGGGGTGGCTTTACCATAACCATCAAGCCATCTTCGAGAATGAGCAACTTATCCTGGACAACTAGGAGAACATGGATACTCATTTGCAGAGGATGAAGAGCTATCATCAGTCGTTCTTTGACAACTATTGAATTTAGGTCTACTTTGGTGGATATCCATAGCCTCCATAGATGCCGCAGCAACCTCTGTCATTTCAGGGAACCTTCAACCCACATGATTCTACCATGCTATAACCTCCACCATCACCCTTTTGATTGGTACCACTATTTCACCTCTTAAGTTGAATTTTAACTATGCAGACATAGTCGTGTTCAATCTTGGGGGGGGTGGAACATTCTCTATCCTTTTTTTAGTCTTTGTTTAATTTTTCACTTTTATTTTTCTAAGTTGTAGGATCCACACCTGTCTAGTGTAATAGTGGAGATTAATTCATGACTCCTGTCATTATCATGTGCTTTCTGAAAAACTACTAGAGGGGGGTGAATATGGTTTTATGAATATTTTAATAATAACTTATCCAAATTAAGCAACCACAAAAATATTGGACAAGGGGACAAGGATTTAGAGTGGTTCCAACCTTATCAAATACTAAGGCAGTCAATCCACTACCCGGTTGCTTACCCAACCGAGATTTTGAAAGTATTAAATTTTATTACCTCGCAAGGATATTACATAAAATTACAATAGTTTCACCAAACCCTTCAGACAACCTTCACCTAGAAGTAGTCTCACCAACCTCGAAGCAGCCTTCCTTGAAGTAACCGCAAGCTCTCCTTGAAGTAGCCTTCCTCTTGAAGTAGCTTCCCGTTGAGATAGCCTTCTCGAAGTAGTCCAAAGTCCACCTTCTCCACCGAGAAGACCCTTCTCCACTTGAGAAGTAAAACCCTCTCCAATCCGCAGCCTCCAACCCTAGGATTAGCAAGGAGAGTACAAAAGATATAAAGGAACAAGAAGGAAAAACAGAAATTACAATACCGTTGTAGCACAAGGCTTAATTTCCTATATCAAGCGTTTTGATCTCCTAACCAATGTATATGAAAGTGTAAATGATGTGGGTAGGAGATGCTAGCCTATAAGACACGAAATTAGAGCAATGGGAATGAATAACCAATTGTTGCAATTGCTCTATTTCTCACAAGAATGAATAGCCAATTGCAAGTATATGCTCAAGTGTAACACAAGTGTATTTTTGGGTGTCCTATGGCTTGTCCTATTTATAGGAATGGCCTATGGATGCTTAAGGACGTTCTAGACACTTTCTAGGGGGTTCTTAGTGCTTAACTAGCTGTTAGGTAACCATTAGTTGCTTTAACAACGGCTAGTTAATTAATTCTAAAAAGTGCAGACAGAACTCATCTCAGTCGAAGAATTGTCGACCGAGAGTCCTTCTCAGTCGAAGAATTGTCGACCGAGAGTCCTTCTCGATCGAGGACTTGTCAACCGAGGGACTGTCTGGAGCAAGTGTATATAACATTCTAATCTAACTCCCAACTACCTTGTCTGTTGTGTTTAATGGCTACCTGGGTCATTCTTGGTCGAAGAGTTTGTCGACCGAGAGTGTCTCGGTCAAGTAATTTGTCGACCGAGAATGGCCCTGTTTCAATGTTTTGAACTAGATACTAAGTGTGTGAATGAGTATGTAGTTGTGACACTTTTGTAGGGGATGACCTATCTAAGTGTTGTGATTGACTAGGGAAGATCTAAACACTTGATTTACATGATATCTAAGTACTTGTCGATTATATACTTATACAAGTTTTTACATTGGATTACAATCATGAATTAAAGCAATTTGAGCATATAGATCTTCCAAGTTATTTGTCATCCACCTAATTCCTGCAACACTCAAGTAGCACGTTAGATCAAGAATGAAATGTTTGTCATCATCAAAACAAAGGGATTATAATAATGTCCAATTTAGCCAACACTTTCGTGTGTTGGCAATGGAAATAAAAAAAGTTGTGTTTTTTTAATTGGGATTAGATGCAAATTTCTTGAATAACACCACCTAGAGGAAGTGTATGGGCTAGTCATCTTAAGGACACTTGATATGAATGCAAATATTAATTATTTGTGTAATGTGGATGAATATGGGGTTTAACCCTGAATTGATCAAACAATTAACGAGATGTTAAATTGAAATTTCTGAAAGAAACCCTAAGGTTACTTTGTACACCAGTCATTATAGAGGGACATATCATAGTTCATGAAAGGCATTGTCTCTTAGTTATGTGATTCCACCCATTTACCACTCATTTTGGTCCGCCATCATAAGATGATCAAGTAATCCAAATTATTTCCTTTTGATTGCATTGTATGGCATAATAGGTGACATGATAGTTAGTTTCTCTTAAGATGCATTAGTTACAAAACAAAAAGAAAGAAAAAAATTATTATGCATAAATAATCTTTTTGCATATCATCTAGTTGCGTAACAACTACATGTAGATTGCATGCACTTTTCATCATTCATTTTCACATAATGTGATTATATTGTTTTCTTCTGAAATAAGAGTACATACATACACATCCATACCCGTACACAAAAAGATGAAAATAAAAATGAATGAAATATGTTAGTGAAGCCCAAGCATAATTTTCCATCATGCTAAAATAGTGGGCCAATGAAAAAAGAAAAGAAAACTTTTAATATGTTGAATTAAAGGGGGATAAAGGATGCCTCAACCTCTTCACACAAACAATGAAAACATTCACATGATGTATTCTTGTCTTTACTTTATTCTCGTCTTTTTGATGAGATTTTCAATGCATGCATAATTTCACCCATAATATTAGGCATTAGGATTCATGCATATTATCATTATCTTCACCATATAGGTTCATCATGTTTTATTTTTTCATAAATTATTCAGATGTTACTTGTGATTCTTCATAAGCCACCTATTTCATTCCATCCATTACACTTATTGATAGGCCACATATATGATTGATCTCCTTATTCATTCTTATAAGGATAACTGCTTCCAAGTAGTTGGTAGTCATGAAAGAGAAATGTAGATAGGAAATCACATGATCCATGAAGGGAATGCCTAATTGACTATAATGTAAACTTCCCTATTGATAGTGTTCACTGATCTAAGGATGGACATCTTTTATGGATATTTTTGGTCTCTTGAGAGTAGTTGATTGTTCAGTGGTCAGTAAAGGTCGGTTTGGGACTGTCAGGTGGTGATAGCTGAGAAATGAAATTCATATGTCCTTTTGCTGACTTGTCTCAAATAAATCTGAGGGTGTGTTGCTCGAGGATGCGAAACATTTAGGCTTAGGGGAGTCTGTCTACATGATAATTGTCATTTTCACAAACTATTTATTATGGATTTTCTTGTACTTGTTGTTTATATTCATATTAATTCATGCATTATTTATCATCATTAGACCGTGATAATTAATTGCATCAAATAAATGTGTTTTTTATGTTCCTGTCAGATTCATTATTATTTTGTAGCTTATGTTCATTTTTTGTGGAAATTCAGGTGAATCTACAACAAACTACACAACTCGGTACTACCTACTTGACTGTCGATGGTACCGAAACTTGGTCAGCAAGGAACAATGAGATAGAGATAACTCAGTAGTACTGACTAAAGAAGTCGACACTACCGATAACTTCACAATAAGGATTTAGAATTTCTCAAGCAATCTTGGTAGTAGTGACATAAACTTGGTAGTACCGATGAAATCACATGCAACTACAACCATCAAAGGCATCAATATTAACACCCAGACGGTAGTACCAACACAGTGAGATCAAGAAGATCTAGAAATCATGTTTTATCTGATGGTTGGCAATTAATGACACCCTAAGTCACTTCTATGACTTAGTGGAATTTCAGCCAAACTTAGGTATCTTGTTCTATTCTATTGTATGACAGTTGAGGGCAAGGAGAGGAGAAAGCAGAGAAGAAAGTCACTTCCCTAGAGATTCGAGCACCTCTGATGGACATATTTGCAGCCGAGGTTAGCAAATCGGCACATTCATGTGAGGGAGTCATCCAAACCTCTTCTTCAGGGATTCTTTTAATTCTCTAATGTTCCCCACATTTTTCTTCTTTTCTCTTATGTATTTGATAATGGAAATTATGCGGAGCTAATCCCCTTGTTCCTTAGGATCCGGGAGTAGCCCGATTATGTATTGTAATTGACTATTATGCTTTAATATATCTTTTTCTCTTAATTTATGGGCATAATTCTATGAGAGTATAATGAATTATTCATGTCTGATCATCATAGGTAATTATTTAGACTATTAATTGCTTCAAGAGAGGGATTAAGGGTCGAAAAACTCATAGAACTATATGTTTTATATCACACTTTAAAAAAAGGCTTACGAATGTGAAGCGAATAACCTAGAGATTTTGATAAATCACCTTACTAATAACACAATTGCTACGACAATGAGACTAGTATTAGGATAGGTAGTGAATTATGCCACGGGAATGGGTAATTCTTGCTACATATCTCTTTATGTAGGGTTAGAAGAGATTAATAATAATGATATGATGATAATTGCAATGTTAACTGAGGTGAAACCGTAAACCTAAGGAATTCACTCCATTTGAGACAAAACCAACAATCCTAAATTTATTTTCTACATCTTAGAAAATTAAACCTTCACTCAAAATTTCCATCGACTTAGCTGATCGCATCACGATTTGTAGTAGTCTCTGGAGAGCGTTTCCTTGAGTTCGACATTCAAGCCTCATGGGGCCTATATTACATTGATATCTATACTTGTGTTTAACACGTGGTTTGCGTGTATCACTCATATGGTAATTCTTGATTTAATTCTTTATTCGATCATCCATTATCATGATAATACCAAGATATGGATTAATTCATCAATCCAAAAAAATCAATTGGGTTATCTCTTTGAATATTCTCTTAGTTGTACTTTAATAAGATCATTCACTTACGAGTAGATTTTCATATATATATATATATATATATGGTCATTCATTCATTGCCCGTGTGGGTAGCTACTCGCTCTAAAATTAATTGCTTTTTATGGAGCTTTTTACTTTACACATGTACATGATTACTTTACCTTTTAAACTATTACTTTTCATACATAGATAGTTACATTTGTAATAGACGTAACAAATATACAATTACATATTTATTCTAGAAAATTTACTGTGTATTCTGCTTGGTTTTACTTTCTCAGTGGAATAATTACTTTTTGATCAATATAGTTACATTTTTATCCGCAGAGTTACTTTTCTGACGAAATAGTTACTTTTCAGACGACACAAATAGCAAATCCCAAATTACCAGTGTGAGTATTACAGACAAGTCATATATATATATATATATATATATATATATATATATATATATATAAACTACAATTTTATCTTAATAATATAGATAGAAGTCACAAGATTAGCATCTTTAGTCTAGTAGGAGACTATTCCCTAGCTAGTACTAACTGGTCATGCTTGATTCTATATGACAGTACGAAGTGTAAGTTTTGAGAATGTAGAGCCATTGTACTGCATATCTGACTAAAAAAGACTTGGATCCAGGTCTAAAACCTAAATGCCCAGACAAGAAATTTCCCCTATTTTAAGATACATCTCCCGTTAACGGAGTACATCATAAAAGGATATATAATAAACAACGATACCAGATCAACCAATATTTACAAATATTAAGATATAATTCACAAAAGGTGATCTTTAGATTGAACCCTTCCATATGACACCTATAATATCAAAATTTTCAAAATCATGATTTTCTATCTATGACCATCCAGACAGATTTGTGAAAGAGTTATAAGGGGTTCCTCCATGAAATCATGAAACCAAATTATCAACCTTTCATCTTTATTGGCTACAAGTATAAATGGAACCGAAACCTATTTTCAGTTGCAAAAGCCAGAAACGGGCATAAGAACGTGGCAGAGCTTATCAGAGTGCTGATAATAAGTTAATCAGAAGAGTAGATCATCATCGTTCATATAAGAAGGCAGATATTAGAACTGCAACTAGGTAATGCATTACATGTGTATCCACCGCATTCCCTCGGGAGCAGGTTATGAGTATAAAATTTATGTCACCGATCTGTATTTATTATGTACTTTCTACATCTAAAATGTATGAAGTAATCGGAAAAAGACTCATCTGTTTATCTATTAGTACAAGGTTATTGTAAATACAAGATGATAATGTGTACTAATTCCTAATACAAAAAAAAGACTAACACAATTCATTCGCTTATATGTGATCTTCATTGAGTTCGAACTCGATCAAGAGTGAGGTCCGAACACTGCAGCGCTAATGGAAGTGCTAAGGAGAAGCTAATCCGGAGAAGAGGGGAAGAAGGCAGAAATGGGCAACAATCACGTCCGAGTGATACGGAGAGCCATGTATCATGGATCTGGGCCTTAAGGACAAAAGCTCGGCCATGCACGTAGAGTTAGGCCCAGCATCCAACAATAATAACAAGAGTTCAAATGTAATCAGAGTAGTTCCAGGACAACTTTTATGACTCCCTACAGTCCACCAAACCACTAGCTTGGACAGATCCATCTTAAACCCATGTGTATAGATTCCTTTAGAGTCCATTTGGTTGGAGGCGAGTGATGGGGAATGGAGAAAAGGGAAATTATTCCACCTGTTCGGTTGAAGAAAATGACGAAGAAGGGAGAAGAATGGAGGTTGGAGGAGAGCGGTGTATATGTGTTTTTACCACTTTTCTTCTCACCAATCCGAAATAGAGACAAAGGAAAGAATAAAATTGGAAGGAAAGTTATTGTGAAGCTTGAATGGAAACATAAAATTTGAAGAAAAAATTAGGAAAATTTTGAAAAGACTAAATCTAGAAAGATGAACCTAGAATAAATTTTGACAGGAAACATGAAGTGAAGATCTAAAAATAAATTTGGTAACAAATCCAGATAACGTTGCAAATTTTTTGAGGTAAATATATTTGAAAATGTAAAAATATAGAGAAAATGTTAGATGATTGGTGGAAAACTTCAAAGAGTTTAAAGAAGAATATTAAAATCTTAAGGGAACTAGGATGTTTGAAGTTATTTTCCAGAGATACTTGCATACTATTATTCACTTTATATAAAAAATGGTTAACTTTTACGTCAAAGTATTAGACTTTGTTTAATGACTTCTTTCCCTTCCTCTCCCCATGTCAACTAAACACACTAAAATTAGTATCTCCTCTTCTTCACTCTCCTTCCTTATCCTTCCCTCCTCTTCATTCACCAGATATCAAACATAGTTTGAATCTCTTATCCCATATTCAATTTTAGCTATCATGATACTTTGGTTCTTGTAGTGTATTTTCATAAGCATGTTTCTTTTCCAAAATTAGTGGCTTTCTTATTTACCTAGCAGGTGTTGCAAAAAGGATACAATTGAGAAAAGAAACTAAAATACATTTCCAAGATAAAAAGTGGTAAATAAGAGTGGGGTGAATATGTCACTATCAATTCCAATCAGAAACAATCTTCCATTGTAGGTTATGTAACTTTCTTCTACCTTCTCATTTGTTTGACCATTTGTAATCCACTAAGCATCATGTGAGTATAGTATTTGGTAGTCATTTTAGTTTATTATGGATCACGAGTGAACATGTTTGCGTTAATTACTTCTTGGAGACTTCATATGATGTTCTTTAATCATGAAATTATGGTAGTGGAAAATGAAATATCTTATATGGCAATGGTTATTTAATAACCAACCATGTTTAAAAGTATATTGATTATGATAAGATTCCATTTTTTTGAAATATTGTTGCATGGTTTTATTGTAAGCATGATTAATCCACTAAACTGTTGATTTACAATTTGATTGACCGTGGATTTGTCATAGAATTGTTGTTGCTAAAATGATTATAATGAAGAATCTATTAATGCAAGAATGATTGTGAATAATATATGAATAATAATTAAAGTGTAGTGGATATCAAGATTGTAACAAATAAATTTACATCAATGAAAATCATATCACAATCTTGGTCAAAAGGTAATATGTCTTTGGAGGGAGAGTGGGTTTTTGGTACCCAAACTAACATCGTTAGATCACATTTTCTATTTTAGAGGATTGAGTCCACGTGGTTAGAGAAGTTGCATAATTTGAAGGAATTTGGATGTGAGATAGGTCTTACCCATGGTTTAATGTGTCTATTTTGTTCTTGGATGTAAGGATTTAGTTTGTATCCTAATCCATTCTACCTTCTTGTTTGTTTGAGTTTTGTAGGAGAGTGCAAATATCTTGGAAAAGGTTTAAAACGGTGTTCTTGAGAGATATTCTCTCACTAAATATATTAGTAATTGTAGTTTGAAGGACAACTACTCTAGATAACAAGATACTTTCTCTCACTGACGTTGTGACCATAATAATCAAGTTTGCACATTGTATGCTGAGAATAACTATTTAACTTGCCAAGACATCGAACAATATATATGTAAAATGGACGATATATGCTCAAGTGATTCAATTATAGTCTTATGAGTAGACATTACATCCTTAAAAGTGTGAAAAAAATTCAAGTAATATATTTCTATACATATATAAGTTGGATATTTTCTCTTGCAGACTACCAACAAGATCATATAGTTACATAGATATATGTCCATACATTTGTTTCCTATAATGCACATGCATTTCCATATATTCTTCTATATGTACATCAGAAAAGTCTACCATAGCTAAATCATCTTCACTTATCTTTACCAGCACACATTCTATCACCATCTTGCAACTATTAGAGTCTTCACTCTTTCTTTCATGGAATTCTAATGTTGAATCCCAAGTAACGTTGTGTGTCTCTCTCCAATGTTTATTCTTTAGTTCTTCCTCTTAGAAACATTCTTACATTCTCTTTTGAGAATGGGGCACTCACCTTTCACATTCCTTTCTCTTCCATAGTCATAACACATTACTATAGAAGTAGAAAAGTCCAACTAGAATGTCCCTTATTAAACTTATTAACTTTTACACAATGTGCTTCTTCATCACATTATCCATCAAATATTGAATTTGCGGCATTGACTTATACTCTTTACTTATATGGTTGTGATTCCTCCTATTGTTTATCAATGTGCTTCATTTTGACTTCATATGTCTTCAAGAACCTTATTTTCTCTTCCATGGTAATCTTGGAGAGTTCACGATTTTTATATGTTCATAATATAAAATTCGTTCCATCTATTCTTTCGTAATAACTTGCTTCCATGAATTCTTATATGTTAATGAATTCTTCCAAGAGATGCTACATCATCTATAAAATTGTAAAATTTGGGGTAAATTAAAGTAATAGATCATGTTTTTTCATACAAATAAATCAATCTTATGACATAACATATTAAATTCTCTTCTTTTACTCTACTAGTTACCTCACAAGTGATTTATAGATTCCACCATATTTTATTCAGTCACAAGTAGAGATACAGTCAAATTCTAATGAACAAACAATGGTGTCAATATTACCTGGTATTCTAGTATTTAGGGCTTCCATATTTACCGTGACCATTTGCAAATCTTCTATTATGATGTTGGAGGATTTTACATGTCTGTTACCATGTTCAAAATATCTATTGAATAATTAATTGAATTGTCTTACTCTTGAAAATGATCAAAAACTCTCATTTGTATAACTTGAGGGAGAGAACAAATCATCTTTCACATGTAGATGGCTTTTGTTAGAATGCCACCTATATCCTTTAACTGATATGGATACAAGATATCACCATTTCTCCTTTGCCTATCTAAGAGAGAACACCCTTAAGGATTACTTCTTCAAGATCAATAGAAGATTCTTTCTTTAACTAGTAGTTCTTCCCATATCGATAATAAATAGAAAAAAAAGATAAAGCAAGAACAAAACATCAATAAAATTATGATAAGGAATATGTCAAGCTTCTCTTAAAAAAGGGAGACATGGATTTACATGCATGTAGAAACTCAACATGAGATACTAAAGGCAAAAAAAGAAACTCATTTTTCCCAAATGTATGTTTTCAGTATCCTAAATGGTTCTTGTTTATGATAATTTGGGTAGAGTTCATGAATATATCCACTAAAAAAAGTAAGAAGAAAATATAGTAGTTGGGATATTCAAATACATTTAATAACTAATAGATTAAGTGATTAATGTATTATAGTAGTTGAACTATGGCCTCAACAAACTTATTGTCCATATTATGGTCAACAATCTAGAATCCAAAAAATTAGAAAATAGTGATAACAACATTTTGGCTCCACTTACATCTATAAATAGTTTCATTTTGACTTAGAATGAAGACAAATATCAACATGATATGCTTGAATGTTGATATTCACTATTTTTTTGCAGATTTTACAAGAAAACCATTACCACAAATTCTACTACAATTAGGGACTTACTAGATGGCATTGCCAAAGTTGTCATATGGTCTTACTTTAGCAATGCAAGAGAACATGATTCCAACATGTGAGGTACTCAAACTTCTAAAGAATCTTCCTTCATTCACTTATGCTATTCACTAGTTTAGGTTCTCCATGGTCAAATAGATATTGAGTATCCTCAACCATGCCAAGACAACACTAGTATATTTCTGACCTCTAATGTCACTTTTCCCAACATCAGTTTCAAAGCAAAAATGACACTATAGACTAAATAATGTCGATTCTTTAGCATAAAGGTCACCATTGATCAAGTATTGTTGATCTAGAAAATACACGAGTACAACTTTGTCTATAATGTTTATTTTATTTTACAAAATCTGACGTCTAAAATAACCCATGATACACAATTTTTCAAGGAAAAAGTGTTGCCTCAAAAAAATTTAAGATTAGCTTTTCCTTTTAAGGAACCAACGACAAACACCTTCGCTCGAAATAAATTTTGCCTCCAAAATACTTCTGGTGTCAGTTTGACATTCAAAAAATTGATGTTGATGTTAGAAAAAATTGTGAAAAATTATACAATCGGTGTCAATTTGATGTCAAGAAAGCAACGACAGAGGATTCATGGCACGTCCCTATGAAAAAAATATTTCCCTCAAATTTCTCACTAGTGTTAGTTCGCCGAGAGAAAACTGACGACTAAGGCATTACTCAGGCCGATTTTTTTGTTTGGATAAGGGCCTTTGGCATCAGTTTCTTTTAGCAAATTGATGTCTAAGTCCTTAGCTTAGGTGTTGGATTTGAATAATAAATCGGTGAATAGGCCTTACTCATGCCTATTTGTTTCTGTTGGATACAGGCCTCCTACATCAATTTCTTTCAGTGAACCAACCTCTAAGTCCTTATCTTAGGTGTCAGTTTTGGATAAGCAAACGATGACTAAGGCCTTACTCAAGCTGATTTTTTTCGTTCGGATAAGGGCCTTTGGCACCAATTTCTTTCAGAAAACCAACGTCTAAGTCTTTATCTTAGGTTTCAATTTTGGGTAACCAACCGACAACTAAGGCCTTACTCAGGCTAATTTTTTCCATTCGGATAAGGGCCTCTAACATCAGTTTCTTTCAGCAAACCTACATCTAAGTCCCTGTCTTATGTGTCAGTTTTGGGTAACCAACTGACAATGTTAATCTTAGTTATCAATTTTTACAAACAACCGACGACTATGTATAACTTAATTGCACTCGTGAAACAAATGTCCCCTCAGTCTCTTTTTCATTGTTCCCCTGATTTATTTCCCTAGCTCTAGTGATATTGTCATCATTTCCACTCTACTGGTCGCATTGTTGCTTGGTCGCCATCACCATCCCATTCTTTGCCTCCACCATCTATTTCTTCCACTCCACCACCAGAGATGTCTAGCTACTTCTCTGCCAACTGCCGCCAGATCTCTCTATTGTTCTACCGCCAAAACTTGGATCTTAGCCTTCGGCTTCCGCTTGGCCGTCGCCGCTTGGAGCTTCCTACTAGAGCTTGGACTCTGCCACTTTCCTTCTATGCTTGGAGCCCCATTTTATTTCAATTCTCCTAGTCCTAGGTAAGAGATCTAGTAACTAGGTTTTCTATTCCATATACACTTAGTCAAGTGGCTTGCTTAGTGGTTAACTTTTACATATCTCCTAAAAATGCACTAACCCATGTACTTTCTTAACCACTATTTTGTTCTCTTTCTAGCAACTACCTTTTTTTACTTAGCTTGCTAGCCTTTGTCATGATAATTAGTTCTTATTAGAGTAAGCCTCTTTTTATTAGTTGCTTAAGTTCATTTTGTTTAGTTAATGTCTTACTTTACTTCTTGCTTGTTTCTTTAGTTCAATTACTAGTTTATCTTAATTAATAAATCTTACTTGCTTTCTCTCTTGTTAGTGATTGATTTAACTTAGTTCAATTGCTCTTCAAGATTGTGTGTAGTAGATTAGAAATGATGAAGCATGGTTAATTTTAGTTTGATTGTTATTTGCCTTAGGTGTTTTCTTATCTTCCTTAGTGTAATCAAACCATCCAAACTAAACCCTATAAACCCTTAATCCTTGTCGTAGGAACCTAAAGAATCAATCTCTAGCTGAGTGTTTCTCCCATTCCTAATAGATTTGGCCCCATGCTAGCCACTTCTTCCTATACTACATCCCAAATATATGCATGAATGAACTAACCCAAATGGAAGAATGAATTAAATCAAATGATGTTACTTAAAACCTAGGATATGAATGATGAATCTAGGATCATAGGTATAGGAATGACAACATACATTTATTTTGTGGACCTACAAACCCATCTGAGATTTTCTCATTAGGAGTAAATCTTGGATAGTCCCCAAATTGGGACTCTTCTTGAACACTTGATCTCATTTAGGATGTAAGTGTATAATGTGTATTCAATTTTCAAGATGTTTTGTCAACACTTCCCTATTTGTTTTCTAAGCACATATGTAGGTGGATATATTCTTGTCTACATTAACATACTTGGAGAACTGTGCAGACATGCTGCTAAATTTTTCTTGAAAACTAAATATATGTTATACACTTACTAGTGAGATTAAGTGTTCAAGAATGGGATAGGTGGTTCACACATTTGTTACTAAACCCTAAATGCTAATTTGTAAATCATAAACCCTAAATCCTAATATGTAAACCCTAAACCCTAATTTGTAAATCATAAACCCTAAATCCTAATATGTAAACCCTAAACCCAAATTTGTAAACCCTAAACCCAAATTTGTAAACCATAAACCATAATTTATAAAACATAAACACTATATCCTAATTTGTAAACCCTAAACCTTAATCTTTACACCCTAAATGATAAACCCTAATCTATAAAATGTATTCTCTAAATCTTGAAATCTAAACAACTAATTTAATACTTGTTTTGTCTTTGATCATAGAATGGGCAGATCATGGATGTCCATTCCAAATCATTACAACCTAAAGTTTATTACTGGACTTGATTAGTTTGTAAGATTTGTGGAGGAACATATGAAATGACATGGAGATAGATTCTATTGTCCATGCAAAAATTGCAGTAACAAATTGAAAGTCGACACTCATGTGCAATGGGATCATACAGTGCTATATAAAATGGTACTACCATAGAGATATTCCTACTATGAGATCAGTAGATGTCGATAGCTGTACTTATGTTGAAGAAGAAACTTCTAACAGTGATGCTAATGTGAATGACCCAATTTTGATAGACATGGTTGATGCAATGCTAGATAGTTGTGGGGTAAAGCAAACCGATCCACCTTCCTTATTTAAAAACATTATTCATGATGATGAGAGACCGTTATACTATGGTTTTATTAAGTTTACAAAGCTGGCGTTGTGTTGAGATTGTATACTCTGAAGGCTACAAATAGATGGAGCGAAAAAAGCTTCACGTCATTGTTGTCTTTGTTGAAAAAAATTCTTCCTGAAGGCAACAAGCTTCCAATCTCAACATACGAATTAAAAAAATGTTATTCCCAATGGGAATAAAGGCTAAAAAGATACATGCATGCTTAAATGATTGTGTGTTATTTCAAAAGGACTATATCAATTTGAAATATTTTTCAAAATGAGGGGCATCAACGTATAAAATGACAACTTTGGGGAAGTTCAAAATTGGCTCTCCTACCAAGGTGATGTAGTATCTACCTATAATACCATGGTTTCAACTCTTGTTTGACAATACCATGGATGCGGATAATTTAAGGTGGCACGCAGAGGCAAAGAAAAATAATGATGGGATCTTACAATAAGTGTTTGATTCCCTACCATGAAAGAAGATCAATTTATTGGACCCTAGATGACAAGGAGTGTCTCAAGTGGTCAATCATGGTGTCCCCTAATAAAGGGACCCAAGTTTGAATCCCAGTTGCTTCCTTGGTTTACCACCCTCCTAGGTGTTTAGCCTCTGCCACATGCATGGGAGAGGGGGGGAATCTTTCTCTCTTAATCCCAATTTATTGTACCCTAAATTTGGTGAAGAAGTCAGGAATCTAAGACTCAGACTTTGTAATGATGGGATGAATCCATACGACACATTGAGAAACCAACACAACACTTGGCCTATCATGATTGTTACATGCAATCATCGTCTCTGGTTGTGTATGAAAAATAAGTACATCATTCAGTCATTGTTGATATCGAGTCCTAAACAATCTGGCAATGATATCGATATTTATCTTGAACCTCTTATTGATGACTTAAAGAAACTTTGGAGAGAAGGTGTGATGACCTATGATGCTTCATGTAGAGAGACATTTTGTTTGCATGCTATGTTTTTGTGCACTATTAGTGACTTTTCACCATATGGGAATTTGTCTGGATACAACATAAAAGGATCCGAAGCATGCCCTATATGTGAGGGGAGCACTGATTCAATATGATTAAAACATGGTGAAAAAAATTTATATCTTGGGCATCAAAGGCTTCTATCAAAGTGTCATCCTTACCAAAGGTTGCACAAAGTGTTCAATGGATTTAATAAGGAATAGAGTTACCCTAAACCTATATCAAGGGGAGGTTGTTTATTAAAGAGTAAAATACTTTGTTAGTGCATTCGGTAAGAGATCAAAATGTACTATTGCCACACATAGTGACAAATCTTTATACAAGAATAGATCAATATTCTAGGATCTTTCTTATGTTAGTTCTTTGGCAGTTAGGCATTGTATCGATGTAGTGCATGTTGAGAAAAATAACTGCAATAGTGTCATTGGTACTCTGTTGAGTATATCAGGTTAGACTAAAGATGTTTATCAAATCTATAATGGACCTACGTGAGATGGGCATAAAAAAATTATTAACAACATAAGTTAGTAGTGATCAAGAAACATATTTACCTCCTACTTCTTACACATTGTCTACAAAGGAGAAGAAAACTTGTTGTGAGTGCTTAATTAATGTTAAGGTACCATAGGGATACTCTTCCCATATCTTTAGATTGGTATCAATGAAGGATTTGAAGATGATAGGTCATAGATTTCATGATTGGAACACTCTAATGCAGTGAGTATTGGCTGTGGAAATTCAATCTATACTTCCGAATCATGTGAGGTTTGCAATCACCAGGCTTTGTTTCTTCTTTAAAACTCTATTAAGCAAAGTTATTGATCATGAGAATCTCGATAAGTTGCAAAGATAAGTGAGTGCTACCCTGTGCCAACTTGAGATGTATTTTCCTCCTTCATTCTTTGATATCATGGTACATCGTGTTGTTCATTTGACAAGGGAAGTGAAAATGTTGGGACCAGTTTTCTTGCATTGGATGTATCCTTTTGAACAATACATGAGTGTTTTTAATGATGATGTTAGAAACTGTTATCATCCCGAAGGGAGTGTTATTGAGGGTTATATGGATTGGGAGGTTATGAACTTTTGTAATGACTTTCTGAGTTGTAATGAATCTTGTGGAAATGACAAGAATATTGAGATTTTGACAAAGGGACTTTAGGAGAATGAGTGAAAGTAATTAGTCATGAGATTTGGGAACAAGCACACTTCGATGAAGTGAGTATTTATATTACCGAACATACCAATTTCATCAAGACAAAAACTTGCTTGAGCAATTCAATGTTGCTTGCTGAGAGCATAATAAGACATTTATTAGGTTGTTTGAAGACAAAGTCTTACATCAAATACCTCAAACACTAAGTATTGTTCCTGAATATATCAAATGACTTTCCTTTAAACTGAAAATGAATGTTATGTCTTATGAAGGGTTTGATATAAATCGATTTTCCGATTACACAAAATGTCAAGATGATAAGATTGTCGTCCAAAATAGTGCGGCCACCCTTCAAGCATCTTCATTGTATTTTTCTAAAGCGAAGGGTAAGAGTCCACATGAAGCTAAAATGTCATATTACAGTGTCATTGAAGACATATGGGAGTTTGACTACATAGATTATAGAGTTCCAGTATTTATGTATAATTGGGTTGATAACACCAAAGGAATTGTAATGGATGAATTGGGTTTCACATTAGTGAATTTTGAAAAGATTGGCAAGAAGGGTGAATCATTCATAATGGCATCATAAATGAAGCAATTATTTCTATCGATGATCCTACAAATGAAAAATGGTCAGTTGTTCTTCATGGTAAAAGGTAGTTCACTACAAATCCTATAGATGAAGAATAGTGTTATGACAAGTATGGTGACTCAAGTCCATTCTCAGTTGGCTTGCCAACACCAAAGTTTGAAGCTAACACTGGCTTATATATGGTGGAGATCGAATAGAAGGAATTTTAATTGATCTTAGATCCAATCAATACTAGAGGCATTTTTTTATAATGTTAGATGTGCATTTACCATTCTTTTTCACTTATATTTTATTGCTTGATTGTCTTTTTTAAATGTTATGACATTTTTTAGATGACCTCTGACTGTGACCGTGAGGATGAGCACCATGATGACAACACTAGTGTAAGTTGTATTGGTTTGTTACATAGATGTGCATTTTGCAACATTTATCACATTTATAACTTACATTTTTATGACTTATATGCGTTTCTTGTCAATTTTAGCATGAGAATCTACGCCCTGAGGATGTGCACCCTGAGGATCATGTTGAGCTTTTTGAGAAGAACCATGACTATGCAAAATATGAGACATCACCATGATGAACAATTTAGTATAGAAAAGGGGTAAAGAACTAAAGTTGGTCGTTGAGTTTAATGATCAAGGGAATCCTATTGGGAATAATCATAGTTATTTTGTGCAATATCTAGGGGTTCTTACTCATAGAAAATTGGATATAAATGTAGAATCTCGACATAAAATTTATCAAGGAGAAGAAGACTTATTATGGAAGGAACTATTTGTGAGTTATAATGATTTAAAATTCTAGTTTTAAAGATATTACAATTATATTTTAAAGAATTTTTCACTAAGTGTATGAAACTTTTGCACAACATATTTGAGCTAGATGAAAAATTGCATCATAAAAAGGTGATGCAATGATGCGGGAGGGTACTAGGGAATAATAGAACAAATTTGACAAGAGAATGCATACTGAACTAGAACAAGAAGAAGAAATCATCACTTGAGCAATGGAACTATCTAGACCAAAAGACACGGGAGGCATTTGTTGCTAAGAGAAAATATGATGAATTCAAGGTATTGAGCCTCGTCATTATGCATTATGTATTAGTGTATTATATATTATATATTTAACATATGTTTTGAATTAATAAGGTGTTAAGAAATGCTAAAAAAGAATGGCGTGCAAAGAATGTGCACAACCACAAGATGGGTCCAGGTGGCTATGCAAGGATTCACCAACATCCGGAGGCATCTTCTTCTTAGTAGCCTACTCTTGGAACTATTGAGTACTCTAATACTACTACATATCTACCTCACCATGATCTATGGATAGCTGGAAGGGAAACCAAATCTAGAGAAATACTCAACCCCACAACCACTGAGGTGGTTGCAAAAATGGTAAAATTCAACTCTGAAAGTAAATACTATTGATGATTATTATGCTTTACCTTGACCTTGATTGTTATGTTTTACTTAACTACTACCATTGATGATGATTAATGGGATCTCTAGGAGCAAAGGAAACAACTTTAGTTCATCCCTGAGGGCACAAGGGATGAATTAGTAGTTGCTCTAGGTAGTCCACAACATCCTTGGCATGTTAGGGTTGTTGGTGTTGGTGTTGGTATCAGTATAAGATCTTACTTTGGGCCATCAAAGCATAAGCGTAACTATGTTCAAAAAGGAGGACTCTCAAAATAGGAGGTATAAGAGATGATTGAAAAGGGAATAGAAAAAGTAATGAAACAATATCATGATTCTCATTCAGCTCCTCATCAGACAATACCTTTGGTGCCCCACTCTTCATATGAGGTGGACCTCCCTATGATAGACGTGGTTGGGAGTAATCCCATGGACCCGCCAATTAGAATGTTCGTTGTAAGTTTTTTTGTGATATAGAGTCCTTCAGAATGATTTGTATAATATGTTTGTCTTTATGTATATATAATACTATATACAAATTTGTAGAGGTTGAGGCCATGAAATCTTGTATTAGAAGGATATGTCGTAGTACTAGGCACAGCTTACCCGCCCCTTTGTAGGTGACATGATGCATGGTTCTCCAATGCCCACTGATGTAGTTTGCTTGAAGCCAAGTGTTGTATAGAATGATTTGAAGTATACTGTACTACCATATGGCCACCCTGAGCGTGACACAATAGGTGATGCAGAAGACGACATGGTTGTGTGGCCCAAAGTGGGAGTTGTCTATGCCATTTGTATGGTAAATTTACAATGTGTTTGTATCTATATATAGTTGAAAATTGATATGAGACTATATATATATATACATATATATATATATATATATATATATATATATATATATATATATATATATATATTTGTAGGACACCAACACCTAAGAAACGCTCTAATTCTTGTCCTCTACTTCCTATTCAAGATATTCAATTACCTGATTGGCTTGCAAAAGACCTATTCAACTCTATAGGTCCTAATTGTAGGGGGTTGGTAGTATGGATAGGTGACTTTGAAGAAGGGTCGCCTATGATGGTCAGTATTAAGGAGGACGATGTAGGTCAAGCTCGTCATACTAGTATATTTTTGCAAGATGTTGTGAAGATGCTTACTTTTTCTTTGTTGGATACATATGTGATAGAACTTTGGATATAGTGAGATCATATGGCTAAATAACTCATTTATATATGTTGATCTGTTTTCTTATATATTAATGCATACATGATATACATTTTACAACTACTTACTAGGGTGTGTATAGAGTTCACACTACCCCATGTGGCATTTCTAGTTCCATAATTGATTATCCATGTAAAGAAAGACCATGAATCTGTGACTAAATACTACTCTACCACATTTAAATATTTAGGTAGAGCAAAAAAGAGTGTGATTGTAGCTCTGTTCAATTGAGTATGTTTAGTTACTTTCCTTATATTTTTAACTTAAGCATTAATTCATTGTGGATTTTGAGTTTTATTTTGTTTTCCTTCTTTTCACTAAGGAATAATCATTGGATGTTGTTGGTTATTGTCCCCGTGACTCTAATTGCACATTATCTAGATCCTAAGGGTGACCAAGTAGATAGTGGGGACACGAAATGAAAAAGGAATGATTCACGTGTTTAATTTTTTTGTATCAGTTAAAATATATTAATACACGAGTATTTACTAATGCAATTCAATGTGTTACATTAACATATTGGGGTATAAAAGAATTCGAAAAGGCTGGAGGAAAGGTGGAAAAGAAAAAGAAAGCATGAAGTTGGAAGATGTTGAGGTAGTTTTTTGACTCCAATGTATATTTACGCCAACTATGCTTACTTTTATTAATTGACATTTTGTATGGTGGTAAATTTATAATGCCTTGTACAAGACAATGGTTGGGCATGGACATACTATGTGATGCAGTATATGGACATGATTGACAGACATGGGTACTAGGCATCCACTACATACAAAATGTAGATCTATATATAGTCTTGATCATCGTAAGTACATGGTCTCATTTGATAATATGAAAATATCAATTCAAACTCTTTAATTATATCATTCTCTTTACAACTATTTAACACAACAAAGACCTATACGACAAAAGATCTAGACGAGATACAAGAAAAATGGACATCAGTCTTTAGGCAAATAAACTTTGAATTTGATTGGGATAAAAATGTGATTTTTTTATACCTTGATGTCATTATTTATATATACATGTGGTGCTTATGACTTCTTACAACTTTAAATTTGATGCTTGTAAATTATTGGTACATATGTGAATGATTAATATATACATGTGTGTGAATGAATGTAAAGATGAATGAATACGATGAGAATTGCATTTCTACATGTCATGAGAATGGAATTGGTGCATATGTGAATATAGTATATATACATGTGTATGAATGAATTTGAAGATGAATGAATACAATGTGAATTATATTTGTACATGTCATCAGAATGGAATTTGAGAATGGATCTTATATGTGGGTGGATTGTGTGTTTGTTATTGTAGATTTTGTAAGTTTGCTAGCTTATTGTTAAGCTGAACACATGATGAAACCTGCAGTTCTAATGAACTGCATGTTCTGCATCCTACTGAATAGTTAGATAACATGTCTGTAAACCTATTATTTAATAAAAACTTAAATGTGTCATCGATTGTTCCAGAAAAGCCAACATTGTAAGTATGAGTCTTCAATTTTAAGCCAAACATCAACATTATAGGAATACTCTAAAATAAAAATGTTGGGAAGCACAGTCTATAGGTTGTAGTTGTCGGTTTTTAGCTAAACAATGACATAATAAAGCTATACTAAAACAGACAGGTTGAACATCACGACTGTGCTACCAACTGCCTTGCGACGTCAATTTATGAACAAAACTGACAGCTCAACTTGTCTGTATCATCCATTTATACATTTAATCAATGACACATGAACCTTTACTAATTAAAATTATGACCTGATTTAGTAGTGCAACATGAGTTTCTGCACCATAAACTAACGACACAGTTTCTCAGTTGTGTCAGTTTCTTTAAGGATAGCAACTCAGTCTGGGACTTAGTCATCAGTTTGTGCATCCACATAAAACTGACGTTGAAGGTGCTTATCTATAGTCACACCCAGTTAGGTGTTGGTATGAAACTGACATTATAGGTCTATTTTTACCGACGTTAGAGATGGTTTCTATACTAGTGCAAGCTAGCTCAAATGATTGAACACCAAACCATAAGCTTTAAGTCTTGAAAGCAAGTTTGACTAATTCAAGTCAATCTAGGAATATATGAGGAGAAACTTTGAAGGCCACTCAATGATTCAGTTGAATTAATTTTCACTGATACAGATCTAGAATTTGTTCCATAAGCATCCGACCAAGTATGAGGAGAAGTGCTTGAGTTCTTAGAATAATTCATATTCAATTTCCATTTGACCTATCAAATTATATTTTCTCACTCATCTTTCTTCTCTAATAAAGAACACCAAAGGGAGAGGTGAGAAAGGCATTCAAGTCGAAACCCTCAATGAAATCCATATATCCTCCAAGCAATGTTTCTAACATGTTTCATTAGCTTGTAGATGTGCAAATATTGCAGCAGACAAGAGATCTTCTCCCCAACCATCAATTAGAGGAGAAATCAAGACACCATGTTATCCCCAAGAGTTCTACATAAACATTGTTGAATCTTCAAAACTTGTCCTATTAGAATACAAATCCATACATTGATTAATCAACAATGGATTCTAGATGAACTAGGATTATAAATCAACAATCAACTCTCTCTTCTATTTTTCTTTTCTCTTTTGTTGAGTACAAGCAATATTTTGTTTATAGAGTGTATATCAAGTTGAATCTCAAGAAGAAACATATTTCTATCCATGGACTCTTTTTCATCCAATACTAGTTTTATAATTCTTTTTAGGTTCACAATTTCTTTTAGTTGTATATTTTCTTTATAATAAAAACTACTAAAATTGATAGGAGAAAACATGAAATGATTGTATCAACCAAATTCTATCCATCATTCATTCTTCTTTCCATTTAGTAAGTAGTTTAACTGGAATATTTGACGAATGAAATCAAATTAATCACCATATTGTGACAATTTACTTACTAGAGAGTATAGTGTTCTTCTCAGTGATTATATCTATAAGTAAAACATCATTCTATTATGGGATGTGGGACAATAGGGAATCACAATTCCAAAAAGTTTTTAACATATTATCTTTTCCAATAGTTTCTTTTGATGACTTAATGAGATTTTGATATGGGGGAAAGTAACTTTGGATAAGATTGAACCAAGCTAGTGTCTCTTTAAAGATGGAAATCCTATCAGAAGATTAGAAAAAAGAAATAAAAAGGGACAATGATCTGAGGTTCCAGACTAACTTAATACACCATTTGTTAGGGATTATCTTCGTCTGGGTGATTTCCAACACCTCAAACACCCTACCAAAATATGAGAACTTCTTGACAAAGAATAGTCTTGGTATATTTTTTGTGGTATTGCTTCACTTATCAGTTGGTAGGAGGAACACAACCTTTTTTACTCCTAAATGAAGAATATTTATTGTGTTCCACATAGAGGGTATATTAGAGAAAAAATTGTTTACTTACATTCTAACTAAGCTTCATAAATTTATCAAAAAGACTCGACCCTTGTAAGACCGAATCTGAGACTTGAATACTCTTGACATGATAAATCGATTTTATGTATCATGATTAGAGGAAGAATTGAATTAAACATGAGCAAGATAACATTTAAACATGAGTAGGACCAGATAAGATTAGATAAAGTGGAAAGAGATGAGGAGTTCCTTACGATTAAAGATGATAAGAATCTACTTGTATTCCCTTCTCTAGAACACAAAATTATTTCACATAGACCAAATACTCTTTTTAAAAGGGATTTCTTAGTTCTGGTTGATTGTTATGCTTGAGGACAAGCGTGCTCAAAGTGTGGAGTGGTTAATAGTATCCATCTTCGATTGTTATCACAGATATAAGTAATTCCAATTTTCTCTTATGAAGAAAAATGCCTAATGATTTGATTTAATGTTGGTATTCTCTATTTTTTACATATTGTACATGAAACCACTTTTTGTTTGAACTCGACTGCAGTTTAGGACTTATTTGTCTATTTTTTTGAAGATGACATGTGTCGTCCTTTAGCATGTGGAAAGAACACAATGATGACCCATCCCACTAATCAACTCTTAAATGACCATTAGGACAGATCCCCTAACCAATCCCACTAATCAACTCTTAAATGACCATTAGGACGGATCCCCTAACCAAAACCAAATTTAATTAAACAACCAACAAAAGTTGAGTCAAAAAGTTTGGAGTAAGGAGATCCTATAATGTCTTGGGCCCACTGCCCAAGGCTCTAGTAGAGTTTCAGGAATGAGGACTAGTCTCACATCCCACCACTAGCTTGGGAGACTCACTTTGACCTCATTTACACACAGCTCGATATCAACTTCCTGATAAGTGACCCATCCTAGTACTACTCTAGGTTGAGCACACTTAACCATAAAGTTTTTAACGATGGGATCCCTAAAAAGGAGGTGAACCTTGGTAATGTGGATAGTCCAATCATTCCTTTTAATATCATTTTATTTGAGGCCTCAAATCCTTGGATGTTACAATCTCTCCCACTTAGACTCTTTACGTCCTCTTCTAGGGTCAACTGTATGGCCTCATAATCTTTTCCCATTTTAGTGCAGACCTAGAGTGGCTTATGTACACCCAGCTCCTGGTTATGGCTACCAGTGCAAGGGTGGCTACATTACCATGGATATTCCTTTCCAACATACATGGACCATACGATTCAAGACTGGCATGCCACATGTCTATGTAGGCCCCACCTAGTAGAGGAAAATTAGGCTTTCATATCATTTCTAATGCTTGGGCTCACTATCCAAGGATCTAGTAGAGTTTTAGGAATAAGGATTGACCCAACATACCACCTCTAGCTTTGGTGATGATCTTTGTCCTTACTTATGCATAGCCTATGATTAACTTCTCGACATGTCACCCATCCTAGAATTACACCAAGCTAAGCATACTTAAGAATACAGTTCTTAGTGATGGGTTTCATGAATAGGAGGAGAACTATGGTGATATGGGAAGTCCAATCATTCATTTTAAGATTATTTTATCTCAGGCCTCAAACCCTACACCCACATAAAAATTTGAATGCAACCAACTATAATAAAACCTCACATGACATCACATGAAATCTTTCCACTTCAAAAAGAACCACTCTAAGAGAAGACATGATAGAAACACAAACTAAAAATCCTTTACTAACTTTAAAAATTAGGATTACAATATGATCAATATCCTTAAATATACAACAATAGATGACGTCTAAGTCAAGCTACATAATAAAATTGTATGTAAGGAAACATATCATATACCTCATCAACCACCCACCCATATCTCAATACAGTGAGAGTACAAGGATATTCTAGAGTTAGTTATTTTAATTTGTGTTACATCTTGATTATGATGTCCTTTTCGCTAGTCTAATATACCTAAAATATTTGAGGAACGATTAGGGTGATCCTCATGTCCTATCGATGTGATATAGCAAAATCTAGTATACTTATTGCTTACAAACATATTATGATCATAATATTTAAAGATGATTAATTCGCATGTGAAATATCTCTACACAAGAGAAAGTATTAATTCTATTCACATGAATACATTTAATATGTATCGATAGCATACTGCGCATACACAACATAGATATAAATATCAATTATGAATCACATAATGTACTTGTAGGAAAAAGGGAATGGTAACAACAAATACAATGTGACTCTCCAAAAAACTAAACAATGTGAGTCTTCAATAAAATCCTAAATAAATATTCTACACAGTTGTTTGGTTCTATTAAACCCTAGGTAGTTTGTGGTATACCACTAAAACTAATACGTAATGGTTGCAAAGCCTAAATTAGCCAAGTATAAGATCTAAGGATTATTAGACTCCAAATATCTCCCATAACTCGGATGGAGTAAGTCTAAACAAAGTAGTGGCACAATATACAAACTACTGGTGGAGTAACAGTTGTGATTATTTATGGTATACCCTATGAGTCAATCATATGATAATTTTGGTGACACATCTTATGATTGATTTGAATATTAATCAAGACAATTCAGATTATCATGTTTATTTCAATATAAATTAATGAATAAATATAATAATGTCCTAAGAATGTATGACTCAATGACATGTGATTTTCGGTTGAGGACATGAATATGCGATCATTTTCATGTTAAGAATATTCATTCTTATTTGAGTCCCTGGTCAGATATTATTGTGGAAATTAGGATAAAAAATATACATTTAAACAACTATGTGTGTTGATTAATGACTACGTCTCATTAGTCATGATATTGGATATAAAATCAAATAGATAGGTACTTGTTATGAACACGTGTACTGGATAGATCGACATTGAGTGTGATACATTAAAGCCAATAATGGGCGTCACAATGGCATATGAATGTGAAAGTGGTGATTATAGTCCTTAGACCTGAAGTCACTATAGTGATCACAAGTTGTTCATTGTGCTTTGACACTACTCATTGTGACCTTGAGTAAGGGTTGCTATAAAAATAGTTCTTAGGTTCGTTGTGACACATGTAGATTATTGTGAGTGATGTAGATGGAATTTTCCCCTCCCATCAGAGTTATATTATGGTCCTTTGATGAGTAAGACTATGAAACGCATGTCCATTCTCATGTGAGCCAATATATGATATTGATCTCATTTGTATATCAAATTGTCTAGTCTAGGGTAGACCAACTCAAGTCATCCTGTCATATTCACTAATATATGTCTCCAAGCATTTTCTCACAATTCTCATATTGATACATGAATAAACCATTTCACTATTTCCTCCATTGACTAAGAAAGTAACTCTACCAAATTAGGGCACTACATGGTCAGAATTACAATTTATTGATTAATCAAATTCATTGTATTTGAATTGCATCAATTAAGTTATACACAAGGTATAGAGATGTAATTACAAAACTAATCAAGTATAGTAACTCATAGATATATAAAACACTTCACATATACCAAACAACCCATGACAGGGTACACTAATCACTTTTGGCCATACTATGACCCAATTCATCAAATTAGTGCACAACAATGCCAACTTACCACTCTTGGCCACAACAAGGCTCGAAACATCAATTCAGGGTGTATCAAACTTAAATAAGTCACCAACACATAATATTCCTCCTTTGACAATTTATATCCAATATTCATATAGGATCACAAATGATAGGCCATTATCTAGTATATAGAGCCACTCATAGTCATCATTTAGAGCAAGACACAACTATACAATAACATTAATCATCACTCATTTGATGTAGGGATTATCATATAGAACTACCAAATGAATTGGTTTTTAAGAGAATTTTTATTTAACTAAATAAGTCAACATTTCACATATCTTTTTTAGTAATAAAAAATACACCATCATTTTAGGGAATGATAAAACCCATTAAGATCACATTATTTCCCATCTTAATAATATCAACATAGTATCCATCATATTATATATAATCCACATCCAAACATAGATTAGCTTTAACCTTTGGTCCTTACCATCATATAAATGATGAAACACATATCATTGCACTCAAGGTATCAGCCTCAATAGATCAACCCTACTTGTCTGACCCATATCCAAGATACATTTTATAATGTCACATTTTATCACACACTTAAACAATCCCTTAATATTATATAAAGAGGACAGATGGAAGACATAGTCATCATATGAGGAAGATAATTGTCCCAATGTAATTCTTTATCATAGAAAGGTTACCATCCTTTGTTAAAACTCACATTGGTTTAAGAAACCACCAAGTTACTTCTTATTCTCTTTGTTAGCTATCCCTATGATGTATATTATGCATGTTAACTTATGGATTCATAATTGCTTTTATTTCATTAATGACTCAATTGAGTGTCCATAATTTTGGGATATATATTATCTTTTATATTATAATTGAAGTACTCATTAGGGCACAAACCACTAAAACTAATTAGGAGAAGTCTAATTTCACCATATAAGGCCACGAAAAGGCCAAGATAGGGTAGAAATGTTACAACACAAGAAATTATGTAGTCCACTTTAAATTATAATAAAACACGACCATATAAATTTCATCTTCAAATTCGAAAGCATGTGCAATTTGCATCAAGTACAAGGATGTACATAACAAACTATCTTTATACTTGGATGGGTTATTTTTAGATAATAATTCTAGTTCAAATGAAATTGTATTTGTGTGACTGTTAAAACTATTCTATCTCAACTAGCAATTAGTAATGATAACATATATGGCAATTCTTCCATCATAGGGTACCAAAACACTAGAAAGATGACATTTTTAGTAATACTCTCACAAATATTTCAATTTTCAACCCATGCCTTGGTAAACTGACCACAATATTAACATCACAAAGAAATTTTAGACAATTAGGAAGAACACAAAATTTTGGAAATACATCTCACCTATCCATCTATCCAAAATAGTTCACAATAAATCATCTTTTAGCATGTTAGATGTTTATATAGATAGATTTGGACATTTTAGAACACTAATGTACTAGTTATAAAATTTCAGTACATATTTTAGTCCATATGTATTTGAAGAGCTTGTCATCATGATCAATAATCATTATGAAAGGGATGAAGGAGGCCAAAATATTAGTCAAGACATCATGTAGAAGCAAAATAATTCCAAAATAATCAACATTTTATGCAAGTTCATCAAGTTTAGAGAAAGTTTAGGGATTTGCATGCTCAAGTAGCTAACAAATTCCATATCATTTACCTCCATGGATTATTATCACGATTTGAACATTACAATATATCCTATGTTTGTCCTCTAAAGTTCTATTATTGAATCTTTAGGAGATATCAAATTTCCCCTAGGAAGAAAAGAGGGAAAAGGAGGATTTTTTAGCTATTTGGGGTAAGTTTCACCATGTATCTTCATGGATCTTGAGCAAAGGAATAATATGAGATGAGGAATCTGCACAATTTAGAAAAAAAATACTATGAGGTGAATAAATAGTAAGAAAGGATGGATTGGAACATTGATATTATCTATTTAGGGTTGGAAACAATGATTCCATGTTTGCAACATATTAGATAGGCTTGATCAACAACATGCGTTAACATGCTAACTTCCATCCATGGAGACACCCTCCCAGAAGCATCGATCGTCCACCTTGGACCTCCTATATGAAACGACCGTCGTCAAACTGACAAACAAATTGTTAAAATTAAGCGAAATTAAACATAAACAACAGATTAACAAAAAATCACTAAAAATTAAAACCATTTTGCAAGGAGATCCTTGTCCAGAAAACTGTTACTGAAATATCCAAAACTCATACATATCATAATTTACATTGTATAACATTGTTCCATCTCATCTCGAGGACATCATATAACAATTGTTCTATCAAAACACATACCGGAGAAACATAAAACCTTGAGGCATTCAAGCCAAAATCTTAGATCATTCATGAAACCAGTATGAACCAACTCCAAGGACCTAAGATCACAGAGACGACACGTAGGACTTCTATCTACAAGATACGATAGATAGTACACTCAACCTGAGTTGTCACTGCTACCTCAGCTATTGTTCCTCCTCTGTAGAAAGATCTTTGCCACCTCGTGCATGTCCACCTAAAAAAATGTGGATCCATGAGGTGAGATAATTGTCCCAGCGAGAGATATATCTCTCCGCCGACCATATTATTATCATAGATTAAGCATTTATAAACTGAGTAGAGGTTCTTTTTATATTAATAGGCAGGATAAATCAATATATGAATGGAATGAAGTAATCTCCTTTCTCAAGGAGAACATTGCATCTACCCATGGTAGAGTTATGAATCATTACATTGCATCTACCCATGGTAGAGTTATCAATCATCTATATGCTTTGCAAGGAATGTAAAGAAACATAAATATCATCTATCAACTAAGATGTATAACTGAAGTGCGCATCAATCAATGTTTTCCATATTCAATCCTTAAGCAGAATTGCTACACGGCTGATTACATTTTTCAATCACACTTATGCACTGAGGAGATGAGGTACACCGCTCATACTCCAACCGAACACTGCTACGTAAAGCATCGATACCATACAAGGTTAATGGGAGAGTCGGCTGCCATGACCTCACCCGTCTCGGTCAGTGCGAGATCACAGGCAGGACATCTTGTGTCACTGCGAAATAGCTTTCCAGGGTATACTGGAAACTTCACTATAGAGCTACAGCATCAACTGTACTCTCTTTGGGGAGATCTCAATTATCCATCCCCAACATTCATCATCATTGGGAGATTCGTGATACATCCATCTCGGCATATATAATGGAGGATTGAGAGATTTCATGTTTATATACACATCAATCCCCTATTAGGGTGTAAGGATATTCGTGCCCATCACCCTTGCATATTCAAAAATATGCCCTCCAGGTTATGCTACGGAGCAACCCATTTCACCATGCAACAAATTCTGACACTGATGGATCTATGGTCAGGGCACTACATGACGAAATTCCACTTGATTAATTAGGTACATTACAATGTCTTTTAGCATCAATCAAGTTTCAAACATGAATTATTATAATATATTCTACAAAGAAAAGTGTAATTCATCTATCAAGTACTAATCAAATCTTTAGAAAACATACATCATTTAGGATTTCAATCCATTATCTCATTATTGGGAATTATCATCCCTCAACATTATCATCATCATGATTACTAGATCAGGCTATTCAAACCCTTAGATCATCATTGAACATTGTTACCACTTATTAGGTAACTATTACCTATAGGTCCTCAGACCAAGGTATTTATTTTACTTGTTGTACAAGTATTCACATGGCTCACAAGGCCATTGCACATCTTGTCACCTCTCACTAGGCAATAACTTATTCACATGGCTCACAAGGCCATTACACATCTTGTCACCTCTCACTAGGGAACAACTTATTCACATGGCTCACAAAGCCATTAATCATTATACTTGTTATACAAGTATTTAACATGCCTCACAAGGCTTATGTAATAAGAGAAATGCAACCTTCCAATTATTAAGGTTAGCTTTTCCCTTTACAACTGATTAGGGTTTCAAACTCACATTATTAATTCAAAACCTAATTCATTGCTCCACACATCTAGGAGCACATATAGATATTATAAGTATGCAATCATACTTATATATTCTCATCATTTATTTTTAAATGATTATCAATACAAAGTATGATTTTCTCTCTCATCCTCACTAGGATCTTGATTACACCATACTTTATTAACTTAGCTTAACCATTTCTCAAGGCATGTTAGCCAAAAATTTATCAAATTGCATTAAACTCATTACCTCTCAATGTAGCAATTAACATGACACAATTCATGTGTTACTCATCCAAGTATATTGGATTTGAGGTGCATCAAGGTGTATCAACCTTGAGGTGTTGGATATGATATTTATCATTCCTTGGTGTATCACTTCCCTCATCACTTTTAACTTGCTTAAGTTCATCAACTTATCTTGTATTAGGGTATTTCCCATCCTAATACTTTATCACTAACTCATCACATTTATCATGTAGTGTATTGACCATAAGTCATACACTTGAATTACTCAACTATCATGAAGTGATATGGACTCATCTCGGGTTAAGACATTGTTGATATAGGATTGACCATTATCAATCACTATAGGTGTTTCACCTATCAAGGTATTAGCCACACCATTACTTGGTGTTACACTCATCACTCCTAAGAGTGTCTTTCCTTGACCTTTACAAGGTGTATAGGGTTGAATCATGTATGTCAAGTTGAACACATGTATTGGATTAGGTGTATATGGATCTACGAATCATCATATCCCTCATACCCTTACCCATTAAGGTATCAAACTTACCATTCATATGGTGTATCAACTTCACCCTTCATGGGTGTAACATCCTCACCTCACTTGAAGATATTGGCAACACCATACTTTTAGTGTATTGGCCATCACATGTACTAGGGTATGAACCACCTTGCCAATCTTGTCATCTAGTGTATTGGGTTACCCTCCATCTCATTTTAGAGATAGGTGCTCAATACCATATCGTCCAAAAAGGTGTATGCTTAACCCAGTATCAGTTTAAAGGTGTATACTTGCTACCCATATCACCTAGAGGTGTATGTGTGCTTACCATATCGACCTTGAGGTGTATGTATGCTTCCATATCGGGTTCGAGGTGTATGTGTGCTTCCATATCACTCTTGAGGTGTATGTGTGCTTCCATATCGGGTTTGAGGTTTATGTGTGCTTCCATATCACTTTTGAGGTGTGTGTGTGTGTGCTCCCATATTGAGCGTGAGGTGTATGTGTACTTCCATATCACTTTTGAGGTGTGTGTGTACTTCACACCATATCGGGCAAAGAGGTGTGTGTGTATGCTTCACACCATATCGGGCAAAGAGGTGTGTGCTTAACCCAATATCATTTTTGAGGTGTATGCTTGACCTCATATCGTGCAAGAAAGTATAAAATCATATCCATATTATTTTAGTGAAGTAGGTGCATCACCATATGGTGTTAGAGGTGCTTGCTTGTGTGTTTGAACCCAATATCACTTTATAAGGTGATACCATCTTCTTCAAGCTCTAGACCTTCTTTCTAATTGTTATAGTTTATGACAACTACTCTAATCAACTACTAGAACTCATAATGTCATCAAGTATTTTAGAAAATTTCGGAATTAAAAGTAGATCATTCAATATAGCAATTTCGGTGATGAATAATAACATGATAGAGTTCAAGTTAGATATCCCACCTAAAGAACAACTTCAAAGCTCCAAGATCCAAAGATTCACATTCCCAAGGTTGAATATGAACTTCACAACTCCTCTATATGCAAAGAATTACCATGGATAAGCAATTGGTGAAGAAGAAGAAATGAAAGGAAGATCATAACCCTAGATTCATGCTTCAATCCAAGGTTGAAGATGATCATGGCCTCACCTTAGGGTTAAGTATGAGATCCTTATTGCTCCTTAGCACCTTTGCATGATACCCTACTACTCTACTACTCTTGCTCGATATGATTGAAGAGATTTTTAATTCAACCTCCTACCAAACTCTGATTAATGGGGAGCCTACAAGGCATTTCAAACCTTCCAATGGTATTAGGCAGGGCGACCCATTGGCCCCCTATCCTTTTGTCATTGTCATGGAGGCCTTCTCTATTATCATGAATCAGACTGTCAAGGATAAAACTATCTCTCCTGTTAAAGCTTCTAAGATTTTGAGTGTCTCTCATTTGGTGTTTGCTGATGATTTAATGATTTTTATGGAAGCCAATAAAGACAATGCAAAGAATATTCTGAACATTTTGAATTACTTTGGCAGCTTGTCTAGTTTATATACCAATCCTAACAAAAGCGAGATTATTCTAAGAAAAGGATCTGATAGCAATACCATTGTTTATAGTCTTAAGTTCAAAGTAGATAATTTACCTTATAAGTACTTGGGAGTTCCCTTGGTTATTGGCAAGATTAACAAAATAGATTGTGCCCCTCTCGTTGATAAGATAAAAGCTAGACTTGAGGGTTGGAAAGCTAGGTGTTTGTCCATGGCTGGAAGACTCGAGCTTATTAACTCAACGATTGGTTCTATGTACCTCCATTGGTGACATTCCTTTCCTATTCCTAAATCTATCATGGGAGAGATTAACAGGCTCTGTCGTGATTTCTTATGGGGTAGTAAAAATGAAAAAAAGATGCTTCATTTGATCAAATGGGAGAAAGTTACTAGGCCCAAGTCTGAGGGTGGTCTCAGCATTAGGAAAATTGAAGATGTTTCTTTGGCATGTACTCTTGCTAATGGTTGGGATATCACAAACAAGAAGGACTCCTTGTGGGTCAAATGGATAAATGAAAAATATCTTCTAAAGTCTTCTTTCTGGCTTGTTTCTGCTAACACCAACATGTCTTGGAGTTTCTTGAGAATTCTCAATAGTAGAAACATTATGATTAATCATGTCTCTTATATCATTGAAAATGGAGAGAGTATTAAGCTTTGGATGGATCCTTGGGTTCCAGGAAACCATTTTCTAAAGGATTGTGTTGGTGCTGACTCTTTCCTCAAACTGGGTCTGCCTACTGATTACTACGTTGCCTCTATTGTTTCTGAAGGTCATTGGAATGTCCCTCCCTCGAGGAACAACAAGAAGCCATCTGACTTCCTTGAGAAGCATCCCTGCTCCTTGAACAAAAAAGATATTATTCTGTTATGTAATAGTGATCATCCTAAAATGAAAAATATATGGATTTCTATAAGAGATAAGTTGAGCGAGTTTGATATCTTCAACTGGATTTGGAAATCTAAAGTCCCAAATAGGTATAAAGTGCATACATGGAAAGCAGCACACAATGAGCTCCCAACTTTGGATTATACTATAAGAAGGGGTATGCATACTCCTTCTATGTGTTTTCTTTGCAAGGGTGATTGTGAGGATGCCACACATGTGTGCTTTCTCTGTCCTTTCTCGAAACAGATTTGGAATTATGTAGGCCTAGAGTTGAATGTTTCTGTTGACCCTATTTCTTGGTCTGATCTAAGTAGAAGATCTTACAGCAAATTCATATTTCTGGCTTTATGCTCCCTTTATTATCTTTGGTGGGAAAGAAACACTTGTGTGCATGATGATAATGCTAGAACATGTGCTAAGTTGTGGAAGTTGATTCTCAAAGATTTTAATGATTATCACTACCACTCTTCTTAACATGATAGGTTTTTTTATTTGGGTATTGACTCTGTCTGTTGGAGCTGTTGGTTGGAGTTCCCTGCTCGTCTTCTATCAAAAGAATTGATGGTCTCGTTGTCTTCTCTCTTTTCATGGTTCTGTTGGCCTTGTGGAGCCCAGCTCCCTGATGCTTCTCCCTGAAGTTACCTCTTATTTCTTAGGATGAAGGTCGAGTCCCCACTCTTTGGAGTGTCGACGCTCCCTTCTCCCTGATTTGTGCAATCGTTGATGCTTTGTGGAGCTGTTTATGCTGCAGATGGAGATGTTCCTATTGGATGTTTCTCTCGCTGGGTGGTGCTGTTGTCCTTGTGGGTTTTTTCTTGGTTGGTTTGTCTATGAGTGGATGAGCTTATCCTTTGGGAGTGGCAGAGCTCTCTATAGGTTGAAGTTAACCCTTTATGTTGGCAAATCTATGCCTTTCCTTCTGGTTTCCTTTCGGAGGTTTTGAACCCTATCTTGGTCGGGTATGTTGGCTGACGAGTTCTGATTTTGGAGGCATGGTGTGGCTATCTTTTGTCTTTATGGATAGCTATATCTTCTGTTGTGCTATGAGGGCAGTAGCGTGATGCATGAAGTCTGTCAGACAATTTGGTGGATGTAATCTCTCTCTATTCTGTTACTCTCCTTTCACTTTGTAGTGATGGTGAGGCTCAATCTGCTGTTTCTTTTTTTCTGGAATGAAGTTTTTGGTGGGTTGGCCTGTTTGGTTGCTAGTGTTTTCATTCTTTCTGCTCCCCTCACCTTATGGTGATGGTTGAGTTTGGATGCTGGTGGATAATGTGATAATATCTGTGGTGTATGTGAGTGTCAGGTCTGTATTTGGTTGATGGAATATGTTTGAAGGTTGTGAGGGTTCTGATGGTTTGTTTGATCTGGTGAGTTCTCTTCTTCTACTGTCTGCTGTGATGAAGACTGGCATTGTGTTTGTTGATGGTTCTGTTGGTGGTAGTTGTGCATCTTGTTCTTTGCTCCCCTATCACTATTGTATTGATGATTGAGTCTATTCTTTTCACCTTTTATGGTGGTTCATTGAAGCTTCAAGCCTCTTATAGGTTGAGGCGCTTATCTCTTGTTTTCTCTGTCGTGGACTTATAGTCTGCTTTGTCAAATGTAAAGACAGATAGATAGTGTCTCTTTTAGTTGATTCTTGTTTGGGAATCAACAAGCATTGTATAGTTACAAAAAAAAAAGAAAAAAAAGCAACATGAGTTTTGACCGAAAAAAAAGAAAGAAAGGAGGGGTATATATACTTGAGGTTCATGAAAAAATGTATAAATGTGGTGTCATCAATTTGAGCTACTAGGTGCCACATGTCCATGCATAGTTGACACGTGTACATGCATGAATTAAAATTTATCTTTTCATGCAAAACACATGAGAATAATATATAGATGAAATTTCGTCCATTACTTATCCCTTTGAATAAGATATATCAACTAAATCACCACTTTATTCACAACCTGATATAACTTTTCTAAGGAAGTTGTAAACCGATACACTTCACCTACTTGAGGTGATTTGCACATCATGGGTTTTTAAAAGAGTCCAAAAACCGATATGAGACTCCTCCTATAGCTCCTTGGCCGATAGGCACTCATATATAAGCTTTTCAACTTGATACAACTCAAGTTAGGGTTTCATATTCAACCCTTCTTCTTGGTCATTTCATCACCAAGATCACCATCATTCACAATAGATTCAAACATGGTGTATCCTTCTTTATCTCTCCTATACATGATACTAGGAGGGATTAGGGACACTCTAGAGGTGGTAATTTGCATATCAACCATATATTTTGGGTAAATTACAATTTGTACCAAAATAGGTGCACAAGGTACTAACATTATTCAAACAAGTTCAAACTTGGCATTTAGGCTTTCCACAAGCCACCACTTAGCATCATTCTCTCTATTATGATGCTAAAACATATAGGACACGTTCAACATGTGACATATTACAATATAACCCCTCAACTTGGGTAAATTGCACTTTGGTCCAAAATAAAGGAACATTGCTCAAACAACATTCAATTAGGACCAAACCTGGAACATAAGTCTGTAACATTATATAAAAACACCTGAGAGGATTATATTAAAGTTCTAAGCAACTTACATATATAAAAAAAGGGTTAACTCATAACCCAGATCACGGTCATTACAAGTTATAAACCCCTAACAAGGATTTCGTCCCCAAAATCCCAGGTAAAGGGAGACATATATTATTCATTCATTATATCATAAAGTCTCCACATAACATCTTAATGTCCTGGAGATGCCATAGAACCTTGATCAACACAAAGTTCTTCCACACATGATTATCATAGAATCTGTCATACAGGACACATACTACATTATCCTTTTCATTATTGACTGTAGAGTCAACTCCATGTCCGGTAACACTTTTCTTAGTCAGAGAAACATTATACATACCTTATTTATCTCAGGTGTCAAACCTCACTGATTTGTCACCTTTCTCAACTTATGACTTTATGTGACAAGATTCTTGATTCTGGGGAGTTTTCCATACTCCTTATTCAATTTAGCATTTCTCTTCCAAGGAAAGACTAGAGTTATGTTCTGTCACCCACTTGGGACTACAAGTCTTATCATATATCTGTTGTGCCATCTAATCTGCTGACACAACACTAAACTTTCTTACTACTTATACCAACTATCTCATTATGTGTACATTCTCTTATCATAAGAAAAGGTCACTTATCAAAGTATAACTTATCTTGGAGGTATCTCTAGATGTTATGTATAGGCTGCCTCAAAAGATATAGATAGAGATATTTAAGGAATTATTTTTAGTTTAATAAGATTTTTTCTCAACATGATTCTACGATTGTTCCTTTGATTAGTACATCCTTGTCAATGTCATGTTTATGCAGAGCATAAACCCCTAACATATGATGTCCATACTATAGTATGTAACTAGACTGATTTCAAAGTTGGCCATTCTAGGTAACCAACATAAATCAGCTGATTAGGAGTTATGTTTTTACTTTCCCATACCGCCCGATACTTTTTAGATACCAGATATCCTTACCTTGGTATATGTCACATGTGTCAAAAACACATCACATCCTCATCATTTCCATCTCTCTGTTGTTATTACCAAAGGCACACATATAAAAGGATCTTTCTTTCATCTTGGGACATTACTTGTTACACATATCTTTATCTTGGAACCAAAGTCCCAGACAAACTGATACTTTTCTAAGTATCCATCAATTGAATACTTTTAACTCATGCACATCAAGTGTCATAAGACTCACGTGATTGCCATGTCCCTAAAAGGAAAGAACTCAAAGAAACATATTCCTCTTATCACCCATCATTACCCAGGGTTGTTTATCAAAGAGAAGAGATTATCATCTCCTCTAATTATTGCGTGAACTTTCAACTGTTCATGAGTCATTTACTCTTATTTCATCCTAGTTTCCTTGCCATCAACATAGGAATTATAAGATTGATTACATGTCATCTCTCCTTTCTTTGTTATTGTCTAACATGTTCATGAACATTTTGTGATTTTATTACATTTCCCATTTCCACATCATGGGAAAAGATATGTACTATTCACACAGGCTTTATCAGACAGGGATCATCTCCCTTGTTCTCATTATTTTATCATAAGGATTATACATTTTACTTTCTCATACACATAGATTGATCTAAGATCATCTCATATTCCATTTTATTGCACTTAGGATGTAATAAAAATATCCATGCCATATTTCTAGTTTCGTTATGCTCACTAGATTGTCTCAAAATGATTACTTGATCAGGGTAATAAAAAAGATACCAATCTAAGAGTTCCATACGCACCTTATCTTCAATAGTTGAATACCTAGCCAGGGTATACAAGTACTGATATTAGGTAGTATGTACTTTGTTTACTATCATATTCCTTACTTTTCATGTCATCAAAAACATAGGATTTAGCATCCTTGGATTTTCTCCAGGCATCACCTCTACACCTCATCCTCTTTCACATAGATAAGAGCAATTATAAAGCATATAAAATAATATTGAACTAAATATAAATTATTGTCCTCATCATTTCTCCACTGTGTTCCCATAGGGCAATCAATAGGGAAATCAATAACAACAATCCTTCTTATGATTATCAGATAACATCAAGAGAAGGCATATCAATATGAAGAATCTCTATCTGACTATTACCCCTTACGGTCATCTACCGCTCCAGGTTGACTCAACACATAGAGTCTAGTTGTTTCACATTGTTACTCTTGCCTTTTTATGTTATTGGGTTCTAACTTTTGTAAGCCCTGTCGAGTCTACCTCGGTTGTTGAGTCATTTCCTCCCTTCTTTTCAAAGAAAAGAGTTTAGTATGATCAACATGTCCTTACCTATAACATGTCTTTCCCTCATACCATGGTCTTATCGGTCTTATTATCGATGTAGAAGCTAAGCCAGAAGTTCTTACTGGTGGAAAGGTAGGACCTTTTCCTTGACATAGTGATTACTACCCTAGTACACTAGGCGTTTATTGCACTGGTGGCATCAAAAACTTTGGCTTTTTAGATCAACTAGGCAAATGTCTCTAGAATTTTAGTGATATTTCCTTAATTCTCAACTTATTGCCCCTCCTTGGGCATTACCATCACAGATGTACTATCTGTCTATACTTATGGAAGAGTCTATTTTCTTGCCATATGTTAATCATTCCCACATTTTCAACTGTTCCAACATGACTATGTCATTCAGGAACCCTTTCAGAACCCAAAGTTCCTGCATTAAGGACTGGTAACCTAGGTTGTAATGCTAGTATCCAGTCTACTATATGTATCATTGTTGTCCTAACCAGCCCAACAAGAGCATAAAAATAGGATTCTCTATCCTGATTGTGTCAAAATGGGAATTCTCAGGCACTTCTTCTTCTCTTGCATGATCCCATGCACCCTCTCTTGGTGCAATAACATTGCTCTTAGCAACATGTTCCTCATCTTCTCCAGTCATTTTTAAACTTCACCCTTTCTTCTGCATAAACAGAAGTCACTATAGGTGTACTAGAGGACACTAGAACAGACTCAACACCTTAGTCCTATTTCTTTATAGACTCAGCGAACCTTAAGCTTTGATACCAACACTTGAAACGACCATCATCAAACTGACAAACAAATTGTTACAATTAAGCGGAATTAAACATAAACAATGGATTACCAAAAAATCACTAAAAATTAAAACCATTTTGCAAGGAGATCCTTGTCCAGAAAACTTTTACTAAAAGATCCAAAACTCATAGATATCATAATTTACATTGTACAACATTGTTCCATCTCATCTCGAGGACATCATATAACTGTTGTTCTATCAAAACTCATACTGGAGCAACATAAAACCTCGAGGCATTCAATCCAAAATCTTAGATCATTCATGAAACCAGTACGAACCAACTCCAAGGACCTGAGAGTATAGAGATGACACATAGGACTTCTATCTACAAGTCACGACAGACAATACACTCAACCTGAGCTGTCACTGCTTCCTTAGCTGTTGTTCCTCCTCTGTAGAAAGATCTTTGCTACCTCATGAATGTCCACCTAAAAAAATGTGGATCCCATGGGGTGAGAAAATTGTCCCAGCGAGAGATATAACTCTCCACCGACCATATTATTATCATAGATTAAGCATTTATAAACTGAGCAAAGGTTCATTTTATATTAATAGGCAGGATAAATCACTATATGAATAGAATGAAGTAATCTCCTTTCTCAAGGAGAACATTGCATCTACCCATGGTAGAGTTATCAATCATCTATGTACTTTGCAAGGAATGTAAAGAAACATAAATATCATCTATCAACTACGATGTATAACTGAAGTGCACATAAATCAATTTTTTTTCATATTTGATCCTTAAGTAGATATGCTACACAGCTCATTACATTTTCAATCACACTTATTACTTGAGGATATGAGGTATACCGTTCATACTCCAACCGACCATAGCTACGTAAAGCATCGACACCATACAAGGTCAATGGGAGAGTCGGCTGCCATGACCTCACATGTCTCGGTCAGTGCAAGACCACAGACAGGACATCTCGTGTCACTACTAAATAGCTTTCCAGAAATACTTGCAACTTTGCTATAGAGCTACAACATCAACATCACTCTCTTCATGGAAATCTCAATTATCCATCCCTGACATTCATCATCATCAGGAGATTCGTGATACATCCATCTCGACATATATAATGGAGGATTGAGAGATTTCATGTTTATCTACACATCAATCCCCCATTAGGGCGTAAGGATATTCACACCCATCACCCCTGCATATTAAAAAATATGCCCTCTGGGTTATGCCGCGGAGCAACCCATTTCACCATTTAGCAAATTCTGACATTGATGGATCTATGGTCAGGGCACTACATGATGAAATTCCACTTGATTAATTAGGTACATTACAATGTCTTTTATCATCAATCAAGTTTCAAACATGAATTATTATAATAGATTCTACAAAGAAAAGTGTAATTCATCTATCAAGTACTTTTCAGATCTTTAGAACACATATGTCATTTAGGATTTCAATCCCTTATCTCATTACTGGGAATTATCATCCCTCAACATTATCATCATCATGATTCCTTGATCTGGGTATTCAAACCCTTAGATCATCATTGAACATTATTACCACTTATTAGGTAAATATTACCTCTGGGTCCTCAGACCAAGGTATTCATTTTACTTGTTGTACAAGTAGACACATGGCTCACAAGGCCATTGCACATCTTGTCACCTCTCACTAGGCAACAACTTATTCACATGGCTCACAAGGCCATTACACATCTTGTCACCTCTCACTAGGCAACAACTTATTCACATGGCTCACAAAGCCATTAATCATTATACTTGCTATACAAGTATTTAGCATCCCTCACAAGGCTTATGTAATAAGAGAAATGAAACCTTCCCATTATTAGGGTTAGGTTTTCCATTTACAACTGATTAGATTTTCAAACTCACATTATTAATTCAAACCCTAATTCATTGCTCCACACATCTAGGAGCACATATAGATAATAAAAGTATGCAATCATACTTATCTATTCTCATTATTTATTTTTAAATGATTATCAATACAAAGTATGCTTTTCTCTCTCATCCTCACTAGGATCTTGATTACATCATACTTTATTAACTTGGCTTAACCCTTTCTCAAGGCATGTTATCCAACATTTATCAAAGTGCTTTAAACTCATTACCTCTCAATGTAGCAATTAACATGACACACTTCATGTGTTACTCATCCAAGTATATTAGATTTGAGGTGCATCAAGGTGTATCAACCTTGAAGTGTTGGATATGATATTTATCATGCCTTAGTGTATCACTTCCCTCATCACTTTTAACTTTCTTAAGTTCATCAACTTATCTTGTATTAGGGTATTTCCCATCCTAATACTTTATCACTAACTCATCACATTTATCATGTAGTGTATGGGCCATAAGTCACACACTTGAATTACTAAACTATCATCAAGTGATATGGACTCATCTCAGGTTAAGACATTTTTGATATAGGATTGACCATTATCAATCACTTTAGGTGTTTCACCTATCAAGGTATTAGCCACACCATTACTTGTTACACTCATCACTCCTAAGAGTGTCTTTCCGTGACCTTTACAAGGTGTATAGGGTTGAATCATGTATACCAAGTTGAACACATGTATTGGATTAGGTGTATATCGATCTAGGCATCATCATATCCCTCATACCCTTACCCATTAAGGTATCAACCTTACCATTCATATGGTGTATCAACTTCACCCTTCATGGGTGTAACATCCTCACCTCACTTGAAGATATTGGCCACACCATACTTTTAGTGTATTGGCAATCACATGTACTAGGGTACTAACCACCTTTCCAATCTTGTCATCTAGTGTATTGGGTTACACTCCATCTCATTTTAGAGATAGGTGCTCAACACCATATAATCCAGGTGTATGCTTAACCCAATATCAGTTTAAAGGTGTATACTTGCTACCCATATCCCCTAGAGGTGTATGTGTTCTTCCATATCGGGTTTGAGGTGTATGTGTGCTTCCATATCACTCTTGAGGTTTATGTGCACTTCCATATCGGGTTTGAGGTGTATGTATGCTTTCATATAACTTTTGAGGTGTGTGTGTGCTCCCATATTGCGTTTGAGGTGTATGTGTGGTTCCATATCATTTGTGAGGTGTGTGTGTACTTCACACCATATCGTGCAAAGAGGTGTGTGTGTATGCTTCACATCATATCGGGAAAAAAGGTGTGTGTGTGTATGCTTCACACCATATCGGGCAAAGAAGTGTGTGTGTATATGCTTCACACCATATCGGGCAAAGAGGTGTGTGTGAGTGTGTATGCTTCACACCATATCAAGAAAAGAGGTGTGTGCTTAACCCAATATCATTTTTGAGGTGTATGCTTGACCTTATATCATGCAAGAGGTGTATACTACACCATCATATTGTGCAAGAAAGTATAAAATCATATCCATATCGTTTTAGTGAAGTAGGTGCATCACCATATCGGGTTAGAGGTGCTTGCTTGTGTACTTGAACCGGATATCACTATTAAGGTGTTACCATCTTCTTCAAGCTCTAGACCTTCTTTCTAACTGTTATAGTTCATGGCAACAGGTCTAAGCAACTACTAGAACTCATAATGTCATCAACTATTTCAGAATATTTCGTAATTAAAAGTAGATCATTAAGTATAGCAATTTAGGTGATGAATAATAACATGATAGAGTTCAAGTTATATAACCCACCTCAAGAAGAACTTCAGAGCTCCAAGATTGAAAGATTCACATTCCCAAAGTTGAAGATGAACTTCAAAACTCCTCTATATGCAAAGAATCACCATGGATACGCAATTGGTGAAGAAGAAGAAAAGAAAGGAATATCATAACCCTAGATCCATGCTTCAATCCAAGGTTGAAGATGATCATGGCCTCACCTTAGGGTTAAGTATGATCTCCTTCTTGCTCCTTAGCACCTTTGCACGATACCCTACTACTCATGCACAATACTCCACCACTCATGCATGATATGCCACCACTCTTGGTTGATATCCCCCTCACTTGTGATCAAAACACTCCACTATGGCCGATATCACCTCACTAGGCCGATGTCACCCTACTTAGCCGATATGAACTTGCTATGGATGATACCCAAGGCCCTATGCATGACACCACTTCACTCCTGCATGATAAAAGGACCCTATGCACGATATCTAAGAGAAAGTAGGTGGTAGGATTCAAAAAAAGTTCACTAAGGGGTGAAAGGAGGGGTATATATACTTGAGGTTCATGAAAAAGTGTATAAATGAGGTGTCATCAATTTGAGCTACTAGGTGCCACGTGTCCATGCATGGTTGACACGTGTACATGCATGCATTAACATTTATATTGTCATGAAAAACACTTGAGGATAATATAGAGATGAAATTTTGTCCATTACTTATCCCTTTGAATAAGATATATCAACTAAATCACCACTTTATTCACAACCCGATACAACTTTTCTAAGGAAGTTGTAAACTGATACACTTCACCTACTTGAGGTGCTTTGCACGTCCTGGGATTTGAAAAGAGTCAAAAAACCAATATGAGACTTCTCCTATGGCTCCTTGGCCGATAGGCACTGATATATAAGCTTTTCAACTTGATACAACTCAAGTTAGGGTTTCATATTCAACCCTTTTTCTTAGTCATTTCATCACCAAGATCGCCATCACTCACAATAGATTCAAACCTGGTGTCTCCTTCTTTATCTCTCCTATAAATGATACTAGGAGGGAGTAAGGACACTCTATAGGTGGTAATTTTCATATCAACCCTATATATTGGGTAAATTACAATTTGTACCAAAATTGGTGCACAAGGTACTAACATTATTCAAACAAGTTCAAACTTGGCATTTAGGCTTTCCAAAAGCCACCACTTAGCATAATTATATCTCTTATGATGCTAAAACATATAAGGCAATTTCAACATGTGACATATTGTAATATAACCCCTCAACTTGGCTAAATTGCACTTTGGTCCAAAATAAAGGAACATTGCTCAAACAACATTCAATCAGGACCAAACTTGGAACATAAGTGTGTCACATGATAACAAAACACCTTAGAGGATTATATTAAAGTTATAAGAAAGTTACTTATCCAAAACAAATAGGATCAACTCATAACCCAAGTCAGGTCATTACAAGTTATAAAACCCTAACAAGGATTTTGTCCCCGAAATCCCAAGTAAAGGGAGACAGATATTATTCATTCATTATATCATCAAGTCTCCACATAACATATTAATGTCATGGAGATGCCATAGAACCTTGATCAACACAAAGTTCTTCCACACGTGATTATCATAGAATTTGTCATATAGGACACATACTCCATTATCCTTTTCATTATTGACTGTAGAGTCAACTCTATGTCAGGTAACACTTTTCTTAGTTAAAGAAACATTATACATACCTTATTTAACTTAGGTGTCAAACCTCACTGATTTGTCACCGTTTTTAACTTACAACTTTATGTGACAAGATTCTTGATTCTGGGGAGTTTTCCATACTCCTTATTCAATTTAGCATTTCTCTTCCAAGGAAAAACCAGAGTTACATTCTATCACCTACTTGGGACTACAAGTCTTATCATTGTGCCATCTAATATGCTGACACAACAGTAAACTTTCTTACTACTTGGACAAACTATCTCATTAGTTGTATAGTCTCTTATCATAAGGAAAGGTCACTTATTAAAAAAGAACTTATCTTGGAGTTATTTCTAGATGTTATGTATAGGCTGCCTCAATAGATCTAGATAGATATATTCAAAGGAATTATTTTTAGTTTAATAAGCTTTTTCTCAAAATGATTCTACAATTGTTCCTTTGATTAGTACATCTTTATCGATGTCATGTTTATGCATAGCATAAACCCCTAACATATGATGTCCATACTATAGTATGTAACTAGACTGATTTCATAGTTGGCCATTCCAGGTAACCAACATAAATCAGCTAATTAGAAGTTATGTTTTTACTTTCCCATACCACCCAATTCTTTTTAGATACCAGAATTCCTTACCTTGGTATCCGTCACATGTGTCAAAAACACATCACATCCTCATCATTTCCATCTCTCTGTTGTTATTACCAAAGACACACATAAAAGGATCTTTCTTTCATATTGGGACATTACTTGTTACACATATCTCTATCTGGGAACCAAAGTCCAAGACGAACTGATACTTTTCTAAGTATCCATCAATTGAACACTTTTAACTCATGCACATCAAGTGTCATAAGACTCACTTGATTTTCATGTCCCTAAAAGGAAAGAACTCAAAGAAACACATTCCTCTTATCACCCCATCATTACCCAGGGTTGTTTATCAAAGAGAAGAGATTACCATCTCCTCTATTATTGCATGAACTTTCAACTGTTCATGAATCATTTACTCTTATTTCATCCTAGTTTCCTTGCCATCAACATAGGAATTATAAGATTGATTACATGTCATCACTCCTTTCTTTGTTATTGTCTAACATGTTCATGAACATTTTGTGATTTTATTACATTTCCCATTTCCACATCATGGGAAAAGATATGTACTATTCACACAGGCTTTATCAGATAGGGATCATCTCCCTTGTTCTCATTATTTTATCATGAGGATTATACATTTTACTTCCTCATACACACAGATTGATCTAAGATCATCTCAGATTCCATTTTATTGCACTTAGGATGTGATAAAAATATCCATGCCATATTTCTAGTTTTGTTATGCTCACTAGATTGTCTCAAAATGATTACTTGATCAGGGTAATCAGAATGATACCGATCTAAGAGTTCCATGCACACCTTATCTTCAATAGTTGAATACCTGGCCAGGGTATAAAAGTACTGATATTAGGTAGTATGTACTTTTTTTACTATCATATTCCTTACTTTTCATGTCATCAAAAATATAGGATTTAGCATCCTTGGATTTTCTGTAGGCATCACCTCTACACCTCATCCTCTTTCACACAGATAAGAGTAATTATAAATCATATAAAATAATATTGAACCGAATATAAATTCTAGTCCTCATCATTTCTCCCCTGTGTTCCCATAGGGCAATCAATAAGGAAATCAATAACAAGAATCCTTCTTATGATTATCAGATAACATCAAGAGAAGGCATATAAAAACGAAAAATCTCTATCTAACTATTACCCCTCACATTCATCTACCTCTCCAGGTTGACTCAACACATAGAGTCCAGTTGTTTCACGTTGTTACTCTTGCCTTTTTATGTTATTGGGTTGTAACTTTCGTAAGCCCTGCCGAGTCTACCTCGGTTGTTGAGTCATTTCCTCCCTTCTTTTCAAAGAAAAGAGTTTAGTATGCTCAACATGTCTTTACCTATAACATATCATGCCCTCATACCATGGTCTTATCGATCTTATTACCGATGTAGAAGCTAAGCCATAAGTTCTTACTGGTGGAAAGTTAGGACCTTTTCCTTTACATAGTGATTACTACCCTAGTGCACTAGGCATTTATTGCACTGGTGGCACCAAAAACTTTGTCTTTTTATAACAACTAGGCAAATGTCTCTATAATTGTAGTGATATTTCCTTAATTCTCAACTTATTGCCCTTCCTTGGGCATTGCCATCACAGATGTACTATCTGTCTATACTTATGGAAGAGTCTATTTTCTTGCCATATGTTAATCATTCCCACATTTTCCACTGTTCCAACATGACTATGTCATTCAGGAATCCTTTCAGAACCCAAAGTATCTGCATTAAGGATTGGTAACCTAGGTTGTAATGCTAGTATCTAGTCTACTATATGTATCACTGTTGTCCTAACCAGCCCAACAAGAGCATAAAAACATGGTTCTCTATCCTGATTTGGTCAAAATGGGAATTCTCAGGCACTTGTTCTTCTCTTTCCTGATCCCTTGCACCCTCTCTTGGTGCAACAACATTGCTCTCAACAACGTGTTCCTCGTGTTCTCCACTCATTTTTAAACTTCATTCTTTCTTCTGCATAAACAGAAGTCACTATAGGGTGTATTGGAGGACACTAGAACAGACTCAACACCTTAGTCCAATGTCTCTGTAGACTCAGCAAACCTCAAGCTCTAATACCAAAACTTGAAATGACCATCATCAAACTGACAAACAAATTGCTACAATTAAGTGGAATTAAACATAAACACTGAATTACTAAAAAATCACTAAAAACTAAAACCATTTTGCAAGGAGATCCTTGTCTAAAAAACTTTTACTAAAAGATCCAAGACTCGTACATATTATAATTTACATTGTACAACATTGTTCCATCTCATCTCGAGTACATCATATAATAGTTGTTCTATCAAAACACATACTGGAGCAACATAAAACCTCAAGGCATTCAAGCCATAACCTCAGATCTCATCATGAGTTAGTGTATTAGCACTCTGACTGGTTGAGAGCCTCATCAAGAAAAGTGTTGATGGACCCTGAATCTCATTGGTTCATGAGATATAGGTAGTCAATAGGTTGGTGAGGCCAATACTATCATTGGTTGACTAGTTTATCGACCGTCATCAACCACCACCAATACACTAGATAGGGTTGGGTTTAGGTAGCAAGGTTGAAACCCTATTCCAACTAAGGTCAAAGGAATTCAATCCAAAGAAAATCAAGCAAGATAATAAGGAACAATATGAGCTAAGGTAAAGTACACTCAACTTGTAGTTAACCCTTAGTAATGGTGGACTTGCACTTTAGCTCACAAACTTACATGAAAATACAAAATCAAGGTAAATTGTGTGAAGTAAAAGTCAAATTAGAGACATATCTTAACCAATTTATCTCAAAACATAGTCAATCATACTACTATGATTTATAGGAAATTACGGTTAATCTAGTTTCATGGTCTTATATCCTCAAACCCCTCAAAAGAACTTCAACCCCAAATTTCTAGGTTTGGGTTGAACACAACAATAAGCAACATGTAACCCTATCTTGAAATAGCTTAGGCACAACTTATGTTACCTCATCATCATTATTGATTACTCACAATGAACTCTTCTGAACCATTAGGGTAAATTCTTTGTAGTTGATTTCAATATTCAACTTATTATCTATCATTCATTGAGTTATCCAGGTTCCTTGGTATCTGCTTAGGAATTAATGATATTTTCATGCTCCATTGTTCTTGCTTATTATCTATGAATCAATCTTATGTCACTTTCTCTTTTCATAATACATGTTATGTATCCATTAAGGGTATATTAATCTCTTTTGAAGATTCATTCTTAAGTAATTACTCTTCTTTGTTAGATAAATGTGAATATGATTTATTGTGTTAAGGAAATTATCTCATGTGTTCCTAGAACTTATCCAAACAATGGACACATATGCGAACATATACATTCTCTTCATCTAGATAACAACCTTTGGCTTTTATATATCTACATGAAAGAGAGGTTTTTACCATATTCAAATGTTAATACCCAAATCTAGGGTTTGTAGGGAAATATGGGCACAGAGTAGGCAGTGGAAACATAATATATTTATCCATATTCCCCAGAATAGTAAGATTATGTCAACAACTATGTAATTGAAAGGATGGTTTAGCAAGTTCATACCTGGTCCTGGAGCAATTCCAGTGACTATAACTTGTTGTAGTAGTGCAACACTCCTAGTTTCATGAGCACTCAATAGTTCCTAGCCTCCACCATGAACAACAGACTCGAACGATGTCTGCATTATCTCCTCTAAGGAATGTAGGATGACGTTACCCTCCTAGAAATGGGAAAAGGCAACCTTTCCTATATGTAAGTCTACACAGATCATCTAGAACTCATGTTGTTCTAGTAGCATGGACAGGAAGAAGTTATCCCTCCCATTGGTGTACTAGTCACCAATTTGCTCTCCCACAATTGTTCTCTCTTACAATCCCTCCATTTATCGAGTAGGACTTTCTTGGGTTCTCTCGGTTACCAAAACTAGAGAAAACAAACAATTATCAGAGGCAATTGATGTGTCTGAGAAGCATCCAGTACCCCTTTATTTATAGGAGGGGTTAGGTTCAAGGTTCCTAGTCTGTGTGGGAGTGGAAGGGACCGGAAGACCATGAATATTTGCAACTTGTGAGTGATGAACTGGTCAGTTCGCAAGCAATCTAGTTGGTTCACATGAGAGCCGATCAGTTTGCTGTGCAAACTAGTCATTTCTCCATGTTTTCCAATCACATATGAATTGCAATTAAAATGCAATTGATGCACAACATGGCATCAACACTAATCCTTGATGTCATCAAATTTCTCCATGAACCAAGCATCTCACTCAACCAAATGATCAGTTGGTGAGAGAAGACAATCAAATCACTATGTGAGCCGGTCGGTTCACTCCCTAGTTCAGGCAGAACTCAGCCAATTCAATTTCTAATCAATCTGACACTCCAACCGGTCAGTTTCAACACTTGAACCGATCAGTTGGGAGTTTATTCAGTTGATTTGTTGCTTGAGTCAAATACCTAAACTTTTTAGTAATCAATTCAATTATAATTCATGATTAAACTCCTCTTCTAGGTGAATTCCTATGTGTGTGACCCTATAGGTCCCATAACATCTTGGCAGTGAATGTCCATAACTAGTTTATGACATCACAAGCAAAGATCGATGCCTAGTCATACATCAATGTTACCCAAGTGAATGGAAAGTTGGAGACCAACTTCAACCTACAATTTATGTAAGGTGTTATTGTGATTTCCAAATTCCTTTGTCAGTAATATCCAGAATGAACTCAAGGCATGGAATCATCATACTCTCAATGTTCAATCCATGTTCCTAGATCCAAGAGCATACTGCCTGAGATATATGTGACCTCCATATCATATATTGATTCACATATGCACGCACATGATTTTCTCATTCTCTCTTATCAAGTGGCCTAAATATCATACTCCAGTAGGAGGGACAAATTGCATCTACATCACTCAAAATCATCCCCATGTGTCATAGTACACCCAATCATCACCTTTGTTGAAACCCTTACTCAGTATGACAGTGGATGATGTCAAAGCACATCGAATGACATGTGATGACTGTAGTGACTTCAGGTCTAAGAACCACTATGACCACCTTTACTATGACAAATGATTATAAAACCAAGCATGGTTTCCATGTGTCACTCTCAAGGTGGGTTTGTCCAACACACTATTCTATAACAAGTATATATGTGCTTGGTTTGATATCACATATCTTGACTGGTTATATTCTATCATCAACCATCACACACTCCAATCCTTAGTATTACTATTGTCTATCTACCTTCCATAATAACATATGACCAAGGATATAATAAGAATGTACATACTCTTAACATACATATGATCTCATTTTTCAAGTCACGTACTTGAACAAAAATGTCATTAAGTAATTGTCATTCTCTAGACATTCATTCTATTTCCCCATTATCTCATAACTGAGTGTAACATAATTAACTGGAAACTAGCCTTAATAGTATTAATCAAATATTTCATATGATATGTCATGACAATCATCATATGATTGGCCCTCTGGGCATACATACCAATAGACTCCCACTTGAGCTTAGAGCCAATCACCCAAGAATCTTGTTCTTAGTGATCTAAACATGTCCATCATGTTTCTTCTGTGCAAGTGCTAATCCAGTGGGTAAGAAACATTTTTTTATAGTTGGTATATTGCATGTTTGTCATCTCTTCACTATACGATCTCTCGTATGAGATGGAATTTCCATAATATGCTATCTAATATTACTTGCCTAACTAGTAGCTCCATTGTTTTCACAATATCTCTATTGTCTCATAAATGGTTGGAACATCTTTAAGTTCATCCTTATGAACTTCTAGATCCATACAGTATCCACTCCTATGTTCATAACACTAGGATACTTGGCTTCATTTGTATAATTGGATTAATAGCCTGTAGTTAACTCACAACTCTTTCCTTAGAATTAAACATATTTTATATTGCGATCACTTTTGTCATTCTGGAAGCTTGCATCAGTGTAACCCTTGACACCTAACCCTTCCTTGTTTCTATAGTCTAGCAACTTAACCTTTAGTGCTTCTCAAGTACTAATAGATATCTTTAAATGAAATTCCAATGACCCTCATTGGAAACTAATACCATCTTGTCATGTCCAATGCATACAAGACTTTGGGATGAGCACATTATATACAACACATGATAGATCCAATTGCTAGTAGATATAGCATCTCACTCATGGTTTTCCATTCTTCATAAGAATCAAAACATAGGGTTCTTGAGAGACTAATCCCATGAATCATGGTCAAATTCTCTCTCATGAATCATTTATGCTAAAATCCTTCAACACCTTGTTATGTGCTCATTTTAGGTTATGAAACTTTCAATATCTATGTCTATAGATCTCAATTCTTATCGTATAGGATGTCTCACCTAATCCTTCATCGTTGAAGGTGATTTCCATGCCATGTCTCAATATTTATATTATTAAGATGCTATTCCCCATCAACATGTGGAATATTCATATATGCTTCCACTGAATATTTTGTAATCACAGATTTCATCTTTTATCTTAATTCAAGTCAAACTCTATAATTATCTTGTCAAGTAAAAAGATCCCATCCATTAGATGCTTGTTTCAATCTCTAAACTGAACTTTGTAGCTTATAGACTTTATTTACATTTTTTATGCTATAAAAACCCTTTAGGTAGTGTTGCATACATATCCTCTCTTATATTCTTCTTAAGGAATGTGGTTCTAATATTCATTAAGACAAATGTCACAGTCTATTCAAGCTATAATAGAGAGCATGAAAATTGGAAAAGGAATTTCTCCATACTCAACAATTTGAACTGATTTGAAAAACTTCGCAACCAATTTTTCCTTTTAGTTTATCCATGTCTGTCTTCCCAATAAAACCCAACAACACCTCTTGGGTTTTACCCCTTTAGGTGGTACTACTAAGGACATACCTTGCTAGTGTACATGAACTCGCTAATGGCTATTAGGCCATCTCTTGGATTATGTTCCTAAATAGATTCTTGTAACATCCCACTCTTTTTATGCAAATTTTCAAACTATTTTATTCCTTACATGCTCTTTTTCTAAATAAGATAATTGTTGAGGACCTTCATGTAAATTGCCCATGTTAGTTTTGCAATCCATTTTATTATTTTTAATAGCTGTCTTATCCATGTTTTATTTAAATAAAATGTTTTCATATATATCTATTCTTTTGTTTAAGAATATGAGAATAAATGCTTTTATGTCAAATTTTCTCTCTCATATGGTAATTAGTGATTTACATGTTTAATTTCTTGCTTAATAGCCTCCAAATTGTTAATTGAAAAGAAATAATATTTAGTGCACGTTGTCATATCTTGAAATTCTTATTTGAGAAATTAATGGCTTTATTTACATTCATCATGGTCATTTAAGTGCACATAATGGATTTTACTATTTTTTAGGCCTAAAACGTGTACATGAAGTAAAACTAATTAATTAGGAATGTTCTAGACCCCCTAATGCACCTATGGTTCAAATTTGAACTCATTTGACCCATGTTTGACCTCCCAATTAATTTGGGAGAGATTTGAATATTGTTTGACCTAGGATTGAATTCGATTTCATTAATCGCACTGATTTTCCCTAAAGTTTTGTTACTTTGCGTTGTCACGCATTACCCTAATTTCACGAGTCATCAACACTGCTCGATCAGCTATCAACGACCATCCCATCATCTCCTACCTCCGCTAATCACACGAGCCATGAGCCAGCGGCCGTTTCACATGTCATTTTCCCCCGACCTCGTTCTCACTCCACAATGCATCATTGCTCTCGATTCTTTCACCGATGAAACAATGAGGTCAATCCACACCCAACGAGCCCTTTCTCATGTTCTCTCATGTCCTACAGATAAAATGCCCATTTAGGGCTTGAACACCCTCTCCATATATGACTTACAGTTGCCACCTCCATGCATCTCCCATCCACCTAAAACCTCCGAGAGCATCACCGACTCCCGAGCTACACTCCTCCACTGCTAATTTGGGCCCGAGAGCCTCGACTCTCCCTGACCTACTCATTCTTCCTCCTCCGGCTACCCAAGCTCCGTCGTGTCGCCCTACGCCATCTCTGAGCAATCAGAGCCTAGGTAAGCATCACAGAACCTCCCTCATCCTTTCCCGATCGTCCACTTGGCCCACGAAGTGCTCAGTCGCCACACCCTATAGGGCCGCCGCTGGGCTTCCACTGGCACTTGTCGCCACGGCGTTACAGTGAGATCACAACGGAAAGTACAGGTCCATTGGCTTCACACGGCCTCAAGGATCATGCTTCTATAACCACTCGTATGATTTATCACGGTTTAGATAGTTGCTCCTCCTCCAAAGTTCGCCCCTGTTTCACGCTGCCAAACTCTGTTCTCGCCCACGATGGCGTTTTCGGGTGTTTTTGCTTCAGGGGACAATGCCTTCACCTTCAGTTCGACTTCGCAAGACTCTTTCCTTCATTTCTTTAGCACCTCATGAGATCTTTTCTCAGCTTCAATCCTTCGATGGCCATGGCGGTGCCCTGTGGTCATGGTTGTACCATGGGAACCATTGCTCTGGCGCACAACAGGGATCGAGCTCAGGCTCAATAGAGTCGCCTTGGTGCCACGAGAGTGATGGATGTTTCATCTACTGTGGGCAGTCACCACTTCCCCAGGTTCTTATCGGAATTGAACCTCCAGTTCCTGCTCTCGCCATGGAGCAAGCAGGAAACAATGGCAAGGGTAAGTTTACCCCTCTATCCTAGCCTTTGAAAGCGTCAGATATGTGTTGCAAGGGCAAAATCGACATTTTCATTTCTTGCTTCTTTTATTTGCGCGATTTCATGGTCAGGTTCTAATGACTAGAATGCCCTCGCCATTTCAATGAAATGTAACACACGCCCTTGGTTTTCTAGTAACCCAACTTTTTATTTACATCAGATTCATAATCGATTTAAATAACTATTGCACTATAGTTTCCTTGATTTATGATTGGTCGACTCTTTGGAAAACTCATAGTAAATCGCCTATTTATCAGAAAATTACTCAAAAATATGTTTTAGAAAGGATTTTCGATGAGGAATCGGATTTTGTGGTTTTTATCGACTGATTTTGCTGTTTTCACATCTCAATATTTATATGAGCAAATTGGAGTTTAATGATGGATGATGAAGGATAATCATGTTAATTTCAGGCGATTAAGAGGACCCAATCAGTCAAACCAGGTTTGACTTAGGTGGTTTAGTTCAAAGTAAGTGGTCCATGCACATGAGTACTCATAGTTTATATTCAATATGTTTACATGTCTCCTAATAAGAGTTTCATGATCTATGTGATTTAATGTTCTAAGACTTCAATGTTAAGATTTGCAAACAATATTATTCTCATATTTCTATCTTTATGCAGGTTTATATACCCAAAGTCTAAAATAGAGATATGTTGCTCAAAATAGTTGTGACTCATGGACCAAGTCCATGAGAAAGTTGAAGAATCATATTCCTATAAGATTTCTTAGAAAGAAGAGCATGTCAGGTCAGTTATTCCAAAAAAGCCGACCCTGTAAACTGTCTCGGTCGAGAAATATTTCGACTGAGATTATTTCAATCGAGAAAGAAGAGCCTGTATCAAGATAAGATCTGACAGTAATACATCCATACTTAGTTGATGATTTCAAATAGCATTGTATTAAGAATGTAAGTACACATATGTTATTAGAATTTCTCATATTTATAGGCATAGTTATGTAGTAAGATTTCAAGTAGAAACATGCCATTAAGATTTCATACATATGTAGAGATCTAAGAACTAGATTCCTTAGAATAAATAGTATCTAGAATACAAGTACAATGCAAGAATATGAATATATTAAGACATGGTGTACTAATAAAAGTACATTTGGGATCAGAAGGTATTGTAAAATGAGTTTATGATGGCATTATAAGATGCAAGACAGTATTTTATGATATTTCTATTATGATATTTAAGGTTTAATATGTAAGTTTTATGCAAATATTAAGGTTCACGGTAACATCATATTTAACAAGAAGGATTGAACCACCTTGTTAGAATTCATATTTTTAGATATGTTGTACTTAAAATACGTTTATGAACCTGACTTAAGATACTTTGTATACCTAGTATTTATATGTGCATTTTAGATCCTTTTTCCTAAGATATCTATCATATAATTGGTATAAGTGAAGTAATTTGGCCAAATCATAGTTTCATAATAAAGTTCACCCAGATAATGAGAATATCAGATTTAGGTTCAGACCTGGACTACTCATTGTATGAGTAGATGGATATAGAATAAATTTATATGATAAGGGTTATAGACCCAGTTCCAATTATGTAGTAATTGAGATACATGTTTACATTCAGATATAGATTCAGTTCATTATTTAAGAGCTCCAGATTAAGGTTTACCCAGATATTAAGAACATCAGATGTAGAGTCAAACTTAGACTACTTATGGTAGGCCAATATAGAATAAAGATGCATGATAAGGGTTATAGACCCAGTCCCAATTATGTAGTAATTGAGATACATGTTTACATTCAGATATAGATTCAGATTCAGATTCAGATATAGATTCAGATTCAGATACAAATGTCAGATTCACAATTCACTACATGTTTAGTACTCAGTTTTAGATAAGTTCAAATTTAGAGTTTAGTAAGACTAGACTTAAGATAATTAATTCAAACCTTCACATAATGCATTATATAATAAGTCCTCACTAGAGAGTCCCGGGACGATTTAGAGGGAGCGTTGCGCTAGACACTGCGGGTGTCACAGAGGGAATGTTATGCCAACAGAGGGTGTGTTGCACCATAGAGGACACTTTGGTGTCAACAAAGGGCACGATGTGCCAACAGAGGATGCGTTGCACCATAGAGGACACTTCGGTGTCACAGAGGAGGACTTATTGTATAATGGTGGCCACAAATAGATAAAAAGTGTAAGTAAAAGATACTTAGATTAGAGCATGTTTGTAATCTCATCCATGAATGTGATGAGAGGAATTCATATAAGATAAGTATGACCTATACACTTTGGTGTAGGTCATGAGACCCGTAGTATAATTATCCAAAAAAAAGATAGAGTAGAAAGATAAGAGTAAAGAAATTAAGATATATTACATTTTCATATTTTAATCAACATTTGTTATCAATTTTATAAAGTCCAAGAATATTTTGTAATATTGTCAGCTCTTCAGTAATGTACGTTTTAGAATACTCATGCCACTTACTCTAACGACTATTTTTTTTATTAAATGGCTGGGGATGAGATGTCCACAGACGTTGGAGCTAAAGTGAAGGAGACATCTTGAGGAGATTCCAACAATCCAAGACCTTAGAAGTTGTTGCCTGGTGGGACGTCCATCTATGGAGATCCTATCTTTAATATGTTATCTAGAATATGTGTATCTTTAGAAACATGATGTAGTTTTCATTCCAAGAACTTATGTATGAATCTATGCTTGTATGAATGTCAAGTGTTATTTGTTTCTTGAGATGAGATCATGTATGTGATAGTCCCTCCCTGAAATATCAAGTACCCCACATTATGGATAATGATTGGGGATTAGGATGTGCTTCCACTGGTTATGTATGAAACCCTAGGGAGGGGTGTTACATTAATGGTATTAGAGCAAGAAATAGATGGCCACTAAGGAAACAATAAGGATTCATGCAAGTCACCCTAGAATGAAGAAATAGAAGTAGAGAACATGATTATGTATTCTAGTATGTCTAGAGAACCCTAAAGATGACTAGAGCCCTCACGTCATTAGAGAAGTACATGTTAGCATGCTCATGTAGTTGAAACCAAACCCTAGATAATGACATGTTTCTCCTTGTCTCAATGGTAAGGGCCACCCAATTGAGATTTGAGGAAAATGTCATTTAATGTGACTTTTTATGTGTCTTCCCTTCTTAATTGTGTGTGTGGTATGGGACACATGTGAAAATGAGTTGGTGAGATGTAGCATAAAAAGATCCAACATTTCTAAATATGTGCTTGATCACCACATATAAAGAGATGAAGGATATATGTCCTAAGGTTAGACAAGTATGAGGATGTAGTCATGGTAAGTGAGAGATAGATTCCCTAAGTGTAATGAGTTAGGTGTAATGTTAAGCAGTAAGTATGTGACTTAGGAAGGGTAGTTAAGTAATTTATGTTGAATAATAATGCCTTGTTTATGTATGCCTCTTTTATAATGAAAATTGTATGGAAAATTTGCAAGTTTATGTGAAACCCTTAAGGTGGGTAAAAACTCTAGGAAATTTCGAGGACGAAATTTATTTAGGGTGGGTAGAATTGTAACATCCCAATCTTTTTATGCAAAATTTCAAACTATTTTATTCCTTACATGCTCTTTTTCTAAATAAGATAATTGTTGAGGACCTTCATGTAAATTTCCCATGTTAGTTTTGCAATCCATTTTATTATGTTTCATAGTTGTCTTATCCATGTTTTATTTAAAGAAAATGTTTTCAAATCTATATATATGCTCTTTTGTTTAAGAAAATGAGAATAAATGCTTTTATGTCAAATTTTCTCTCTCATATGGTAATTAGTGATTTACATGTTTAATTGCTTGCTTAATAGCCTCCAAAATTTTAATTGAAAATAAATAATATTTAATGAACGTTTTCATATCTTGAAATTCTTATTTGAGAAGTTAATGAATTTAGTTACATTCATCATGGTCATTTAAGTGCACATAATGGATTTTGCTATTGTTTAGGCCTAAAACATGTACATGTAGTGAAAATAATTAATTAGGAATGTTCTAGACCCCCTAATGCACCTATGGTTCAAATTTGAACTCATTTGACCCATGTTTGACCTCCCAATTTATTTGGGAGAGATTTGAATATTGTTTGACCTAGGATTCAATTTGATTTCATTAATTGCACTAATTTTCCCTAAAGTTCCGTTATGTTGCTCTGTCACGCGTTACCCTGATTTCACGAGTCATCTGCACCGCTCGATCAGCTATCAACGACCATCCCATCATCTCCTACCTCGCTAATCACGCGAGTCAGCGGCCGTTTCACATGTCATTTTCCCCCGACCTCGTTCTTACTCCACAATGCATCATTGCTCTCAATTATTTCATCGATGAAACGACGAGGTCAATCCGCACCCAATGAGCCCTTTCTCGTGTGATCTCGTGCCCTACAAATAAAACACCCATTTAGGGCTTGAACACCCTCTCCGCAGATGACTTGCAGTCGCCACCTCCGTTCATCTCCCATCCACCTAAACCCTCCGAGAGCATCAGCGGCTCCCGAGCTACACTCCTCCACAACTAATTTGGCCCCAAGAGCCTCGACTCTCCCTGACCTACTCGTTCCTCCTCCTCCGGCTACCCAAGCTCCGTCGCGTCACCCTACGCCATCTCCGAGCAATCAGAGCCTAGGTAAGCATCGTGGAACCTCCCTCATCCTTTCCCGATCATCCTCTTGGCCCGCGAAGCGATCAGTCGCCGCACCCTATAGGGCCGCCGCTGGGCTTCCACTGGCGCTCGTCGCCATGGCGTTATAGTGAGATCACAGTGGCAAGTACGGGTCTGTTGGCTTCGCATAGCTTCAAGGATCGTGCTTCTATAACCACTTGTACGATTTATCACAGTTTCGATAGTTGCTCCTCCTCCAAAGTTTGCCCCTGTTTCATTCCGCCAAACTCTATTCTCACCCACGATGACATTTTCGGGTGTTTTTGCTTCAGGGGACAATGCCTTCACCTTCAGTTCGACTTCACGAGACTCTTGCCTTCACATCTTTAGCACCTCATGAGATCTTTTTTCAGCTTCAATCCTTCGATGGCCATGGTGGTGCCCTGTGGTCATGGTTGTACCATGGGAACCAGTGCTCTGGCGCACAACATGGCTCGAGTTCAGGCTCAATAGAGTCACCTTGGTGCCTCGAGAGTGATGTATGTTTCATCTGCCGCGGGAAGTCACCACTTCCCCAGGTTCTTATCAAAATTGAACCTTTAGTTCCTGCTCTCGCCATGGAGCAAGTAGGAAACAATGGCAAGGGTAAGTTTACCCCTCTGCCCTAGCCTTTGAAAGCGTCAGATATGTGTTGCAAGGGCAAAATAGACATTTTCATTGCTTGCTTCTTTTATTTGCGTGATTTCATGGTCAGGTTCTAATGACTAGAATTCCCTCGCCATTTCAATGAAATGTAACGCGCGCCCTTGGTTTTCTAGTAACCCAGCTTTTTATTTATGTCAGATTCATAATCGATTTAAATAACTGTTGCACTATAGTTTCCTTGATTTATGATTGGTCGAATCTTTGGAAAACTCATAGTAAATCACTTGTTTATTGGAAAATTACACAAAAATATGTTTTAGAAAGGATTTTCGATGAGGAATCGGATTTTGTGGTGTTTATTGACTGGTTTCTCTATTTTCACATCTCAATATTTATATGAGCAAATTAGGGTTTAATGATGGATGATGAAGGATAATCATGTTTATTTCAGGTGATTAAGAGGACCCAATCAGTCAAACCAGGTTTGACTTAGGTGGTTTAGTTCAAAGTAAGTGGTCCATGCACATGAGTACTCATAGTTTATGTTCAATATGTTTACAAGTATCCTAATAAGAGTTTCATGATCTATGCGATTTAATGTTATAAGACTTCAATGTTCAGACATGGACTACTCATTGTATGAGTAGATGGATATAGAATAAAATTATAGGATAAGGGTTATAGACCCAGTTCCAATTATGTAGTAATTGAGATAGATGTTTACATTTAGATATAGATTCAGTTCATTATTTAAGAGCTCCAGATTAAGGTTTACCCAGATATTAAGAACATCAGATGTAGATTCAAACTTAGACTACTCATGGTAGGCCAATATAGAATAAAGATGCATGATAAGGGTTATAGACCCAGTCCCAATTATTTAGTAATTGAGATACATGTTTACATTCAGATATAGATTCAGATTCAGATTCAGGTATAGATTTAGGTTCAGATACAAATTTTAGATTCAGAATTCAGTACATGTTTAGTACTCAGTTTTAGATAAGTTCAAATTAAGAGTTTAGTAAGACTAGACTTAAGATAGTTAATTCAAACCTTCACATAATGCATTATATAAAAATTCCTCACCAGAGAGTCCTGGGACGATTCAGAGGGCGCGTTGCGCCAGACACTGCGGGTGTCACAGAGGGCATGTTATGCCAACAGAGGGTGTGTTGCACCATAGAGGACACTTCGGTGTCTACAGAGGGCACGTTGTGCCAACAGAGGGTGTGTTGCACCATAGAGGGCACTTCAGTGTCACAGAGGAGGACTTATTGTATAATGGTGGCCACAAATAGGTAAAAAGTGTAAGTAAAAGATACTTAGATTAGAGCATGTTTGTAATCTCATCCATGAGTGTGATGAGAGGAATTCATATAAGATAAGTATGACCTAGACACTTTGGAGTAGGTCATGAGAGGGTCTCCAAAAAAAAAGATATAGTAGAAAGATAAGAGTAAAGAAATTAAGATATACATTTTCATATTTTAATCAACATTTGTTATCAATTTTATAAAGTCCAAGAATATTTTGTAATATTGTTAGCTCTTCAGTAATGTATGTTTTAGAATACTCATGCCACTTACTGTAATGACTATTTTCTTATTGCATGACTGGGGACGAGATATCCACAGACGTTTGAGCTAAAGTGAAGGAGACATCTTGAGGAGATTCCAAGAATCCAAGACCTTAGCAGTTGTTGCCTGGTGGGACGTCCATCTATGGATATCCTATCTTTAATATGTTATCTAGAATATGTGTAGCTTTAGAACCATGATGTAGTTTTCTTTCCAAGAACTTATGTATGAATCTATGCTTCTATGAATGCCAAGTGTTATTTGTTTCTTGAGATGAGATCATGTATGTGACAATCCCTCCCTGAAATACCAAGTACCCCACATTATGGATATGATTGGGGATTAGGATGTGCTTCCGCTGGTTACGTATGAAACCCTAGGGAGGGGTGTTGCATTAATGGTATCAAAGCAAGAAATAGATGGCCACTAAAGCAACAATATCGATTCATGCCAGTCACCCTAGAATGAAGAAATAGAAGTAGAGAACATGATTATGTATTCTAGTATGTCTAGAGAACCCTAAAGATGACTAGAGCCCTCACATCATTAGAGGAGTACACATTAGCATGCTCATGTAGTTGAAACCAAACCCTAGATAATGACATGTTTCTCCTTGTCTCAATGGTAAGGGCCACCCAATTGAGATTTGAGGAAAATGTCATTTAATGTCACTTTTTATGTGTCTTACCTTCTTAATTGTGTGTGTGGTATGGGACACATGTGCAAACAAGTTGGTGAGATGTAGCATAAAAAGATCCAACACTTCTAAATATGTGCTTGATCACCACATATAAAGAGATGAAGGATATATGTCTTAAGGTTAGACAAGTATGAGGATGTAGTCATGGTAAGTGAGAGATAGATTCCCTAAGTTTAATGAGTTAGGTGTAATGTTAAGGAGTAAGTATGAGACTTAGGAAGAGTAGTTAAGTAATTTATGTTGAATAATAATGCCTTGTTTATGTATGCCTCTTTTATAATGAAAATTGTATGGAAAATTTACAAGTTTATGTGAAAGCCTTAAGGTGGTTAGAAACTCTAGGAAATTTCGAGGACGAATTTTATTTAAGGTGGGTAGAATTGTAACATCCCACTCTTTTTATGAAAATTTTCAAACTATTTTATTCCTTACATGCTCTTTTTCCAAATAAGATAATTGTTGAGGACCTTCATGTAAATTGCCCGTGTTAGTTTTGCAATCCATTTTATTATTTTTAATAGCTGTCTTATCCATGTTTTATTTAAAGAAAATGTTTTCATATATATATATATATATATATATATGATCTTTTGTTTAAGAAAATAATAATAAATGCTTTTGTGTCAAATTTTCTCTCTCATATGGTAATTAGTGATTTACATGTTTAATTACTTGCTTAATAGCCTCCAAATTGTTAATTGAAAAGAAATAACATTTAGTGCACGTTTTCATATCTTGAAATTATTATTTGAGAAATTAATGGCTTTATTTACATTCATCATGGTCATTTAAGTGCACATAATGGATTTTGCCATTGTTTAGGCCTAAAACATGTACATGTAATAAAACTAATTAATTAGGAATGTTCTAGACCACCTAATGCACCTATGGTTCAAATTTGAACTCATTTGAGCCATGTTTGACCTCCCAATTAATTTGGGAGAGATTTGAATATTGTTTGACCTAGGATTGAATTCGATTTCATTGATCGCACTGATTTTCCCTAAAGTTCCGTTACTTTGCACCGTCACGTGTTACCCTGATTTCGTGAGTTATCAGCACCGCTTGATCAGCTATCAAAGGCCATCCCATCATCTCCTACCTCCGCTAATCACGCGAGCCAGCGGCCGTTTCACAGGTCATTTTCCCCCGACCTCATTCTCACTCCACAATGTATCATTGCTCTCAATTCTTTCACCGATGAAATAGTGAGGTCAATCTGCACCCAAAGAGCCCTTGCTCGTGTGCTCTTGTGCCCTACAGATAAAACACCCATTTGGGGCTTGAACACCCTCTCCGCAGACGACTTGCAGCCACCACCTCCGTGCATCTCCCATCCACCTAAACCCTCTGAGAGCATCATCCACTCCCGAGATACACTCCTCCACTGCTAATTTGGCCCCGAGAGCCTCAACTCTCCCTGACATACTCGTTCTTCCTACTTTGGCTACCCAAGCTCCGTCGCGTCACCCTACGCCATCTCCGAGAAACTAGAGCCTAGGTAAGCATCGCAGAACCTCCCTCATCCTTTCCCGATCATCCTCTTGGCTCACAAAGCGCTCAGTCGCCACACCCTATAGGGCCTCCGCTAGGCTTCCAATTGCGCTCGTCGCCACGACGTTACAGTGAGATCACAACGGCAAGTACAGGTCCGTTGGCTTCGCACGACTTCAAGGATCATGCTTCTATAACCACTCGTACGATTTATCACGGTTTTGATAGTTGCTCCTCCTCTGAAGTTTGCCTCTATTTCACACCGCCAACTCTGTTCTCGCCCATGATGGCGTTTTCGGGTGTTTTTTCTTCAGGGGACAATGCCTTCACCTTCAGTTCGACTTCGCGAGATTCTTGCCTTCATTTCTTTAACACCTCGTGAGATCTTTTCTCAGCTTCAATCCTTCGATGGCCATGGCGGTGCCCTGTGGGTATGGTTATACCATGGGAACCGGTGCTCTGGCACACAACAGGGCTCGAGCTCAGGCTCAACAGAGTCACCTTGGTGCCGCAAGAGTGATGGATGTTTCATCTGCCACGGGCAGTCACCACTTCCCCAGGTTCTTATCAAAATTGAACCTCCAGTTCCTGCTCTCGCCATGGAGCATGCAGGAAACAATGGCAAGGGTAAGTTTACCCCTCTTCCCTAGCCTTTGAAATCATCAGATATGTGTTGCAAGGGAAAATATACATTTTTATTGCTGGCTTCATTTATTTGTGCGATTTCATGGTCAGGTTCTAATGACTAGAATGCCCTCGCCATTTCAATGAAATGTAACACGCGCCCTTGGTTTTCTAGTAACCCAGCTTTTTATTTACGTCAGATTCATAATCGATTTAAATAACGGTTGCACTATAGTTTCTGTGATTTATGATTGGTCGACTCTTTGGAAAACTCATAGTAAATTGTCTATTTATCGAAAAAATACTCAAAAATATGTTTTGGAAAGGATTTTCGAAGAGGAATCTGATTTTGTGGTTTTTATTGACTGATTTTGCTGTTTTGACATCTCAATATTTATATGAGCAAATTAGGGTTTAATGATGGATGATGAAGGATAATCATGTTAATTTCAGGTGATTAAGAGGACCCAGTCAGTCAAACCAGGTTTGACTTAGGTGGTTTAGTTCAAAGTAAGTGGTCCATGCACATCAGTACTCATAGTTTATGTTCAATATGTTTACATGTCTCCTAATAAGAGTTTCATGATCTATGTGATTTAATGTTCTAAGGCTTCAATGTTAAGATTTGCAAACAATATTATTCTCATATTTCTATCTTTATGCAAGTTTAGATACCCAAAGTCTAAAATAGAGATATGTTGCTCAAAATATTTGTGACTCATGGACCAAGTCCATGAGAAAGTTGAAGAATCATATTCCTATAAGATTTCTTAGAAATGTTTGTAAGTAATGAATACGATATCAAGATAAGATATGCCAGTAATGCATCCATACTTAGTTGATGATTTCAAATAGCTTTGTATTAAGAATGTAAGTACACATATGTTATTAGAATTTCTCATATTTATAGGCATAGTTATGTAGTAAGATTTCAAGTAGAAACATGCCATTAAGATTTCATACATATGTAGAGATCTAAGAACTAGATTCCTTAGAATAAATAGTATCTAGAATACAAGTAAAATGCAAGAATATGAATATATTAAGACATGGTGTAATAATAAAAGTACATTTGGGATCAGAAGGTATTGTAAAATAAGTTTATGATGGCAACATAAGATGCAAGACAATATTTTATGAGATTTCTATTATGATATTTAAGGTTTAATATGTAAGTTTTTATGCAAATATTAAGGTTCACAGTAACATCATATTTAACAAGAAGGATTGAACCACCTAGTTAGAATTCATATTTTTAGATATGTTGTACTTAAAATACGTTTATGAACCTGACTTAAGATACTTTGTATACCTAGTATTTCTATGTGCATTTTAGATCCTTTTTCCTAAGCTATCTATCATATAATTGGTATAAGTCAAGTAATTTGGCCAAATCATAGTTTCAGAATAAAGTTCACCCAGATAATGAGAATATCAGATTTAGGTTCAGACATGGACTACTCATTCTATGAGTAGATGGATATAGAATAAAATTATATGGTAAGGGTTATAGACCTAGTCCCAATTATGTAGTAATTGAGAAACATGTTTACATTCAGATATAGATTCAGTTCATTATTTAAGAGCTCTAGATTAAGGTTTACCCAGATATTAAGAACATCAGATGTAGAGTCAAACTTAGACTACTCATGGTAGGCTAATATAGAATAAAGATGCATGATAAAGGTTATAGACCCAGTCCCAATTATGTAGTAATTGAGATACATGTTTACAATCAGATATAAATTCAGATTCAAATTTAGATATAGATTCAGATTCAGAATTCAGTACATGTTTAGTACTCAGTTTCAGATAAGTTCAAATTCAGAGTTTAGTAAGACTAGACTTAAGATAATTAATTCAAACCTTCACATAATGAATTATATAATAAGTCCTCACCAGAGAGTCCCAGGACGATTCAGAGGGCGCATTGCGCCAGACACTGCAAGTGTCACAGAGGGCATGTTATTGCAACCGAGGGTGTGTTGCACCATAGAGGACACTTCGGTGTCAACCGAGGGCATGTTGTTCCAACAGAGGGTGTGTTGCACCATAGAGGACACTTCGGTGTCACAGAGGAGGACTTATTGTATAATGGTGGCTACAAATAGATAAAAAGCATAAGTAAAAGATACTTAGATTAGAGCATGTTTGTAATCTCATCCATTAGTGTGATGAGAGGAATTCAGATAAGATAAGTATGACCTAGACACTTTGGTGTAGGTCATGAGACCCGTAGTATAGGTCTCCAAAAAGCAAAAAAAAGATAGAGGAGAAAGATAAGAGTAAAGAAATTAAGATATATTACATTTTCAGATTTTAATCAACATTTTTTATCAGTTTTATAAAGTCCAAGAATATTTTGTAATATTGTTAGCTCTTGAGTAATGTACGTTTTAGAATACTCATGCCACTTACTCTAACGACTATTTTTTTTATTGCATGGCTGGGGACGAGATGTCCGCAGACATTGGAGCTAAAGTGAAGGAGACATCTTGAGGAGATTCCAAGAATCCAAGACCTTAGAAGTTGTTTCTTGGTGGGACGTCCATCTATGGAGATCCTATCTTTAATATGTTATCTAGAATATGTGTAGCTTTAGAACCATGATGTAGTTTTCTTTCCAAGAACTTATGTATGAATCTATGCTTCTATGAATGCCAAGTGTTATTTGTTTCTTGAGATGAGATCATGTATGTGACAGTCCCTCCCTAAAATGCCAAGTACCCCACATTATGGATAATGATTGGGGATTAGGTTGTGCTTCCGCTGGTTACGTATGAAACCCTAGGGAGGGGTGTTACAATTCTAGTTTGTTTTGTTGGCTCATCATCTTATGACCAACTTATCTAAGCTATCAGATTCACAATCTTTCAATCTCAGATTTGTTCTTACTAGAACTATGAGTTTTGTGTTACATAAGGAATTTGAGATTCCACAACAACTTGTGGTTCTCTTTATTCCAATTGTACCTCCCTATTGCCCTTGAACTTTTTGAGTTCTATTTTTACTCCCACTAATTCTTTTAGAACTTAGTTATCCTAGCAACAAAACACTTTTGTTATCAGATTGGGATTAATATGAGTATTCAACAATTTGAACACTTGAACATATTTGTATTTTATTGAACATGTATGACCATATAATAAATAAATATAATGAAGTACAAATAACTTTCTATAGAATTTATTCCAAAGGTCTTTATACATCATTTTGTACATGTCCTTATAGAATTCTTATTCTCCCACTACACCTAGTGAGAGGTGTTTTTGTCATGTTGCTCATATATAAGACTTGCATATATCTTTTTGGCTCAATAACCAAAAGAGTCTAGACAAATATCAATATGGATTCTAAAAATGCATTTCTCATATGTATGCTCTATATGACTATGTTGTCAATATTGATTGTTTAAGTTATCAATTGTAATCCTTTAGGTATTTACGTTATAAACATTCATCTTTAGACCCTTCATATGAAGATCACAAGACATTTAGGGAATCGCCATACAAGATCAAAATTTTGAAATAGAAGCATTAACAACTCTTTATTTATAATCATCCTTATTCATACAAGATCCATAAAGTAAAATGTTTCTGTTATTTGCAGTCGATTACATGCCCAATGGGATAAGTTAAATTCTAAAGTAAATTGAAGTGGCAGGAACTCTTTATCTCCACGGTCCATCCTTGTCCTTTCATAAAGGTTTACTTCTTATCAGATCGTGCATATTAACGTATGTCAGATCTACATCCAGTATCGCATACCCAATATGATGATGTAATCAAATTTATCTTATTATGTATATAACTAAAGTAGAGGTCTCTATCCCATCCTTCTTCTTTAGTTCCTCCAGGTAGAGAGGGCAATTCCTTTTCCAATGTCCAAGCTAGTGACAATGGTGACAATTGCCTCCCTTATTTACTCCTCCCTTTGCCTTGAGGGATGAAGACTTGGGCTTCTGGATAGCTCTAGAACTCTTCTTAGCCTTTCTCTGTCAACGGCTTGTCAAATTCATTCATGTTGTAGTTCATGAAAAACCGACTGTATGACTCTGGAAGAGACTGCAAAATCACATCAGTGGCCAACTATTGACCCAAAGGGAATCCCAATATAGAAAGTTTCTCCACATACCCAATGAGCTTGAGCACATGAATACTTTACTGGATCTCCTTCTGCCATGTTACATTTGAACAACACCGCAAATCTCTCCTGTCTTACCTGATCTTGGAACATGTTCTTAAGATGTGTAACCATCTCCATAAAATCCATGTGCTCATGATGTCTTTGAAACTCATAGTTCATGGAGCACAACATTAGGCATTTGGCATAAATGACATCATTAATATGCCTCTTGTAAGCATCTATGTCATCCTTATGTGCATTGGGAAGAGGTTCTCCTAGCTCTGGTGGCTCTAGAACATAGATCTTGCGCTCTTGTGTGAGAACAATTCTCAGAGTCCTAAACCAATTGTGGAATTTATTCTCATTTAACATGTCCTTCTCAAGTACCGATCGTAGAGAAAAATATTGTTGTGTATTTCCATTTGATTCTACAAGAGAAATTTGCAAATATTGTCAGGAATCCTTTTTTGATTTGCTTTATAAATTGATGATATTCAATTAGGCCTTTAATTAATTATCACTCCTACTATTTTATTTAAATTGATAGCCCTCACATATAAATTTAGAAGATTACAACATACAACCTTCTAGTGAGCCAAGATCCAAAATAATTCAATTATTACCCGACCAACTCCAGCATCCATAATCAATTATTAAGGTAGACACCTTTTACCAATTGCATCACATGTAATTCAGGGTTAGATGATTGCATAACTCTTTGCCATTTTCATTTACATGCCTCTAGGTGCTTAATCTCCTTAAGGACACCCAGTTAAGCCTGATTCAAAATCCAACACGATAGAATATGCACCCTACTTTGGAAAAACCTACATATCTAGCATCACACTTCCACGAGACGAACGAAGCACCACGTTTTGGTGTAACCTACGGTTGATCGATCAAAATTTTCATGTATGTTTCTTATGGAAAGCATATAAGACTTAATATGTTATTGAGGGAGTTTGTATTTATTAGTATACAATATCCAATCACCACATACATATATATAGTATGTATCAAATACATGCTATATCCCACAAAGAAAACATTCAATAAACATAAGTGATGGTAATGGTCATTCTACTATAATTCCTTGGAGCCATAAGGAATTACCACCACCTGGGTCGACATCTCATGTAGAAACCTATTGTTTATGGATATCTATGCTTTCCAATCTGGGTTGATCGGTTCAACCCTTTAACTGGTCAGCTCACCTCCTGGCTAGTCGGTTGGTCGTCACACTAGTCATCTAGTATGTTGTCCACCATATTTTGGATCTTTGATTCAATCGGTTGGGTCCACCAGCTGGTCGGTTTGGGTCATTCGCCTTGGTCCTCCAGCTGGTTAGTTGGCCTAGTGTTGAGCATTTTCATCTTCATCGTAACAAGAAAATAAACTATCCTAATAGTATTTCATATTACATGATAAAAGAGAAACCTCTAGCATAGGTAGGAGAGAACAATACATTTACAATTGGAAGATAAGGTAGAGGCTCAGTATGGAAACTGAGATAAAATGAACCATACAACAATGCACAAATATATAGGATTATTGGTGATAACCATTCTTCACATCCACCATCAAAACTTGCTTTTAGGGTGACACATGCGAATTGCACATATATATTAATTGGGATCTTATGTGATTATTAATCTGATATACACATTAATCAGTTTAAGTATTCACATCGTATGCAATAAATAAACAATGAGAACCAAAAATCCGACCATATCAATTATCCCAAAACATAGTATATTGGTGTGGATATGATGCCACTATAGGGAAATACGGTGACAGAGCAGGCAAGGAAAAACAAAACTTTAACTTACATATTCCCTTAAAACAATGGAACATGTCAATACCTATGTAATAGGAAGGATGGTTTAGCAGATATTACTTGGCCTTTAAGCAAGTTCAACAAAAATCTCCTCCTTGTGGTGTGCGCCCTATTTCAAATCACACTCGAACAATGTCTGTGTTAGCCTCCTGGTTGATCACCACTAATAGCAGGTTGATGTTGTCCTCCTAGCGGGAAAAGTTGCATGACTCTAAAGTAGTCAACATGGACCACCGAGAACTATTTTCGTTCTAGTAGAAAAAATAAGGAGTTGTCCCTTCAGGTTGGTTTACTAGTCCCAACTCACTCTCCTACAATTGTTCTGCCTTGCTATCCCTCCCTTGAGAGGGTAGGACTTGCTCGGGTTCTATCAGTTACCACAACCAAAGAAGGCAAACAATTGTCAGAAGCAATTGAGTTGTGTCTGAGATACCCCGAGTACCCTCTATTTATAGGAGGGTCTGGGTTAGGGTTCTCAATCTGAGTGGGAGTGGAAGGGACAAAAATTTCATGAACTTTTACAACCTACGAGCGAAAAATGGTCAGTTCATTGGTTAACTGATCAGTTAGCATGTGATTTGATTGGTTAAACCCTTGATCTGGTCATGTGATCATGTTTCCCAATAGTAATTGCATTGGCAATTAAAATATGATTTAATACACAACATGACGTCAGCACAAATCCTTGAATCAATCGAAATGATCCACCAACTACTTGATTCACAACATGATCTAGTCGGTTCATGGACCTAAGCTGAGCGTTTCACTTCTTGAACCGGTCGTTTCACTATCTAGAATTGCCAAAGTTGGTTCAATTTACTAGACACACTAAAATGATCAATTCAACAATTGAACCATCAGTTCACTGTTCAGTTAGTCAATATTCAACAAATGTTACTTATATTGAATACCTAACTCTGTAGTAATCAAGTTTAAACCATACTCATGAATGAACTCCTATTACAAGTGTATCATGTGTGTGTGACCCTGTAGGTTCCAAGTTATGTTGGTAGTGAATGTCCATAACTCACTAAGACATCATAAGCAAAGAGTGGCGTCTAGTAACTCATGATTGCCACCCAATTAATTGAAAAGTTGGAAAACAACTTTAACCTAAAATATGTGATTGGTGTTACAGTGATTGTGTAATTCCTTTGTCTCTGATATCCAGATTGAACTCGAGGCATGGATCATCCATTCAATGTTCAATTCATGTTCCTTGAACTAGAGAAGACTATTTGAGATATATGTGACATCAACATCATATATTAATCTACATGTGCATGTGCATTCTTTTCTCAGTCCTTCTTATCAAGTAGCCATGATATCAAACTTCTATAGGAGGGAAAAATCCCATTTACATCACTTACAATCATCCTCATGTGTTGCAATGTATCCTATCATCACCTTTATGGCAACCCTTATTCAAGGTTGTCGTGGATGATGTCAAAGCACATCGAATGTCATGTGATGAGTGTAATGATTTTAGGTCTAAGAACCACAATCACCACCATCACTATGAGAGATGATTATGACCACCAATTATGGTTTCCATGTATCACCCTCAAGGTGGGTATGTCTGATACACTATTTCCAACAAGTATCTATGTGTTTGGGTCAATATCACATATCATGACTGATGAGATTCTACAATCAACCAACCCACACTCTAGTCTTAAGTGTTATTGCTATCTATCAACCTTCCACAATAACATCCGACTAGGGACATATTAAGAATGTACATACTCCTAACATCAGTATGATCTCATTGTTCAGGTCATCAACCCAAAGACATATGTCATTGAGTAATGTCATTCTTTAGACATTTATTATGTTTCCTCATTATCTCATAACTGAGTGAAATAGAATAAACTGGAATATTACCTTCATTATTAATCAAATCCTTTACATAATACGCCATCACAATCATCACATGATTAACACCACCTAGATCAACCTTAATTTCTTACAATTTTCCTTTATCATCATAGTCGTATGGTTTATTAATTTTCTAGACCAATTGGTTAGGAAATAACTCTATTCTGACTTCAATTGCACACTATTTTACTTCATTTTGTAATCTCATGCATGTTTGTGGACTACTATGCAATTCCTCTAGAATTGATGATTTAATTGCTAATTGAGTGTACGATAGCATAGCTCATATTGGTTCTGATTATCTTGCTTGATGTTCTTTAGATTGAATACCTTTGTCATATGTTGCAATAGGGTTTCTATTATAACTTATTTTTTCACATGCAATTATATGATTGAAATGAAATTGTTTCAATGAAAAGGACATTTTAAAATATGTTATGCTTGTTTTGAAAGTATGGATTTCTTTTGCAAAATTTCCCTTTGTTGTAAATTTTGTGGTTTCTACTATTTTTGTTAATCCACTAATGGATATAAGGGAAAAGGAAAAGAAGAAAATCTAGAATTAAGAAAAAGACAAATGATAATGGATAATAAGTAATATACTTATGAGAATTGTGTGGAATTCTCTAGAAAGTGGTATGTATGACCACTAATAATTTGTTTTCAGTTTCACATGATTCCTAATGAGGAAAATAATAAAAATAAAGGATATAGATAAGAGAAGAAAGAGAATAGGATTGAATTAATGCTTAAAATATATCTTATAAGAGGAAGACTTGGTTATTAAGAAAAGTATCTTTTATTTTTGAGTTTTTGTCTCAACCCTTGCCCATGATTTGATAAAAGAAATTAAAACATCACTTTAAAATTCGGAAAAAAAGGACTTCCCATGTGATAATAGTAACTAATTTGAGGAATGCTAAAAGAGAAAGTTTTTGGCTATCTAACTTGTTCCAATAAGCCCCACAAAATTGGTTAAGGTGTGGAAAGACTTCCATGAGTTTTCCTACAAGTTTCATAGAGAAAGAAGGTTCTTAGAGGCCTATAGAAAATTGTGAAGATAGATGGACCTACTAGAAAATTGTGAAGATAGATGGACCTACTAGAAAAGGGGCGTCTAGAAATATATTTTTTCCACCAAATTTTTCCCACATCTAGATAAAAGTCTTAATGACTTTCATACTAATTTTGGGATTAAGGGGATAAACTGAGGACCTCTTTCTGATACTACATCACTTGGAAACCATACAAATTGACAATCTCATCCACATACACGTGTGCCAACTTCTTAGCTGGATATGTTGTCTTTACATGAAGGAAGTGTGCTGAGTTGGTAAAACTATCCACCATCACCTAGATGGAATCATGAACTTTGGTTGTCATAAGGAGAACAACCACAAAGTCTATACTAATATGATATCATTTCTAGTGCGGTCTAGGCAACACTTGCAACATTCCTAGAGGTTTTTGCTGACATACATGATACCTTGCCACATACTCATGCACGTCACGCTTCAAGCCAGGCCACTGATACATATCCTTCAAGTTATGGTACATCTTAGTACTACCTGGATGCATAATGTACATAGAGGAATGAGCCTCCACCAAAACCATCTTCCTCAAACCATCAGCATCAGGAACCACTGCTCTACTGTGGTAACACTCTGTCCTATCCTATGACTCATGGAAGCCATCACACTTCTCACTGCCAAACTCTACTTAGATCTATTGTATCACAGTATCATCTCATTGTGCATCTCTGATAGGTTGTCTCAATGTGGACTTCAACTATAACTGTGCCAACAAGCCTGCCGACAAGGAGACCTCCAACTTTACATTCATCTGATGCAACATCACCAACATATCTCTCTTGTGGAACACCAAGGAACACAATTGTGCCTTATCAACAAATGATGATGAAAATTACTTCCTACTAAGCTCATCTGCCATCACGTTTGCCTTCCTTGGATGGTAGTCTATAGTGTAATCATAGTCTTTGATCAACTCCATCGAGCGTCACTACTACATATTTAGATCCTACTTCAAGAAGATGTACTAAAGGTTCGTGTGGTCAGTAAAGATCTGACACTTCTTGCCAAATAGGTAGTGTCTTCAAATCTTAAAAACATGGAGCATATATGCAAGCTCTAGATCATACGTTGGGTAGGTTTCCTCGGGTCGAAGTGAAAGAAATCACGTTCTTATCTTGCATCATCTCATACCCCAAACCATTCTTCAACACATCACAAATGATGATATAAAATTTTCCTTGCTCAGGTAGAACCAACCCCGGTACACTTGTTAACTTCTCCTTTAAAAGCTGGAAAGAACATTGGCACTTGTCATCCCAAACAAATGGCACACATTTCCTTGTCAACTTAGTTATGCTATGACATTGAAGTTCTTAATAAAACTCATGTAGTAGCCTACCAAAGCTAGGAAATTGCAAACCTCCGTCAGCATATTTGGCTGCTCCCAATCTCACAATGAATGAACATTCTTGGGATCCACATGTACACCTTCAGCAAATATCACATACCCCAAAAAGGACTTCTTTGAACCAAAACTCACAATTGCTGAACTTATAGTACCACTTGTGCTTCCTCAACAATGTAATGCTTGTCGTAGGTGTTGCTAATGTTGTTGGTTGTCTCAGGAGTATATTAAGATGTCATGAATAAACACTACTACAAACTGATCAAGATAAGGTTGGAACACCCTATTCATCAGGTCCATGAAAATTTCCAGTGCGTTTGTTAGCCCAAACATCATAACCACAAACTCATGATGACAATAACTTGTCCTAAAGGCTGGCTTGGGTATGTCATTTGCCTTGATCCACAATTGGTGGTAACTTGATCTCAGATCTATCTTAGAGAACATTGCAACACATCTTAGCTAATCAAATAGATCGTCTATCCACGGTAAATGGTACTTGTTCTTAATCGTCACCTTGTTCAAATGTCAATTGTTGTTGCATAATCTCATAGAACTATCTTTCTTCTTGAAAAACAACATGGGACACCCCAAGAGGAAGTGCTCGGTTTGATAAATCCCTTCTCTAGTAGCTCCTACAACTGCTTCTTCAACTCTTGAATCTCAACTGGTGCCATCCGATATGGTGATTGTGCTATTTGCTATGTACCAGGAACCAGACTGATCTCAAAGTCAATCTCTCGAGGTGGGGGAACACTGGGAAACTCATTAGGAAACACATCCTCAAACTCACTTACTATTGGAACTTCCTGGATACTAGGATTACTCACCTTGGTATCCACCATATGCTCCAAGAAATCCTCACACTCCTACTTCTTCAGCCTCTCTGCCCTCATTGTTGACACCAAGTACATAGGGAGAATCTTCCTATCTCCTTGGAAGACCCACAAAACATCACCGTCAAAGAATGTTTCTACCTTGTAACTATAGTCCATGACCACTTGGTACTTCTCTAAAGTATCCATACTAAGGATCACATCAAATCCATGCATGTCAAGTTCTATAAGGTCCACTTTAATGATGCATCCTAAGAAAGAAAGAATGCAAGATGGACACACCTCTCGCAACTCATCGGAACCAAACAAAGGGGTTTCTAAGTGAAGACTATCCTATGACTAATAGGCAGGGAACAACTATCTATCACTCTCTGGTGATAAAAGAGTGTGTCGCACCTGGGTCAACCAAAATAGATATAAAGAAGGAAGAAGACAACTCATAATGAAATAACTCCATATAACCTATCATGGTCCATGGATTAACCACTCCCTCCAACTGACTCATGGCATAGAATTGAGCCATCGCATGTTGTCACCCCCATCCTTTGTTGGAATGCCCAGAAGATCCTGCTTGTGACACCTGACCATGTATTCTACCTCCACCACTGTTGAACTACTGCCATTGTTGTGACCCTTTCTAACCCTATCTCATATATTGTGTCACCTCCTCATCATTCATAGGATAAGACCATCTGATGTGTCCTACCTATCAACACTTATGGCAATCCCTTGAGTCAAACTGTGGCATACATGGCCTTATCACTGATACTTACGCCACACTATGAGATCATATTAGCAAAAAGCTACGTCCTCTTCCTTTTCTCGGTGACCACTGAGACTAAACTACTGATCTCTGTTGTGACTAAGGTTACAAGAACCTAGTCTTCTTGAAGCCTCCAGAAGATTTTCCCTAAAACTAAGCCAGTCTCTTCTTAGTGTTAACCTCACGCTTCTCCACAACTGATCGCTCTAACTGTCTCACAAACACCAAAAATGTCACAAACCTCTCTCTGTTCTCCAACACAGACACCATCATCGTCAACTCCTTACCCTCTTCACATTATTTGATCCTCTCCTTATTCGTGGGAGCCATATGAGGACAAAACCTCAACGACTCCATAAACTTGGTCTCATACTTGTTGATCATCATAGATCCCTAACAAATCTTCTCAAACTATAAGATTATATCATCAAGGTACATCTTTGGGAAGTAACATCTCATGAACTCCCATAAAAAGTCTTCCCAAATGATCGCTACACTGGGTCTCTTCTCTTCCTCAATGGCCCACCATTAGCCAACACTACCCTTCAGTAGGTACACTGTGTGCTTCACCTTATCCTCTTCTGTGATATTGAGGATCTTAAAGGCCTTCTCTAACTTCTTCATCCACATATCTAAATCTTTGGGATCTACTATACCCACATACTCCAATTCTCCAATGCGTCGCAACCTCTAAAAAGTCTTCCGAGAACCCTAGGATTCCACATTGGGGACTGTCACCCTCACTTGAGGTACATGCACTCTATCCGCCATATGCAAGATCATGGCCATAAATTGTCCAAACATGGAATGAAAAGCATGATTGGTCATGGTTGATGGGTCAAACTAAGGCTCTTCAGGCACTGCATCTACTCACTCCTGCCTCCACACACTACCTCCTAGTGTGGAAAAAATACTCTCAACATGTTCTTCATGTTCTCCAGACATATCCTCTTCTTCTATATAAGGAGAAGTTGAAATCAGATATATTGGATAGCATTAGAAACAACACAACCTAGTCCATTATCCATGCAGACTCAGTGAACCTAGAGCTCTGATACCAACCAAGTGTGACACATTGACACACCAACCAAGATTACTCAAAACCAAAGCGTGTCATTAACAAATAAAGAAGAACATTATCAAAAAATATGGTAAATTAAAATTTTTCTTATATGATCATCTCAACCAGAGACATATACATCAAGGTTCTCATCTTACACTGCATATATCACATACCATACCATAAAGGTATGTAAAATGGCCATCTTGCCACAAACTTGTTACAAAAGATATTCTATACACATATACAAGTCATACATGTACCAACAAGGCCTACTGCCAAAACCTTTATATCAATATTCAATATCTAGAAAGCACCACTTCCAGGACCTGAGAGTACATGGACTACACATAGGACTCTACTACAAAATACTAGCAACATGTCCAACCTTCTGCATCCACTAATCTACTTACTGCTCTTCTACGATAGCACAGTCTCTACCATGTCTCTGACAACCACCTAAAAAGATGTGGAAAACCCATAGGGTGAGACCAACATCCCAACGAGAGATATAACTCTCATCCAACAGCTATTGTTAACATAGATTATACTTGAACATGAAAGTAACATTATTAACAGGATGAACAGATTCAACTAAATGAATAACTAAAATTGTTTGCACAAGTTAAGAAGATTAAATAATTACATCTCATAAGTAGAACATCATATACTTTTAGAAGGAATATGAAGAACATGTATAACTATTAGCAACAGAACAATATAAGAAACAAAGAAAGGGGAAAATCAATGTGAATCATGTTTAGACCTAAGAAGATATACTACACGGGTGTATTATGTCTTTTAAGTCCCATGGAGATGAGGTATACCACTCATACTCCAACTGACCATTCTAAGTTAAATTCAGTGACATACAAGATTAGGAGAGACAAACTCCAATGATCTCCTCCACCCTCAGTTCATATGAGTCCTCCGTAGTGACACATTGAGTCCAACTACATAACAACCTATCCTGCCTTGGTATATAGGTGACAAAACTAGTGAACATGGTATACAAACCCAAACATCTGATGTAAAACCACAACTGTCCTCTATCACATCATATATACTATGATACGAATGAAACCGTTCTCTTACCAAGCCATCACCGCATCCATCCTCTAAATCATGGAATCAAGATGTTAAGGACTCTTGGTCACTTACGCCTCACATAATCAACAATATGCGCTATGAGTTTCCCTTAGGAATACCTGTTTCACCATCCAGCAAATTCTAACACTGGAATGGATGTATGACACAAGGCATCTACATGATTAGGGTTTCACTTGATTAATTATTTCCAATTGGGTATCTCTTAATGCATCAATCAAGTTACAACGTACAAACCCTAAACAAATTCTATAAAGATAAGGGTAGATTGCTACATTATAAGATATAAAATGTATTAAGCATAAAGTTGATCGCATCACTACATGATATTATCTCACTACCATAGACAAGGCTATCACCATTATCACATCACTATGGGATAACAAATCCCTCGTCACATCACTAGAGGTTATCATCTGAAATCAACCACTTAACCTCTGTCAATGTCATAAAACCTAATCACATAGCTCTTGCATAACATCATTATCTCAGCATGCCACATCAAGGCTCATAATCACCACATATGTGTCATATAAGAGATACCATAGCAACCACAAGCTATGATGTTCATTAAACTTGCAACATTAGGGTTACACAAGTAGGAGAGAGAAAATACTTCATTATATGCTAGCACTCAAGCAAGTAAGAATTATCACCATGTACTCAAAATTAGGATTAGGGTTTCTCATAATTAACCAATTAGGGTTTTCATAACAACACATAACAATCAACCCTAAAGTACAACACTTCCCACATTCTTGGAAGTCATAAGATCAAATGTCATCATCATGTTCAACCAAGCATGAAAACAAAAACTTGTAGTGACCATACAAGGTGTAACAATTCTAGAAAACAACACAACATCAAGGTATAACGACCACAACACATGCTAAACATAGAGACCACATGACCCCTCAAAATGTAGTGACCATCTCAACTCAACTAATGTAGCAACCACAACGCATGTATCAACCATCACCAACATCAATGTAGCGATCACAAGGTAGTGCATCAAGTGTAGCGACCACAATAGCAACTTCATGCATAGCGGCCACAACACATCACTTTAACCATTATAACCCATCAACTATAGAGGTCATCACAAAATGGACATCAAAATAGGGGAACAACCACAACCATCAAGGTCAGGTTAACACAATGACCGTTATGGAAAGCATAGAGTCCAAGGGTATTAGGGATAGGGTTATGATGACCAAACCAAAGCCCAAGATCACCACCAACATGGTCATAGAGACTACATGGAACCAAGGATATATGGCGACCGAAACAGATGAGAAACATTTGGAATATGACACATCACCAAGGGGAAAATCTAATGAAGATGATGATCATAAAAACCCTAAAATGGTCATAACAAGGTTCAACATAAAAACCATTATCCAAGAGAGAAAACCAAGCATTAAGCGCACGCATGCTAGAAACAAAACTACCATCTTCAACAAGATAGTCGAACCAAGATCAAGGTGATAAAACCAACATTCAAGATACATGTCTGAACCAACAAATCCAATATCCAAAGGTATCAGGTACAATAATTATGGTTTAGGAAAAAGTGTTAATTTATTCAAAGATCACCACATAATCATAAACCCTAAAACAATATGTCATCACTAAGAAACTTAGAATCACATTACAAAGATAGATAAACTTGCATGTAAGATTATGTGCAACAATAGTAGAGGAGAGAGTTATATAACCTTCCTTGAGCTTAGATCAACTCCATGGACAAGAAAGATCACCTCAAGAGAAGAGGAATAAACCTAGGTCAAAAGAAGCTCAAAGATAAGAGGGTACAAACCCTAAGCTAAAAACAAAGGAAAAGAGGAGATCTTCATCTCAGTTAGGTACTACCACAGGAGAACCATGGATTTTGTGGCATCCAACTTACAAAACACAAGATTAACTAAGTGGAAGCGAATCATTTGTAGTGGATTACTGAAAATCACTAAAAATTAAAACTTTTTGCAAAGAGATCCACACATAGGAAATTTTTTTCTTCAAAAACCAAAGTATAACATTTACATTCTATTTCAAAGTACATGTTTTGCACTATCTCTTCTCGAGAATTACAACATCAAATGTCTTAAGACATAATATACAGACATCATATAACTTCGAGGCATCAAGCCAAAATCTTGGATCGACTCATTAAAACACTAACTATAAACTTTGAGGACCTGAGAGTACAGAGACGACACATAGGACTACTAACTATAACTTGACAAACAGTGTCTCCACCTGAGACATTACTATTGTCCCTGATGCTACTGTTGATCTTTCTCTGCTATAGGGTTTCTGCCTCTTCGTCTGTGTCCACCTAAAAACATTAGATCCCACGGGGGTGAGACAATTGTAAATTGTCCCAGCGGGAGATATATCTCACCGCCAAAACATTGTTATAGAAGTTTATTATAATTAAAACTGAATAGGAGTTCTTATATATTAACAACAATATTAAACATTGATTGAATAGAGTAATATAATCTCCTTCCCTAAGGAGGAAATTGCATTAACTCATGGTAGATTCATAATTCATCTATCTATTTGCAATGTATGTAAAGAGATATAAATAACATTTATCATCTAGAGATGCATAAAAGAAGTATAGCATCAACCAATGAATTTCTGTATTCAATCCTTAAGCAAACATGCTAAATGGCTGATTACATTTTACAATCACAATTATGCCCTGAGGAGATGAGGTATACCACTCATACTCCAACCGACCATTGCGAATTCGAAATCGGTGCCATACAAGGTCAATGGTAGAGTCGGCTACCAAGACCTCCCTTATCTCGGTCAGTACGAGATCAAATGCAGGACATCTTGTGTCTCTTCTAAATAGATTTCTAGGGTATACTGGAAACTTTTCTATTAGAGTTACAATGGCATGTTGTACTCTCTTCGCAATCGTGAGATTTCATGTTTATCTCCATCGATCTGGCATTAACATTATTGGGAGATGTGTACTGCATATGTCCCAATCTTCGAGAGATTCGTGATACATCCATCCCGGTATAAGTAATGAAGGATTGAGAGGTTTAATGTTTACCATTCCTCAATTCCCTCATTAGGATATCATGATACGTTCGCCCATTGCCCCCACATATTCAAAATATGTGTTTCGGGTTTTTCCATGGAGCACCCGTTTCACCATCCAACAAGTTCTGACACTAATGGTTATATGGCTAGGGCTCTACATGATATGATTTCACTTGATTAATTAATTTCATTAGCATATTCTTTTAGCATCAGTCAAGTTCTCAAACATAACTTATTCAGACAAGTGCTATAAAGAAATATATACTATTTTCATTAATCACTTCTTAGTCTTTATAAGACATTGGGATCTCAGTCCCTCATTTCATTTCTTTGAAAGTTCACATCTCTCAAGAACTTATAATGCATTAGGATCATAATACCTTTCTCATCATACTTGAAAGTTCATAGCTCTCAGCAACATCATTATCTTACTTATCAAAATTGGGTATTCATACCCTCAGTTCATAACTAATCATTATTACCACTTATTAGGTAACCTTTACCTCCAGGTTATCAGACCGAGGTATTCATAATACTTTTTATACAAGTATCTCACATGGCTCACAAGGTCTATTAAGTGTTTTGTCACCTTTCATTAGGCAACAAATTATTCAAGGAACTCATAAGGTCCATACACATTTTGTTACTTTTACTAAGCAACAACAACGTTAGGCACATAAGGCCATACAACATATTTATTATATGAATGTCATAGCTCAAATCTGGCTATATTCATTATCTCATGATGTCTACATGATTAATAGACATGATAACAATCATGTAAATCATTTATCACCTCATATGAAACAATAGTAACACCACCATCCTTTATCAGGATTAGGGTTATCTATAAAATAAGGTTTTTCATTCCCTTTACTCAAAATTAGGGTTAGGGTTTCCCATCTTACATGAATTAGGGTTTCATGCTCACATTATTAGTTCAACACTAATATATTGCTCCACACCTCTAGGAGCATTCAAAGATATCATAAGTATTTGCTTATGATCACTATTCTCATCATATATCATTAATGATCATCAATTCAAGGTATGAGTGCATTTCTCATCCTTGTCATGGTATGATTACATCATACTCATTCTCAAAGTATATTAGTCAACATTTGTCATAGTACATTGAGTTTGTTACATCTTTATTGTAACAATTACATATCACATATTCCATGCGTTACTTATCCAAGAATATTGGATTAGAGGTTCAACAAGGTATGTCTACACTGAATGTTGAATGTGATATCTATCATGTCTTGATATATCACTTTCTTCTCATATCCTTCTTACTTAAATAATTCATATATCTTTGTATTAAGGTATTTCCCCTCTTAATACTTTATCCACTAACTTATCACTTTCATCATATGGTACATTGGTCACATATTAGAATTGTCCAACCATCTTTAGTGATATGGACTTATCCCATGATTAGGCATTGTTGATATAGATTAAATCATTATCAACTATTTTAGGTATGTCAACTCTTAGGATGTTATTCACTCCATTATATAATATTGCATGCTTCACTCCTAAGAGTTTCATACCCTCATCTTTGTAAGTTGTATAGGATTGTTACACATACATGAAATTAGATATATAATGTTCTAAGCCTCATCTTGTCCTGTAGACCCTTATTCATTAGGGTATCAACACTATCATTCATATAGTTCATCAACTTTACCCATCATGGTTATAACATCCTCATCTTACTTGATTGTAATAATCACATCCTACTATAGTGTATTGTCCATTCTGCCATGACTATGGTTGCACATATCATTATATGGCATCATCCTGGATTTAAATCTCACTTCACATCATTCTTTAGGGTTTCTATAATATTACTCTTAATTAGGGTTTCAAATAACATTACCCTAGATTAAGGTTTCTCATAACATTAATCTTAATTAAGGATTCTCATAACATTACCCTCAATTAGGATTTATCAATTCACCCTCAATTAGGGTTTCACATGGAATCACCCTCAATTAGGGTTTATATGGATTCACCCTCAATTAGGGTTTCACATGGAATCACCCTCAATTAGGGTTTATATGGATTCACCCTCTATTAGGGTTTCTATTCAATAACCCATGATTAGGGTTTACTATTCACATCACTTCACCCTAGATTAGGGTTTATCATTAAAACACCCTGAATTAGACATTCATCCATAATAAAAGTGTTAAAACTTGACCATTCATGGTTATCATTCATGTAGGAAGTCTTCCCTCTCATCTTATATAAGATGATGTTTACTTCAACCTTGATTAGGCTAAGTCAACTCACTTGAAAGAAGAATTGACACCATGAGTTATGCCATTACCACCATGATCATTAAAACTTAATTATTCAAACGGTACTAATCACCCTATCTCATTAAGGGTACCATTATTATAATCACCCTTGGTTTACATTATGTAATTGTTCACTTAAACAATTAACTTTTATCCACTTTGAGTGTTCATACAATTTGATTGATTACCTTTCAAATTATCTTGGTCTCTTAGACCTCAAACGGTCTTGACCAAACCATTGAAACCGTTTGGTAAAAGTGAACCCTTGAGACTGTTTGCTAAACGTGACCCTTGAAACCGTTTGATAAAGGTGACCCTTGAAACCGTTTGCTAAAGGTGACCCTTGAAACCATTTGCTAAAGGTGACCCTTGAAAATGTTTGCTAAAGGTGACCCTTGAAACCTTTTTCTAAAGGTGACCCTTGAAATTGTTTGCTAAAGTACAATTTTGAAATCGCATGAGACTCAACCGGTTTGGGATCGTTTGGTCCCAAGCGGTCTTGAGACCATTTGTACCCAAATGGTCTGGAGACCATTTGGTCCAAACCTCCTCAAAACTGCATGGACCAAAGATGGTCTCAACTACTCTAATCGGTTTAGGGTTCTCAATGTTGATTCCTTCAACTGTTGTATTCATATAATCATTCATCAATTGGGCCTATCACCATACTTCAATTGAGCTCAATAGATCATCCTTCAACTAATTTGTCCCTCAATTGATCATCAATTAGGGTTTTGAATCAATTGGATTAGGAATTGAAACCATTGAATCTTTTTTTTTGGAAAATTGGTAAGTATATTCCAAAAACCCCCCGGGTAAGGGGGAACAAAGATACAAGTCACACCCTTACATGTGACTACAAACTACTAAGAATTGGTTACAACAAATCCCAATTCCTAGCAATCAAAGGAGAGATTATAATGCATGATTTAAAAGTAAAGTACAATCTCTTAATCTCCAACGCCAGGCGGTTGAAGATGCCCACAAAGTCATTGATGCCATCATTGCACAACCTTCTATTACGCTCCTCCCAAATGAAGTGGACAACACCAGTGATAGCCCTAAGCTCTATGATTCTGGAATTCATAGACCTGCTACCAAGATCCGTGAGGCAAGCATCATGAGCTCCACAAACATTGGACTTGAGTGAACCTTTTAATACGACATAAAGTATTTAGCAAGTTCATCAAGTCTTTTAAGACCAAGACCACCTTCACATAATGGATAAGCCAACCGAGCCCGACTAGAAGGATGGACCGAGCTGCCCCATAGAAAATCTGAGAGAAGTAACTCCATACGACGTAAAATAGCAGGAGGAATGTCACCCATACGTAGCCAATACCCAATCAATCCCATAGCACAATGCTTGATAAGAACAAGACATCCAGCCATAGAAATCTTAGAACCCGGCCATCTCTGGATCATGTCTCTAAGTTTGTCCAAGCATTCATGGAAGTGGTGCCTCTTGAGATTATCACTTGCCATAGGAAATCCAAGGTACTTCGTGGGCCAAGTACCGTGTTGAATGCCCATGCATCCAATCAAAGAATCTTTGTTGCGGCAAGAAGAGGATAAAAAGATGTGGGTCTTGTTAGGATTGTATTTCATACCTGAGATAGAACCAAAGTCATGCAAAACTAGTTTGAGCTTTATAAGACTACGTAGTCGCCCCTCGGTGAAAATAAGAACATCATCCACAAATAGGAGATAACTAAGAGCTTTGGTCTTGTTGATAGGGAAACTTCTAATTTGCTTGCACTCATAGACATCTTTCAAACATCTGCTGAAACCTTCCATAGCAAGAACAAATAATAAAGGAGATAGGGGATCACCTTGTCGCAGACCATTCGAGCTTTTAAAGAAACCAACCGAAGAGCCATTCAGCAATAGAGAAAAAGATGGAGTTTCAACACATTGCTTATGGAAATAAACCTGTCATTGAAACCAAGACCAGAAAGACAATGCCATAGATAAGACCAACGGACCGAGTCAAAGGCCTTTGTGATGTCCAACTTGATGCAAGTTGTGGGAGGACTAGATTTCCGATTGAATTTAAGAGTAAACTCCGCGGCAAGAAGAGAGCAGTCCTCGATATTTCTACCTTTAACAAATGCACCTTGATAAGGAGAAATAATATTTGGTAGAAGGTTAGATAACCTCTGAGAGATTACTTTGGAAATAATTTTATAGAGCATAGAGCAGCAAGAAATTGGCCTAAAATCAGCAGGAGACGAGATAATATCCTTCTTAGGAATAAGAGCAAGGAAAACATGGTTAACCTGTCTAACCATGTTACCACCTTCAAAAATCCATTGGACAGCCTTAAGAAGATCATTACAGATGACATTCCAATTTTATCTATAGAAATAGTCGTTGAAACCATCCGGGTCGGGGCTTTTATGAGGTCCTATACTCCAAACAACATCATGAATCTTCAATGTTAGTCAATGTGTTATCAATTACTTTGACACTATTGGACCTTCATTCAAATTGGACATGACCTGACCCCAAACGGTCTTGAGGTCATTTGGATGACCTCCAAACGGTCTTGAGACCATTTTCCCATCATATCATCAAAATCCATGACAACCAATTAGTGTTTGAGTCATTGGATTGATCATCAAATCAACATTTGATTACAAATCAACTTGGTATCTTTAGATCTTCAAACACCCAACCATACTCAACCCTAGACCTCCAAACGGTCTTGGGTGACCCCCCAAACGGTCTTGAGACCGTTTGGGTGATCCCCAAATGGTTTTGAAACCATTTGGGTCAATCAACCTAAGTTTCCAACTTAATCAAATTAGAAATCAGCACTTGACCCGATTAGGGTTTGGTGATTGATTGTCCTTCAACTCATGAACCAATTGAAACTAATCAATTATAATTAATGGGTCATTAACCATCAACATTGTCAATACTTATCCAAATGGTCAACCATGGTCAACGCCCTCAAACGGTTTTGAAACCATTTTCTTTCATGCAGTTTGATGAAACTGTTTCCTTTCAAACAGTTTGAAACAGTTTGCTCACAAGCAGTTTGTGAAACCGATTGAGCACTTGAGTTGAAACCGTTTGGTCTTGATATTTGGAGAGGTGTGTGCTTATGATGATGTCATCATCATCAAGCTCTAAACTCATGAAACATGTTGTGGTTTCCATGGTGATTGCATCAATCAACCAAATGAAATTCCAGAAATGCAAAAAGGATCATCAAGTGATAAAGAATTGATTGAAATAACAATATTAAGGGTTTAAGTTATAAAACCCGCCTCCAATTAAACTCCAAATCTTCAAGATCATGGAAACAATGGTGGATGAAGCTTTTCCAACTCCCCTTAGGCTCGTCTTCAAGCTTTTGGTTGAAACGTTTGGCTAGGGTTGAAGAGGAGATCGAATTAAGAAGAAATCCATGGTTTATTTTCGATTTCCACTATTGAATCAAGGTGAAAAGGGTCAAGAACCTTACAAACAGGTTGGGGGTCATACTCCAGGTCCTCCCTAGCTCCCTTGGTCGGTTTCCAAGCAAAGAGAAGAAGTGGAAACGGTAAAGCCTTTCATTTGGCTTGGAAAGGGTCTTTTTATAAGAAATTCAATGAGAGAGAAAATACTTTATAAAAGTCTTTTAATTCCAAAATTTTTGCCACCATATCCCCCTTGGTTTCTTGTATTAAAATTCATCTCTATCCCCACCGAGATACCTTCCATTATCCAAGAATAAAGGGAAAAGAAATTAAGCACCTTAACCTTTATAATATTAATATCCATTTTTTGAGTGGAATTTCTTTTTCTTATAATAATGGTGAGTGGAATTTCACCTCCTTAGGATATGCTCGTGCCTTTGCAAGGCTTAAGGATATCCACACACATATGAATCCAACCATATTAATTTTGGTTGAAGGTCCTTCAAATTATTTTATTTATTTATTGCATTAAATTGAATTAGGGTTTCAATTAGGCTTAAATCTTGATTATTTTAATATCAAGATTCTCTCTCCTCCAACTTGATTCAAATGAGACGCCCCTCTCATTTTCTTTTCTCTGCATGATGCCAAGAAATATTAGGGACCTTATTGAAGTGGTAATTTGCATATTGAACCCTAGGTTTTGGGTAAATTGCACTTTACACCAAAACTAGGTTTTAATGCACTAACATTGTTTTATCAGCTCTTTTTTGGTACTCATGATTTCACAAGCCATTCCTCTGCATCATCTTCATTCCTATGATGATTCAACATATTAGGAACATATTATTATGTAACATTTGTAAGTTAACCCCTCAACTTGGGTAATTTGCACATTAGTCCAAAATAAGCAAACATTGCTTCAACATTATTCAGACATGACCAAAATTGAAACATAAGCTCCTATTAAGCCTTAATTACTTTTAACAAGATAAAATTAAGGATCTAATAAACTTGATTAAGCAAAACTTCTAGGGTTAAGGCATAACCCAGGTCAGGGATGTTACAAAATATAAACCCCTAACAAGGATTTCATCCACGAAATCCCAAATAAAGGGAGACTGATATTATTTAAGCATCATAACTTCATGTCATCATATAACATCTCATTATTATGGAGACATCATAGATTTTTGATCAATACAAAGCTATCCCACACAAGTTTATCATGGAATGATTCACATGGAACATATACTCCCATGTTCCTTAGTTAGTTCAGTATTTCTCTTTCAAGATCACAATTATATTCTGTCATCCACTTAAGACTATAAGTCTTTTCGTGCCCTGATTGTGTCATCTCACCTATTAACACCATACTAGCTTTCCTTATTACTTGCACTAACTATCTCATTAGTTGTACATTATCTTATCATAAGGAAAGGTTACTTATCAATTAAGAACTTATCTCAAAGATATCTTCAATTGTTATGTTTATGAAAAACATAAACCCCTAACATGTGATGTTCATATTATTTTACATGTTTAATTTGATTTCATGGTTGACCATTCCAGGTAGTCAACATAGATCATCTGATATTTCTTTAGATACCAGGGTTTCTTACCTTGGTACCTATTACATGTGTTAACAACACATTACATCTTTATCTTCCTTTCATCTTGGGACATTGCTTGTTACATATATCTTCTCCTTGGAGCCAAAGTCCAAGATGAACTTATACCTTTCTAGGTATCCATCACGTAAACATCTTTCTATTATGCATATCAAGTGTCCTATGACCCACTTGATTGCCATGTCCCTAAAAGGAAAAAAGAACAAGGAATCATATTCCTCTTATTATTTCATGTATTTTCAACTATTCATGAAACATTTACTCTTTATCTCATCCTAGGTTCCTTGCCCTAGCACACGAATTATAAGAATGATTACATGACATTATTCCTTTCTTTATTATTATCTAATATGTTTATGATCATCTTAGGATCTCTTCACATTTCCCATTTCCTTATTATGGGAAAGATCTTTATTATACTTTATTGGACAGGGATCATTTCACTTGTTCCCATTCTTATCTTATGAGGAGTATACTTATACTTCCCCATACTCACATACTCATCTGAGATTATCTCAGATTTCTCTTTCTTGCACTTAGGACACTACTACAAAAACAACATTCAATGTCGCTTTTCTGGGCGTCGGTTATTTAGGAAACCCGACGCCTATAACATTCAATGTCGGTGATTTAGGAAACCCGACATCTATATTCAAAGACCAGTCAGACACGGGTATCACTTTGTATTCAGTGTTAGCTGGGTAAAACAAAACTGACGCCTAAAATTGCCCGCGAAATCCAATTTTTGAGTGAAAAAAAATTGGCCCCAAAGTGTCACATATAGTGTCAGTTTTTTAACTTCTAACCGACGTCTATATAAGATGAAAATTTTCTTGAAAAGTTCCAATTTTGGTGTTAGTTATCCGTTGATAACCGACACCGATAATGGTTCCCACTAAATAATTTAGGGCAAAGATTGTCTGATTGGACGTCGGTTTTTAAGGAACAACCGACGTCGAAGAGTTTAGGTGTCGGTTTTTTTGATAACCGACATTGTTTACCAACTTAATAGACCCAAGAAAAGAAACTGTTCCCCTTTCTTCTATTTCATCGTGAAGCCTTTCTCTGCTCTTGCTGCATCGCCACCCACCCGCCCGCTGCTGCTCGCTGCTAGTCATCGACGTCGCTGCTTCTCGCTCGCCACTGACGCAGCCTGCTGCTTGCTCGCTGTCGACGCCGCTGCTGCTACTCTGCATCACCTACTGGTCGCCGCCACCGTCTACTGGTCACCGCCGCCTACTGGTCACCGTCGCTGCCTCCTGCTTCCACTCTGCTCTTCGCCGCCGCCTTTTCGTCTGCTTCGACTAGCTGTGGCACAAGTAAACTTGATATTTCGTCTGCTTCTACTAGCTGCGTCGCCGCTACCTCCTACTTCCACTAGCTGCCACCTTTTCATCCTACCCTCCTCCCACCTGTTGCACGGCCGTGGTCAAGCCATCACAGCCTGATCAAGCCTCCGCCTTGATTTTACTAATTTCCATCAACTAATTAGTATTTATACTGATTTGTATCTACTGATTTTTATATATTATCTACTAGTTTTTATTCATTTATCTACTGATTAGTAATAATGAACTGTTTTAACTTGTATAATTCTCATGCTTGACCTAATTCAATAAATTTTTATGCATGTTGAAATAAGATTCAAACCTGTCCATTCTATCATCCTAATTTGATTTGATTATGTGCTTTGAACCTTTGAAACATGCGTGTTAAAGATACATTGATGTTGAATGTCAAAATTAACTCACACATGGGTCTTTTAAATGATTATGTGAACTCCTAAATCAGTAACATATATTATTCTTTGTGCACCCCAATACCTTATGAATAATGTATGCACCATAAGGTGATTAAATGCCTAAATCTTGACTTGAAATATGACCTGGTATGTATGTTGATATATGAAGCTCTAATTAAAACTTCAAGATTGACCATGATTCAAATCTTTGATATATGGAATCAAGGTTTAATTATTTACTATTTAGTATTTACTAACAAGCATGATTAATGATGTTACACAAAACTTAGGATATGAATGATGAAATTAGGTTTGTAGGTATAAGATGATAACATACATGTATTTGTTGGCTTAGAAACCCATCCAAGATTTACTCATTAGGAGTAAATCTTGGATAGTCCCTGGTTTGGGACTATTCTTGAACACCTAATCTCACTTAGGATGTAACTGTATAATGTGTATTGGGTTTTCGAGAAAATTTCAGCAGCATTTCCCCGTTTGTTCTCTAAGTACATATGTACTTAGAGAACAACGGGGAAATGCTGCCGAAATTTTCTCGAAAACCCAATACACATTATACACTTACTAGTGAGATTAGGTGTTCAAGGATGGGATAGGTGGTACACATTTATCATATATAAGAATGACATCACATGTATTTGTTGGCCTAGAAACCCGTCCAAAATTTACTCATTAGGAGTAAATCTTGGATAGTCCCCGGTTTCGGACTGTTCTTGAACACCTAATCTCATTTAGGATGTTTTAACCATTAATTATATATAAGACCTTAAACCCTAAAGTTTTAACCATAAACTCTAATTTGTTAACCATAGACCCTAATCTTGTCCTAATATATACTTGTTTTCTCTTTGATCATAGAATGGATAGATCATGGATGTCCATTCGCAATCGCTGCACCCTAGAATTTATATCTGGTCTTGATCAGTTTATTAGATTTGCCGAGGAACATAGGAAAGAACCTAGAGATAGGTTCTACTTTTCATGTAGGCATTGCGGTAACAAATTGAAAGTTAGCACTGGTGACGAAATCAAAAGTCATGTCATGTGCAACGAGATTGTACAAGGCTACACAGAATGGCACTGGCATGGAGAGATTTCAAACTCAAAACCAGTGGATGTTGATAGCAGTGCTTGGGTGGAAGAAGAAATTGCCTCCGATGACATAGATGTGAACCAACCAGTTCCAGTAGACATCGTTGATGCGATGTTGGATAGTTGTAGGGTAGAGCACACTGATCCACCTCCTATCTTTAGAAACATTGTGCATGATACTGAGATATTGTTATACACAGGATGTGCTAAGTTTACAAAGCTTAGCGCTGTGTTGAGATTGTATAAGTTGAAAGCTAACAATAGATGGAGCGACAAAAGCTTCACTTCATTGTTGACTTTGTTGAAAGGAATGCTTCCTGAAGGAAACGAGCTGCAAATCTCAACATACTAGGTAAAGAAATTGTTGTGCCCGATGGGAATGGAGGCCAAGAAGATACATGCATGCCCGAATGATTGTGTATTATTTCAAAAGGACTATGTGGATTTGAAAGATTGTCCAAAATGTGGTGCGTCACGGTATAAATTGATGACTTCGGGGGAGTCCAAAACTAGTTCTTCTGCCAAGGTGATGTGGTATCTACCTATAATATCACGATTTCAACGCTTGTTTGCAAATCCGAAAGATGCGAAGAATTTGAGGTGGCATGTAGATGTTAAGAAAAATAATGATGGGATCCTACGACATGCGTCTGATTCCCCACAGTGGAAGAAGATTGATCCATTGTACCCTGAATTTGGTGAAGAAGTCAGGAATCTAAAAGTTGGGTTTTGTACAGATGGGATGAATCTGTACGGGACATTGAGAAGCCAACATAGCACTTGGCCAATCATGCTTGTTATATACAATCTTCCTCCCTGGCTGTGTATGAAAAATAAGTATGTTATGCTGTCATTGTTGATATTGGGCCCTAAACAACCCGGAAATGATATCGATGTTTATCTTGAACCTCTGATTGATGACTTAAAGAAACTTTGGGCTGAAGGTGTGATGACCTATGATGCTTCAGGAAGAGAGACATTTCGTTTGCACGCTATGTTGTTTTGCACTATTAATGACTTTCCAGCATATGGGAATTTGTCTGGATATAGTGTCAAAGGAGCTAAAGTGTGTCCTATATGTGAAGAAAACACTGATTCAATAAGACTAAAACATGGCGGCAAGACTGTATATCTTGGTCATCGAAGGTTTCTTTTAAAATTCCATCTGTATCGTAGGAAGCGCAAAGCATTCAATGGATGGAATGTTGAACGGAGTGCACCTAAACCTATACCAGGGGATGTTGTTTATGAAAGAGTAAAAGACATTGTCAATGAATTTGGTAAGAAATCACAATGTAGTATGGCCACACAGAGTGATAATTCTTCATTCAAGAAGAAGTCAATATTTTGGGATCTTCCTTATTGGTGTTCTTTGACAGTTAGGCATTGTATTGATGTAATGCACGTTGAGAAAAATGTTTGTGATAGCGTCATTGGTACTCTATTAAATATACCAGGTAAGACTAAAGATGGGATAAAATACAGACTGGACCTACGTGAAATGGGAATAAGGTCAGAATTAACAGAATTACGTGAAATTTGTAATAAAAGAACATAATTACCTCCCGCTTGTTACACATTGTCTAGAAAGGAGAAGAAAGTTTTTGTGAATGCTTGGTAAATGTTAAGGTGCCACAGGGTTACTCATCCAACATCCGTAGATTGGTATCAATGAAAGATCTGAAGTTGATAGGTCTTAAATCTCATGATTGTCACACTCTAATGCAACAAATATTTCATGTGGCAATTCGATCTATATTTCCGAAGCATGTAAGGTTTGCAATCACCATACTTTGTTTCTTTTTCAACAGTCTATGCACCAAAGTTATTGGCCCTGATACTCTCGATAATTTGCAAAGAGAAGTGGTTGTTACCCTATGTCATCTTGAGATGTATTTCCCTCCTTCATTCTTTGATATCATGGTACATCTTGTTGTCCACTTGACTAGGGAAGTGAAAATGTTGGGACCAATTTTCTTGCATTGGATGTATCCCTTTGAACGATACATGAGCATTTTTAAAGGTGATGTTCGTAACTGTTATCGGCCTGAAGGGAGTATTATTGAAGGTTATGTGGCGAGAGAGGTTATGGATTTTTGCAATGACTTTCTGAGTGGTAATAACACTCCTATTAATGACAAGAATATTGAGGAGGGCAAAGGAATTTTGGGATCACAAGTGAAAGTAATCAGCCATGAGCAGTTGGAACAAGGTCACTTGTATATTTTACACAACATGCACGAAGTGAGTGTTTATATCGAGGAACATACCAATTTCATCAAGAGCCAACATCCTCAAGCAAGTTCAATGTGGCTTTCTAGAGAGCATAACAAGACTTTTACTAAGTGGTTTGAAGATAAAGTCTTACATCAACTATCTCAAACACCAAATGATATTACAGAACCAATCAAATGTGTCACCTTTAAACTAAAACCAAATGTTATGTCTTATGAAGGGTTTGACATTAATGGGTTCACATATTACACAAAGCACCAAGATGATAAGAGTGTCGTCCAAAACAGTGGGGTCACTCTTCAAGCATCGACTGTGTATTTTTCAAGTGCAAAGGATAAGAGTCCACGTGAAGCTAAAATGTCATATTATGGTGTCATTGAAGACATATGGAAGTTTGACTACATAGATTTCAGAATTCCGCTCTTTAAATGTAATTGGGTTGATAACACCAAAGGAGTTATAGTGTATGAATTGGGTTTCACTTTAGTGAACTTTGAAAAGATTGTTCAGAAGGGTGAACCATTCATATTGGCATCACATGCGAAACATATATTCTATATCGATGATCCTACAAATGATAAATGGCTGGTTGTTCTTCATGGTAAAAGATAGTGCATTGAAGATCCTATAGATGAAGAAGAGAACTAATGATAAGTATGATGACTCCAGTCCATTCTCACTTGGGTTGCCAACTCCACAAAATATTGAAGCTAATGATGACTTATATGTGCGCGGAGATCACAATGAAGGATTGTTAATTGATAAAAGATCACAATTTTAGAGGCATGCATGTTTATATTTTTTTATTGAAGCTAAATGTTTGCTTTTTTAATATCAATATCATTTTCAGATTTAATGTTTCATTATCTTCTAGTTAATACAAATGCTAAATGTTTGCCTTTTTAATGACATTTTCAGATGGCTGACCATGATGAGCATGAAGTCCATGATGAGCATGCTGTCCATGATGAGCATGGCGAGGATACCAATGTAAGTTCTAAAAACATATCCTGTATTTCTATAAAATTCATTATCTTCTAGTTATGTCATATATCCTATATTTCAATATTGGGCTAATTCAATGTGTTTATTTTTGCCAAATTTCAGGTTGATGATGGACATGTACCCACTGAAGCACTGGAGGAACTTGATGCGCATCACCAAACACTTAACAAGAAAAGGGGCATCACTCTATTGAAGAAGTTAATAGCACTAAGTGGCAGTGGATCCAGATTGGCCGTGGAGTTTGATAATAGAGGAAATGCAATTGGAGTGAACCGCAATAATTTTGTAAACTATCTTGGGGTTGTCACTCGAAGCCATTGTGGTGTTAAGTATGATAATTGGCATAAAGTTCCTCAAGCGAAGAAAGACATGATATGGAAGGATTTATGTGTGAGTTGTTATTATTTGCAATTCTATTTTGTAGATTACAAATTCTATTATTTGCAATTCTATTTTTGGATACTAGTTAATAGCAATTCTATTTTATAGAATCTATTTGTATTGGATGAGAAGCTGCATCGTAAAAGCGTGATGCAACGTGCTGGAAAGATGCTAAGGAACTAGAGGACAAATCTCAACAGAGAATACATAAAAGATAATGATAAGAAGAAGAAGTTAGCCCTTGAACAGTGGAACTTCTTGGACAAAGAAGATTGGGACACATTTGTTGCTTCAAGAAAATATGAAGAATTCAAGGTATTAAGTGAGGAACAAAAAACAAGGCATGCACTGAATGTGCATGAGCACACTATGGGTCCAAAGGGCTATGCAAGCATTCACCAAAGACTACAGGCAGAGTCTGCTGCTACTCAGGAGTCCTCTACTACATGTGCCACACCCATGCCTCGCCATGATGCCTGGATAGTTGGGAGGAAAAACAAGAAGGGTGAAATAAAGAAGCCCGTAACTACTGAGGCGGCTGCAAAAATGGTAAAATACAACTCTTAGAGAAATCGTTTGAATATTGATTATTTGTGGTGTTAACAAATTAATTTCTGTTGATGGTGATTAGCGGGAGCTGCACGAGCAGAGGGAACAAGGCATGTTCATCCCTCAGGGCACAAGGGATGAATTGACAATTGCTCTGGGTAACCTAGAGCATCCTGGATGTGTTAGGGGTGCAGGCGCTGGTGTGGGCATCAAAGCATTCTTTGGGCCATCCCAGCCCAAACCCAGAGTGGGACTTTCACAAGAAGAGGTAACCTATTCTTTTTTTAGAATGTTACTGCAAAAGGGAATTCAATAATAAGAAGCTAATGTTTCTTTTATCCATGTATAGGAGAATAAAAGAGTCAAGGATATAGTTGCTAAGAAGGTCAAGGAAGAATTGTTGTGGTGGTAGGCATCTCAGGCTTCCAATCAGCCTCTGGTGACCCACTCTTCTCCAGATGCACAGACTGAGAGTAATCCTGTAGACCCACCACCTAACACGTCTGTTGTAAGTATTGTTTATGACATTGTAGCTAGTCTTTTCAAGATGATATGTTTTCAAGATGATATGTATATATGTATAACATTCTTTTCGTAAATTTGTAGGCATTGAAGCCATGCCGCTTAAGAATGCAAGACTATGTTGTTGCAGAGGCACAAACTTACCCATCCCTTCCTGGGGCAACGTTTCACGGGACTCCAATGCCACAGGGCTACGTTCGTGTGAGCCCGATACGTGTATTACTCGATTGGATGGAAGCTACATTGCCATATGCCCACCCGTATATTGATACATTTGTTGAGGCAGAAGGTGGGGTGATATTGTGGCCCAAAGCAGATGTCGTCTACACTACTGAAATTGTAAGATAAATTTACATTACTTTAGATTGTTAATGTGTATATATGAGGTCAATTGATCTGAAATTATATATAGAGGTTAAAAAGAAGACACCCGGAGCATCTAGGCCTCCACCTCCACTTCCTGCATTACCAAGTTGGGTTCCAACTGACCTCAAATACCCGTTAGGTCCTGCTTGTAGGGGAATGACATGTTGGCTACGGGCACATAATATACATTGCCCTATAATTGTTTCTTTACAAGTGAATTATGCAGGTCAATCATACGAAAGCTCTTTATTTATACAAGATATTATTGAGATGTTTATATATGATTGGCTAAATACATCAATGATAGAGACATGGATAAGGTGAGATCTTGTTTATACATCCATATACCTTGTGTAAGATCCGGTGATCTGGTTTCTTATATATTAATGCATACATAATACATGTTTTGTAGCTACTTAGTTGAAAATCAATGTAAACAATTTGCATTTGACCATGTGGGATTTTTGATTCCATCATTGATTAGTATGGTAGCTAAAGGCCCTGATAGTGTTCAACAATACTGTATAGATGCTTTTACAATTTTCATTCAGCAAAAGAAGATGATGATAATAATAGCTTCATTCAATGTCAAGTAAGTTTACTTTACTTATAATTTGGACTTAAGAAAATTACATTTTTATTGTGGATTTTGAGTTATTAATTTTTACCTCTAGCGGTAAGCATTGGGAGTTACTAGTTATTCTCCCCGGGACGTTCACTGTTTATTATCTAGATCTTGCGGGGAGTACATTGAATACTAAAATTGGACACGTAATGAGATTGCCATTATTCTGGTGAGAAATATTTCATTTTATATCCGTTAACATATGTTATTACATTACTATTTAATTATGCAATTTACTGTGTTACATTAACATGTAGGGGTTTAGATGCATTCAAAAAGTCTGGAGGAAAGGTCCCCAGGAAAAAGAACCAACCAATAATTTGGGAGAACGTAAAAGTAAGTTCCCGACTCCAATGTATATATTATTTATGTGAACTGTGCTTAGTTGTATTTTTTAATATTTTGTATGTTTCAACTTATAGTGCGCTACACAAGACAACGGCTGGGCATGCACATACTATGTGATGTGATTTATGCAGATGATTATCCAATATGCCACATTGGACATCGATACCATACATGAGGTATTATATATAGTCTCATTAGTTAGTATGAAATATATCAATATTATTTTTATATTATTACTTATATATATACATCATTCTCTTAGCAGGTGTTTAAAACTGACCACACTATAGGTAAACGCTTAAAAGATGTACATGCTCCATATACGATGGAAGTATTAAATGAAGTAAGAGAAGAATGGGCAAGAGCCATACAAATAGTGGGGACTGTAAGATATAATTGGGATGCTGATAGCGATGTTGAATGATATTTTATAAATGAATATTTCTAAATGTTTATACATGTATGAATGTTTCTACATGTATTTGAATGTTTCTACATGTGTGAATGTGAGAATTGAATTGATGTCTGAATGTATCTACTTGTGTGAAAAGTATATTTGTTGATTTTGCAGGTTTGTGGCCTGTTTGTTGGATGATATCAATGGATGTCGTAAACCTGTAGTTCAAAACTAAACTGTAGGTTCTCATCCTGCTGACCAGCCACAGCAGGCCTGCAAACTGATAAGAAAAAGTAAATTAAAACATAGGCGTCGGTTATTTATAGAAAACCGTCATAAAAGGCTTACATCATCGATTATTGGATAAAAACTACCGCCTAATGTGACAAACAACCCGACCGCACAGGAAAGCACGGCAGTGGTGGAAATGGCGTTAGTTATTCGTATAAAATTGATGCCTATAGTACTAAACAAGGTCGTGCAGGGAAGCACGGTCGTGGTGTATGGGAATATGGCGCCGGTTTTTTAGTTGCAAACCGACACAGATAGTGTCCTAGATGGTGCCCTTTTTGTGGCGTGAAGCCTTTTGGCATCGGCTTACTATAAATAACCGATGCCTATCGGTGCCCTGCTGGCACATTTTCAGTGGCGCGAAGCCTTTTGGCGTCGGTTATAAAACCGACGCCGAAGAGTTCAACTTTTAGCGGCGCCCACATAGGCGTCACTATATAACCGTCGCTAAAAGGGCATAAACAATCGACACCAAAGGCCTGTTCTGTAGTAGTGGGATATGTCACATTTATTTCATTCCATATTTTGTATTTCATGATACTCATTAGATTGGCTCAGAATGACTACTTGATCAGAGCAATCAAAATGATATCAATCTAGGAGTTTCCATACTCACTTTATCATCAATAGTTGTATACCTGGCCAGGGTATATAAATACTGAGATAAGGTAGTATGCACTTGTATACTGTCATATTCCTTCCTTTTCATATTATCACAAGTATAAAACTTAACATTACTGGATTTCATCCAGGCATCTCTTCAATACATCATCTTTTTCATAGAGGTAAGAGCAACATGAAACATCTATAATGTTTATTATGCAAAATATAAGTCCTCACAAGATTAATCAAAGAAAAATCAATCAATTACCTTCTCATTTTAACTCAGGAAACCATAAAAAGACATATTAGAATGACATTATTTTGTCTAACCTGTCATGATTCGTGCATTTTTCACTGCCCTAGGCTGGTTTTACCTCAGGGGTTGATTCACCATAACATTTCTGGCTGAGCAATCTCTTACCAGATGTCCCACCTGTCCACATCGGTAATAAGTTCTAAGCTCTAGATGTGGTCTAGAAGGTTCTTTACCCTTTCTGGATAGCCATTGTCTTGGTGCACTGGGTCCTGGTTGTACCGATGGTACCAAAAACATCTTCTTTCTAGAACTACTAGGCCTCTGTTCCTAGATTTGGATAGGCCTTTTCTCAATTCTTCCTTTATATCCATTTTCTGGACAATTTTGGTTTGATATGTCCATGCTTCCTACACCTATGGCAAATCCTGGTTTCAGATTGTATTCTATTCTTTTCATCATTAATCATTGCTCCAACAGGCTGATGTTGAGTAAGAAACCTATTGGAGTTCAAGACTTCATCATTGGGGGCTGGTAGTCTAGGTTGCATTGCTAATGCATGATCTACTATATGTATCATAGCTGTTCTAAATTTCTCAAACAAAGCAAGGAAAGCTGGGCTCTCTATCATGGCTAGGTCAAACTGGGGATGTACAGGTATATGTTCTTCTCTTCTCTGATCCCCTGCATCCCTTCTTGATGCAACATTGCTGGTTTCTGCAGCAAACTCCTCATGTGACCCAGTAATCTTCAAGTTCTTCTCCTCCTATATGAGTAGAAGACACTATCAGATACACTGGAAGACACTAAAACAGACTCTACTATCTTAGTCCTATGTCTTTGTACACTCAACGAACCTAGAGCTCTGATACCACTAAATTGTGGCATCTAACTTACAAAACACAAGATTAACTAAGAAGAAGTGAATCATTTGCAGCGGATTACTGAAAATCACTAAAAATTAAAACTTTATGCAAAGAGATCCACACATAGGAAATCTTTTTCTTCAAGAACCAAAGTATAACATTTACATTCTATTTCAAAGTACATGTTTTTCACTATCTCTTCTCAAGAATAACAACATCAGCTGTATTAAGACGTAATATACAGACATCATATAACTTCGAGGCATCAAGCCAAAATCTCAGATCGATTCATTAAAACACTAACTATAAACTCCGAGGACCTGAGAGTACAGAGACGACACATAAGACTACAAAAGATAACTTGACAGACAATGTCTCCACCTGAGACATTACTATTGTCCCCGATGCTGCTGTTGATCTTTCTCTACTATAGAGTTTTTGCCTCTTCGTCTGCGTCCACCTAAAAACATTGGATCCAACGGGGGTGAGACAATTGTAAATTGTCCCAACGGGAGATATAACTCTCTGCCAAAACATTGTTATAACAGTTTATTATGATTAAAACTGAACAGGAGTTCTTATATATTAACAACAATATTAAACATTGATTGAACAAAGTAATATAATCTCCTTCCCTAAGGAGGACATTGCACCTACTGTTAGTAGATTCATAATTCATCTATCTATTTGCAATGGATGTAAAGAGATATAAATAACATTTATCAACAAGAAATGCATAAAAGAAGTATAACATCAGCCAATGAATTTTCATATTCAATCCTTAAGCAAACATGCTAAACGATTGATTACATTTTACAATCACAATTATGCCCTTAGGAGATGAGGTATATTGCTCATACTCCAACCGACCATTGTGAAGTCGAAATCGGTGCCATACAAGGTCAATGGTAGAGCCGGCTACCAAGACCTCCCTTATCTCGGTCAGTACGAGATCAAATGCAGGACATCTTGTGTCTCTGCTAAATAGCTTTCCAGGGTATACTGGAAACTTCACTATTAGAGTTACAGTGGCATGTTGTACTCTCTTCGCAATCGTGAGATTTCATGTTTATCTTCATCGATCTGGCATTAACATTATTGGGATATGTGTACTGCATATGTCCCAATCTTCAGGAGATTATTGATACATCCATCCCGGTATAAATAATGAAGGATTGAGAGGTTTCATGTTTACCATTCCTCAATTCCCTCATTAGGACGTCAGGATAAATTCGCCCATTGCCCCGACATATTCAAAATATGTGTTTCGGGTTTTTCCGTGGAGCACCCGTTTCACCATCCAGCAAGTTCTGACACTGATGGTTATATGGCTAGGGCTCTACATGATATGATTTCACTTGATTAATTAAGTTCAATAGCATATTCTTTTAGCATCAGTCAAGTTCTCAAACATAACTTATTCAGACAAGTGCTATAAAGAAATATATAATATTTTCATTAATCACTTCTTAGTCTTTATAAGACATTGGGATCTCAGTCCCTCATTTCATTTCTTTGAAAGTTCACATCTATCAAGAACTTAAAATGTATTAGGATCATAATCCCTTTCTCATCATACTTGAAAGTTCACAACTCTCAGCAACATCATTATCTTACTTATCAAAATTGGGTATTCATACCCTCAGTTCATAACTAATCACTGTTGCCACTTATTAGGTAACCTTTACCTCCAGGTTCTCAGACCAAGGTATTCATAATACTTATTATACAAGTATCTCACATGGCTCACAAGGCCTATTAAGTGTTTTGTCACCTTTCATTAGGCAACAACTTATTCAAGGAACTCATAAGGTCCATACACATTTTGTTACTTTTACTAAGCAACAACAACGTTAGGCACATAAGGCCATACAACATATTTATTATATGAATGTCATAGCTCAAATATGGCTATATTCATTATCTCATGATGTCTACATGATTAATAGACATGATAACAGTCATGTAAATCATATATCACCTCATATCAAATAATAGTAACACCACCATCCTTTATCAGGATTAGGGTTATCTATCAAATAGGGCTTTTCATTCCCTTTACTCAAAATTAGGGTTAGGGTTTCCCATCTTACATTAATTAGGGTTTTATGCTCACATTATTAGTTCAACACTAATATATTGCTCCACACCTCTATGAGCATTCAAAGATATCATAAGTATTTGCTTATGATCACTATTCTCATCATATATCATTAATGGTCATCAATTCAAGGTATGAGTGCATTTCTCATCCTTATCATGGTATGATTACATCATACTCATTCTAAAAGTATATTAGTCAACATTTATCACAGTACATTGAGTTCATTACATCTTTATTGTAACAATTACATATCACATATTCCATGTGTTTCTTATCCAAGAATATTGGATTAGAGGTTCAACAAGGTGTGTCTACACTAAATGTTGAATGTGATATCTATCATGTCTTGATATATCACTTTCTTCTCATATCCTTCTTACTTAAATAATTTAGCTATCTTTGTATTAAGGTATTTCCCCTCTTAATACTTTATCCACTAACTTATCACTTTCATCATATGGTACATTGGTCACATATTAGAATTGTCCAACCATCTTTAGTGATATGGACTTATACCATGATTAGGCATTGTTGATATAGATTAAATCATTATAAACTATTTTAGGTATGTCAACTCTTAGGATGTTATTCACTCCATTATATAATATTGCATACTTCACTCCTAAGAGTTTCATACCCTCATCATTGTAAGTTGTATAGGATTGTTACACATACATGAAATTAGATATATAATGTTCTAAGCATCATCTTGTCCTTTAGACCCTTATTCATTAGGGTATCAACACTATCATTCATATAGTTCATCAATTTTACCCTTCATGGTTATAACATCCTCATCTTACTTGATTCTAATAACCACATCCTAATATAGTGTATTGGCCATTATACCATGACTATGGTTGCACATATCATTATATGGCATCATCCTGGATTTAAATCTCACTTCACATCATTCTTCAGGGTTTCTATAATATTACTCTTAATTAGGGATTCACATAACATTACCCTAGATTAAGGTTTCTCATAACATTAATCTTAATTAAGGATTCTCATAACATTACCCTCAATTAGGATTTATCAATTCACCCTCAATTAGGGTTTCACATGGAATCACCCTCAATTAGGGTTTATATGGATTCACCCTCAATTAGGGTTTCACATCGAATCACCCTCAATTAGGGTTTATATGGATTCACCCTCAATTAGGGTTTCTATTCAATAACCCAGGATTAGGGTTTACTATTCACATCACTTCACCCTAGATTAGGGTTTATCATTAAAATACCCTAAATTAGACATTCATTCATAATAAAAGTGTTAAAACTTGACCATTCATGGTTATCATTCATGTAGGAAGTCTTCCCTCTCATCTTCTATAAGATGATGTTTACTTCAACCTTGATTAGGCTAAGTCAACTCACTTGAAAGAAGAATTGACACCATGAGTTATTCCATTACCACCATGATCATTAAAACTTAATTATTCGAAGGGTGCTAATCACCCTATCTCATTAAGGGTACCATTATTATAATCACCCTTGGTTTACATCATGTAATTGTTCACTTAAAAAACTAACTTTTATCCACTTTGATTGTTCATACAATTTGATTGATTACCTTAAAGGTGACCCTTGAAACTGTTTGCTAAAGGTGACCCTTGAAACCGTTTGCTAATGGTGACCCTTGAAACTGTTTTCTAAAGGTGACCCTTGAAACCGTTTGCTAAAGGTGACCCTTAAAACTGTTTGCTAAAGTACAATTTGGAAATCGCATGAGAATCGGTTTGGGATCGTTTGGTCCCAAATGGTCTTGATACTGTTTGCTCCAAACCTCCTCAAAACTGCATGGACCAAAGATGGTCTCAACTACTCTAATCGGTTTAGGGTTCTCAATGTTGATTCCTTCAACCATTGTATTCATATAATCATTCATCAATTGGGCCTATCACCATACTTCAATTGGGATAAATAGATCATCCTACAACTGATTTATCCCTCAATTGATCATCAATTAGGGTTTTGAATCAATTGGATTAGGAATTGAAACCATTGAATCTTCAATGTTAGTCAATGTGTTATCAATTACTTTGAAACTATTGGACCTTCATTCAAATTGGACATGACCTGACCCCAAACGGTCTTGAGGTCATTTGGATGACCTCCAAATGGTCTTGAGACCGTTTTCCCATCATATCATCAAAATCCATGACAACCAATTAGGGTTTGAGTCATTGGATTGATCATCAAATCAACATTTGATTGCAAATCAACTTGGTATCTTTAGATCTTCAAACACCCGACCATACTCAACCCTAGACCTCCAAACGGTCTTGGGTGACCCCCCCCCCCCAAATAGTCCCCAAACGGTTTAGAAACCGTTTGGGTCAATCAACCCAAGTTTCCAACTTAATCAAATTAGAAATCAGCACTTGACCCGATTAGGGTTTGGTGATTGATTGTCCTTCAACTCATGAACCAATTGAAACTAATAAATTATAATTAATGGGTCATTAACCATAAACATTTAAAATACTTCTCCAAATGGTCAACCATGGTCAACGCCCTCAAACAGTTTTGAAACTGTTTGCTTTCATGCGGTTTGATGAAACTGTTTTGTTACAAACGGTTTGAAACCGTTTGCTCACAAACGGTTTGTGAAACCGATTGAGAACTTGAGTTGAAATTGTTTGGTCTTGATATTTGGAGAGGTGTGTGCTTATGATGATGTTATCATCATCAATCTCTAAACTCACGAAACATGCTATGGTTTCCATGGTGATTGCATCAATCAACCAAATCAAATTCCAGAAATGCAAAAAGGATCATCAAGTGATAAAGAATTGATTGAAATAACAATATTAAGGGTTTAAGTTATAAAACCCGCCTCCAATTGAGATCCAAAGCTCCAAGATCATGGCAACAATGGTGGATGAAGCTTTTTCAACTCCCCTTAGGCTCGTCTTATAGATTTTGGTTGAAAAGTTTGGCTAGGGTTGAAGAGGAGATCGAATTAAGAAGAAATCCATGGTTTATTTTCGATTTCCACTATTGAATCAAGGTGAAAAGGGTCAAGAACCTTACCAACAGGTTGGGGGTCGTCCTCCAGGTCCTCCCTAGCTCCCTTGGTCGGTTTCCAAGCAAAGAGAAGAAGTGGAAACGGAAAAGCCTTTCATTTGGCTTGGAAAGGGTCTTTTATAAGAAATTCAATGAGAGAGAAAATACTTTATAAAAGTCTTTCCATTCCAAAATTGTTGCCACCATCTCCCCCTTGGTTTCTTGTATGCAAATTAATATCTATACCCACCGAGATCCCTTCCATTATCCAAGAATAAAGGGAAAAGAAATTAAGCACCTTAACCCTTATAATATTAATATCCATTTTTTAGTGGAATTTCTTTTTCTTATAATAATGGTGAGTGGAATTTCACCTCCTTAGGATATGCTCGTACCTTTGCAAGGCTTAAGGATATCTACAAACATATGAATCCAATCATTATAATTTTGGTTGAAGGTCCTTCAAATTATTGTATTTATATTTTGCATTAAATTGAATTAGGGATTCAATTAGGCTTAAATCTTGATTATTTTAATATCAAGATTCTCTCTCCTCCAACTTGATTCAAATGAGACGCCCCTCTCATTTTATTTTCTCTACATGATGCCAAGAAATATTAGGGACCTTATTGAAGTGGTAATTTGCATATTGAACCCTAGGTTTTTTGGTAAATTGCACTTTACACCAAAACTGGGTTTTAATGCACTAACATTGTTTTATCAGCTCTTTCTTGGTACTCAGACTTTCACAAGCCATTTTTATACATCATCTTCATTCCTATGATGCTTCAACATATGTGAAACATATTATTATGTAACATTTGCAAGTTAACCCCTCAACTTGGGTAATTTTCACATTAGTCCAAAATAAGCAAACATTGCTTCAACATTATTCAAACATGACCAAAATTGAAACATAAGATCCTATTTAGCCTTAATTACTTTTCACAAAATAAAATTAAGGATCTAATTAACTTGCTTAAGAAAAACTTCTAGGGTTAAGGCATAACCCAGGTCAGGGATGTTACAGATTTGACCTTTGTTGGAGAGAAGTTCATCAAGATAACCACCATGGAAAACCATGGACTGGAAAAGAGAAGAAAAGAGAGGGGTAAGGTTGCAAGAAAACAAAATCAAGAAGGATAAACCACTTACTAAGATAAAAGATCACTAAAGGATCAACAAAAGAGAGAGATGTTCCAACCCTAGATCACCACGTACAAGGGGAAAACGGTCACCTTCTTCAAGCTCAAGCACCACCACTTGCACCACAAAGAACAAGGGCCGAATCCAAGCAAGAAGAGGGAAATGAAGAAAGGGCTAAAGGGGTCTCTTGCATGCAAAGAGAGGGGTATAAATACCCAAGGGTAGGAGAGAGGTGAGGGAGATGAGGTGTCAAGATACTAGAGCCACTAATGACACTTGTCCCTCCAAAGCTCGGCCATGAAATCTCTCAAGATATGCATGTAAGAAAGGGTGATAAACCAAAGCTAGTTAGATACCACTAGGTTCATTACACCCATCATTTGAAGAAAAACCAAGGTAACAACATGGTAGCGGCCGCTACATCATGTTAACCAAAAGCAAACGGTCACCACAACATCAACAAAAGGTTCAACAAGGTGCCACGAAGCATAATTCTCTCTCTAATGGTGCTAAAACATAGGCATAAAGTCCAACATGTGACAAATTGTAGGATAAACTCACAAGATGGGTAAATTGCAACTAGGTCCAAAACAAGCACACATTTAGCTTAACTAGCACAAACATCATCCAAACTTGTCCAAACTTAAAGCATAACCATGTAACATGTTATTAAATAATATCACATTATTAGATTAAGGTTTTAAACATCTTATTATGCTAAGAAAGCAAGATCAAGCATAAAACTAGGTCAAGGGTCTTACAGCAGAGGATAACCGTCACCCGCCCTCAACTATAAAAGGAGGATAGGGGTTCTTCTGTGGCTAAGGGAGTGACCTTTCTATCTATTGTGCTCATTAGACATCTCTATCACCTCCTCGATCTCTCGTTCCTCCGGTCTAGCACCTAGTTTAGGGTTATCTTAACCCTGATCGCTAACGAAAGTTGTAAGGGGTTGGTCGTGTTTGCCCACTACTGACAAAGCCAACAGAGCCATCACCAGGGGATTGAGCATAAGTCAACAACTGAGTTGACAATGTCTATGGAGGTATTGAGCATAAGTTTGCATGAAGTAGGGAGTTGAAGATGATAATCAATGAAATGATAGTGTTGCCCCCGAATCCAATACGATAGGGCAAGGACCCTAGCATCTTTTTGCCTAGAATCAAAGAATCACCACGCCATAAGCACATGAATGACATGGCACCCTCTCATTGGCATGGCTTGTCTGCATGGAAATAAGGTATTTCCTCTTCTTTTCTGACATACCTTTGTTTGATTTGCCAATAGAAGGAATACTTAAGAAAATTGTAACTAATTATTGGTATCTCATATGAAGACATGTTATATATGAAATTTATCAAGAGAATGAGAGTAACACAAATAAAATGGTTTCAAAACCTAGATATGAGTATAATTACGAAAGTTCCTTGAATACATTTTTAGTTCGTGACTAGTATATGAAAACATTTTTGGAATGTATGCCCAGAGAGCCAATCTTATGATGATTGTGATGGCATATCATATAAAAGACTTGATTAATAATATAATGGAAAGCTTCCAATTATTCTATTTCACTCATCTATGAGATAATGATGAAACAAAATGAATATCTAGAGAATGACAATTACTCAATGATATATGTCTTCGAGTACGTGACTTGAACAATGATCTCATATAGATGTCAAGAGTATGTACACTCTTATTATGTCACTGGTCGGATGTTACTGTGGCAGGAAGATAGACAAAAATAATGCTAAAGACATAAGTGTGTGTTTGATAATGATAGAATATCATCAGTCATGATATGTGATATCAAACCAAGCACATAGATACTTGTTAGGGGATAGTGTATCAGCCATACCCACCTTGAGAGTGAAACATGGAAACCATGATTGGAGGTCATAGTCATCTCTCATAAGAGAGGTGGTGATTGTGGTTCTTAGACCTAAAGTCACTACACTCATCACATGTCGTTCAGTGTGCTTTGACATCATCCACCGTAATGCATAATAAGGGTTTCCATAAAGGTGATGATTGGGAGCACTATAATACATGGGGATGACTGTGCGTGATGTAGATGGGATTTGTTCCTCCTACTGGAGTATGATATCCAAGCCATTTGATAAGAGAGACTGATAAAATCATACGCATGCACATGTGAATCAATATATGATATTGAGGTCACATATATCTCAAACAGTCCGCCATAGGATCAAGGAACATGGATTGAACATTGAGAGGATGGTGATTCCATGCCTTGAGTTCATTCTTGATATCAGTGACAAAAAAATTAGGTAATCACTGTAACACTTCACTTGGATTGTAGGTTGAAGTTGTTCTCAAACTTTCCATTCACTTGGGTAGAATCGATGTTTGACTACGCACCCCTCTTTGCTTGTGATGTCATACAATAGCTATGGAAATTCACTGCTAACATGATAAGGGGCCTATAAGGTCACACACATACAAATTTACCTAGAAGAGGAGTTTAATCATGAATGATAATTGAATTGGTTACTAAAGTGTTTAGGTATTCAATTTAAGCAACAAATCAACTAATTGAACTCCCAACCGACCGGTTTAGGTGTTGAAACTGACATGTTAGAGTGTCAGGTTGATTAGAAATTGAATTGGCTGAATTCTGCCTGAACTAGGGAGCTAACGGACTAGTTCACATACTGAACCACTTGGCTCAGCTCACCAACCGATCATTCAGTTGGGTGAGACATCCGATTTGTGGATAAATTTGATTACATCAAAGATTAGTGTTGATATCATGCCGTGGTTTAATTGGATTTGAACTGTGAATTCATATGTGATTAGGAAACATGGAGAAATGACCAGTTCACGTAGTAAACCAATCGACTCACATGTTGACTGACGGATTGTTTGCGAACCTACCAGTTCTTCATTCAAAAGTTGCAAAAATTCATGAACTTTTGATACCTTCCACTCCTACTTAGGTGGGGAACCCTAACCCTGACCCCTCCTATAAATAGAAGGGTACTGAGGGCTTATCAGACACATCAATTGCCTCTGATAATTGTTTGTGTTCTCTAGTTGTGGTAACTTAGAGACCCAAGCAAGTCCTACTGGATAGAGGGAGGGATAGCAAGGGAGAACAATTGTGGGAGAGCAAGTTGGTGACTAGTACACCAATGGGGGGAAACTCCTTCCTGTCTGTTCTACTAAAATGACAGGAGTTCTAGGTGGTTTGTGTGGACTTCCATAGAGGCAAGGTGTCCTTTTCCCATCACTATTTTATTATTCCTATAATATAAACATTTTACTTTATGCATGTTATATGACAAGGATGATTATAAATAAAGAGTTGTTAATGCTTCTATTTCAAAAGCTATGATCTTGTATGGCAATGCATCAAACATCTTTTAATCTTTTTATAAAAGGATCTAAAAATGAATGTTTATAATGTAAATACCAAAAGGATTATAATTTGATAACTGAAACAATCAATATCCATAGCAATGTCAACGAGAGCACATATATATGAAGTGCATATCTAGAATTCATACTGATGATTACCTATACTCTTTTAGTTATTAAAGACATTAGGCTATCCCTACCTTATTATGAGTGTGTTCCAGTTGCTAGTCAATATTAGATGTGATTCATAGATCCATTGATATATTATGGTGTGGAGAAAAGGGAATAGAAAGGAAAATTTCATGGATTAGTTGGAATAATATGTGCTAACCAAAAAGTAGAAAGAGGGCTCCATTTATGGTACATAAATATTGTTAACCAAGCACTTATTACAAAGAAAATATAGAGACCGCACAATAGATAGGAGAGCCTTGTTTACAAACCTACTAAAATCTAGATACTTACCTTGTACATCAATCTTGGAGGCATATCTAACGCTATAATTCAAGCTTTCCTTGAAGAATCATATGGAACACAAAGGCGCTACTGATGGAAGTGAAACGGTGGACCATAGGAAATGTCCAATCAATTAGTGTATGGATATATAGATGGGTTCATATGTGATTAGGAAACATGGAGAAATGACCAGTTCACGTAGTAAACCAATCGACTCACATGTTGACTGACGGATTGTTTGCGAACCTACCAGTTCTTCATTCAAAAGTTGCAAAAATTCATGATCTTCTGATACCTTCCACTCCTACTTAGGTGGGGAACCCTAACCCTGACCCCTCCTATAAATAGAAGGGTACTGAGGGCTTATCAGACACATCAATTGCCTCTGATAATTGTTTGTGTTCTCTGGTTGCGGTAACTTAGAGACCCAAGCAAGTCCTACTGGATAGAGGGAGGGATAGCAAGGGAGAACAATTGTGGGAGAGCAAGTTGGTGACTAGTACACCAATGGGGGGGGGAACTCCTTCCTGTCTATTCTACTAAAACGACAGGAGTTCTAGGTGGTTTGTGTGGACTTCCATAGAGGCAAGGTGTCCTTTTCCCATCACTATTTTATTATTCCTATAATATAAACATTTTACTTTATGCATGTTATATGACAAGGATGATTATAAATAAAGAGTTGTTAATGCTTCTATTTCAAAAGATATGATCTTGTATGGCAATGCATCAAACATCTTTTAATCGTTTTATAAAAGGATCTAAAAATGAATGTTTATAATGTAAATACCAAAAGGATTATAATTTGATAATTGAAACAATCAATATCCATAGCATTGTCAACGAGAGCACATATATATATGAAGTGCACATCTAGAATTCATACTGATGATTACCTATACTCTTTCAGTTATTAAAGACATTAGGCTATCCCTACCTTATTATGAGTGTGTTCCAGTTGCTAGTCAATATTAGATGTGATTCATAGATCCATTGATATATTATGGTGTGGAGAAAAGGGAATAGAAAGGAAAATTTCATGGATTAGTTGGAATAATATGTGCTAACCAAAAAGTAGAAAGAGGGCTCCATTTATGGTACATAAATATTGTTAACCAAGCACTTATTACAAAGAAAATATAGAGACCGCACAATAGATAGGAGATCCTTGTTTACAAACCTACTAAAATCTAGATACTTACCTTGTACATCAATCTTGGAGGCATATCTAACGCTATAATTCAAGCTTTCCTTGAAGAATCATATGGAACACAAAGGCGCTACTGATGGAAGTGAAACGGTGGACCATAGGAAATGTCCAATCAATTAGTGTATGGATATATAGATGGGTTCATATGTGATTAGGAAACATGGAGAAATGACCAGTTCACATAGTAAACCAATCGACTTACATGTTGACTGACGGATTGTTTGCGAACCTACCAGTTCTTCATTCAAAAGTTGCAAAAATTCATGATCTTCTGATACCTTCCACTCCTACTTAGGTGGGGAACCCTAACCCTGACCCCTCCTATAAATAGAAGGGTACTGAGGTCTTATCAGACACATCAATTGCCTCTGATAATTGTTTGTGTTCTCTAGTTGTGGTAACTTAGAGACCCAAGCAAGTCCTACTGGATAGAGGGAGGGATAGCAAGGGAGAACAATTGTGGGAGAGCAAGTTGGTGACTAGTACACCAATGGGGGGAAACTCCTTCCTGTCTGTTCTACTAAAACGACAGGAGTTCTAGGTGGTTTGTGTGGACTTCCATAGAGGCAAGGTGTCCTTTTCCCATCACTATTTTATTATTCCTATAATATAAACATTTTACTTTATGCATGTTATATGACAAGGATGATTATAAATAAAGAGTTGTTAATGCTTCTATTTCAAAAGCTATGATCTTGTATGGCAATGCATCAAACATCTTTTAATCTTTTTATAAAAGGATCTAAAAATGAATGTTTATAATGCAAATACCAAAAGGATTATAATTTGATAACTGAAACAATCAATATCCATAGCATTGTCAACGAGAGCACATATATATGAAGTGCATATCTAGAATTCATACTGATGATTACCTATACTCTTTTAGTTATTAAAGACATTAGGATATCCCTACCTTATTATGAGTGTGTTCCAGTTGCTATTCAATATTAGATGTGATTCATAGATCCATTGATATATTATGGTGTGGAGAAAAGGGAATAGAAAGGAAAATTTCATGGATTAGTTGGAATAATATGTGCTAACCAAAAAGTAGAAAGAGGGCTCCATTTATGGTACATAAATATTGTTAACCAAGCACTTATTACAAAGAAAATATAGAGACCGCACAATAGATAGGAGAGCCTTGTTTACAAACCTACTAAAATCTAGATACTTACCTTGTACATCAATCTTGGAGGCATATCTAACGCTATAATTCAAGCTTTCCTTGAAGAATCATATGGAACACAAAGGCGCTACTGATGGAAGTGAAACGGTGGACCATAGGAAATGTCCAATCAATTAGTGTATGGATATATAGATGGGTTCATATGTGATTAGGAAACATGGAGAAATGACCAGTTCACGTAGTAAACCAATCGACTCACATGTTGACTGACGGATTGTTTGCGAACCTACCAGTTCTTCATTCAAAAGTTGCAAAAATTCATGATCTTCTGATACATTCCACTCCTACTTAGGTGGGGAACCCTAACCCTGTCCCCTCCTATAAATAGAAGGGTACTGAGGGCTTATCAGACACATCAATTGCCTCTGATAATTGTTTGTGTTCTCTAGTTGTGGTAACTTAGAGACCCAAGCAAGTCCTACTGGATAGAGGGAGGGATAGCAAGGGAGAACAATTATGGGAGAGCAAGTTGGTGACTAGTACACCAATGGGGGGAAACTCCTTCCTGTCTGTTCTACTAAAACGACAAGAGTTCTAGGTGGTTTGTGTGGACTTCCATAGAGGCAAGGTGTCCTTTTCCCATCACTATTTTATTATTCCTATAATATAAACATTTTACTTTATGCATGTTATATGACAAGGATGATTATAAATAAAGAGTTGTTAATGCTTCTATTTCAAAAGCTATGATATTGTATGGCAATGCATCGAACATCTTTTAATCTTTTTATAAAAGGATCTAAAAATGAATGTTTATAATGTAAATACCAAAAGGATTATAATTTGATAACTGAAACAATCAATATCCATAGCATTGTCAACGAGAGCACATATATATGAAGTGCATATCTAGAATTCATACTGATGATTACCTATACTCTTTTAGTTATTAAAGACATTAGGCTATCCCTACCTTATTATGAGTGTGTTCTAGTTGCTAGTCAATATTAGATATGATTCATAGATCCATTGATATATTATGGTGTGGAGAAAAGGGAATAGAAAGGAAAATTTCATGGATTAGTTGGAATAATATGTGCTAACCAAAAAGTAGAAAGAGGGCTCCATTTATGGTACATAAATATTGTTAACCAAGCACTTCTTACAAAGAAAATATAGAGACCACACAATAGATAGGAGAGCCTTGTTTACAACCCTACTAAAATCTAGATACTTACCTTGTACATCAATCTTGGAGGCATATCTAACGCTATAATTCAAGCTTTCCTTGAAGAATCATATGGAACACAAAGGCGCTACTGATGGAAGTGAAACGGTGGACCATAGGAAATGTCCAATCAATTAGTGTATGGATATATAGATGGGTCATGAATCATAGAAACACCATGGAGCAATACAAAAACCCAAGAAATAGCTAGATGAACAACTTAACCATGATCTTATGTCATAAACTGCTAAGATGGAATACAAACCTTGTCGAACAAGTATTCCATGAGGAGGTAGACAAGTCCATCCTTGCAATCCTGATAGGCCTCACAAAACATAAGGACAACCGATACTAATATTCGATCTTAGATAAAGTTTTCACTATGCAAATAGCCTACTAGTTAGGGATGTTGGATGAGAGGGCTATGGAATACAATGTATTTCTACAAGGTGGCCCAGAATGTAGGATTATTTTGAGGGAAGGATGAACACTCAAAGTGGAACATTTTGATAGATATTGCCACTAGGATGCTAAATGTAATCTATGCTCACGAGAATGACATATAACACATGTCTACTTACAATGAAGAAACATCAGAACTTTGGGGAAAAGAAATCATGTCAACAAAGTTGAAATCATAGATGCAGTCAAGTTTCATGTAGGTGAAGCTATACTAAATTTGTTCTTTTCAAGAGAGATGGAGGAGGTGGATGACCTAGTTACATTTCTGTGAACAATAAGGATGCAAATGAACAAAGTCATCTTCAAGAACAAGGACAGACCAGATATCTACACAAAGAAAGGATTTCTCTCTATAACACAAGACTTCTTAATATTCAAACTAAAGAATGTGGTCGTGGATGACAATCATACTTAAAAGAACCATGGATGGAGACCTTCAGATGAAGTTTGCAACAAATTAGTCTCTAATTTGGTAATGGGATGGAGCAAAGTGAATGTCTTGGATACATATGAATAGATTGAAATGGTAATATTACATATACGGTTGGCGAGGTGATCCTCAAAATATAGAATGCCCTAGTTTCTAAAGCATGGGTGGTGCATGTAGGATGAAGAAGAATAACAAAATGGAAACAAGAAGGATCATCGTGGAACAAGAATCAGTTCCTAGTGTGCCAGAGAGATCCAGAGATGACAGAGGTAGGGTTTGGTGGCCGCGGGGCTGGTGGTGGTCGTGACAGAGGTCGTGGCGGCCGGGGCTTCATTCACCAGCAACACCCCCTGGAGAACACCTCCACGACAAAACTCAAAGACTTCCCTATTGATGGAGACGTGGATATGAGTAAAGTTAAAGAAAACGAGGGCATGGCTAAACCCCTGTACAAGGATGTAATGACAAGAAAGGAAAATGAAACGTTATCATATCTAAACCCCATTTCCTCTGATCTAGTAAAGGATATGGATATATCTGTTGATCTATCTATTATCCTCCCTTCAATCATGGTTTGCAGAGAAGCAATACAACCATTACTTGAGCCCTGGAAGCATGTAGTTGTTGTCAAGGCTATCAACATCACCATCAGCTTCCAAGTTCTAGTTAACAGAATCCACTCCATGTGGCACCCTACTGAATCATTCAGAGTCATTGACTTGGAGTAAGGATATCATATCGTACAATTTGCTAATGAAATAGATTTCTTCATGGCTATGACGGGCAGCCCCTGGACGGTGTTTGGAAACCATCTTTCTGTGCAATCTTGGTCCCCCTCATTCTGGCCATCAGATCCAATCCCTAGGAAGCTAGTTGTCTAGGTTAGGATCCCAGAACTCCCAATCTTTCTGTACCAGAATCAGCTGCTATCAAGTATTGAAAACCTCATTGGTAGAACCATTAAAATCGACAACACTACATCCCAAGGCCATCAAGGGAAGTTCACTCATATTGCAGTAGAGTTTGAAACCTCCAAGACCCTCCTCCCTACTATATTCATCAACAATGAACACTTCAAATTATAGTACGAAAGCCTACCGTCGGTTTGTATGAAGTGCGGTAGGGTGGGTCATACAGACACTGAATGCAAGTTTGTCCAGTCACCACAAGACATGACAACTTCATTTTCCACCCTGGTTCCTCTATCAGGGGTCACATACACCATGGCAATACATGCTCAAAAACTGGAGAGACGCAAACTGCAAACCAAACCATCACAGAAAACCGCAGGCAAAGAAACAAGCAAGAGCACTAAAGACATGTAGCCAGTCCTGATCACCGATACGGAATCATCGGATGATGATGCGGATTGGGAAGCCTCAATGAGTAAAAAGAAGAATTGGAAAGCCAAAAAGTAGGCTGAAGCCTCTAAATCTAACAAAGGAAACCCCAATGATCGCACCAAAAAGAAGGATGATATAGCCCAGTCCAACACGACTATTCATCTCTAAGAAGATGAGATCTTACAAGGTAGGCCAACGTCCCCGCCATCCAGAGATTCCTACCAATTCCATGCAACCAAGACAGTAGCAAACGCCCAACAACGACCACCATTCCTTCGGCAGGGTCAGGAAGGCAATGGTTTCGTTATGTTGATGAACATAAAAATTGTTTACCATTCTGTCCAGAGCCCGGACAGAGTCAGGAAGAAAGGTCGAACACAGGACCCGCCCCTCAAGGACGTGCCCTCCCCAGCCCCAGATGCAACCAAAGCAGCCCGAACTCTTGAGTTTGGTAATGAGGAAGACCTCCCTGCCGATGATACCTCTATGAAGGACGATAATGGTGACACACAGGCGGTGGGCCTGTGTGATGTGATTAATTAACCTAGCTCTCTCATAACCTCTTTTAATGAATATTTGTTGCTGGAACATCTAAGGAGCAAGTAAAAGAGGTAAAGTTGGTCTAATGAAAGAGCTTAAATTCTCTCATAAGTTGCAGATCCTAGCTATTGTGGAGCCTCATTGCAGTGGCTCAATTGCTAAAAACATCATTAAAAAAGTGGGGTTCCCTAACTCCCATAGAGTCGAATTCATTGGTTTCTCAGGTGATATCTGGCTCATGTGGGATAACTCACACTGTAGCATCAAATTCTGTATAGCCACAGGTAGTTCATCCACTTTAAAGTTAACAACAGTTGGTTCCTTACGATGGTCTATAGTAGTCCTAATCTAGTTAAACGCAAGTTCCTTTGGAATCGCCTAGAAGAAATATCAGCCACAATCTCTTCTGCCTGGATAGTGCTTGGTGATTTCAACACCATGTTGGATATCTTTAAGAAGAAAGGGGGCATATATTTTGATAAATCAGCTTCCAACCGCTTCAATGAATGTCTATTGACTACTGGCCTTTTTGAAATAAGAAGCCAAGGCCAATTCTTTACCTTCCAAAGAGGATGAGTCCAGGAGCGACTGGACCGTGCCATTCCAAACAATGATTGGGTCAAGTTATATCCGGACACGACAATCACTGTCCTGCCCCATATAAACTCAGATCAAAATCCCCTTCTCCTTTGAGATCATGCTGCATCGACAAGAAAATAGTATATCTTCAGGACCAAAAGTAGTTGGCATATGACACCATCCTTCCACACTGACATCTTACCTAGCTGGAAGAACAACCTTCCCTTTCATGAAGCTCTGTAGGCCTTCAAAACCATAGCTCAAAGATGGGACAAGAAAAGAGTTAACAGCCATCGAAAGGAAAAGGACATGCTCCTACATAAAATCAATGCATGTCAGGTACAATCACAATATCCCCATGTCAATAATTTCACTGACAACTCTGTTTGCCTACAGGAACAATATAACCAGATTCTCTTATGTGAGGAGGTTGATTGGAAGCAACAAGCCCATATTGATTGGCTCACTCTTGGTGACAATAATACCGAGTTCTTTCACTCTTATGTCCAATCTCTCCGTCACTACAACAACATCACCAAGCTTATGAATGCAGCAGGTGATTGGATAACCTCTCCACAGGACGTTAAATCCCTCATCACTTGTTTCTTCTCCAACCTTCTCACTGCCACCCGCAGGCCCGACCCAGTAGTAGTTGCTTCCTATGCAGGTGCATTTCCCTCTCTTCTAGTCGATGTGCTCAACAAGATTGTAGCTATCCCTTTGGTTGAAGAGGTATGTTGTGTTATCTTTCTCATGACACTCTCCAAAGCCCTGGGACCCGATGGTGTACACAATGAATTCCTATAGAAAAATTGGGGTACAATCAATGCCTCTATCATGCTGATGATTAGGAAGGTCTTTACTAAAGAGAAGATGGATGAAGATCTTGCAAACTCGCACATGGTTCTTATTCCTAAGGTGAAAACCCCCCAAAGTTGCAGCGACCTTCGTCCTTTCTCGCTAAATAATGGGTTCTTCAAACTTATCTCCAAGGTGAATGTTGAAAGGATTAAACCCTTTCACAATGATTGGGTCTCTCCATCCAAGTCAGCTTTCATCCCAGGATGAATCATCATTGATAACATTCTTCTTGTCCAAGAGATTATCCATTCCATGAAATCAAAGACTGCTTCCAAGCACTGGATGTGTGTCAAGCTTGATCTATCTAAAGCCTTTGATTGGATGAGTTGGGACTTCATCAGTGATACCTTAGAAAAATGGGCCTTCCTTCTAATATATGTAATATCATTATGCAAATTATCACACAGGGATCCACCTCAGTTCTCTGTGAAGGAACCCTCCTACAACCTTTCAAAGCTTCCCAGGGGGTCAGGCAGGGCGACCCCATTAGCCCATATGTCATTGTCCTGTGTATGGAGTGCCTCATCCAGGAAATCACACAGGAAGTATCTCATGGACGTTGGAAGCCTATTACGATATCTAAAGGAGGTACTCCGGTATCTCATGTCCTCTTTGCAGACAACATCCTACTCATGGGGAAAGCTTCTACCTCCCAGACGAAAGTCATGAAAGAAATTTTGAAGAAATTTGGCCAAGTCACGGGATAGGTAATCTCACTTGAGAAATCTAAATGCTACTTCAGTGCTAATACCCCCCTCCAACCGTTCGTACCATGAGTCGAAAATTGGGAATCCCCTGGACAACTGATCTGGGTAAATACCTTGGGGTACCCATCTTGCACCATTGGGTTAATAAGAAGACACAAGCTGATATTATCTTATCTATACAAAATCGCATGAATAGTTGGTCCATGAAGCATCTCTCCTTGGCAGGTAGAATCACACTTGCAAAATCAACCCTTCAGGCTATACCAACTCATACCATGCAATCAGTGCAGTTGTCTCCCTCTCTATGTGATGACATTAATAGGCATGTGAGGAAGTTCATCTGGTAAGGCAGCTAGGAACACAAGAAGTTATCTCTTGTATCTTGGAAGAAGGTTACCTCAAGTAAGAAGTTTGGAGGTCTAGGTATTAAGGATGCTCGAGACCAAAATCATGCTCTCATGCTCAAGAATGTCTGGTCATTCCTCAATCAACCCTCTAAGCCATGGGTCAAGATCATGAAGGAGAAATATGCCTCGAAGGGTGTCATCACCATGCAGGTCAGTTCTTTAGTATGGAGATTTATTAAGAAACATTTGCCCAAAGTTCAAGATTTCAGTTACAGGGTAATTAACGATGGAAAAACATCATTTGTCAGGACTAAATGATGGATCCAAGATAGGTCAATCAGAGACCTACAACCTGACTTCAGAATACCATCTGACCTTACAGACTTGAAGGTGAGCTCTATAAAACTAGATAACGGGGATTGGGATTGGGACTTCATTCACCACATCCTTCCCCAGGCCACTTGGGCACATATCAAAGCTATTCCAGTCCCTTTGAATGAAGGAGGTCATGATTATTGGGGCTGGACCCCAGCAATGTCTGGCGAATTCACTACCCGGTCTGCGTATCACTAGGCACGTGAACAAAAAGAAACCCATCTTTCGAGCAACTGGGAGAGCATCTGGTCTTCAGCCCTTCCAGCCAAGGTGAAGGTGTTCCTCTGGATACTCCAACATAATACCCTTCTCACTAATGTAGAGAAGCGTAGACGCCATATTGACATCAGTACCGATTGTCCTCTATGCAACAACACAACAAATATTATTCTACACGCTCTCAGGGACTGCAATTTCAGAAAACCGGTATGGCTTGCACCAGGCCTCAACATTGACTTCTTCCTCCAATCCCAAGATATCTGGATCTCCGCAATCTACAATGCACCTAAGGACCTTGACTCCTCACCACCCATCCAACAAACGACATGCTGGTACATCTGGCAGTGTCATAATGAGCAATCTCATGAAGGAATCATTAAATCCACTGTGGCCAAAGCTGATTTCATCAGACAATGGGCACAAACTCTTCAAGCTAACTTTCATAGGTCTCCACCCAACCATAAGACTCCATCCAGCACAACTAATTTTGTCCAAAACTACTACTGGTATGTCATGGTGGATGCATCCTTCACCAGCAAATCTCTACCCAACGGTATAGGCATCATGGTTGTTGATCATTGCGGAACCTACTGTCTTGGTAAGGGCTCAATATCGTGTAGCTCTTATGCTTTGGAAGCTAAACTCCAAGCTATCCTCCAAGGGGTAGAAGTCTTCCACTCAATCAACTGGAACCAAACCTTTATCACTTCAGACTCCATACAGGCAGTAACCTTGGCATCTACCTTTGATGCCTACCTTGGGAAATTTAAGCCTTATGTCTCCAAGATTAAACAACTTGCTCGCAAGTGTGGAGTTCACATTAGACATATACCCAGAGAGCGAAATAGTGTGGCAGATACATTAGCTAACCATGCTCGCTCTACTTCTGAGGATTTTTCCGTCATTAATAGTCCCCCTTGGCTCACTATGAGCACTTGTATAGACATTAAATCTTTGTTTTCCTACACTAGAGAGTGGGCTCAATAAAAGTATCTCTATGGTTACAAAAAAAAGAATCAACTCCTAGTGTGAGATACAAATTCAACTAAGAAATGATTGGATCAATTTGTATTAGTTGTATCTGACATTAAGAACCTTAGTTCTTTGTTTTCTAGCTGTGTATTTTCCTTTTCTATTAGGCAAACCAATTGGGTCTCCAATGAGATATCTCAACAAGTAAATAAATTAGGTAGTTGCTTTAATTTTTCATAGAATTTCCCTTCCTTTCCAACTAATGTATCTTTGATCAATTTGGTCATTTAATTTAGTCATTAGATTATTACAAAAACACATACTAAGTCAAATATAAAAAGGCCAAGTCCAAATAGCCCATTGTGAAGATATCAGGGTTTAGCAATCTCCACTAGGACCACATATTTCTAAATTGATGAAGTATGTAGGGGGGGTCAAGAGTCAGAAACTTACTAAATTAGGCCTCACATCCTAGGTACTCAAAATTAGTCAAAAAAAACAATAGAATAACTATGAAACAATGGGTCTAGGGGTGTTATACACTAGACTCCCTGGTTTAGACCCATGTGAAGTAATTGCATGTAAGTTCACAATTTGTAACTCAAGTTGGATAGTTGTAGTGGACCTTCAGTTCAACCATAACTATGTGAGATCCCACACTCTACTCTATAAATATACATGGAGATGTAGATCACCCCACCAGTGAAGCTCTACAATATTATATTTATATCTCTAGTATATGATCTCAAGAACCTTCTAATGGACCTTTGTATTGCTACAAGAAGACCCATTTCTCTTCTCCAAATGCAGGTTCAAGGGAATGTATATGGTTCTTAGGGTGATAGACCAACTATATATTAGTGTTTAACTAAATAATTACTCCATGTTACCGATATTTCATAAAGACATTCAAGTAAGAAATATATGTCAAACTATGCCAGGTTCTTTCATGTTGACTTTTGAATACTGCAATTTAGTGACCGACTAGCACAAAACATCATCGTAAGGGAAGTATTTTAATGAAAAACTACTATGGTAGTTATCAACAAAAATAATTTAATTAGTTCACACATATTTCTATCTAAATCATTCTTATTAGAACACATTCCCTAATAAAGATTGCATAATCATCTATTTCCTCTAATTATAGATTCACTAGATACAACTAATGTGGCTACTTTATTAGACAACATTTAATACTACATCTCATCATTAATTTCATTACCACTTGTAATACACATTTATCGATCTATCAGTGTCACACAATTCATTAATAACCTTGTTACAATCTTATTATAGTAAATATCCTGTAATTTGAATCTAATAGTATATATGTTTCGTTAAATGTTGTTGATCTAGATATAATTTTCTAGAATCAATTACATATTAAGAAGATGCATTTAACCTTGGTATTATAGTATATTCATAGTGTATTTTACAACTGAATTCATATTGATAAAATGTAGTAAATAAGAAATGAATTCATATGTCATTGTTATTATCATTATTGTTCAATTAGGGAGACCTACACCATAATTATTAAGTCTAAAGCTCATAGGATTATGTTTATACTTGTGCAATAGGAAAAATCCACACAATTCTATTATAAAATCATCATAAATGTAATATACCCAAATTCAAGTATGAGTTATATTGTTACTTTATACATGTATTATACTAATCCTATGTTGCTAACGCTAGCTTGACATAAGTATGCAATTTGTGGGATTAATAGAGAAAGATTCCCCATATCCTACAAGTCACAGCAGAGGTCAGACACTAGGGAGGGGTAAATAAAAAATACATGTTTATTTGGCTTGGACTCGGGCCCCTTCATTGAGGACCATTAGAAACTAGAAACCATGTTATCCCTTGAAATTCATGAACTTTAGAATGGTAGTTAATATAATGAATACCCATATTTTAATGTTTTCAACCTATTTGGGGAATTAAGGATTTGAGTAGGGGGTTTAAGTGGAACTTTGGTAAATAATGAATTTAATGGAACTTGTTGACCTAACTATTATAAGTAATTCACATTTGATGAAGACTTAAAAATTCCATCCTTATATATCTAATATTTCTATTTAAGGTCAATTTATATTAGTAAATACACTGATATCAACCAAATTTGCATAACCTAGAATGATAAATTTCTAATCATACTGCTGAAAGTTCAAATAATTGCAAAATATCTAGAAACCTATTAGAACTTTATTGTAAATATTTTGTAATAATTGTATCACTGAATTAATCTTAGATGTATAATTATGTCATTTTTAATTAATTAGCGTCCCGATTCTTGTTAATTAGAAATTTTCAAGACAAACACTTGTATTGCTAAGAATATCCTAGTGAAATAGAGTTGACAATATTATTCAGGGTTTCCTATTAATCATCATTGGGAGATTTTATTGACATAAAACTTGATCAAAAAATAAAAAGGCTTGAACTAGTCTTTCCATTGGCTAAGTTTTGGACAAAAAATCTTGGTCGATTATATAAAAGTTTCCTGTCTACGAATGCCATCGGTTGAGTTCTGGCACCACAATATCAGTCAATGGTAATTTAGCTGTAACATTTTTATAAGGAAATATAGCTGTTAGAGGGGGATAAAAAGTGAAAATATATCCATTGGGAGATCCTATTATATCTAAAAAGGCTCAAATTCACCCTAAATATCTCTAATGGCTAGCAGCATCCTCAACTATAAACATGACTAATTGTGGTTCATCCCAATGTTACCTTCCATGATCATATGCTATATTTGAGTGCACTTTTCATCACACCCCTAATCACTTTTAACCTTATTTTTTGTATAGAATTGTTAGAGTGAATTAGGAATTTTGTGAAGAAATGTAGCCATAATTGCCATTTGCAGATCTATCCACTCTCTTCTTCCAAATGGTGAATATTTGAAGGATCTTTCTTGGTGAAGGAAGGTGAAACCTAAAGGAGTATGAACCCTGCCTAAGAATGGCTACATCCTTTCCATAGGTAGTTGGTAACCTTCTCTTCTAAGGAAACAATAGTTGTCCCCCAATATTAAAATGGATGTCACTTGGTGTAATCTAGTTGAAATTAAATATAAGGTGGTTCTCAAGGTGGGAAATCCTAAAGATAGACCTCTCTAGGTAGTGGAGCTATATCCTTAAAATATGGAATTAGTATAAATGCTTGTCTCACTTCTTACAGTTTCAATATCTCTAACTTGGTTTTAATACTTGCATTATAATTATTATGATGAATGATTTGAAGGTCTAAAAAATTTCATTTCAGTGTTCTTAGATACATTTATCCCCTCTTCATCCAATTGATCCAACAAGAGATATTAGATCAAAGTCTTGTCCATGATACTACATAGATAACTAGAGAAGATAGTTGACAACATCTTTAGTGTAGGGATACATGAAGGGGAAAGGTGCATTGGAACCTACACAAAATTTATTTATGCATGATCCCATGAGAGTATCTTGTCACAACAATATATTAGGACGGAAGGTCTTTTAGGTATACATGTTGTGAAGTGGATACAAAGATTTTTCTCACAAAGAATATGGATGGAAGAAGATATCAAAGATGTTCTCCCAATATAGAAACAAACACATCCACTCTCTATATCATCCACGTGGATGAAGGGAATGCTACACTTTGTTCTCCAAAATTTGATAGGAAGGAGAAACCTTCTTGTTGGCAATGTCCTAGCATTATACAATCTCACTTTTCTCTCTCTCTCTCTCCTTATGGATAATGATGGCTAGTCCAAAGGTGCAACCAAAACCCAGGCCATCATGACCCTATTTAAAGGATAAGAATGAATGCATGATTTCTCATAAATCCTCAAGAACATAAATACAGAAGCTGCTTGCTTGTAAACAGTTGGTCGATCGACTAGATTGGTCACTCAATTGATTGCGTTGGATTAGGACTTATCAGATCGACTGATCCAATGTTCTAGTCCAATTGATGGACCGGACCATCCATTCAACCAATTGGTTGGTCTTATCCTATTGGTTGATTGAGCTATCTGAGTGCTTGACAGATCTTGACCTAGTTAATCAACTACACAATCTAATAAATTGACCAGTCTTTCTAGTCAGTCGAGTGGACTTTTAGGTCTGTGAACTGGGCTTCCACTTGGTCCATTATTGATTCAATTAATTACATAAATCTTTTAGTTACTATTTAATCATTTGTACATAGTTATACTTCTCTTCCCTATGCATCCTACGTGTTTGACCCTATAGTCTCCAAATATGTTGGAAGTCATATCTATAATCATATTATCATTTCCTAGACAATGTTTGGTATCAAACAATACTTCATTTCCATCCAAGTAATCAGACAACTTAGAGAACAAATTTAACCTAGTATTGTAGATAGTATTACATTGATCATATAATCCTATTTTGTTTGATATCAAGATTGAATCCTCTTGATGTTCAATCTTTGTTCGTTGATCTAGAGTAGACTATTTGTGGTACATATGAGATAAACATCATATTTTGACTCAAAGGAGCATGGCCATGCATTTTATAGACTCACTCATCAAAAGATCGGCATATCACTCTAATACAAGGGACAAATTCAATCTACATCACTCACTGTAATCCACATGTCTCACAGTGCACCCAAGTACAACATGTATTGCAACCCTTATCAAAAGTTATTTTGAGTAGTTTTAAAGTACACTAAACAACATGTGATCATTGTAGTGACATTAGGTCTAGGGAGTATAATCAACATTGTCACATGGGATATGATTTTGTCTTCCATTTATGGCTTCCATGTATCATAGTAAAATTAGTTCTATCTCGTACACTTGTTTATAACAAGTACCAATGTGTTTGACTTGATATCCAATATCATGACTAATCAGACGCAATCAAAACTTGATACACATACTAGTTTTAATGTATTCTTATTGTCCTAATTTTAGAAATAATATCCAACTAGGGTCCTAGACAAGAGTGGATACTCTTATCATACACATGATCTCATGTTTAGGCCCCCAACCCAAAAGTCACATCTTATTGATTCATTCAATATTTGGATATTATTATATTTATTTCTTGTCTCCTATATAAGAAAATATAATGATTGTAAATACCTTTATTAATAATTAAATTAATTACAATGTGTGTCATTATAATCATCATATGACTATATATCTAGGCATATAACTAATACTTGGTTCTCTCAATATTTTAGGAGAATACCCTAAGAGACCTCTAGTATTTGATGACACTAACTACCAATATTGAAAGATCAATGTGCAATATGGGGACACAAAGACTTGCAACTCTATGAAGAAATGTGGATTCAACGTATGTTTGCATAGATCCTTCACTCTCTTCCTCGTCATGGGGACAAAAAGACTGTGTCCATTGTAAAATATACAAAAGTTTATGAGCTTCTAGTTGAAAATATCATAGGTAATATTCAACCTGTGAAATGAGGCTTAACACTAGAGATGAAGACGAAGAAAAATGGTATTCTAAGAATAAGGAGGATGTAGCCAAAATATCCCAAGTGGAAGTCTAGTTCAAGATCAAGTTCAATCTTAGTCCTTATCTTTAAGTGATGGGAATTCTTCAATTGAAGAAGAATCTCACTATTCCTTAAGAGGTAAAGACATCCTCCTCCATTTCTAGATTCTATGAACATGGCCAAAAGGGACATTTCAAACATGAATATCTAAATATTAAGAATCACCATTACAAGAAGAACTAGGAAGAGGAATGATACGAACAAGGAAAGAAAGAATAAGAACAAAGACAAGAAGGGGAAGGTGAAAAAAGAAACAATCTAACATGATACTTGGGACACTCATCACTAGTTCTTCTAGCTCAAGTGAAGAACAATGGAACATGGGACTCATGTTAAGAATAATAAAAAGGTAAATAAGATGTGTGAGGTAAATCTTATTGATCTTACTATATGAATTCTTGATTCTTCCCTATTTCATTTGCCAATGAGTAAAAATGTATAAATGTCTATTGAAGAGATCGATGAAACAATTATAGATGTGTCATCAAATTAAAAAATAGAACAAATTCATCTATAGACTTTATCAGATAGGCACAACAATCTTGATGAAATGACACTAATAATCGCCATGGAATGAGATAAAGCAATATGAAAATCTAGAATTTATTATTACCTTTTGGATGGATTTCAGGTTATAAAAATACAACTCAAATGCAATTCTCAACATATCCAACCAACCATGATAACTATGACTACATTTTTGATCAAATATTCAGATATTATTTGACAATAAGCTCAATTGACAAAGTGACCAATACAACTAATGAATGATGACCCTATATCTCTCATGATTAGTAGTCAATTTCATAGATTCAGATGTTAAATTCCCTCAAAGGGAAGGCTAGATATGGGATGAATGGGCAATTTATAGATTTGTTTTGGATTAACTTGCAAAATTTTGTCATCAGGGTCCCAACCCAAGACAGTTCCATATCTTGATTCCTGGATATACAAGTACATCCCCATACATGGAAATTAAGGTCCAATGCTTACATGAACCTAATATGCACTCCCATAAGGGCCACAATTAAGTGGGGCACCTATTATATGTGACACCCTACCCTAGGAGTTAAATTGTGCCTCGAATCAACCCCAAATTTGGTCATAGAAAAACTTAACCTCGGAAGGAAGGGCACCCATCTAAGCCATACTCCATCTTTCTCACCCACCTTGTACATACTATAGTGTTGTGTGCCTATGCCATGAATGCTCCTAAAAGGAGGCCACATATCTTCCATGTTCCCTACACTCACCATCACTTATTGACTGGTCAACCCCACATCACTCACAATATTTCCTAAAAGGCTCCAGGTAGCATGGTGTTAATTGTCATGTGCCATGCATTTCTTTGCCTCCCTCATTTGGCTAGTCAACTCTACATCATGTAGAAGATGCTCTATAAGGTTCCAAAAAATTAGTTGCCCATCTAAAATGTGCCCCACATTTCATGCCTTGATAGGTGATTGGACCACATTGTGAAGACTCTAGAAAGACCCCATTCGTCTACTATATGTCCAGCCACCACCTTCCATCCTCTGTGATACTTGGGAAACACTTCACGCAACATGGTAACCCTAGGGACTCCCATAGTCCCTTATATATAACACTCTATCCACGATATATAGAGGCTAGAAAGTTGAAAGCCCCTAGGTTGGAGTTGTGGAGGCTACAATATTGAGAGAAGAAGGCATTGGTTAGGAGGTGGTATTCCATGATATCCTTTCCAAAAGGTTACAAATTTGAGACTCAACCATAGAACTATGCAACTAGAGTGGATCCACCCCTTGAGAGATAATTACTTCTTTCCTATTGAACAATAGTAAATCAAGGTAGACATCTGGACCAGACAAAATGTGATCCTTCCTCTGCCCTCCCCTGCCTAACCCCTCAGTAGTATGATGATATGGGAACCTGTAGTTAATGATCACCAATATGATTTTGGTATTACTAACATAATTATTATATGATAGTTATTTAGTTTTAATTCATCCCACTCCCCCTCCCTTCCAACATCATATTGGTATGGCATGAATATATGGTCTTGATAATCACCTATATATCTAGTTATTTCTAACAATTCATTTGTAAGTGACCTTTTCTTACTATTTTCATTATGTCTTGCAAAGATAGACCCCTTTTTAAATAAATAAAAAAATTATACTCTCGTAGAGATTTCCAATTACCACAAGGGCATTTTTAGGGTTCCTAACACCTTCCCAGTGCGTAACTTGACACCTTACATTTTCTCCCCAATTTTTCTTATTTTCCTTATACAACCATTTGAAGTGCATCTAAGATGGTTTTCCTTATTTTTTCACATAAATGTGGTGGCAGATCTTTTGTCTCAAATCATGTATTGGCATCCACCCTTGGCTTCCATTCAGCACCAAAACCACACTAGTGACTGTACTAGGGATTTATCATCAGAATTGTTAATAGTTTAAAAAGGTTTGTTTGATTTTTTCATCTTTTGTGCTTTTTTTAGGGTGTGTACCACTCATGTTCCCCATAAGATTTTTTTCCCTTTTCATTTTCCTCTTTTAGTTTTTTTATCATTTGGATGTTTTTTTGGTGTATGCCTCTTTCGAATGTACGACCTTAGTCAATAGGAGGACTAATTAGGCCAATGGTTTAAACCATTACGTGGTGATCATGTGCCCTATTCCCCTGGTACACATGTCCAATGGGGGTTGTAGTTCCTGCACAAGAATTTTCCCTTACACAATCTGAGCATTCACTAATGATTACATTATTTTATCACACGCCTCTTCTTCAATATATAATACCATTTAATGGGATGGATGTTTGGTACCATGATCAAACTATTACTTGTTGATAATGTGGCCTAGACCCCTAGGATCATTGGCTATTTATGCATGCAAGGGATGTTCTAGACATCATCATCTCTTTCTATGTGTAATTGTTTAGGCAGTTATGTGAGGAGATAATAAATCAAATTGTTCGTATGTCAAGGAAAAAGGAGATCTATTTCCTTGTACATGATCTCTTGGAGGCCATGTTTATCATTCTTGGTTTCATTTTTCATTTTAGATAGGACATGTCTTCATTATTTGTCTCACCTCTCTTAGTGTTTAAACTGTTTTCTTTCACAATCACCAAGTCTAGCTTGTGTCTTTCTTTCATATTGTTACTTTTTTTTCATAGTTTTTATTGTTTGAGAATTTTTTTTGTAACCCATGTAAAAAAATTATGTACAAAATATATAAAATGTAAAAGAAAAATATATAAAAGAGAAAAAGAAAAAAATCAGTGGGCATTTGCTGAGAGTAAGTGTAAGGACCCTGACCTTGGTTTTAGGCTAACCCTATTTGTTTTGCTTAATTAAGTTGCCTATAACTTTAATCGAATCCTCTAAGGTGTTTCATAATCATGTGACATACTTATGTTTCAAGTTTGGTTCTATTTGAATGTTGTTTGAGCAGTGTTTGCTTATTTTGGACCAAAGTGCAATTTACCCAAGATGAGGGGTTATATTGCAATTTGTCACATGATGAGTGTGCCCTTATTTCATTAGCATGATAAGAGATATATTGATGCTATGGGGCACCTAGTGAAGAGTTCAAGTATGAAGTTGAGTATGTGTGTGCTTTATGTGCCAATTTTGGTGTAAATTGCAAATTATCCAAAGTGAAGGGTTACTATGAAATTTATCATATCTAGAGTGTTCCTTCCCTCTCTTAGAATTATCTAGAGGAGAGAGGAAGATGTGGGCACCTTTTTTGGATCTTGGTTGTGTGATAATATCTTTGGTGATATATGGAGCACATGACTAAGGTATGTTTTGCTCTTAGGTGTGTTATCTTAGGCTAGAGAACCTTGGAGAGGTTGTGTATCAGTTGGTGAGTGTGTAGGGTTGCACCCTAATGGTTGGTGAGTGTTTGGGGTTGCACCTTATTGGTTTGTGAGTGTTTAGATTGGTGCCTATGGATTTATGGTTGTGTGGAGATATGATATCAGGCATGACCTTGGTAGGAGACCTAAGGGGCAAGACCTAGATCTTATCACCATGTCTTGCACGGTGTTGCATGTGGCCCTTTCTCATGGACAAGTGTCACCTTAGGTGGTGAAACATATTCCATGATCTCTCTCTCTCATCCCTCTTGTACATATACTCCTTTCTCTCAATGCAATAGGATCCTTTTGGCTACCTTTGCTTTCGCTCTTCCTTGGTGGATGACCTTAAGAAGCTAAGGAGCTAGAGGAGTCTCTCTTGGAGCTAGGTGGATGAGTCCCAAGCTTGTGGCGTTCCCTTCATCTTCTACCTTGGTAAGCCACGGTTCCTATCTCTCCTTCTCTCCTTCTTCCTTCTTATCAACCATGGATCTTGGTTATCTTCTTTCCATCCCCAACCCTCCTAACCCTGGTATCATCTTCTTCTTGGGGGTGTGGTGGTGACTGAGTTTTGAAGGCCTTATTCTACCTTGATCTCATGAGCTTGGAGCTTGGAGCTTGGATCTTGGTGATGATCTTTGATGCGGGCTATATAACTCTAAACCATATTTGTCATTGCCACTTCTTATATGGTATCCTTCTCTTTATCTCTAGAACGTTATCCCTTACTTGTTAGTAGTTCTTCTTGGAAGTTTGAGATCTATTTTGAAGAGAGAGTATTGCTTAGTTTCAGCTCTTGTATTACCCCTCTTTTGCCTTGGTGGAAGGTGCATGTCCTAAGGTTGAAGATGAATAGGCCGACACATTATAGTGTGTGTCTATCACGGTTGGTGGAGATACAAACCGACACATTATAGTGTGTGTCTCACCTCGTTGGTTAAATAACTTTTTACATGGACGTGCATGTTGAGTTAACGTTCATGCAGACGAAGATAATACGAGAAGAAAACTACATCTAGTGAATCATGGTATATGGATAGTATCTAGTAATAGAAGTCATATGAGTCATCCATGTATGCTCGAATCCTTGGGTGTGTTCTCAATGTGTTTTGTAGACATGATGCTCGATATGTGATTTCTGGCCTGTATGCCTCTGGCACTATGTATATACTTGTGGAACAGTTTTCGTATGTAATAGGTTGATTGGTATATGTTGATGTAGCACCTTGAATATATGTTATGAAATGCAAGTATTGGCCCTTGTGTAATAACTCTCATCTTATGGTTGTAGTTGCAAATCATTTTTAATTTCCTATGATTTTCGGTAATCCGTTGTTTATGATTGATCATGGTTTAAGTTTTGAGAAATCTCGCTTTGTGTGACAAAGAGTTCCACATTTGGTGATATTAGAGCTCTAGGTTCGCTAAGTCTATAGGGACACTAGGACTAGGATTAGGTTGGTGTCTAAGATAAGAACGTGATATAAAATATGGCGCATACTACCTAATCTGAGTACTTGAGTGCCTTGGCCAGGTATTCAAATGTTAAAGAAAAGGTAAATATGGAACTCTTAGATTGATTTCTCTTTGATTACTCTAATCAAGTAAGCATTTTGGTACAATCTAAAGAGCATAACAATCAGGATTCATGATGCTAATACCTCCATCATACTATGAAAAGAGATAAGAATTGCACCATAATTTCACTAAAGCTTGAATGGTTAGTGATTTAAAGACAAAAATATATCTCCATGAAACCTAAATCTAAGTTTGAATATAAAAAGAAAGGTTATTGAAGTAGTAATTTTAAGAAATTTATGAAGAAAAAGGCAGATGAACTTATGCTAATAAAGAAAGTCATGGTGTAAAATTCACATAAGATGGAGAAAATTCCTGAAGTGATGATGAAGTAAGAAGACAAATGAGAATGAATAATGAATAAATAGATGGAACTTGAGTTAATATCAGACCAATCCATGAGTATAAGAAAGTATAAAGTGTAACTCTCATGATATGTGATAGGAAACAAGAAAGGTGATCCATGTTCAACAAAAAATATGTAAAGAATAAAGATCTTTTTCATGATGTAAGGAGAAAAAATGTGGTACAACAAGGAAATGTTCATGGACATGAGAGAAAAATAACCAAAGAAATAGTAAGGGCATGTAAACACATATTGTTAGCATGTTTGTGCAAGTTTTAATATTTATAAACTCGAACACTACCCCGCAAGTATAAGGGTACGTGTAGTATTATCGAGGTCGTCCAAGGAGCAAGGTACTACTAGGCACAAGAGTATCAAACCTCAACAATCTAGATCTTTTAACAAGAGGGGTTTTGTTATGTTAACTAAGCAATTAAAAGGAAATGAACTAAAACATAAAACACTTATATTAAGGATCAATTTGGATTAGGGATTCTTTAGGATAGGGTTTCACATCCACATCATAACATGAAGAACCACAAAGATCAAGAACACTAGCAATAACTCAAGGGAGGCATGTATCCTACACCCACCTCCAAGTAGTGTAGAATAATCCAAACTTTGTATACCACTCCCGTGGATATACTTAGTTAAAGACTACAAACCTTTGTTCCCCAACACATCCCAACCACTCCCATGTTCAAGGTAGTGTAGCTAAGGTACATCTCCTTACTCCTATGCACATCTTCCCAAATCATACAAAGAGCAGAAATCATACATATAAAGTGGCCAGCAAAGCATGTGAGAGGAATTAAACACCGATGAACCTTAGAATAGTGAAACAACTAGCATTATATATATGAAATTTGTGTTCAACAATGTTATGACATGGGAGTTACTCCCCCATGCCCATGAACAAGAGATCTACTCATCCATGGCTGTAGAAAGTAGATACAATAGTAGAAAGTAGTGATGGACTTCATAATAGAAGGAAATAAACTTGGATGTATGTGGAAGAAGGAAGATAGACTTGGAACTCCGGTCAAGGAGTCACAAATACGTCCTTGCCGCTAAAAACTCTCCAGAAAGCTTCACTTCTGAATGGAGAGAAGAGAACGTCGGAGATTCTTGCTACAATTGTTGGAGAAGAAGGAAGAAGAAGTTTCCCTCCCGAGAAACCAACTTTTCTCCCTTAGAGCACCTCCAACTCCTCCTTGATCTCCCTTGCTTGAGTCTCGCTCTAAAAGATCCCAAATAGTCAGTGATAACTGTCCCAAGATAGCTTGGGGTCGTATATATAAGTGTGAGACAGTTAAATTCATGTTTGAATGAAATCTACAGGTCACACGACGTGTCTTTTATAAGACATAGAGTGTATTATGTAACTGAAGTTTGGACTGAGTTTTGGGAGGTTACACGATGTGTCTTTAATAAGACTTGGAGTGTCTTTAATAAAACATAGCATTTTGCTGCAAATCTAGAGTTCTTCATTCAATTTTTGGGCTGAGACACAGGTGTCTTTAATATGACACGTCGTGTCACACGTCGTGTCTTTTTAAGACACGTGGCGTCTGAATTAAGACATGGGGTGTCTTTATCAGATTCAACAACATTGATTTTTTGAATGTCTAGATGATTGGGGAATGTCTTTATGGATGTTATAATGGTGTTTTCTCCCTTTTTTGATGCCAAATTGTTATACCTACAAGCCAAACCATAGAGAAAGTAAAGACAACAATAAAGATGGAAAATCTAGCATGATTAAGAGTGATTATTAGGTTAAAATGAATGGGAAATGTAGCCAAAAGTGGTCCAAACGATGATATAAAATACGCACATCAAATCCCCTTAAGCTTAAACCATTGCTTGTCCTCATGCAAAAAGAGCATAGAAATGCAAATGAAGGAATTGTCAACTTCATGCATAGATGAAATGAAAAGAAAGATGTGTATAACACCAAGCCAACCATGATCAATAGGTTTATACTCATAGCCATCAATTCAACTTAAACACTCAAAGAACAGATTTTTAGTTCAGCAGGGGTGGTCACAATTAAATGATTCAATCAATTAAACAACATTAAATATAATTTGGATGACCAAGCAAAACAATTAGTGGATGTGTAACTTAAACTCTCAAATATTAAGGATACAAAAGATGAAATCTTAGTTAAAATTGACAATTTTAGATGTACACTCCTTCTTTCCCACAAATGATATGACAATGGATTATGGGTTTCGGCACTTGGTTGCTAATGTAGGCTTATACACACGTGGAATGCCGGTTGGGGTATTTTACCCTCTTTTAAGACATACCACCTAACCATCGTGGCCAGATCAAACTTATACTAGGCTAGCATGATACATGGGCAGTTTAGCCTTTTTTTATGGGGTATGAGGATGAGATAAGCCAAAACAAATTTTAATTTTTTTCTAAAACGTAGGACAGTCAACTAAATTGCAACATTAGCTAGATTTCATTCATTTGTTTTGAAAGTATTTCATTGAAAGAGTGGTTGAAAATGCACTAAGAGCTTGGCAAGGGAATCCCATATTCTAAATGATGTTGTAAAGTTGATTTACTCATAAAAATTGAAACCATTACATGTTTTAAGGAATCAAGGATGTGTAAGATGAATTTTTAGGCTAGAAGAATAAACTAGAGTTAAGCACATGTTGATGGTCAAAAGGTTTCATTTGATTGATGCATGCCTTTTACAATTTCTCCAAATGATATTTCTCATCAAAAGAGGACAATCAATTAAGTGTAGGAGTTCAATCCACATACAAAAGATGGGTCACAAATCAAACTAGATTTTCCACAAGAAGAGCACAACTAGACACAAAAACTAAAAAAAAGGAAATAAAACTACACTACACTACCAGCCGGTTGCTCTCCCCCTAAGCTTGAAATTTGTAGTGTCGTCATTGCATACAACAAACTCAAGAGGATTGCAACTAGTTACCTGTCATGGTGAATGATGGACATGGAGGTCCATTGCTTTGATTTGAGGCTGGAAATTGTTTTGCTAAGCATCTATGCCTCTTTGTCAATATATCTTTTGTTTGGCCCAAAGATTGACGCTTGTGATTTGTAATAGGAATAGTCTTTTGAACATCAATATTGTTGGTCTCTGCATTCTCCTCTTCAAAGTAATCATAATCTAATTTGGGAATGCTTTTCTCAATCATCAAGTAATGTACAAATGTATTGTGGAAAGATGAAATTTGTCTTTCTTAAAGAATCATCCCATGGAGCATGTGCAAATTTCTTCCTTTGATCTTCAACATCATTTCCTACATTGGAGTCAACAACTTCATATAATATCGTACTTGATGGTGAATAAGATTCTCCTATAGCTTCTCCACTCCTCAAAGTAGCCGACGTGAATGTCTCCATTGAATTCTTCTCTAGCTAGTTAGGCAAGGAATCTAAAGGTACTTTTTGATTGGTAAGAGCTAGTTGAGAAATTTGATTCTCCAACATCCTAGTGTGAGTGGCAATCCCATTCACCTTAGAAGAAAGTTAAAAAATAGCATCCTTTAGCAGCTCCCTTTGTTGACAAAGATCATCATTTTTCTGAATTTGACTAGAGACAAAGGTCTCAAGCATGGACTCCAAACTCGGATTGGGATCTAAATATTGTTGGTGTGGAATGAAATTGTGGTTGACATTGTTGTAGAGATCTGGTATCTCTTCAAATTGTGATGGTGTGGCAAAACATGAAGAAGGAGTGTGTCATGCTACTCCACATGCATCACAAATTACTTCATCATCTTACTTTTAAAAAATAGTGCTTGAAGAAGAAGGTTGGCTGCTCCAGTTAGAACCCCATTGACAATTATTAAGTGCCATGTCTTCAATAATGGAATAAGCATCCCTATATGATTTGTTCATTAGAGCACCATTTGCAGAAGCATCAATAAATATCCTTGTATTGTAGAACAAGCCATTATAGAAAGTTTGCAATAGAAGCCAGTTGCTGAAACCATGGTGTGGACAAAGACGTCAAAGGTCTTTGAACCTTTCCCATGTGTCATACAAAGTCTCTCCATGCCTTTGAGAAAAATTGATGAGTTCCCTCCTCAATTGCGTGATCTTGCTTGGTGGAAAGTATTTGGCTAAGAAAACTTTGAGGAGTTCATCCCAGTTGTTGATGGAGTTTCTTGGCAATGAATAGAGCCACGCCTTAGCTCTGACTCTCAAAGAGAAAGGGAAAAGAAGAAGACAAATTACATCAGTAGGAACACCATCTATCTTAAAAGTGCTAAGCAACTACAGAAGTTCAGCAACATGGAGGTTTGGATCCTCCATTGGTGTCCCTCCAAACTGGTTCTGTTGTATCATTTGTATAATTGTGGAGCTGACAGAGAAGTCATTTGCCTCAATTGGTGGGATTTTGATAGCCCCATTGATATTTATAGCAGCTGGAGCAATGAAGTACTTTAGGGGATGCTCATCTTGCATCATTTGTTCTTCTTGTTGGGCTGGTGAAGATCGTGGTGAAAATGTTGGTGATGATAGTTGTGATTCCTAAAAATCTAATTGAGGCTCACTCGTCTTTGCTTTTTGAAGGATGCAAACTTTATGCTCAAGTTTGGGGTCCAAACATGTGGAAGGTTCAAGACTCCTTTTGGATCGCCTCATATAGTCCTACAAGTAAAGAAGGCGAGTGAAGTACAAGAAATAAAATGGAAGATACAAAAATAAGATAATGATGATGATCATGATGGAAAGAATGATGGTGGATATGACAGGTGGTGGGGTGATCTAGTCTCATTTACAATTCAACACTTCTTACTCTAACAAAAATTTCGATGCACAAGTTTTAATATTTATAAACTCGAACACTATCCCGCAAGTATACAGGTGTGTGTAGTATTATCGAGGTCATCCAAGGAGCAAGGTATTACTAGGTGCAAGAGTATTGAACTTCAACAATTTAGATCTTTTTAGAAAGAGGGGTTTTGTTATGTTAACTAAGCAATTAAAAGGAAATGAACTAAAACATTAAACACTTGTATTAAGGATCAATTTGGATTAGGGATTCTTGAGGATAGGGTTTAACATCCACATCATAGCATGAAGAACAACAAAGATCAAGAACACTAGCAATAACAAAAGGGAGGCATGTATCCTACACCCACCTTCCGTTAGTGTAGAACAATCCTAACTCTGTATACCACTCTTGTGGATATATTTAGTTAAAGACAACAAACCTTTGTTCCCCAACACATCCCAGCCACTCCCATGGTAAAGGTAGTGCAACTAAGGTACATCTACTTACTCCTATGAACATCTTACAAATCATACAAAGAGCAGAAATCATACATACAAAGTGGCCAACAAAGCATGTAAAATGAATTAAACAATGATGAACCTTAGAACAGTGAAACAACTAGCATTATATATATGAAATTCATGTTCAACAATGTTATGACATGGGAGTTACTCCCCCATGCCCAAGAACAAGATATCTACTCATCCATGGTTGTAGAAAGTAGATACAAACAGTAGTAAGTAGTGCTAGACATCATAATAGAAGGAAATAAACTTGGATGTTTGTGGAAGAAGGAAGATAGATTTGGAACTCCGGTCAAGGAGTCACAAATCCATCCTTGCTGCTAGAAACTCTCCAAAAAGCTTCACTTCTGAGTGGAGAGAAGAGAACGGCAGAGATCCTTATTGCAATTTTTGGAGAAGAAGGAAGAAGAAGTTTCCCTCCCGAGAAACCAACTTTTATCTGTTAGAACACGTCCAACTCCTCCTTGCTCTCTCTTGCCTGAGTCCTGCTCCAAAAGATCCCAAATAGTCTATGAGAACTATCCCAAGACGGCTTGGGGTCGTATATATAAGTGTGAGACAGTTAAATTTGTGTTTGAGTTAAATCTGTAGGTCACACAGCGTGTCTTTTATAAGACACAATGTGTCTTATGCAATAACTAAAGTTTAGATCAAGTTCTAGGAGGTTACACAATGTGTCTTTAATAAGACATGACGTGTCATTAATAAGACATGGTGTGTCTTTAATAAAACACAACGTGTTGTTGCAAATCTATAATTATGCATTCAATTTCTGGGCTGAGACACGGGTGTCTTTAATATGACACGTCGTGTCTTTTTAAGACACGGGGTGTCTTTATCAGTTTCAGCAACATTGATTTTCCGAATGTCTAGATGATTGGGGAATGTCTTTATGGATGTTATAATGGCATTTTCTCCCCATTTTGATGCCAAATTGTTATACCCACAAACCAAACCATAGAGCAAGTAATGACAACAATAAAGATGGAAAATCTAGCATGATTAAGAGTGATTATTGGGTTAAAATGGTTGGGAAATGCAACCAAAAGTGGTCTAAAATATGATATAAAATACGCACATCAAATCCCCCTAAGCTTAAACCATTGCTTGTCCTCAAGCAAAAAGAGCATAGAAACACATATGAAGGAATTGTCTAGTTCATGCATAGATCAAATGAAAATAAAGATGTGTATAACAAGAAGCCAACCATGATCAATAGGTTTATACGCATAGCCATCAATTCAACTTAAACACCCAAGAAAGAGATTTTTAGTTCAACAGGGGTGGTTACAATTAAATGAATCAATCAATTAAACAACATTAAGTAGAATTTGGATGACCAAGCCAAACAATTCATGGATGTAGAACTCAAACTCTCAACTATTAAGGATACAAATGATGAAATCTTAGTTAAAATTGATAATTTTAGATGTACTCTCCTTATTTTCCAAAAATGATATGACAATGAATAATGGGTTCTGACACTCAGTTGCTCATGTAGGCTTATGCACACGTAGAATGTCGGTTGGGGTATTTTACCCTCTTTTAAGACATACCACCTAACCATCGTGGTCAGATCAGACTTACACTAAGCTAGCATGATACGTGGGCAGTTTAGCCATCTTTTATGGGGTATGAGGATGAGATAAGCTAAAATAAATTTTAATTTTTTTCCAAAACGTAGGATAGTCAACTAAATCGCAACATTAGCTATATTCCATTCATTTGTTTTGAAAGTTTTTCATTGAAAGAGTGGTTGAAAATGCACTAAGAGCTTGGCAAGGGCATCCCATTTTCTAAATGATGTTGTACAGTTCATTTACTCACAAAAATTGAAACCATTACATGTTTTAAGTAATCAAGGATGTGTAAGATGAATTTTTAGGCTAGAAGCATAAACCAAAGTTAAGCACATGTTGATGGCCAAAAGGTTTCATTTGATTAATGTATGCCTTTTACAATTTCTCCAAATGATATTTCTCATACAAAGAGGACAATAAATTAAGCGTAGCAGTTCAATCCACATACAAAAGATGGGTCTCAAATCAAATTGAATTTTCCACAAGAAGAGAAGAACTAGAAACAATAACTAAAAAAAGGAAATAAAGCTACACTACACTACCGGTCGGTTGCTCTACCCCTAAGCTTGAAATTTGTAGTGTCCTCACTACATATAACAAACTCAAGAGGATTGCAACCAATTACCTATCATGGTGAATGATGGACATGGAGGTCCATTGCTTTGATTTGAGGATAGAAATTATTTTGCTAAGCATCTACGCCTCTTTGTCAATATATCTTTTATTTGGCCCAAAGATTGACGCTTGTGATTTGCAATAGGAATAGTCTTATGAACATCAATATTGTTGGTCTCTACATTCTCCTCTTCATAGTAATCAAAATTTGATTTGGGAATGCTTTTCTCATCATCAAGAAATGTGCAAATGTATTGTCGAAAGATGAAATTTGTCTTGCTTGAAGAATCATCCCATGGATCATGTGCAAATTTCTTCCTTTGAGCTTCACCATCATTGCCTACATTGGCATCAACAACTTCATATAATATTATATTTGATGGAGAATAAGATTCTCCTATAGAAGCTTCACTCCACAAAGTAGGCAACATGAGTCTCCATTGGATTCTTCTCTAGCTGGTTAGGCAAGGAATCTGAAGGTACGTTTTGTTTGACAAGAGCTAGTTGAGAAATTTGTTCTCCAACATCCTAGTGTGAGTGGCAATCCCATCCACCTTAGAAGAAAGTTGAAAAATAGCATCCTTTAGCAGCTCCCTTTGTTGACGAAGCTCATCATTTTGCTGAATTTGACTAGAGACAAAGGTCTCAAGCATGAACTCCAAACTCAGATTGGGCTGTAAATATTGTTGGTGTTGAATGAAATTTTGGTTGACAATGTTGTAGAGCTCTGATATCTCTTCAAATTGTGATTGTGTGGCAAAACATGAAGAAGGAGTGTGTCCTTCTACTCCACATGCATCACAAACTACTTTAGCAGCTAGCTTTTCAAAAATAGAACTTGAATAAGAAGGTTGGCTGCTCCAATAAGGACCCCATTAACAATTATTAAGTGCCATGTATTCAATAATGGCATAAGCGTCCCTGTATGATTTGTTCATTAGAGCACCATTTCAGAAGCATCAATAAATATCCTTCTATTATAGAACAAGCCATTATAGAAAGTTTGCAATAGAATCCAGTTTCTTAAACCATGGTGTGGACAAAGATGTTGAAGGTCTTTAAACCTTTCCCATGTGTCATGCAAGGTCTCTCCATGCCTTTGAGAAAAATTGATGAGCTGAATCCTCAATTGTGCGGTCTTTCTTGGTGGAAAGTATTTGGCTAAGAAAACTTTGAGGAGTTCATCCCAGTTGTTAATGGAGTTTCCTAGCAATGAATAGAGCCACACCTTGGCTTTGTCTCTCAAAGAGAAAGGGAAAAGAAGAAGACAAATTGCATCAGTAGGAACATCATCTATCTTAAAAGTGATAAGCAACTACAAAAATTTTGCAACATGGAGGTTTGGATCCTCCATTGGTGTCCCTCCAAATTGGTTCTGCTGTATCATTTGTATAATTGAGGGGCTGACAGAAAAGTCATTTGCCTCGATTGGTGGGATTTTGATAGCCCCATTGATATTTGTAGCAGTTGGAGCAATGAAGTCTTTTAGGGGACTATCATCTTCCATCATTTATTCTTCTTGTTGGGATGGTGAGGATCATGGTGAAGACTTTGGTGATGATGGTTGTGAGTCCTCAAAATCTGATTGAGGTTCACTCATCTTTGCTTTTTGAAGGCTGTAAACTTTATGCTCAAGTTTGGGGTCCAAACATGTGGAAGGTTTAAGACCCCTTTTGGATCGCCTCGTATAGTCCTGCAAGTAAAGAAGGTGAGTGAAGTACAAGAAAGAAAATGGAAGATATAAAAATAAGATAATGATGATGATCATGATGGTGTATATGATAGGTGGTGGGTTGATCTAGTCTCGCTTACAATTCAACAATGCTTACTCTAACAAAAATATTGATGCTCCCCGGAAACGACGCCAAAACCTTGTTAGTGTGTGTCCACAAGTTTTAATATTTATAAACTTGAACACTACCCCGCAAGTATATAGGTGTGTGTAGTATGATCGAGGTCATCCAAGGAGCAAGGTATTGCTAGTCACAAGAGTATTGAACTTCAACAACTAGATCGTTTTAACAAGAGGGGTTTTGTTATGTTAACTAAACAATTAAAAGGAAATGAACTAAAACATAAAAAACTTGTATTAAGTATCGTTTGGATTAGGGATTCTTGAGGATAGGGTTTCACATCCACATCATAAAAAAAAGATCAGGAACACTAGCAATAACTCAAGCGAGGCATGTATCCTACACCCACCTCCCCGTAGTGTAGAACAATCCTAACTTTGTATACCACTACCGTGGATATACTTAGTTAAAGACTATAAACCTTTGTTCCCCAACACATCCCAGGCACTCCCGTGGTCAAGGTAGTGTATATGAGGTACATCTCCTTACTCCTATGCATATCTTCTCAGATCATACAAAGAGAAGAAATCATACATACAAACTGGCCATCAAAGCATGTAAGAGGAATTACACACCGATGAACCTTAGAACAGTGAAAGAACTAGCATTATATATATGAAATCCATGTTCAAAAATGTTATGACATGGGAGTTACTCCCCCATGCCCAAGAAAAAGATATCTACCCATCCATGGCTGTAGAAAGTAGATACAAATAGTAGAAAGTAGTGCTAGACATCATAATAGAAGGAAATAAACTTAGATGTCTTTGGAAGAAGGAAGATAGACTTGGAACTCCAGTCAAGGTGTCACAAATCCGTACTTACTACTGGAAACTCTCCAGAAAGCTTCACTTCCAAGTGGAGAGAAGAGAACGGTGGAGATCCTTACTGCAATTGTTGGAGAAGAAGGAAGAAGAAGAAGTTTCCCTCCCGAGAAACCAACTTTTCTCCCTTGGAACACCTCCAAATCCTCCTTGCTCTCCCTTACTTGAGTCGCACTCCAAAAGATCCCAAATAGTCTGTGATAACTATCCCAAGATGGCTTGGGGTCATAAGTGTGAGACAGTTAAATTCGTGTTTGAGTGAAATCTCCATGTCACACGATGTGTCTCTTATAAGACACAGCGTGTCTTATGCAATAACTGAAGTTTTGATCAAGTTCTGGGAGGTTACACGACATGTCTTTAATAAGACACATCGTGTATTTAATAAAACATGACATGTTGTTGCAAATCTAGAGTTCTGCATTCAATTTCTGGGCTGAAACACAGGTGTCTTTAATATGACACGTCATGTTTTTTTAAGACACAGGGTGTCTTTATCAGTTTGAGCAACATTGAGTTTCAGAATGTCTAGATTATTGGGGAATGCCTTTATGGATGTTATAATGGTATTTTCTCCCCGTTTTGATGCCAAATTGTTATACCTACAAACCAAACCATAGAGAAAGTAAAGATAACAATAAAGATGGAAAATCTAGCATGATTAAGAGTGATTATTGGGTTCAAATGATTGGGAAATGCAGCCAAAAGTGGTCCAAAAGATGATAGAAAATATGCACATCATGTATGCAGTTGCAATGCTAATGGCAAGGAAACCAAGATGAAACAAGTTAAAATGATACGTGAGTAGTTGAAAACTCATGAAATAATCAAAGAAAGTGATATTCTCTTCACCTTGATAAGCAAACCATGGTGATGATGTAGTGATCAGAGTAATTTGTTCCCTTGTGTTCTATCCTTTTAGGGATGTGGTTGTCAAGTGGGTCTAATGTTACTTGATGTGAATGGTTTAGAAGTGATCTTAAGATGGATAGTCTGGTGAGTATTAATTAGTCATGGGGTTCTATTCCAAGATAGGTATATTTGTGATAGGAGATGCCTTGAGATGAAAGGAATATCTTTTTATATGCTTTGGTGTTGGTAAAAACAACAAAAGATGGATGTGAGGAGGATATGGTGTGTTTTTGACACATGTGAGGAATACCAAGATAAGGAATCCTAGTATCCAAGTAGTACCCATTGTATGGGAGAGTGAGAACATGCCTCTTGATAGGATGATTAGGTGTTTGGCTACCTAAAGAGGTTGACTTTGGATCAATCTGGTTGCAAGAACATAACCTATAATATGGATATTACATGTTAGGGGTTTATGCTCCATGTAAATGTAACATCAACAAGGATGCATAAGTTGAAGAGACAATTGCAAGATCTTCTTAGGTAAAGTTCGTCAAGCTAAGTATAATCCCTAGGAGTACTCCTATCTGATTTGCAAGTAAGAAAGATTCCAAGAAGTTTGTGCTTTGGTTATAGATGGATAAGTAGGGTTTACACTCCCTATCTGGACCAATTAAGGTGACATATAATATCTTGAGTTATTTTCGAGAGAGTTTTCCTTGGATAAGTGGCCTCTTCTTATGACAGGAGAAGGTACAATTGAGTGTGAGCGTGTTGGCAGGATAATTACTAAGAGTAAGAGTAGTGTTGAGTCAACAGACCAGAGTAGTGCAACATAAACATGATAGGATTTGTAGTTCCAAGTGGATGACAGAGCATATCTCTAGTCTTCCTTTGGTAAATACATGCTGAGATTTGAAGAAGGTATGGTAAACTCACAGAATCAAGAATCTTGTCATACAATGTTTTTAGTTGATGAATGAGTAGCATCCATCTCCTTTCACCTAGGATTTTGAGGGTGAATCCTAGTTAGGGGTTGATGACTTGTAAGGATCCTGACCTAGGTTTTGCTCTAACCCTATTTATTTTGCTTAAGTAAGTTTCTTATAACTTTAATCTAATCCTCAGAGGTGTTTTATAATCATGTGACATGCTTATGTTTCAAGTTTGGTTCTGTTTGAATGCTATTTGAGCAATGTTTGCTTGCTTTGGACCAAAGTGCAAGTTACCCAAGAAGAGAGGTTATCTTGCAATATGTCATATGATAAGTGTTCCCTTAGTTCTTTACCATCATAAGAGAGAGAATGATGCTATGGGTCTCCTAGTGAAGAGTTCAAGTATCAAGTTGAGCATGTGTGGATGATGCTTGTGCTTTATGTGCCACTTTTGGTGTAAATTGCAAATTATCCAAAGAAAAGGGTTACTATGCAATTTACCATCTCTAGAGTGTTCATTCCCTCTATTGACATCATCTAGAGGAGATAGGAAGAGGTGGGCACCTTGTTTGGATTTTGTTTGTGTAATAATAACTTTGGTGATATATGGAGAACATGAGTAAGGTATCTTTTGCTCTTAGATGTGTTATCTCAGGCTAGAGAGCCTTGGAGAAGCACCGTATTGGTTGGTGAGTGTGTAGGGTTGCACCCTATCAGTTGGTGAGTGTTTGGGGTTGCACCCTATTGATTTGTGAGTGAGTTTATTGGTGCCTATTAGTTTATGGGTGTGTGGAGATATGATATCGGGCATGACTTTGGTAGGAGACCTAAGGGACGAGACCTAGATCTTATCACCATGTCTTGCATGGTGTTTCATGTGGCTCTTTCTCATGGACAAGTGTCACCTAAGGTGTTGACACCTCTTCCTTGATCTTTCTCTCATCCCACTTGTATATATACTCCTTTCTTTCCATGCAAGAGGATCCTTTTGTCCATCTTTGCTTTCCCTCTTCCTTGATGGATGACCTTAAGCAGCTAAGGAGCAAGAGGAGTCTCTCTTAGAACTTGGTGGATGAGTCCCAAGCTTGTAGTGTTCCCTTCATCTTCTACCCTGGTAATCCATGGTTCCTAACTCTCCTTCTCTCCTTATTTCTTCTTCTCGGCCATAGATCTTGGATATCTTATTTCCATCATGAACCCTCCTAACCCTGGTATCATCTTCTTCTTGGGAGGTATGGTGGTGACCGAATTTAGAAGGCCTTCTTCTACCTTGAGCTAGTGATCTTGGAGCTTGAAGCTTGGATCTTGGTGGTGTTATTTGAGGTGGGTTATTAAAATCCAAACCCTCTTTGTCATTATCACTTCTTATATGATATCCCACTCTTTATCTCTAGAACATTATCCCTTCATTGTTAGTAGTTCTTCTTGGAAGTTTGAGATTTGTTTTGAAGAGAGAGTCTTGCTTAGTTGATGCCCTTGTGTTGCACCTCTTTTTTCTTGCTTGAAGATGCATGTCCTAAGGTTGAAGATGAAAAGGCCGACACATTATGGTGTGTGTCTATCACGACTTGTGGAACTACAAACTGATACACCATACGAATGGTCATCATGACTTGTGGAGCTACAAACCGATACACCATATGAATAGTTGTCACGACATGGTGAGACTTGGGTTGACATGTGTCGGGGATGCTTAGGTCGTCACAGGTTGAGAAGGTTAGGTAGTCTTGTGGTTGACAAAATGATATGGTGGATAGATCTTGAAGAGCTAACCATCATGACCTAGAAACAATTAAACAATATGTGTGGCGGCTGAATCGATTTGCATAAAGGGTGTTAGCTGTCATGTCTATGGATGCACCTCATGGAGTTGGGCCGTTTCTAAGGTTAATCATTGTGCCCTTCTTGGGAAGAGGCTGACACACCTCTAGGGCAGTGTTGCCCGATACATCTTGAACTGTGATGCCTAGCTAAACCCAAACCCTAACACCTTGGCGTTACCTAATACACCTTGGCGTTGCTCATCACAACTTAAATGTTGTTTTGCCCGATACACCTTGGTGTTGATCCTCACACTCTCTATAGGTGGTAACTGATACATCCTTATGTGTTTACCTGATACACCTTCAAGAAGGGTTTCCCGTTACACTCTCAAGAAGCTATACCGATACAACCCTTGTGTGGAAAATTTGACACCTCAAGTATAGCTAAAATGTCACCCCTTATGAATGGTGAACCCGACATGATTGAACAAGATGCCCTAAACCGATACACCTCATGGTGGTTCAAATCGATACACCACAAGAGAGTCTAAATCGATACCTTGGGTTGATAATGTGGAACTGAGATCACATGATGAGGGTTGAAGGGTATGCTTGGTTAGTCAATGATGCACACATATGAGCAATATATGATATATAAGAGTGTTGTTTTGGATAGTGTATTAGTAATGTTAATTGCTTCTCCTAAAGCTAGTACACCATGAAATGATGTTACTATGAGTGGCCCATCCTCAATTAAAGAGCCTAGCCCTAAATTTGCCAACTATGTGGGAAGTAATGGATGTAGGGTTAAATAGTTGAATATCCATATGTTAACCTTAATCATGGAATAATATGACCAATTTGCCTATCATAAAAAAATATTTTAATCCATGGAAAATTTCAACTATATTACAATTTCATAATCATAACTTGTGGAGTAAGGATAACAATACATTATGTGAAGATATATGTGATGATGATAGATCTTGTTGGAATACATGGTGATAACATTTGGGAAGGAAACACATAAACAAGTCTAATGCCTCTATAGTTGCCTTATGGATAGTTTAATGTGAAACCCTCCATTTATGTAGCCTACGATTCAACTCTCCTTAGTATGATATGTGGTTAATAAATTATGAGAAGTAATAATGTATGGGTCACTTACTGTTGAGACATCACATTGGTGAAATGGTCAATATGTTATTATAATGCATTATTATAACCCACACATAACTTAATGAAGATGATACACACATGCATTTAAGGGTGATACCTGGTACTGATACTATGGTAAGTGTTTCATATCTAACTAATGTTATCCATACCTAATAAGTTTTCGAAAAATGGGTTTTGGTGCATTAGGGTTTGGTGGTGTAACCATGAAGTGAAACCCTAATAGGATCTATGTAAAGAGCATTGACCCTTATTCTAAAGGTTGGTCATAATATTGAATGAGAATAATAGAAAGCATGGTATCTTTCTCTCTTAAATACATGGATATATCCTAATGGGTTAATTGGGTGTTATGACTTGTGTATACTATGAAGATAGTTAAATAATAGCTAGCTTTGGTTATGAACCTCGAAAAGAGAACACAGGAAGTATAAACATGTGAAATGTGCATACTTGGTTACACTAATTAATTCTTAGTCTTATACACTTCATTTTATGGGAGGTAGTGCATGTCAGATATGTGAGGTAGAATGATGATTGGGGACCTTATGTGAGCTCAGCATGAAGCCTAATCTTAGATTAAAGATCTTATGTTGCTTTGATTTCTTTAACTAAAGGTGTTTAATATGTTTTAACATATTCTCTCACTGAACATAATGGATAATGGTTGCTATGGCAAGTACATGTGATGTGGCATGAATGATGTGGCATGAGAAATGCTTATATGTACAATGATGCATGATGAGATAACCATGAATCACAAGTGTGATGTGATGGGTCTTAGGACCTAGTAAAGGCTTAGTGCTTGGTTGAGGTGATATCCTTTGGTTCTGGAATGGGGAATTGCTATCCCATGATAAAATATTGATGACGATAGCCTTGTGTCTAGCTGTGATATAGTAGCCTTGTGGCTGGCAGTGACACCGTCTTATGAAATGATGGGAATCAGTTTGTAGTTTAAACAATCATATCTTCTGTTATAATACTCTGTCCTTTCTTTTGAAGGATTGATTTGTGGTTTGTATATTGTAACTTGATTGATGTTGAAAGATGCTTAAATAACCTAATTAATCAAGTGGAACCTAATCTTGTAGTTTTCCCTGTGCCATAGATTCATTCAGTATCAGTACTTGTTGAATGGTGAAATGAATTTAACTCAGAACACATATTGTTGAATATGCGGTGTGCAAGTTGAGGTATATCCTTGATCCTGAATGTATATATATGGGATTGGCCGTGGTCATACCCCAATATGAGTACAGCTGCAGTTGTAGCTCAATTTGAGACAGGGGAATGGTTGTGGTCATATCCCAATGAAGAGTACGACTAAGGTCGTAACTCACTAGCACCATGACATGTACCAAGACGGGCTAGATATGTATAGATAGACTATATGTCGTTGATAGCAGTCTGACTTATGATGTCATTGCATGTTCTCGTATTGACCGAGGGGGTGAGGTCATGGATTCAGGCTCTTCCATTCGACCTTGTATGGAACTGATTTCAACTTATCAAGTTGTCAGTGGGATTTTGGGTGGTACAAATCAAATTCTTGTGGCATAACAAAATGCATAATCAGCCGTGTAGTATAATTGTATAGGATCAAAATATAGAAACATTAGATGAGGCCTTGCTTGATCTTTATACAATATTTTTTTATAGGAATTATACATGCGCTTCATATTCCTTTTAAAATAATTAGTTATTCTAGTACTCATTGGCAAGTGCATGTTACTACTCTATTTACCTCATCCGTGAGATATATGTCATTTGGTTAATTACTGTTCAATCTGCTCAGTATGTTAATTTATCTTCTTAGTTATCTGTGATAATAATAAAGTTGGCAGAGAGTTATATCTCTCGTTGGGACTGTGTGTCTCACCCTGTTGGTTAATTAACTTTTTAGGTGGTCGTGCATGCCGATTTAATGTTCATACAGTTGAATATAATACGAGAAGAAAACTACACTGGTGAATCATGGTATATGGATAGTGTCTAGTAATAGAAGTACTATGTGTTATCCCTATACACTTAGGTCCTTGGGGGTGTTCTCGATGTTTTTGTAGACATGATGCTCGATATGTGATTTTTGGCTTGTGTTCCTTTGGCACTATGTATATACTTGTGGAACGAATATCTTAAGTACAGGTTGATTGGAACATGCTAATGTAGTACCTTGAATATATGTTATGAAATGCAAGTATTGGCTTCATTGGTTATGTAGGCCCAAAGAGCCAATCATGTGATGATTGTAATGGCATGACATGTAAATACAATTTGATTATTAATAAAAGGCAAGCTTCTAATTTTATTTGTTTAATTCAATTATGAGATAATGATGTAACATTATAAATGTCTAGAGAATAATATTACTCAATGACGTATGTCTTCAAGTACGTGACTTGGAAGAAATGAGATTATACGGATGTTAAGAGTACATATTGACATTCTCATTATGTCCCTGATCGGTTGTTATTGTGGAAGGTTGATAGATAGCAATAAGACATAAGATCAGAGTGTGAGTTGGTTGATGACTGAGTCTCATTAGTCATGCTATGGCGATATCAAACCAATCACACAGATACATCTTAGAGAATAGTGTATCAAACAGACCCACCATGAGACGACACATGGAATCCATCATCATGGAAGTCGTAGTCATCTCTCACAGTGATGGTAGTGGTTGTGGTTCTTAGACCTAAAATTACTACACTCAATACATGTTGTTGGGTACACTTTGACATCATCAAACACAGTCGTAAAACATGAGTTGTTATAACAATGATGATTGTATTACTTTCACACATGGGGATTGATTGTGTGTGATGGACGTGGGATTTGTACCTCCTACTGGAGTGTGATGTCCTAGGCCTCTTGATTAGTGAGACTGATAAAAGCATGGCCATGCAGATGTGAGTCAATATGTGATATTGAGCTTATGTATATCTCAGACAGTCTACTCTTTGTTAAATAAACAAGATTGAATAATAATGAGGGTGACTTTTCCATGCCTCTTGTTCAATCTGGACATTAGTGACAAAGGAACTATGCAAACACTGCAACACCATACACAGATTGTAGGTTGAAGTTGTTCCCCAACTTTTCCATTTACTTGGGTACCAATGATGTGTGACTAAGCACCATTCTTTGCTTGTGATGTTGTAAGTTATTATGGACATTCACTACCAACATAATATGGGACCTTTAGGGTCACACACATAGGTCTTGACCTAGAAGAGGAGTTCAGATCTCAAATGATAGTTGAATTAAGTGCTAAAGTGTTTTGGCATTTGATTCAGGCAATAAATAGGCTGACAATACTGCCAAATGCCCATCTCAAGTGTTGAGACGGCCGTCTGGAAGTGTCAAACGACTGTCTCAAGAGTTGAGATGGGCGTTTGAGTGTCAGGCCTGGTTGTGAATTGAAATTGGCAATGGAACGAACCAATCCCACCAAATGGGCTTGACTCGGGTCACCAGACGACTGTCTGGGTGAACTGAGATGGTCGTCTCGCATGGCCGAGATGGTCCATCTCGGTCGGGGAAGGTTATATATGTTTCCCAATTTGTTTTGTTTTAGCAATACTTGTTCCACAAGGAAATCAATGTCTAACATTGATGGGAATTAATTTATCAAATTCGTACACAACTAGAAATTGCAAAATGGTCGTCTCGCAGTGCGAGACGACCATCTGTCTCAGCCAAATGGCCATTTTGTCTATTGCAGGTTGTGAAATTTATTGAATTATTGCAAAATTTTGAGTTCTTCGGGTCCTTTCCACTCTCACACATTAATCTCGCATTGGAGAGCAATTGGGAACCTTGACCCTAGCCTCTACTATATATAGAAGGGTATTGGGGGCTTCCCAGAATATAACACAGACAACTAAAAATTAGTTCCTCTGACAAATATTATCCTCTCTCGTTGTGGTAACCACGAGATCCCAGGCAAGTCCTACCCGACAAGGGAGGGACAACCACTGGAGAGAACAACTGAGAGTTTTTGTTGTGGGAGAGCAAGTCGGTGACTAGTACACTGACGGAGTGGGACAACTCCTTCTTTTCTGGTCTAATAGGATGATATGAGTTCTAAGTGGTCTGTGTGGACTACCATAGAGGCAGGAAGCTATTGTTTGCCACTTAGAGGACAACATCAACTAGAAGTCTGTGACAAGAAGAGTTGTTGAAGAAGATGAATATGTGGCTACATTCTATGGTGCAGACTAGGAGGTGCAGCAGTCAGACGAGTCTCAGTGCAACTAGGATTTAGAGTTGCACATCTAGAATGATCGGAATTGTCATTGGACTTGCTCCAGGACCAGGTTTATCCCAGAAACCATCCTTCCTGCATTATAGTTATTGACACGATCTACTATTTATGGGGAATATGGTAATAAAATTTTAAATTCCACTGCCTGTTCTGTACCATATTTTCCAACAGTGGTATCAGAGCCAACGTCAATTTACTATATTACGAGAGAATCGATAAAATTAGATTTTGGTTTTTTTGTTATATTATTTAATGCAATGCAAACAATATCTTGTCAAATCCAAACACCACGATAATCTAAAACTAATATTTATATGATATATATATATGCAATTCATGTGTGTCACCATAAAATGATTTTGATGATGGATGTATAGCATGGTTATGGCCAATAACCCCTATTTGTGCATGGTTGTATGTGATTGGTTTATCCGTTTATCTCAGTCTACATATTGAGCCTCTATTTCATCTTCCCAATGTAAAGTTAATTCTCTCCTATCCTTTCCCCCTTCAAATATAACTTGAGGTTTTCTATAATCATGTAGAAGTAGGATAGTTTACTTTCCTACAATGACGAAGATGAAGGACCTTGGAGGAAATGGTGGACAAGCTAGACCGATCGCCTGGTGCACCCAATCGATCTGTTGGAGGAGCCAACTAGTGGTGGAAAGAAGGACTAAATACTGATGAGACAACCTTACAACCAGCCAGGAGGCGAGACGATCAGTTCAAGGGTTGAACTGATAAACCCAGATTGGCAAGCACAAATCTTCATCAATAATAGGTTTCTACATGTGACGTAGACCTAGATGATGTAATCACTTGTGGATCCAAGGGATTACATTAGTACTGGCCATAAACATCTCTTTCGTTTATTGCATATTTTTTTGTGGGATATAGCATGTATATGATACGTACTATATATGTGGTGATTGAATAAGTATATGTATTTACACAAACTTCTCAACTAAAATATTAAGTATTAGATGCCTTCCATTATCAATACACATGAAAAGCTTGATCGAGTAACCATAGATTTGCACAAAGCATGATGCGCTGTCTATCTCGTGGACGTATGATGGTAGATATGTAGATTTGCACAAAGCATGGTCTGTATCTATCGTATTGGCTATTGGGTTAGTATTAACTAGTGATTTGGAGAGCTCAAGCCCAGAGGCATGCAGATGCTCATGGCAAGGTGTTGTGCATATCATCTATCTAAGAGTTTCATGTGATGCGATTTGCATGCTGACCTACCTAAATAGTCAAGTTGTGGGCGATCGGAAAAAGCTGACTCATGACTTGATGAAATATGGATCTTACCCCACTAGAATATTGTACGCTGCAATATTATGAATTGATATTGAGGGCTATCAATTTGAATAAAATAGTGGGAACGATAATATTGAAAGACCTAATTAATATCATCAAAATTTTCCAAATAAAATCAAATCAAAATGTTTTTTTGACAAATGCAAATTTTCTCTTATAGAATCAATGATGAACAAATCTGATTTACGATTGGTCCTGAAGAAGGAAAAACTTGACGGAAGACATTTCCACAATTGGTTTTAGACTTTGACAAGGGTTCTCAATGAAGACTACAAGCTCTACATCCTTGACAAACTAGTTCCTAAAAGACCTCCTCCTGATGCACCTAGGGAACAAGTGGATGCTTACTGGAAGCATACCAATGATGCCTTAGAGATAAGGTACATTATGCTAAGCTACATGAACTATGAGTTGCATGAGAAATGTGACAACATGAGTGTTCTTGAGATGGTGACACATCTTAGGAAGGTAACACTTGGTCTTGACAGGTAAGAAAGGAACGCTATCTCAAAGGTGCTACCTGAGTCAAAGTTGATAGAGGGAACCTTAGTAGAAGAACATGTGCTCAATATGATTGGACATGTGTATCATCTTGAAGAGATGAGATTCACCTTGAGATAAGAGTTGACCACTGATATGATTCTAAAGACTAAGCCAAAATCATATAGCCATTATATTGCATGCCAGCATGTAAGTAATTTGGCTGGATAGATGTCAGAACTGCTTGCCATGTTAATTCATGCAGAAGCAAAAGTGAAGAAGGACAAGTCGATGATGGTGATCATCGAGGCTGAGTTCAAGGAGAAAGGCAAGACTGAGAAGTGTTTTGTGGTCAAGCGTAAGACCAATTCTTCAGCACTCAAGATAAGGAGAAAGAAAAGTACAAGAGGATCTCATCCTTTGTACTTGAAGGCATTAAGGAAGCAGAACTTGGGGATGGTGATCTCCACTTCAGGTATTGTTGTTATTGATATAAATCTATCGACTTCATCATATTGGGTATTATATACCAGATGTGGATCACACATATGTTCTCATATGTAGGATCTAAAGGGAAGTAGGCCTTTAAGGAAAGGTGAAGTGGAACTACAAGTTGCTAATGGCGCAAGAGTTGTAACTAGTGTAGTTGGAACCTATAGTATATCTCTACCCACAAAGCTTGTAATAGAGTTAAAGAACTGTTATTATGTACTTGTTATTAATAGAAACATCATATCTATATCTTGTTTAGACAATGATGCATTTAAATTCCATATTAAAAGTGGTTGATGTTATATTTCAAAAGATGGGATCTTTTATGGCAGTGCCCCTATGTATTATGGTCTATACTTGTTAGATCTAAAGATAGATGTATATAACATTAATACCAAAAGGCTAAAACTCAACAAATCAAACAAAACATACATTTGGCATTGTCATCTAGGGCACATAAATGAGAATCATATATCTAGACCCCATAAGGATGGTCATCTAGACTCTTTTGATTTTGAATCAATTGAGACATGTGAATCTTGTTTGTTGGGCAATATGGCTAAGACCCCTTTCACCAGTAACAATGAGAGGGCTAATGATCTATTAGGACGCATACATACTGATGTATGTGGACCTTTTAGAACAAATGCTAGAGGTGGGTTTAAGTACTTCATTACCTTCACTGATGACTTCAGTAGGTATGGCTATGATTATTTGATTAAACATAAGTCAGAAGCTCTTGAAAAGTTCAAGGATTTTATGAATGAAGTACAAAACCAACTTGTTAAAAGTATTAAGGCACTTCATTTTGACCGAGATGGAGAATACTTAAACCATGAGTTTGAGGATCCTCTTAGAGCCTATGCGATTGTATCCCAGTGGACTCCACCTGGAACACGTCAACATAATGGTTAATCAGAAAGAAGGAATCACACATTACTTGATATGGTGCAATCTATGATGAGTTTAGATGAGCTTCCAACTACCTTTTGGGGTATGCTCTAGAAACTGCCACATTTACACTAAACCAAGTACCATCTAAGTCGGTTCAAAAAACACCATATGCGATATGGACTGGGAAGCATCCCAAAATGTCTTTTATGATGATTTAAGGTTGTGAAGCTTATATCAAGAAAATGTTTCCTAAAAAGCTTAGCCCTTGATCTGAAAATTGTTACTTTGTTGGATATCTCAGGGAAACTGTGGGATACTACTTGTATAGTCCATTTAACAACAAAGTGTTCATTGCCAGAGATATTACATTCCTAGAAAAAGAATTTATTTCCAAAGGAATCAGTGGGAGACAAGTAGAAGTCAAATGGGTTCGAGACCAACAACAAAACATTAAACCATTAGATGAACAAGAGGAACCAAAAGATTCACAAGGTGTTGTGGAATCTCAAATTCCTTAAGTAACACAGGAACCTCGTATATCTAATATGACATGCCTTGAACCTGAGATATTTCGATATATTGTGACTCTAGAAGGTAGTGAATTGGTCATAGATGATGAGACAATATCCTATAAAGATGCTATAGAGGGACCAGAGTCTCATAAATGGCTTGACGCCATGAGATCTGAGATGGAATCCATGTATACCAACAAATTATAGACTTTGGTGGAACCACCTGAAGGGTTAAAATCCATTGGGTGCAAGTGGGTCTTTAAAAAGAAGATTGACATGGATGGAAAGGTCCAAACCTATAAGGGTGGATTGGTTGCAAAGGGTTTCAGACAAGTTCAACGTGTTGACTATGATGAAACCATTTCTCCAATGTCCATGGTTAAATCTATCATGATCATGCTTGCTATGGCAGCTTATCATGACTATGATATTTGGAAAATGGATGTTTAAACTGCATTTCTTAATAGGAATCTTGTGGAGGATGTGTACATGACACAACCTGAGGGGTTTATAGATCCAAATTTTTCCAATAATGTTTGTAAGCTACAAAGGTCAATCTATGGATTGAAGCAAGCATCTCAGAGCTGGAATCTTCATTTTGATGAAACAGTCAAAGGGTTTAACTTTGCTCAAAATGAAGATGAACCTTGTGTGTATAACAAGGTTCATGGGAGCATAGCGACAATCCTCATATTGTATGTAGATGACATACTATTGATGGGGAATGGAATCCCTACTTTACAAAGGGTAAAGGCATGGCTTGGAAATACATTCTCTATGAAAAATTTGGGAGAAGAATCCTACATCTTGGGGATAAAGATCTATAGAGATAGATCCAGAAGACTTCTTGGACTAAGTCAGAGTACATACATTGACAAGGTGTTGGAGCGGTTCAACATGGAGAACTCAAAGGGAGGAAACTTGCTTGTACGTCAGGGTGTCCCCATATCTAGAGCTCAATGTCCCAGTTCTTGTAAAGAAAGGGAACGCATGAGTGAGATTCCATATGCCTCAGCAATTGGAACAATCATGTATGCAATGTTGTGTACCCATCCATATGTCTCGTATGCCTTAAGCATGACGAGTATATATCAGTCACATTCAGGTGATGCTCACTGGATAGCCGTGAAGAACATCCTCATGTATGTGAGAAGGACCAAGGATCATTTCTTGGTCTACATCGAAGATGAAGAGTTGGTGGTAAAAGGTTACACCGATGAAAGCTTCTAGACTGATCAAGATGATTACAAATCATAATCTGGATTCATGTTTCGCCTTAAAAATGGAGTTGTGAGAAGGAAGAGTTCCATTCAAGAATTAGTTATCGATTCTACAATAGAGGCCAAGTATATTGTTGCATCAAGTGCAGCAAAGGAGGTTGTATGGATCAAGAAGTTTATCACAAAACTCAGTGTCGTTCCTAGAATTAGTGAGGCAATTGAGCTTTACATTGACAATAATAGAGCTATTGCACATGCTAAGGAACCCAGATCACATAAGCGCTCAAAGCATATACAGAGGCGATATCATCTCATACAAGAAATCGTACAACATGGAGATGTAAAGAATTGCAAAGTACCAACTGAAAGCATAGTTGTTGATCCCTTGACGAAAGCACTTTCACAACAAAAGTATGATGGACATGTAAGGTCACTCAAAATAAGATTCGTGGGTGATTGGCTCAAAGTGCAAGTGGGAGTCTGTTGGTTATGTTTTCTCAGAGAGCTAATCATGTGATGATTTTAATGGCATATCATGTAAAAATAATTTGATTATTAATAAAAGGCAAGCTTCCAATTTAATTTTTTTAATTCAGTTATGAGATAATGATATAACATTATAAATGTCTAGAGAATAATACTACTCAATGATGTATGTCTTCAAGAATGTGACTTGGAAGAAATGAGATCATACAGATGTTAAGAGTACATATTTACATTCTCATTTATCCCTAATCGATTGTTAGTGTGGAAGGTTGATAGACAACAATAACACATAAGATTAGAGTATGAGTTGGTTTATGATTGAGTCTCATTGGAGATGATATGGCGATATCAAACCAATCACACAGATACATGTTAGAGAATAGTGTATCGGACAGACCCACAGTGAGTCTGACACATGGAAGCCATCATCATGCAAGTAATAGTCAGCTCTTATAGTGGTGGTGGTGGTTTTGGTTCTTAGACCTAAAATCACTACACTCAACACATGTTGTTGGGTACAATTTGACATCATCAAATGCAATCATGAAACATAGGTTGTTATAATGGTGATGATTGGGTGGCCTTGACACATGGGGATTGACTGTGAGTGATAGACATGGGATTTATCCCTCCTACTGGAGTGTGATGTCCTAGGCCTCTTGATTAATGATACTGAGAAAAGCACGGCCATGTGCATGTGTGTAAATATGTGATATTGAACTTACATATATCTTAGCTAGTCTGCTCTTGGTTTAAGAAAAAATATTGAATAATGATGAGGGTGGCTGCTCCATGCCTCTAGATCAATCTAGACATTAGTGACAAAGGAACTATACAAACACTACAACGCCATACATAGATTGTAGGTTGAATTTGTTCCCTAACTTTTCCATTTACTTAGGTAGCAATGATGTGCGACTAGGAAACACTCTTTGCTTGTGATGTCATAAGTTGTTATGGACATTCACTACCAATGTAATATGGGACCTATAGGGTCACACACATAGGTCTTGACCTAGAAGAGGAGTTCAAATCTCAAATGATAGTTGAATTAAGTGGTAAAGTATTTAGGCATTTGATTCAGGAAACAAATAGGCTGACATCACCTCCAAATGCCCATTTCAAGTGTTGAGACGGTCGTCTGGAAGTTACAAACGGCCGTCTCAAGAGTTGAGACGGGCGTCTGGGTGTCAGGCCTAGTTGTGAATTGAAATTGGCAATGGAATGAACCGACCCGACCTAACGAGCTCGACTCGAGTCACCAAATGACCATCTGGGTGAACCGAGATGACCATCTCTCATGGCCGAGATGGTCCATCTCGGTCGGGTAAGGTTATAGATGTTTCCCTATTTGTTTTTCTTGAGCAATACTTGTTCCACAAGGAAATCAATGTCTAACATTAATGGGAATTGATTTGCCTAATTCGTACACAACTAGAAATTGCAAAAGGGCCATCTCGTAGTGTGAGATGACTATCTAGCTCAGCCAAACTACCAATTTTATTGTCGTAGGTTGTGCAATTTCTAGAATTATTGTGAAAATTTGAGTTCTTCAAGTCCTTTCCACTTGCGCACATTAATCCCGCATCGAATAGCAACTGAGAACCTTGATCATGGCCTCTACTATATATAGAGGGGTATTGGGGGCTTCTCAGAACATAATAAAGACAACTGAAAACCAGTTTCTCTGACAATTGTTGTCCTCTCTGGTTGTGCATGGTAACCACAAGAACCCAGGAAAGTCCTACCTGACAAGGGAGGGACATCCATGGGAGAGAACAACTGAGAGTTGTCATTGTGGGAGAGAAAGTCAGTGACTAGTACACCAACAGAGAGTGACAACTCCTTCGTGTCCGGTCCAGTAGGATGATAGGAGTTCTAGGTGGTCCATGTGGACTACCATAGAGGCAGGAAGCTGTTGTTTGTTGCTTGGAGGACAATGTCAACCAACAGTCCATGACAAGAGGAGCTGCTAAAGAAGACGACATACGTGACTACAGTCTGTGGCACAGACTCGGAGGTGCAGTAGTCAGACGAGTCCCAGTGAAACTAGGATTTAGAGTTGCGCATCTACAACAACGAGGATGGTCGCTGGACTTGCTCCAGGAACAAGTATATCTCATAAACCAACATTCACGCATTATATTTATGTACGTGATCTATTATTTATGGGGAATATGGTAATAAAATTTTAAATTCCAATTCCTGCTCTGTACCATATTTCCCAATAGGCCCTTGTGTAATAATTCTCAGCTTATGTTGCTTATTGCAAATCGATTATAATATTTTGTGATTTTTGATAATCCACTATTTATGATAGATCGTGGTTTAAGTTTTGAGAAATATCACTTTGTGTGACAAAGGGTGTCACAGTAAGCCCCATCTATGCATCCTTTTGAGTGAATGAGAATAACACAATCACCAATTGTGATTCTTATGAAAATTTAAGTAGCGCTTAAATGCCTTGTTATCTTGTAGGTTTCTCACAAAAAGATTTTTCTTAAATATAATGCTTGCAAGGAATTCTATTAATGTTATTTTGCATTATTTCTTTTCCTGACTTTGAACACCCTTACATCGCCTTACTATTGCAAGAAAATATGAGTTTTGGGGTTTGAAACATCAGTATATCACAAGTTGCACTCTCTCCTACCTACACTAATAAGTATTATAGTAGAGAACTCACGATAAATCCTAAACATTACTAGGGTATCAATAGTAGAAGGAAACAATGCAAGTGGGATGATCCTTAGCCCCAAAAGTACCTACGTTCTAGTACCAAAGTGGTCATTGTGATCAAGATGTTTATTGATGGTCGTATCCCAACCAAGGTAACATAGAGACCCATGTTAAATTCATGTATTATGTACCCATAGAAAATATAAATACAACAATTTCACATATTGTAGAAACATGCATGGAGAGGTTGATGATATACTTTCTAAACTCATGAGGGCTAAATGGGGAACACATGTTTTCTAGTGACACAATCTTAAATGAACCATCTTTTTCAAAACCAAAGATAGAGAAATAATTCTTCCTAAATTTCATCTCCTTGGTAAAACATATTTTTGAAAGCCCGAGATGCATCTTGACCTTGTGAGGTAGTGATCTTGGTAAAAACCCATTTGCAAAACCCAAGATAGAGGTGAAGAACTTCCAAGTTTTTGTCCCCTTAGTAAATCCTCTTTTTCAAACGTAGGTATATCGGAATGTTGTCTAGTTTTTTTGGCTCCTTGGTAAAACCCTATTGAAATATCAGGCTAAAATATTCCCGCATGAGTCACTTATATTGGTAAATCTCCATTTACAAAACCAAATAAAGTTGAATAATTTAATCATATCTTGTCGGTGAAACCTTTTTTTAGAACGCTTCCCACATCCTTGTGAGAAACTTAATAAGATACGAGTCATGTAAAATCAATGGAACAAAATACAAGACTCCCATAATCATTGAGGAACACCAATCTACATAAAATCCTAATATCACGCCAACCTGAGTAATCTAAGAGCTCAAACTAATTGTGAGTACAAAGTTATAATAAGTATTTACACTGAACTTTTAAGAAAAAAATAGGAGATAAAGTATTCTCGAGTTGTTCTGACAAATACTAAAACTATGTACCAAGCAATTTCCATTCTTCCCTTCTTGGTCCATGTTGAGGAAAAATTTGAACAATCATGACTTTTGACCTATCATCACTTCCTTTTGAGGTCCCACAAGAAATGATGAATGATATATAGTCTTAATTTCCTAATAGGGAACCCAGCCCCTAGTTAAGTCTTCCAAACATAATAAACTGTTTAATTTAATCATCTATGTCCCCAATCACATAATAATAACCACACCCAACAACATATGTGTAAGGATAAAAAAATGGATGTTTAGGAAGTCCCATGGGGTAGAAAAATTGAAAATTATTTGAATAAATCGTAAGGATGCATATTCCAACCATTCACAAGATCAAATTGAGAAATTTTTCGTTGAATACTCTTGGTTCCTTTGTACCCTTGCTAAGGAAGTGGAAAATATTTATTATTCTTTTTTCTTAACCCAAAAAAAAATTCAAATGAATCAAGAATATCATTATCAAATCCCTTGACACGTAAAGGCCAAAAATTTACTCACCCCTTGTATGGATCTGCCATTCATATCATTATCCTTTTCTACCCAAGGGGAAATTATATTTGCTTCAAGGATTCTACATTTATATTCCAAAGCCCCACGTCACAAGGATAATTTTTACTTGAAGAGACATTATAGCATCACCTTTCAATATTTCATCTTGATTAAACTTGTAACCCTGACACATATATGGATCGTTAATGGTGTTTTCACCACTGGGCCTACGATAAGAAGTTTTATCATCTTACAAAGAACTTATCTACTAAAATCTAGAACTTAGACAACATTTTCTAATAAACTAATGGCTAGATATTATCCTCAGATTAGGTTGCAAGATATAAATGACTTGGTCATTCATTCGAGTGCCTTGGGTGCTAGATTCATGAACATCAAGTACAACACATATTTTGATGTCATTGTGCTAGTCGATCAAGTAAAATCAAGCTTCATCCTCTACAACCCCAATCATCACTAGTGCACCAACAACACAATACAATAGAAAAATGTAAGGGATAGACATCAGTGCATAGGGACAATTCTGATAGTTCAAATAGAATAAAGACAAGCAAATCCATATTTTAGGCCTTCATTAGAACAACATTGCCTTTAATGAATGGTATTAAGAGATGCTACCCTATCCCCCAGATCACCTTTCAAGATGCCCTTGATGAACCCAAAATGGCATGGACAACCCTTTCTTCCACCAAGCAGGTGATGAATGCATATGAATCCTAGTTTTAGTTGTATTTTTATCATAATTTTGCATTGTTATGCCTCATTATATTTAAGAATTAGCTACCATGTAGCATTCTTTAGTTTTATTTTAATTTGTAAGGTCTTGACCCAATTTCTAGATTTTAGTGGTAAATTTGAGCTTCATATCTTATGCACCAATGTAGGAGATGGTGCATAAGAAAATTTTTAAAATTGGATAAGATTTGTTTGATATGTTCCTTCATCAGTTGATAATCTCCATTTACGGTGACTTCACCAACATAGGACCTTCTTCACATGCCTATACCCCCCAAGTGGTGGTTTTAATCTAGCCTAAACTAACATCAGTTCACAGAGGAAGAGTTTCCATCTATAGTGAATCCATGGAACCCCTACCTACACTATCAACTGATGGAACCCCTACTAGCTCACAATAATAGATGAAGAACCTACACACACCAATCGATTGTACCTATGACTCCCTCAATTGGTGAAAATCATATGAGTTTTAGACTGAAGAAGTTTCCTATCAATGAAGACTAGACACTGTCAATCGATGAAAATCATTACAGCTTCTACCCATAAAACTAATGTGTGTCTGACAACCAATGGAAGTCACGCACTTCTCAACCAATGAGAGTTTTTCCCTGATGAAGTTTGACACTCTATCCATTGATGATCTTCCTATGCTCCTCAACTGATAAGGTCTGAGATGCCATAAACTGATGTAATTTCCATCTCAATCTTCTAATGGGAGTTTTACCATGACCAAATATGATGTCACAAGTTTCTCAACCAATGAAACCATTATGTGTTTGCCTACTAATGATATTACTACACTTTTATGTATTGATCGAAATCACCCATTGATGGGGTTCTTGCCCTTTCATCTATAGATGAAAATTTTAAAAGAAGCAATACCTCTTGTCTTCCTAGAGAAACCACCTCTTTGCATCCATGGTGGATGAGGAATTAATACCAAATTATTAGGAAGGTTCCAAACCCTACACACCACCTATGCATACAAGCTACATACCACCATTGCCAAAAATAACTCTGAGAACCCATCCCCAAATTTTCAATGACCATCTCCATCAGTGGAGAAAACCCCCACCTCTACTGAGGCTCGAAGGATCTCACCTTGAAAGAGGTTTGACCAACGATGCCCCACTACTATCAGTTGATGCCTTCATCCATCGTGCACCAGTTCTCCTTCTCACGACAACAAAATTTCCATTGTGTGGAGGATTATGACCCCAAGACCTTCTCTGATGAACATCAAGGAGTGATCTTTTTATTGCATCGAACACCATGATGCCAGACCTCAAAGATAGGCATTTGAACAACATGGTTGCTCCTTAGTTGTCTACCATATTGATGGAAATCTTCCCTTCTTTGAATGTTAATCTTGTTAGTTTTGTGATGAGTGAGTATTCTCTTGCTAGGAAGCAGGAAGTAGCCCGATTATCTGATATTGTTCTCTTTACTAAATCTATTATTGTATGAATGAACATTTTATGCTTGCATATCTAGTTTAGCCGGCTATTTTCATGTGTATGATATTATGGATGTAGAGAATTTTGAGCCTAAAATCTAGGATATCATCTGGTTCATATTGAATCCTTGATGAGAATTGTGGATAGAAGTTTTCTTAGATAATAGGTACACGATCTCTAGGTAATGTGACAACAAGCTTAGAGTTTTAATCCTAACACCGAAAGGGAGATTTAACTTGCCTCAACATATATAAATTCACACTCATTATGATGAAGTAAGAGATTTAATGATAGGTAGTCATGGAGAAACCAATATACCCTAGTATTCCCATCAATTTCTAAATATGAACTTTGATTCAGCCTTTTTGTTAGTTGCAACTTAGCTTTAACATTAAATCCAACTTTTATTCTAAATACTAAGTCATTTCTAGTTACGTTGGTAAGATTACTTCTTAGATATTTGGTTCTTTGAGTGGATCCTAATACTATAATAAGATTTGTTTGCTTGCAGGTTGGATTGTCATACACTTGGTTTAGGTAAAATTTAGGAATTTCATCCCTAGAGAAGTAATTAGTACGACAAGCATGCAACATTTGTTTCCCATTCTGGTGACACCACTGGTTGCCCAAATGGCCATAGGAGGATTCGAAATCCAAATACAGGAAGCTGAGTTGGTCAAAGTCCTAATAAGTAACGTCAAATCATCCAAGAAAAAGGAGAGCAGCCCTAACAATCCACAAATAGTTACCGCTCCTCCTCTGCCAACGCCACTGTATCTTGCCCTGTATATGGCGTTTGGCCTTACCCATGCTTTTGGTAGCCTATGCCGACATGGGTTCTACTGCAATCCCAGAATCGTTAGAATTTACACTAGCACCATTAGCCAAACAGCTGAAAGAGATTCAAGGTCAAAAAAAGGCTTGAAACAACTTAATAACTAATGTTATTTTCCGGAGGCACAACTTCGAATTTCAAGGTCCCTGAGTTTACAAAGTATAGAGGGGAGATCTGATATTCACATCCACACATACTTTTTAGACATGGTCGAAGCGTAGGACACGGACAAACTATTAATTAGGTTTTTCCAAAAATCACTTTAATGCCCAACCTTAGCACGGTACAGCCAATAAAAGACAAAAATGAAGTCTCGGGCCAAATTAGACAACTGCTTCATAAGAAAATATGCCTAGAACATCAACCATAGATGACTAGAGATGCTCTTGAAGCCCTCACATGGAAAGTAGAGGAATTATTTATACAGTTTTTAGGAAGATGGAGAAAAATGGCCAGACATATTGACCACAATTCAATTAAAAATGAAGGCATACATATCGTTATAAGTCTGCCTCACTTACATTGTTACACATGCCGACTCTCCTATCGCCAAGTCATTAACAGATCTCATCCTGGTTGGCATAAATTCAAATCGCAATAAACAAAGGTATTCATAAAAGTATTGGTCTCATCCTCGACACTACCACCAAACTGCGGCAAGGTAGTGTTGAATTCACGATCACATTGACATATGTCGTGTCTATCCTAAAGTATCTTTCAAAATTAAAAAGAGCTTTGTTATATAGATAAGCGTCCTAGACGAGATTCCGAGCAATCCCTTTGTCTGTTTGTTTCACGTTGTCTAACGTTGGCTGGTAGATCCACTCTGTCCAAGGCGGCTCGAAGAAACATAGGAGGACGTGAGTGGGAGAGAGGGAGAGTGAGTGAGAGAGGGAGTGACGGGAAAGAGAGTAGCTGGAAGGAGAGAGAAAAGAAGAGAGAAGAGAGAAGAGAGAAGGATTTTATTTGCTTATTTTTTAACGAAATAAAAATTATTGTACTCCTTACAAAAAGTAGGTTACAACAAGACCGATGTTGACATATTTTAAAAAATATAATGTACAATCTAAAATATTAGAGGGAGAGGCTAGAATAAAAAATGAGAGAAAAAATTATTTTTCTTAAATGAGGATGAGAGAAATATTTCTTTTTCTTAATGAGGAGGAATGAGAAAAATAAAACATTAAAAAGAGATAACAACACAACAGGTGAGTCATAACAACAAATTGAACTGGATATAACGTACAATTAGACCTGATGTTACGTACAATTGGACCGGAGATAACGTGTGGTACTATTTTCCTCCTATTTTTATATTTTTTTCTCTTTTAAAAAAAATAAACCTGAGATGATGTACGGTTGGACCTAAGATAACCTACATTTGGACCGAAGATAATGTATGACACTACTTCCCTCGTATTTTCATATGCTCTCTCTCATTAAAAAATTAAATTAAACCCGAGATAACGTACAATTGGACCAGAGATAATGTACAATTGGACCAGAGATAACATACGACACTACTTCACTCCTATTTTTCATATTTTCTCTTTCTTTAAAAAATAAATTGAACATGAGATAACATACAATTGGATCAAAGATACCATACATTTAGACCGGAGATAATGTATGACACTACTTGCCTCCTATTTTTCATAGTTTCTCTCCTTTTAAAAGATAAATTGAATCTAAGAACGTACAATTGAACCAAAAATAACGTACAATTAGACCAGATATAACATACAAAAAGACCTGAGATAACATACAAATGGACCGGAGATAACATACAAATGGACTAGAGGTAACATACAAATGGACTGGAGATAACATGTAAAAAAATTATTATAGATTGAAAGTTAAAAGAAAACATATAAATTGTTTGGAAAAAATATATAAATAGACCGAAGATAACATACAAATGGACCTGAGATACTATACAAATGGATTGGAGGTAACATACAAATGGACCGAAAATAATATACAAAAAACTATTATAGATTGAAAGTTATAAGAAAACATACAAATAGTCTACAAATAACATGCAAATGGGCAAAATATAACATACAAATGGACTGGAGGTAATATACAAATGGTCTGAGTGTTATAACATGTTATCTCTATGTTATAATATGCATACCATGTGTTATTCCTTTTTCTCCCACGTGTTATCCCGTGTTAGCCTATTTTATATCATGTGTTATCCCATGCTATAAAATATTATAACATGTTATCTCATGTGTTGGAGTTATTTTGTTAAAAAAAATATTATCAAATTATGTCAATATTTGTCTTATTTTAAAGTATTTTTGTTAGTTATAGATCAATTTTTATTTGGTTAAAATATTCATTATAGTTTGAGAGTTATAAGTAAAATAAATCTCTCTCCTTCTTTTTGACTTCTTGCAGTCACATTATCTCTTTTTTTTTAGATTTTACATTTATTTATTCAAAATTTGTAAAACTTGAACTTGTTGTAAAGTATTTTTTGTAAGGAGTCAAACAGTGTTTATTTCATCAAAAAAATTCATTACTATTTAAAAGTTATTAATATAAATATGTTCTCTTTTTTCACTCTCCTACAACCACTTTCTCTCTCCACTATCCTCTCTCCACTCCCCCTCCTACTCTCTCCCTCTCTCTCTCCCTCTCTTTCACTTTGCAAAAGTAATATCAGTACATTCTTTCTCCTATGTTTCCCAATTATCCACATTTCCAATTATTTGCATTTTTTAGACTTTTTGGAAACAGTGGACAGCAGCACAGAAGAACAACCACTAGTAGACAATAGTTATCCCATTTAAGGTTTAGTCCGTCATCTATGTATCATATCTCAATTAGAAAAGTGCAAGCAACTAAAACTATCATTGTCACTTCCTCGATACTAATTGTAACATTCCTGACTTGGGTTATGCCGTAACCTGGATGTTTTGCTTAAGTAAGCTATACATAAACTTGTTTTAATCTTAGGAAAAGTAATTAAGACTCTCTTTGAGTTTAATTTTCAAGTTTGAGCTTAATTGTGAACTATTTGAGCATTATATGACAGTTTGAGTGTAAATTGCAATTTACCCAAGATTAGGGATTATATTGCAATATGTCACATTTTTAACGTGCCCCAAGTGTCTTAGCATCATAATAGAGAGAATGATTCTAAGAGGTGGCTTGTGGAAAGCCTAAGTTCCAAGTTAGAACTTGTTTGAATAATGTTGGTGCCTTGTGTACCAATTTTGGTACAATTTGCAATTTTACCCAAAATATAGGGTTGATATGTAAATTACCACCTCTAAAGTGTCCCTACTATCTCTTGGCATCATCTAGATGAGAGAGAAATAAAGAGGCACCATGTTTTAATCATCTTTGAGTGGTAGCATTCTTGGTGATGGAAAGACCAAGAAAAGATGTATAGTTGAAGCCTTTATTTGAGTTGTATCGAGTTGTAGAGATTATATGGGGATGCCTATCAGCCAAGGAGCCATATAAGAGGTCCCATATTTTTTTTAAACTCTTATCCTTTTCCATGACATGTTAATCACCTCAAGGAGGTGATGGATATCGACCTGCAACTTTCCTTAGAAAAATTGTATCGATTTATGAATAAAGTGATGTTGAGTTGAAATATCTTGCTCATCAAGATAACTAATGGTCAAAATCTTATCCCTAGATTATCCTCAAGAGTTTTGCATGTTAAGATAAATATGTGTGCATGGACATATGTCAACCATGCATGGACACGTGGCACCTAATAGTGTAAAATGACGACACCTCTTATATACCCTCTCTCATAAGCCTCAATTATATATACCACTCGTTTCACCTACTAGTGAATCTTTTCGAACCTTATCACTCCATTTATCTTAGATATCGTGTATGGAAGTAAGGAGCAAGAATGAGATAGAGCCATTAATCTTAATGTGAAGCCGTGGTCATCTTCAACCTTGGATAAATCATGATCTCAGGTTGTGATTCTTCCTTTCTTTTCTTCTTAACCAAATTCTTGTCTATGGTGATTCCTTGCATGTAGAGGAGTTGTGAATGAGTCTTGAATCTGTGATAAGTTCATCTTCAACCTTGGGAACTTGAAGCTTTGGATCTTGGAGCTTTGAAGTTGTTCTTGAGGCAGGTTATATAACTTGAACCCAATTATGTTATTACTCACCATCAATCTTGCCATAATTGATTATCTACTTTCAATTTCGAGTTTTCTTGTATAATTGATGAATCCATGAGTTCTGTTAGTGACATAGAACTGTTGTCCATGAATTAGAACAGTAAGAACAAAGGACTTGACCTTGAATATGATGACATCATCATGGCTCAACCCGATATCGGGTTGAAGTACCTTTAACCCGATATGACAAACCCTAAATTATGAGCAACCCGATATAAGTGATCTAAGTACCCACATCATGCACGATATAGTGATGAGTTTAGAACTCATGGAAGATATGAGTGACACATACACACATCTCATACACAATATGGTGTCAAGCACACACCCTATGCATGATATGGTGTCAAGTATATACCTCTAACCCGATATGGTATTGAAACCCAACATGGTAATATGAAACCTGATATACCTTAGAACCCCAAACCCCTATTGGTTTTTACACATAATTTTGGTCTAGACTAACATGTTGTCTAGGTTGTCACTTATCACATGGTGAAGGGTAGGCTGATACCATGAAGGTTTGAATAGATATGAGCATAAGGTCTAACCTGATATGCAAACCCTTATTTTGAGCAACCCAATATGGAAGCACAATATGGTGATAAGGATACACCTCAAGCATGATATGGTGATAAGGATACACCTCAAGCACGATATTGTGATAAGGATACACCTCAAGCATGATATGGAAGCGTGATATGGTAATAAGGATACACCTCAAGCATGATATGGAAGCACGATATGGTAATAAGGATACACCTCAAGCATGATATGGTGATGAGTATACACCTCAAGTACGATATGCTGACGAGGATACACCTCATGCACGATAAGGTGATCAAGCATACACCTCTATGACCGATATGGTGTGAAGTACACAAATACTTCTATGCCCGATATGGTGTTGAGCACACACACACCTCTATGCCCGATATGGTGTGAAACACACACACACCTCTATGCCAGATATGGTGTGAAGCACACACACACACCTCTATGCCTGATATAGCGGAAGCATCTCAATCCAATATACTTGATTGAGTAACACATAAAGTGTGTTATGTCAAATGATACATTAATATGTATAGAGTTCAATGCATTTTGATAACTGTAGACCAATGTAACTTGAGAGAAGGATTGAGCCAACTTAATGAAATATGATGTAACCATTATCCTCGTGAGGATGAGAAAGAAACTCATACTTTGTGTGTTAATCATTCAATGAGCATACATTGATACCCCTATGTGTGTAGAGCTATGAATTAGGGTTTTGATTCTTGATAATATGAACTTGAAACCCTAATCTGTTAAAAAGGGAAAACCTAACCCTAATAGTGGAAAGTTTGTATTTCTCTTATGTTGCATGGTAATGATATGTACTTGATATTGCTTCTATCATGAAATGCTAACCATGTAGGTATCTTGAGATGATGAGCATAACCAGGTATGAGCTATGATGTTTCATATGATACAGATTAAATGGGCCTTGTGAGTCATGTGAAATACTTGTACAACAAGTATTATGTATACTTGGGTCTGAGGACCTAGAGGTAATAGTTACCTGATAAGAGGTAACAATGTTCAGTGATGAACTAAGGGTTTGAATACCCAGATATAGTAATCATGATGATAATAATGTTAAGGGATGAGAATTCCCATGTATGTGATAAGGGACTGAGATCCCGAGTGTTATGCATTCAATGTGTTCCAAAGATTATAAAAGTACTTGATTAATTTATTACACCTTTCTTTGTAGCATTTGTTATAATTCTTGCTTGTAAATTAATTGATGCTAAAAGATATTGTAATACACCTAATTATTCAAGTGGAATCTTATCATGTAGTTGCCCAGGCCATAGATCCATTCGGTGTCAAGATTTGCTAAATGGTGAAGCGAGTTTAACTCGGAGAGCATATTTTTGAATATGTGGGGGTGATTGATGAACATATCCTTAAGTCCAGATAGGGATCTCTGTCTGATTTCCCAATGAATGCTAAGGTTGTCGTGTGATCTCCCTAGTGAAAATGTACCGGGGATTGATGTGATATCTCCTCGAAGAGAATGCCTATTGTGGTTGTAGCTCTTTAGCGAAGATGTCACTATACCCCAGCAAGCTAGTTGCATTTTTACATGTGGTCACTGCTAGTGGTCTGGTACTAACCGAGACGGGTGAGGTCATGGCAGCTGACTCTTCCATTGACCTTGTATGGTACCGATGCTTTACGTAGCCATGGTCGGTTGGAGCATGAGTGGTATACCTCATCTCCTCTGGGCATAAGTGTGATTGTGAACATGTAATCAACCATGTAGCGTATTTGCTTAAGGATTGAATACGGAAACATTGGTTGATGCTTCATTACTTTTATACATCTTAATTGGTAGATATTATACATGTTCTTCATATTCCTTATAAAGAAATTAGATGATCTATAGCTCTGTCATAGATAGTTGAATTGGCTAGATAATGCTATTGCTTTGCACTACAATTAAATAATGATTAAACATGTTTATTTCCATTATAGATCCTCTGCTCGGTTTTATACCATTTACCTATGATAATAATATTGTTGGCGGATAGTTATATCTCTCGTTGGGACAATTGTCTCACCCTGTGGGTTCCACAATCTTTAGGTGGACGTGTACGAAGAGGTAGAGACTATATTGCAGAGGAAGGAAATAATAGCAGGGACAATAGTAACAACTCAGATTGAGTGTTTTGTTTGTCATGTCTTGTAGATAGAAGTCCTATGTGTTGTATCTGTACTCTCAGATCCTTGAGAGTTATTACGTAATGGTTTTTTAAATGATCTGAGATTTTGTCTTGTATTCCTCGATGTTTTATGTTTCTTATATATATGTTTGGGCAAAGCAACTGGTATACAACATCCTCGAGATGAAATGGTACAATGTATGTACAATGTGAACCATGATGTATATATTGTTTTGGTTCTTTATTTAAGAGTTTCCTAGAAATGGACCTCTTTGTAAAATGGTTTTAATTTTTAGTGATTTTCGTTAATTCATTGTTAATAGTTATTCCACATAATTACTAGTCGCAATTTGGTTGTCAGTTTGATGGCGGGTTGTCATAAAGTTTTGGTATTAAAGCCTAAGGTTCACTGAGTCTACAGAGACATAGGATTAAGATTGTTGAGTCTGTTCTAGTGTCCTCCACTTAATCTTATAGTGACTTATGCTCATATAGGAGAAGAAGTAAAGCAGAAAGATAGCTACATCACACGAAGAACATGCTGCTGAAAGTAGTGTTGATGCACCCGGAGGAGGTGTAAGGGAACATGCTAGAGAGAAATTAGTTCCTGAGAATCTCCAAATTGATCAAGCCATTCTAGAAAACCTAGCCTTTCATGCTATTTTTGGGTAGTTCATGACCACAATGATGCATATGGCAGATCGGATGCTAACACCAGCACCTAGGGCACTGGTTCCCAATGAAGGACATGGATCTGGCAAAACCTTTGAGCAGTTATAATGGGTAGGAGCCGCCAAATATGTCAGTACAGCTGACCCAGCAGACTCATATTCATAGGTCACTGAGCTGGAGAAAGCCTTTAGAATCCTTAACATTCTAGAGACTGATAAAGTTAGGCATGTTGTGTACCTTTTAAAAGGAAGTGTTGGCCATTGGTGGGCCATTGAAGAAGAGAAAAGACCTAGTGTTGAGGTTGGATGGTAGGAATTCTGACGTGAGTTTTCCAGTAGATACTTTCCCAAGACTAATCTGGATGAGAAAATATCACAGTTTGAGAATATTAGATAAGGACCAATGAAGATTAGTGAGTATGAAGCTAAGTTTATGGAGCTTCTATGGTTTTATCCGCACATGGCTACTACGGGTGAGGAGAGGATTTGTCATTTTGAGAAGGGTCTGAACGTTGAGTTAACCACACTTGTATCCTCTCTAGAGAATAGAGAGAGGTTTGCCACCTTTATGGAGTCAGTTAGCGGATAGAGAGGTCTGTGATTGAGAAATGTGAGGCAAATAGTAGGAAAGTACCTACCCAGTTCCAAGGACATAGGTCTGGAAGTTTCAAGAAACTGAGGTTTCCTACACCAGTAGCACTACAGAGGTTTAGTTCTCAGATGCAATGGACATCAAGCAAGGGTAGAATTCATAGTTTTTCACCAAGTGGAGCCCATAGAACAACATCAATGTCAGTGGCAGGCCCATCTAGGCCGCAATGGGAGAACAGAGACTGCTTCAAGTGTGGGCTAATAGGACATCTGATAAAGGATTGTCTAGTTAGAGATAGGGAGGTAACCCAACCATCGAGGTAGAGTCAACAAGGCTCTTAGAGGCAACAATTCAATAGTGTCACACGAGGACGTGGACAGACGTCACAAATAGGTTCATCTACACCAAAAAACAGAGCACGAAGTCGACAACATGCAACGAAAAGATTCTAAGCTATGAATCAGCTAGTGGAAGTAGTCAATCCATGATTCATGACAGGTCAGATGGAATTGTTTCATTCTAATATGTCTTCATCCTGCTTCGTATATGTTTTGATTGATCTAGGTGCTACACCTTCCTTTATCACTCAAGAAGTGATTCATGACTGCAATATGACTGTCAATCGTAGAGCATATAATCTGTTATTAGAAACCCCATTAGTCATACCTGCAGTGTTGCGGAAGGTATGTTCTTCCTGTGTTCTTTCTTTTTCAAAACACAATATTCAGGTGGATCTTATACCACTTGCGATGTACGGGTTTGATGTAATTCTTGGGATGGATACCCTAGAAAAGTATAACATTGTCTTGCATTGAAGTTCCAAGCAAGCTATGTTCGTAGACACACTGAGACATGGGTCTTTCAGGGGGACAGAAAGATTCTTACAACCTGTCTAGTGTCAGCAATGGTAGCTGAGAGATTGATGCAACAAGGATGCTTCACATTCTTGGCACATGTGGTAGACACCAAAGTAGAGAGTCCTAGTCTTTCTAAAGTTCTTGTTGTCAGGGAATTCAAGGATGTGTTTCCTGAAGAATTTCTAGACATTCCTCCATCTCGAGAGATTGATTTTGAGATTAATCTAATTTCGGGTACGCAACCAATAGCAGAAACACCTTATAGGATGGCCCCTATTGAGATGGCAGAACTCAAGAAATAGTTACAGGAGTTTCTTGAGAAAGGTTTCATTCGACCGATTACTTCTCCATGGGGTGCTCCAATTCTTTTTATTAAAAAGAAAGATGGGTCTATGAGATTATGCATAGACTATTGACAGCTTAACAAGGCGACTATAAAGAACAAACATCCTTTGTCAAGGATAGATGAGATATATAGCTGAAGAAATAGCATGGCACATGCATCTTATTTAATGAGATGAAATAATTTAATCATAGCATGACAATCATTGTCAAGATACTGCAACTAGACATCAATTCTTTTCAATCACTAAAAGTTAGAAGTTAAGTTCAAAAAGATGGTCAAATTGCGTTGGAAAAATCAACAAGATAGCAATGAATAGAGGTATGATGACAAAGCCAAAAATGTAGTGAATATGAAGCCAAACCCTCATGATTATAAGGATGGATATAACTAAAATTCGGGCTTGACATCAATAAATCTACAATGACTCTTTCATAAGCATCAAGATTTTAAAATTAGAGCTTTATGTACGCCTTGACTCTGTCTCTCAAAGAGAAGGGGAAAAGAAGAAGGTGGATCCCATCAGTAGTGAACACCATCAATCTTGAAAGTGCTAAGATATTGTAGAAATTCAACAATATGGAGGTTTGGTTGCTCCTATGGCGTCCCTCCTAAATGGTTATATTATATCATTTGTATAATTGTGGGGCTAATAGAAAAGTCATTTGCCTCAATTTGTGGAATAGAGATAGAGCCATTAATTTTTGTAGAAGCTAGAACAATGAAGTCCTTTAGGGGACGATCATCTTTTGTGATTGGTTCTTATTTTTTATTGGGTGTTCATATGAAGGTAATGATGATAAAGGTGTTGATGTTGGTAAATACAGGCATAGAGTATAGTAGTGGAAATAAAAAATTTATCTATCTATATTCGCATAACAACAAGATTGCGTCAACTACTATGAAATAGGAAGGATGGTTTAACGAGTTATACATGGTCCTGGAGCAAGTCCAATGACAACAACTCACTTCAATGTAATTGTTTCTAGTTTCTCTTAGATGGTGGTTGTGTAGCTCCTAGTCCGGACATCAAGCACGAACATCTTATTCGGTGACTCTTGTGCTCTCACCACAGACTGTAGTCTGAATTTTCTCTCCTAGCAACAACTAAAGGACTCTTGTCTCTAGAGTAGTCCACAGAGACCAATTAGTAATCTTGTCATTCAACTAGAACAGAAAGGAAGGAGTTGTCCCTCCTATTGGCATACTAGTCACCAACTTGCTCTCCCACAACAATGGTTCTCAGTTGTTCTCTCACATCACTATCCCTCCCTTTTCGGGTAGGACTTGCTTGGGATCTCTCAGTTACCTCAAGTTGTTAGAGTAACTGATTCTCAATTGTATGTGTTGTGTTTTGGGAAACCCTAAGCACCCCTCTATTTATAGTAGAGTCTAGGGTCAGGGTTCCCAATCTATATGAGATTGTGTAGGATTGGAAGGGACCAGAAGATCTTGAATTTTTACAACCTACGATAGACAAAACAGCCATATGGTGACCCATACGGTCTTTTGATCACATGAGACGGTCATCTCACACTACCAGACGCTATCTGGTAGTTTCCCAATCACACACAAATTAGGCAATTTCAATATCAATTAATATCACATATTAATATCTTGCACCACTAGAAAAGTTCAATCAAAACAATTTGGGAAACATATAAAATCTTCTATCGGGCCAACTAAGTCATCTCATCAATGCAAGATGTCTGTCTCACTCACCCAGACAGACATCTGGTGAGCCTGAGCTGAGCTGGTTGGTTCAACAATTGAACTGGTCGGTGCACTCCTCAATTTGGGAAAAACTTAGCCAATTTTGAACTCTGATTAGCTTGACAACCCAAGCAGTCATCTCAACACTTGAGATGCCTATCTGGCATGCCCAAACGATCGTCCCAACACTTGAGAAGGTTGTTTGGCATTCCAGTCAGCCAATATAACAATATGTTGCATGAATTGAATACCTAAATGCTTTAGTAATCAATCCAATCATTATTCAAGATAAACTCCTCTTCTAGATGAGTTCCTATGTGTGTGACCCTAAAAGTCCCACATCACATTGGCAGTGAATGTCCATAACTAGCTTATGACATCACAAGAAAGAAGTGGTTCTTAGTCGCACATCAATGCCATCCAAGTGAATGGAAAGTTGGAGAACAACTTCAAGCAACAATTTGTGTAAGGTGTTGTAGTGATTGTATAATTCCTTTGTCTCTAATATTTGGAGTGAACTTGAGGCATGGACTTGTCATCCTCTCAATGTTCAATCCATGTTCCTTGAACCAAGAGAAGACTGTCTAAGATAATGCAACCTCAATATCATATATTGATAGACATGTGCATGTGCATACATTTCTCAGTCTCACTTATCAACTGGATAGGATATCATACTCTAGTAAGAGGGACCAATCCTATATCTATCACTCACATTCTATCCCCATGTGTCAAAGTCACCCAATCATCACCTTTGTAACAACTCATGTTTCAGGACTGTGTTTGATGATGTCAAAGTATACCCAATGATGTGTGACAAGTTCTGTGATTTCAGGTCTAAGAGTCACAATCACCACCTTCATTGCAAGAACTGACTATGACTCACCATATGATGGTTTTCATGTGTCACTCTCAAGGTGGGTCTGTCTGATACATTGTTCCCTAACATGTATCAGTGTGATTGGTTTGATGTTGCCATATCATGACTAATGACATTCTATCATCAACCAACCCACACTCCAGTCATGTGGGTTACTAGTGTATATCTACCTTCCATAGTTACAATCCACTAGGGGCATAATAAGAATGTACACACTCTTAAAATTCATATCATCTCATCCTTCCAACTCACATACTTGAAGGCATATGTCATTGAGTATCGAAATTCTTCAGACATTCCTAATGTTTCCTCATTATCTCATAACTGAATGTAATAGAATGATTTGGAAGCTTGCCTTTATGAGTATAAATCAAATCCCTATGGTTTATGCCATGTCAACCATCACATGATTAGCTCTCTGGCATACCTTACCAACAAATGAATGTTGTAATTCCTCCATATCTTCTTGAGGTTCACTCCTCCTTTATTTATGAAGGCTTCTAACATTGTGCTCAAATTTGGGTTCCAATAATGTGGAAGGTTTAAGACCCATTTTGGATATCTTCATATAGTCCTACAAGTAATGAAGGCGAGTGAAGTACAAGAATGAAAATGGAAGATAAAAGAATATGATAATGATGATGATCATGATAAAAAATAATGGTGGATATGGTAGGTGATGGTGTGATGTAGTCTTGCTTTCTATTCAACACTTCTTACTCTAACAATAATATTGATGCTCCCCGAAAACAATGCCAAAACTTGTTAGCTATGTGCACAAGTTTTAATATTTATAAACTTTAACGCTACCCCATAAGTATACGGGTGTGTGTAGTATATTTGAGGTCATTCAAGGAACAAGGTATTGTTAGGATCTTGACTATTAAACTTTAGGTTTCACATCTATATCATAACATGAAGAACAATGAAGATCAAGAACACTAGTAATAACACAAGGGAGGTCAGTATCCTACACCTACCTCCCAATAGTGTAGAACAATCCCAACTTTGTATATAATTCCTATGGGTATACTTATATTTGGACTACAGAACTTTATTCCCCAACACATCATAGCCACTCTCCTAGTCCAGGTAGTGTAGGTAAGGTACATCTCCTTACTCATGTGCATATCTTCCCAGATTATACAAAGAGCAAAAATCAAACATACAAAGTGGCCAACAATGCATGTAAGAAGAATTAAACTCTGATGAATCTTAGAACAACAAAACAACTAGAACTATATATGAAATTTGTATTCAATAACACTATAACATGGAAGTTACTCCCCCATGCCCAAGAAATATAGATCTACTCGTCCATGGTTGTAGAAAGTAGATACAAGAAGTAGAGAACAAGGCCAGACATTATAATAGAATGAAATAAATTTGAATATCTATGGAAGAAGTAAGATAGAGATTGAACTCCAGTCAAGGAGTCACAAATCTGTCCTTGCTACTGGAAACTCTCTAGAAAGCTTCACACCGGAGTGAGGAGAAGAGAACAATGAAGATCCCTACTGCAATTTTTGTAGAAGAAGGAAGAAGAAGAAGTTTCCCTCCAGAGAAACCAACTTTTCTCCCTTGGAACGCCTCCAACTACTACTGGCTCTCCCTTGCTTGAGACCTGCTCTAAAAGGTTTGAAATTGTCTATGGTGATTGTCCCAAGATGGCTTGGTGTCATATATATAAGTGTGAGACAGTTAAATTCACACTTGAGTGAAATCTATAGGAGACATGGTATATTGGATGGCCAACACGGCGTGTTCGAGGCAATAACTAAAGTCATATCCAAGTTCTTGAAAGTCACACGACATGTCTACATCTAACATTGCATGTTGCTACAATTCAACGAGTTCTAGATTCAAGTTCTAGACAGGGACATGGCGTGTCAAAATTTAGATATGGCGTGTCTCGTCTGGATACAGTGTGTCTTTTTCTGGACACAGTGTGTCTATGGAAGTTTCAACAACATTGATTTTCCAGAATGTTTACATGATTGGGGAATGTGTTGATGAATGATATGATGTTGTTTTCTCCCCATTTTGATGCCAAAATGTGGTACCTACAATCCAAACCATAGAGCAAGTGAAGATAATAATAATGTGGAAAAGAGTGGCTAGGATGTGTTGGGGAACAAAGGCCTATAGCCCAGATCTAAGTATATCCACGGGAGTGGTATACAAAGTTAGGATTTTTATACACTACTAGGATGTGGGTGTAGCATTCAAACCTCCCTTATGTTATTACTAGTGTTCTTGATCTTCGTTGTTCTTCTTTTATGGTATGTATGTGAAACCTTGTTCTCAAGAATCCTCAATCCAATTTGAACCTTAATATAAGTGATTTCTCTTTTAGTTTGTATCATTTTCATTTCTTAGATAACTAGATAAAACCTCTCTTGTTAAAAAGATCTAGATTTTTGAAGTTTAATACTCTAGCGCCTAATGATACCTTGCACCATGGACTACCTCGTTAATACAAAATTCACCCATATACTTGAGGAGTAGTATTTGAGTTTATAAATATTAAAACTTGTGCACATAGCTAACAAGTTTTTGGTGCCAAAAACTTGTTATCTATGTGAACAAGTTTTAATATTTATAAACTCTAACACTACCCCGCAAGTATACGGGTGTTTGTCGTATTATCAAGATCATCCAAGGAGAAAGGTATTGCTAGGATCTAGAGTATTAAACTTCAACAATTTAGATCTTTTTAACAGGAGAGGTTTTGTTTAGTTAGCTATGAAATGAAAAGGAAAGGAACTAAATATAAATCACTTATATTAAGGATCAAGTTGGATTGTGGATTCTTGAGGATAAGGCTTCACATCCATATCACAACATGAAGATAAATAAAGATCAAGAACATTAGTAATAACACAAGGGAGGTCTGTATCCTACACCCACCTCCCAGTAGTGTAGAAAAATTCTAACTTTGTATACCACTCCCATGGATATTCTTAGATTTAGACTACATACCTTTGTTCCCCAACACATCTTAGCCACTCCTGTGGTCAAGGTAGTGCAGATAAGGTACATCTCCTTAATCCTATGCATATCTTCCTAGATTATACTAAGAGCCAAAATCAAACATATAATGTGCCTAGCAAAGTATGTAAGAAGAATTAAACATCAATGAACCTTAGAACTACTAAACAATTAGCATTATATATGAATTTTTGTTCAACAATATTATAAAATGGGATCTATTCCCCCATGCCCAAGAAATATAGATCTACTCATTTGTGGTTGTAGAAAGTAGATAGAAGTGTTACAGAAGGAAATAAACTTGGATGTTTGTGGTAGAAGTATGATAGAGTTGAAACTCTGGTCAAGGAGTCACAAATCCATCCTTGTTGTGGGAAACTCTCTACAAAGCTTCACGTTAGAGTGGGGAGAAGAGAACAATAAAGATCCATGGTGCATTGTAGGAGAAGAATGAAGAAGAAGTTTCCCTGATGAGAAACTAACTTTTCTCCCTCAGAACGCCTCCAACTCCTCTTGGTTTTCCCATTTTTGAGTCTCACACCAAAAGGTCCAAAATAATTTGTGGTAACTATCTCAAGACGGCTTGGGGTCATGTATATAAGTGTGAGACAGTTAAGTTCATGTTTGAGTCAAATCTGCAGGTGACACAATGTGTTGGATGGCCAACACGACATGTTCAATGCAATAACTGAAGCCCAATCCAAGTTATGAAGAGTCACACATCGTATCTAAATTCAACACAGAGTGTTGTTGTAATTCAAGGAATTCTGGATTCAAGTTCTGAACTGGGACACAATGTGTCTAAATTTAAACAAGGTGAGTCTATTCTAGACAAGGTGTGTCTTTTTCTGGACATGACATGTCTATGTCATTTTCAGCAGCATTGATGATTTTAATATTTACATGATTGGGGAATGTGTTGATGAATGATATGATGTTGTTTTCTCCCCATTTTGATGTCAAAATGTGGTACCTACAATCCAAGCCATAGAGCAAGTAAATATAATAATAAAGTGAAAAAATATAACATGATTAAGAGTGATTATTGGGTGAAAACAAATTTTGTAATGTTATAAAAATGGTCCAAAAGATGATATGAAATATGCACATCAAATCTCCCTAAGCTTAAACCATTGTTTGTCCTCAAACAAAAATAAAGAAAGATATATAGCTAAAGAAATTGCATGGCACATACATCTTATTCAATGAGATGAAAGAAATTCATCTTAGCATGACAATCCTTGTCAAGATACTACAACTAGACATGAATTCATTTCAATCACTAAAAGTTGGAAGTTAAGTTCAAAATGATGGTCAAATTGCTTTAGAAAAATCAACAAGATAGCAATGAACATAGGTATGCTGACAAAACAAAAAAAACAGTGAATATGCAACCAAAACCACATAATTATAAGGATGGATACAATTAATATTCTAGCTTCAAATTGATAAATCTACAACGACTCTTTCATAAGCATCAAGATTTTAAAATTAGAGCTTTGTGTACGGCACTGGGTTGTAAATGTAGGCTTACTCACATGTGGAATGCCATTTGGGGTTTATTGATACTCTTTTTTAGGTAATACCCTACATTCATTAGGTTGGGAGATTATGTGGGCGATTAGTCATATTTTATAGGGATGTAGAGTTTTTAATTTTAAGCAAACAAATACCCTTTTTAAACATGATTCGGGTCCTACTTTGGAATTCCACAGTCTTAGCCTAGTTAAAATTTTAAAGATCAAAATATTCATTCAGATAGGTGACTGAAAACCTAGAAATTTTTTGTTTGTAAACATTTTTATCATAGGGGGTGGTAGAAAATGCACTACAAATTTGGATTATGCTACACAAGGTTGTAAAGTTGATTAATCCAATGTATTTGAATGATTACATGCATTGAGCTAAGAGTGAGAAAAGTGAATTGTGGAAAATGATAGATATAATGGGGAAGATCCCCTTTCATGTAGGGTTTTTTGTTATTGCTTGATAGATAGGAGGTATCCACCCTTTCCTATAAATAGGAGAAGGGGGAAGTAAACAGACACATACACAAACCCACATGGGCCAATAGACTTTTGGTCCCATGTTACATATAGACTGAACTAAACTTAAGTAAAAGACTAAAACACTATGTAAATAGGCACTCTAACACTCCCCTTCAAGATGGAACTTGGGAGAATTCCAAGTCAGCTTGCTAACAAATAAACAGACAGACAGACTAAGTATTACCCCCTTCATTCTCTAAGGGGCAAGCCCGACCAAGGAAGGTATGGTATTGGGTTCATACCATGGGCTGGAGCTTGATTGGAGATGGATGAAGCCCAGATGGAGTTAGTTGCAACTCTAGAGGAGTTCTAAGGAGTTTTCCTTAGCTATGCGGAGCTAGCCAAGCTCAAAGCTAGCTCGGATACACGGTTCAATCCTGAGTCAAAGCTCGGCGCAAGCCTTGCCGCAGAGCGTGCACCCAAGGGAGCGGATGCGATCAAAGGGACGCCAACGGTTACAACAATGGGTAAGGGGTATTGCAATTGATGCATAGTGGAGTGAAGAGATGCCTCAAACGGATGCCAAGCGTAGTGAAGCAAACAGATGCCTTAGAGGGATGCCTCACGTAGTGGGCCAAAGAAATGCCAATCCAAGTGACATGCCCCTTGGTGTTGTAACTGCCTCGTCCATGTAGGGACGTGGGTTTACTTTTTACTTGCCATGTGTGGATATGTGTTGTAACTGCTTGAAACGGTTAAGTCCATGAAGGATATAAATAGCAAGGCACTCTGACTTGTGGAGGCATCTTGCGAAGTTATACTTTGTTCTTGATATGAGAAGGAAAAGTCTGTCCCTTAAACATTTGTGTGTGTTCTCCATTTCTTACTTTGTGCCTCGAAAGGCTGTAAGCCTAAGTCCTTGGAAGTGTGAAGGTGGATCTCTTCTAAGGGACCTCTTCCATGTGCCTTAGTCAATTTCTCTAAGGGTTCTGCCTTAGAGTAAAGTGTTGTTCATGTGGGCTAGTTGAGTGTGACTCAATGCCAATATTGGGTGGAGTCTTGTGTTTGATTTCTACCTGGTAATAGATTGGTATAATTGACCAATTCGATCCGCTGCAAACTTCAACAATGGTTCCACCTCTGGCTAATCCTGAGACAGGTGAATTCTCTCAAAGCAAGATTGGATGAATTATGTCCGAAAGTAGCCGCTCTGGAATCACAATCGGAGACTTCTGTCAGAACCCCTTCCGACCACTGGAATCTGAACTCGTGAGTCTTCAAACTCAAGTTTCAGTAATGGAGGAGGCAAGGGATAAACAATATGAGCTCATCAATTTTGATATTATTTATCTTGAGGCGGACATTTCTATAATCAAAGGTGCACTCCACTTAGGCGGTGGAGACCGTGGCCGCACTAAGATCCTGGAGCCAAAAGCATTCACTGGCGGCCAAAACGCCAAGAAATTGGAAATTTTGATTTGGGATTTGGTCCACTACTTTGAGGCCATGAAAAATTAGGAGAAGATTTAGGCGGGCATAGCAGCGATGTTCCTTGATGGAGATGCTGAACTCTGGTGGAGGACTAGTAGTGCTGATGGAATCCATGAAAAGGTCACTACATGGGAAGAACTTGCCAAGGAATTAAGGGAAGGTTTCTTTCCAACTATTACTTCTTGGTTAGAAAGGGATTCCCTAAAAAATCTGTGAATGATGTGAACGGTTTGTGAATATGTGAAGTCATTCACTTCACTCATGCTCGACGTTACAAATATGTCAGAGGACAACAAGTTGATCAACTTCTTGTCTGGCTTAGCACTGTGGGCACAAATTGAACTACGGCGTGTGGGAGTGAAAAATCTCACCAGCATTATTGCAACTGCTAACGCTTTGGTTCATTACAAGGATTCATTTAAGAAAATAGAGAAAGACAAAGTGTCTAAGGCAAAGGCAAGTCATATGACAAAAAGTGTTCCTCTGGAGGGGACATTAAAAGCACCAAAGACAAAGGCTTAGATAAAAAGCCTAGAGGATGTTACACATGTGATGGAACACATCGCTACTATGGTTGTCCAAAAAGAGAACAGCTCAAAACCCTCTTGTGAGAGGATACAACCAAGGGGGGAGACTTTTATGGCAGGGGTCAATCCTCTGAAGTTGTTGGATGTTGTAAAGAAAATAACATCAGGCTCGGAGCTAATGTACTTTGATATAAAAATCAATGGCAAAGTGGTGGAGGAGGTGGTGGACACAGGTGCAACCCATACATTTTTCTTAGACTAGAAGTTAGAAGTACTCCACCTAAAGATTTTAGGAGACCCATCTCGGGTCAAAGTTGTGAATTCAGACACTATGAGTGTACTTGCATCGCACAAGGCCAGTTGGAATTGGGACCATGGAGCTGTATTTGTAGTATGATGGTCATGCCATTTGATGACTTCATGGTCATCATCGGGATTGACTTATTGTGTAGGATGAAGGCATACCCAATTCCACACTTGAATGGTTTGTTCTTTCAAGAAGGGACTTCTCCAACATTTTAGCTTGCCTGATAGAGTCAACATAGTCAGAAGATGTTAACGGCAATCCAAGTGAACAATGGATTGCGTTGAGGAGAGCTGACTTATCTTGTCACCTTATGAGAGGACTCGACGCCTGACTCAGAGTCTATAACTTGAGAACTTGTGAGTTTGCTCGAGGACTATGTGGATTTGATGCCTGGAGATCTACCCCAAACACTATCGCCATAGAGGGATATCAACCACTCCATCTAATTGATTCCTGGAGCTTTACCACCAACATTTTCCCTGTATCGAATGCCGCCAAATCACTTGGTAGAATTGCTAAGGCAAATAGACCAACTGCTAGAGTCAAGTCTGATATGACCAAGTAAAGCCCCATTCGACGCACCCATTATCTTTCAGAAAAAGGCTAACATATCTTTATGAATGTGTGTAGACTATCATGCATTGAAGAAAGTGACGTTTAAGAACAAGTATCCCATCCCACACATGGTGGACTTGTTTGATTGTCTTGGAGGAGGCCATTTCTTCAGCAAAATGGATCTCTGATCTGGGTATTATCAAGTTCGAATTGCAAAAGGACATGAATCAAAGACAGCATGTGTCATACAATATAGTTCTTATGAATGGTTGGTGAAGCCATTTTGCTTAACCAATGTCCATGTTACATTCTACACGATGGTGAACAATGTTATCTGAGATTACATTGACAAGTTCCTAGTGGTATACTTGGATGACTTGGTCATGTATTAGAAGATGCTAGAATTGCACTTGGAGCATCTTTGACTTGTATTGGAAAAATTAAGGGACAATTGGTTGTACCTGAAGGCTAGAAAGTGTGATTTTTTTGCACTTCCATCTCATTCCTTGGGCATATCATTGGTAAAGGTCTCGTCAAAATGGACCCAAGAAGATAGAGGCAATTGATACTTGGCCAGAACCCAAAAGTGTAGGAGAATTGAGGAGTTTCTTTGGACTTGGGAATTATTATTGTAAGTTCATTGAGAGTTACTCCAAGAAGGCAGCACCCCTGATGGATCTTCTACGGAAGGATCGACCTTAGTCTTGGTCTGAGGAGTGCCAGAGGAGCCTGTCTTGAAGCTGCCAGAATTGTCCAAAGTGTTTCAAGTGAACACTGATGCTTGATTACACTATAGGGGGTGTGTTGCTCCAAGAAGGAAATCCAATAGCGTATGAAATTCAGAAACTTACTGATATCGAAAGGACATACCTGGTTCATGAGAGGGAAATGACCACAGATGTACATTGCTTGTTGCACTTGGTGACACTACCTGCTTGGCTCGCATTTTCTAGTGGAGACAGATAATGTGGCGAATGCGTGTTTTGCCACTCAAAAGAAGTTAACTCAGAAGAAAGAAATATGGAATGACTTATTTCCTGGGTTTGAATTCAGTCCCAAGTACTAGATGGATAAAGAAAATCAAGTGGCTAATGTACTCATCCAAAGAGTCAACCTCAAGCACAAACTTGCAACAATTACAACTGTTACAGGTGATATGTTGGCAAGACTTTGTGAAATCACAATCACAGATCTTGTCACATCTCGGCTTCAAGAGTAGCTGCAAGAGGGAATATCTACAAGATATTGGCTTGAGAAAGGTTCCCACTATGCTATAGGAAAGCGGCCTTATATTCCTAAGATAGGAGGGATATGAAAATAACTACTTTGAGATACTCATGATGCCTTGTGGGCAAGGCATCCCGACCTAGAGAGAACCATGGCGCTACTATCATCAAGCTAGTATTGGCCAACCATGGAGGAAGATGTGGAGCTATACGTGTGCACATGCTTAGTGTGTCAACAAGATAAGGTTGAAAGGACGAAGGTAGAAGGAACGCTGCAACCATTGCCAATACATGTTGGTCCTTGGGAAAGCATTAGCATGGATTTCATCATTGGCTTACCTCAAGTCAAGGGTAAGTCTTCCATATTGGTCATCGTGGACCATTTCTCCAAGTATTCAACCTTCATTCATGCACCAAAAGAGTGTTCGATAGAGATGACTACCAACTTGTTTCTGTAAAATATCATGATGTATTGGGGACTCCCACACAACATTGTGAGTGATCGGGACACTCACTTCAAAGGAAGGTTTTGGACAACACTATTTAAACTATTGGGAACAAAACTCCACTTATGCACAACGAATCATCCATAGACGGATGGGCAGACTAAAAGGATAAATGCCCTACTGGAGGAATATCTTTGCCATTATGTCATGGCAAATCAATAGAACTGGGTGGATTTGTTACATTCGGCTCTGTATTGTTACAATCTTCAATTGTTTGCATCCACTGGGAAAATTCCATTTGAGATAGTGCTTGGAAGATAGCCACTAACTCCTCATGAAGTAGCAAAGTATGATGATACTCGCAGCCCTGCTAGTGATCGTTATGTCAAACAAAGTTTGAACTTAGGGGAAGAAGCATAGGATTATCTGGCGTGTGCACAGTGTAAGGCAAAGAAATTTGTGGACTAGAGTCATCGAGATGTAGAATATAAAGTAGGAGTAAAGGTATTACTATGCCTAACTCCCCAAATTTGGAAGAAGATCCTCAAGAAGTCTACACATAAGAAACTAATCCTAAGTTATGATGGGCCTTTTCAGATAGTCCATAAGGTAAGTCGATTGGCATATTGACTTGTACTCCCTGAACGAATGCAACTCTATCCAGTGTTCCATGTGAGTTTCCTGAAGAAATATCATGTCGATGAGCATGACCCCTCAAGAAATGATCCTCAGTGTGTGCCTCCATCTGTTTGAGCTCATTTTTAAATGAGGTGGAAGCAATTTTGGATCATAAAGTTGAAGGTCAAAGCAAAAAGAATCAATGCACAAGTTATCTCATCAAATGGAAGGGTCTTCTAGAGGCCGATTCTACTTGGGAAAAGGTTGGAGTACTATGGCAGTGTAAGGACCTCATAGACGCCTATCACTCACAGATTGATTCGATATGACTATTAGTTTCCATGGGTGGGGGAGGCGTGTTACCCCCTTAATTCTCTAAGGGGCGAGCCCGTCCAAGGAAAGCATGGTATTGGGTTCATACCATGGACCGGAGCTCGATTGGAGCTAGATGAAGCTCAAATGGAGTTAGTCATAGCTCAAGAGGAGTTCTAATGAGTTGGTCTTAGATATGTAGAGCTGGCCAAGCTTGAAGCTAGCTCGAACGCATGGGTCAAGCCTGGGTCAAAGCTCAATGCAAGCCTCGTCACAGAGTGTGTGCCCAAGGGAGCAGACGCAAGCAAAGGAATGCCAATGGTTACAACAATGGGCAAGGAGGGATTGCAACTGACACCTAGTGGCGTGAAGAGTCTCCCCATAGGGAATCTTCAAGGAGTGGCTCGAATGGACGCCTTGAACGGTTGCCTCAGAGGGATGCCTCACATAGTGGGTCAAAGAGATGCCAAGCCAAGTGACACACCCCTTGGTGTTGTAACCCCCATCAATGTAGGGACATGGGTTTACTTTGTAATCACCATGTGTGGATATGTGTTGAAACTACCTGAGATGGTTCAATCTATGAAGACTATCAATATCAAGGCACTCCAGGTTATGGAGGAATCTTGTGATGTTATACTTTGTCCTTGATAATCGACGGAAAAGTTTTTCCCTTAAGCATTTGTGTGTGTTATCTATTTCTTACTTGGTTCCCCAAAAGGATGTAAGCCTAAGTCCTTGGAAGTGGGAAGGAGGATCTCTTCTGAGGGACCTCTTCCCTGTGCCTTAGTCAATTTCTCTAAGGGTTCTACCTTAGGAGAAAATGTTGTTCATGTGGGCTGGTTGAGTGCGACTCAACGCCATTACTGAGTAGAGTCTTGTGTTTGATTTCTACCCGGTAACACTAAGCATAATAAAAAGATAAAAAAGACCATACAAGAATTTCTCCTCCTCAATGTTACAATAAGTTACTCAAGCACTCAAAAACCCAAAGACTCCCCCTGAAGTAGATACTCCAAAGCAACAAATATTTCAGTAGGCATAGAGGCTTCATGATCATCATAATGGCATCTAGAGAAACAAAAAGAATAGCATATAGGCACCAAAATCTTCATCAAAATCGTCATCGTAGTATCTAGAGAGTGTTGGATCACAAGTCCTAGAGAGTTCTAGGTCACAAGAAACAACCGTAGTCAATGTGCAAACAAAGCAAGGACAAGTAGAGAGTCAATGTGTGCAAAGCACGGACAAGCCAAGGAGTGTTGGCACAAAGAAGAAAAAGTCGACGATGAGCCTGATAAAGACCAGTGTACAAAGTAGCAAGCAAATATATAACTCCAATTTGTAGTGTAGACAAAGCTCCATGTAAAGTCATTCACAAAAAGTCTTCATCGTATTCCCTCCTCATAAAGTATCCATCACAATACTAGGCATCAAAGTCCATAGAATATTGGTCCACAAAGTCTAGAGAGTGTTGGTCCACAGTAGAAAGTCAATGTGCAAAATAGAGCACAGACAATAGATAATGCAAAATAATAAAGCGGCAAGTAAAAATGTGTTAATCATAGCACAAGCAACAATGATGTCTTGATATGTAACTTCATAGAAGTAGTTGAGGTAGATGATGAAAAAGCAATAATACAAGCAAAAATCTCCATATAGTAGTAACACAAAAAATAGTCCACATAACAATATGTGGATCAACATAGAAGTAAAAGGAACAACATATAGTAGTAAAAGAATCCATATAGCAGCAATAAATGTGGCATGAAGATCCATGTACTAGAATTACTAAATTCTTATTCATTTCTCTCTTCATCTCTCCTCCATCTCATCTCTTTCCTCTACTCTTCATCCTCTATTCTCCCCCTCACGCAAACCATGAAAAGAGTTAAGGGAGTGGTTGGCGTGAAGAGTCACAAACAATTATAGAGGCAATGGTTATAAAGGAAAATGTGTGGAGGAGGTAACCCATAACCTAAGTCAAGGTGTAAAAATGAGTTGATTACATAGATCCGGATAGAAAAAAAATTATAGAGTGGGTCAAACAATTTAGAATATAGAGAAGAAGAAAAAAGAAGACTATCAGAATGTAAACTTTGGTAGAAAGAGGAGACACACTATCAAAATGTTACTCGATAGGATGAATAGGTACAAAAGGGGGTGGAAAAAGTATTGAGGAGGTAGGAAAGAGGTTATGTAGGGTTGGAAGACCAGGCGTGTAAATAAAATTATATAAATTATGAAAATGGGAAGATAATTGTCGTTGGTAAGAGAAAGAAGGAACACACCATGTATAGATACCTCTGGCATATGATAGAATCATTGTAGAACACCAATATGTAGTAACAGGTGGCAGAGGACATGTCGTGTCGATGAAGAGACACTCGTGACAGGTAGACAGTAGCAGCAGTATGTCCAATAAAAGCTGACAACACGTCATGTCGTTGAAAGGACACACCATGTTAGTTTACATAGGAAGTTGTAGTAGCAGATGACACATTGTGTCAGTGAAGAGACATGTCATTTCAGGTAGACTGTAGTACCAGTCAGTACTAGCAAAAGCTGGAAACACATTGTGTCATTGAAAGGTCATGTCATGTCAGTTAACAGAAGCTTAGGGAAGAAGCAGGAGGCACGCCTTGTCAAAGGAGGACATGCAGTGTCTCACACTAGCAAATCATCGAACACACCATGTCTAAAAATAACATGTCGTGTCCAAAACTGACAAACAAAGACACGTAGAAGTGGAACACCGCCTACATGTCGTGTTGGCGGCAATCAACAGTACAAAAACCTCAACAACAACAATAAAAGAGGGGGAAATCCTTCTAGATCTCCACCAAAGTAGTAGAGGATGATGGATCCTCAATATTAGTGAAAATAGGAGATCTTTTCCTTGATTTAGGAGTAGATATGAATAGGGGTGGATGCATGGATGAGGTAGGATAGCGGTGTCGGTGACAACATGGAAGGTGGTGTAGATCTGTTATGATGGAAGTGAATAGGATAGTGGCGGCTTCATTAGAAAGTAGGATTGATGGAGGGATGTTGGCCCTTTTAGATCTGGATACCAACAACTTCATAGAATTATTTTGGTGATGAAGATGGATATGGATCCATGGAGATGGCTCTAAAAAGAGGTGGGGATGGGAAAATCCTTGTGGGCAGCCATCAACAATGCTTACTGGCAGTGGCGGCCACCCACAAGGGGAGGTACTCTCCTTTTGTGATCTGTCTCTCTCACGGTTGGGGAAGCAAAGGATAAGCTACTCCAATACCATGTGGAAAATGATAGATATAATGGGGAAGATTCTCTTTCGTGTAGGGTTTTTTGTTGATTCATGATAGATAGGAGGCAAACACACTTTCCTATAAATAGGAGAAGGGGGAAGCATACATACACTTAGACAAACCCTAATGGGTCAATAAAATATTAGTCCCATGTTACAAATAGACCAAACATAATTTAAGTAAAAGACTAAAACACTAAGTAAATAGACACTCTAACATGAATAACATGCTAGAGAAAAAATGTCATGACAACATGAGTGATTGGCCAATTGCTTTCAATAAATGTTTGTATGTGCATGCTAGGGTTCTCAAACTATTATCTCACTGAGTACAATGGTTTGTTTAAAAGGTAGTCAATTTTTACCCAAACTAAAGCAAGTATTTGGAGTCATGCTTAGATTTTCACTTAACTAGGAAAGAGAAATGGAAAAAGAAAAGAAAAACAAACAAAAACTATAACTACCTACCAATTTTCTCCCCCTAAGCTTGGAATTTGTAGTGTCCTCACTGCATATAACAAACTCAAAAGGATTGCAACTAGATACCTATCATGGTGAATGATCAAGAGGGAGGTCCATTGCTTTGATTTGAGGCTGGAAATTATTATGCTAAGGATCTACGCCTCTTTATCAATATATTTTGTATTCAGCCTGAACATCAACACTTGTGATTTGCAATAGGAATAGTCTTATGGATTTCAATGTTGTTTGTCCCTTCATTCTCTTCATCAAAATAATCAAAATCAGATTCAAAGATAGTTTTGTCATCAGCAAGCATTTTATCAAAGATTTGTGTTAGGGCTCACTGGAATTGTTTGAAAATTCATCCTTTAAAGCATGTGGAGATTTCTTCTTTGGAGCTTCAATGTTTCCTACATTAGAGTCAACAACTTCATATTATATTGTATTTGATGGTGAAGAAGATTTTCCTATAGTAGCTCCACTCCTCAAAGTAACTGACGTGAATGTCTCGCTTGGATTCATTTCTGGTTGATTAGGCAAGGAACTAAAAGGAGCCTTTAGATTAGCAAGAATTTGTTGAACAGTTTGATTCTCCAAAATCCTAGTGTGAGTGGAAATTCCATCCACCTTAGAAGAAATTTGAAAAATAGCATCCTTAATCATCTCTCTTTGTTGATGAAGCTCACCATTTTGCTGAATTTGAGTTGAGAAAAAGGCCTCAACATGGACACCAAACTTGGCTTGGGCTGCAGATGTTGTTGTTTTTGGATGAAATTGCGGTTGGCAATGTTGTTAAGCTATGATGTCACTTCAAATTGTGATGGCATGGAAAAACATGAATAAGGAGTGTGTTCTACTACTCCACATGCATCACAAATTACTTTGGTAGCTTGGTTTTTGACAATAGAGCTTGAGGAAGAAGGTTGGCTTCTACAGTAAGAACTCCATTGGCAATGATTAATTGCCATGTATTCAATAATGGCATAAGAGTATTTGTATGATTTGTTCATTTAAGCACCATTTGCAATAGCATCAATATATATACTTGTATTGTAGAATAAGCTATTATAGAAAGTTTGTAACAAAAGCCAATTGCTTAAATCATGGTGTGGACAAAGACGTTGAAGGAATTTGAAGATTTCCCATGTGTCATACAAAAGGTCTATCCATCCCTTTTTAAAAAAATGATGACCTGACTCCTCAACTATGCACTCTTGTTTGGTGAAAAATATTTTGATAAGAAAACTTTGAGGAGTTCATCCCAACTATTGATAGAGTTTCTTAGTAAAGAATAAGGGGAAAAGAAAAGGGTGGATCCCATCAGCAGGAACACCATATATATTGAAAGTGCTAAGATACAATAGAAATTAAAAAATATGGAGGTTTGGATCCTCCAATGACGCCCCTCCAAAATGGTTATGTTGTATCAGCTATATAATTGTAATGCTGATAGAAAAGTCATTTGCTTCAGTTTGTGGGATAGAGATAGCCCCATAATTTTTATCGAAGATGGAACAATAAAGTCCTTTAGGGGATGATCATCTTCCGTGATTAGTTCTTCTTGTTGATTGGATGTTTAGGTGAAGGTGGTGATGATGAAGGTGATGACGTTGAGAACTATGGGCATAGAGTATAGCAGCAGAAATAGAAAATTTATCTATCTATATTCCCATAATAGAAACATCGTGTCAACTATTATGAAATAGGAAGGATGGTTTGATGAGTTATACCTAGTTATGGAGCATGTCCAACAACAACAACTCACTTCAACGCAACTGTTTCTAGTTGCTCTTGGATGGTGGTTGTGCAGCTCCTAGTCTGGACAACAAACACTGACAACTTCTATAGTGACTCTTATGGTCTCACCATAGATTGCAAGCTTACTTTGCTATCCTAGCAGTAAGCAAAGGAATCTTGCTTCTAGAGTAGTCCACACAGACCAACTAGCACTCTTGTCATTCAACTAGAACATGCAGGAAGGAGTTGTCCCTCCAGTTGGCATACTAGTCACCAACTTGCTCTCCCACAACAATGATTCTCAGTTGTTCTCTCCCATCGCTATCCCTCCCTTGTAGGGTAGGACTTGCTTGGGCTCTCTCGGTTACCACAACCAGAGAGGACAATAGTTGTCAGAGGAACTAATTCTTAGTTGTATGTGTTATATTTTTGGAAGCCCCTAATACCTATCTATTTATTTTAGAGGCTAGGGTTAGGATTCCCAATCTGTATGAGATTTTACAGGAGTGGAAGGGACCAGAAGATCTTGAATTTTTACAACCTACAAAAACTGAAATGGCTGTCTAGAGACCCATATGGTCTTCTGGTCACATGAGATAGTCATCTCACACTGCCAGATAGTCGTTTGGCAGTTTCCTAATCACACACAAATTTAGAAATTTTGATTCCAATTAATATCACATATTAATTCTTTACACTACAAGAAAAGTGCAATCGAAACAATTTGGGAACATCTGGAATCTTTGTTCAGCCCAAACGATCCATCTCACCCATACAAGACGCCCGTCTCACTCACCCAGACAGTCGTCTGGTGAACCTGAGTCAAGCCAGTTGGTTCAACAGATTGAACTAGTCAGTTCACTCCTCAATTTGGGCAGATCTTAGCTAATTTTGAACTCTAATTAGCCCAGCAACCTAAATGGTCATCTCAACACTTGAGACGCCCATCTGGCATGCCCAAATGGTTGTATCAACACTTGATATGGTCATTTGGAAGTCCAGTCAGCCAGTCTAACAATCTATTGTGTGAATCGAATACCTAACACTTTAGTAATCAATCCAATCATTATTCAAGATAAACTCCTCTTCTAGATGAGTTCCAATGTGTGTGACCCTATAAGTCCCATAACACGTTGGAAGTGAATGTCCATAACTAGCATATGACATCACAAGCAAGGAGCGGTGCCTAGTCACACATCAATGCTACCCATGTGAATGGAAAGTTGGAGAACAACTTCAACCTACAAACTATGTAAGGTGTTATAATGATTGTATAATTACTTTATCACTGATATCCAAAGTGAACTTGAGTCATGGACTCATAATCACCACCTTCACTATGAGAACTGACTATTACTCACCATATGATGGTTTCCATGTGTCACTCTCAAGGTGTGTCTGTCTGATACACTGTTCCCTAACATGTATGTATGTAATTGGTTTGATATTGCCATATCATGACTAATGATATTTCATCATCAACCAACCCACACTCTAGTCTTGTGTGTTACTAGTGTCTATCTACCTTCCAAAGTAACAATCGACTAGGGGCATAATAAGAATGTACACACTCTTAAGATTCGTATGGTCTCATCCTTCCAAGTCACATACTTGAAGACATACATCATTGGGTATCATCATTCTTTAGACATTCATAATGTCTCCTCATTATATCATAACTGAATGTAACAAAATCAATCAGAAGCTTGCCTTTATTAGTATTAATCAAATCCTTATGGTTTATTCCATGTTGATCATCACATGATTGGATCTCTAGGCATGCCCTACCAACAGATCAATGTTGTTATTCCTCCATATCTTCTTGAGGTTCACTCTTCCTTTCTTTAGGAAGCTTCTAACGTTGTGCTCAAATTTGGAGTCTAGTAATGTTGAAGGTTTAAGACCCCTTTTGGATCGCTTAATATAGTCCAACAAGTAAAGAAGGTAGAGCTCCAAGTAATGGCATCGAGGGCTCTCTCTCTCTAGGGTTGCTCCCCCTTCTCTCTAGTTCCTCCCAGCGACACCGTTGGGGGGAAGGGAGCATCCCTAGGCACCTTCCTCCCCCTGGCTCTCCTTCGTCCATGGTTGGGTCACTTGTGAGGGTGTTGTTAACCCTTGTGGTAGAGAAGCAGGTTGTCTAAGTCGCTGGGTTTTCCCGTCGGAAGTGTGGGTAGGAGTTGTGGAGTGCCGCGTGGAGTGAGGTCAGGTTTCAAGATCCGCATTGTCGATTCGGTTGACTCCAGCTTGCCCAAGAGTGGCGGATGGAAAGATCGATCCCACCTGGCCTGACGGCTCTTGCTGGCTGCTCTGCATTGTGGTCGGTGAAAGAGGTTGTTCGCCCCTCTCTCGTGCGCCCTCCTTCGCACATCCCGTGTGAGATCTGGTTTTACAAGATTGATGAAAATCCTTCGACTTTGACTTACTCGGCGGCTACGATAGTTGGTGGAATCTTGCCCCAGTTCGCCTGACATGGATTCCTAGATCCCATGCTCCGGTGGAGATCTTAGGTTTTACGGCCTTGGATCCGAGGTTTCAGCGGATAGGTTTCCTTGTAGGGTTGGAAATGGTGCCCCTTCCTTCTTCTGGAGTGCTTCTTCGACTCTGAGGCTACTCGGCAACATCAATGCTTCCCGTTCGGTGGGTGTTGGTCAGTGTCTCAGCCGCTTCCCGTTTCCAGGTGGTGATTCTCCACGACCTCGACACAACAGAGTTGTTGTTGTGTATCAAACGCCTTTTAGATGATTGATGAAATGTCCCAGTGCAAACAGGGGCTTCAAGCCCTTGTGTGGGCATCTCTTGGCCTCTTATAGGCTTTCTAGTTTCTGATGAGGAGCTTTGCTGCTCGTGCCTCATGGAGCCGGACCTCTTAATGGATTTCAAGGTGATTGGCAGCCCATAACAGTAGTAGAAGAAGAAGCCTAAAGCAAAGGGAGGAGAGGCGGGAGACTCTTTCTAGCTGGTTGCTACATTCCTAAGCTTCCTCTGCAGCTTAGATCCAGGAGAATTGGGATGAAGGAAGGTGTTCTGCTTAGATCTCAGTCACAATTTGTGGGTGTTCATTAATGCAGTGAAGGGGGTTTGAATAGATATCCTTTTGAATTCTCCTTCTCTTGTTCAAAGTTGGAGTGGCTTGTTTTAGTTATTCTTTGCTGCAAGTTTCTTAGGTGTTCCCTTGATGGGATTGTTATCAATTCTGGAGTGCGAATCTCAACTTGGACAATTGCAGGGTGTTCTAGTCTTATGCTCCAGTCACTTCTTGAGGCTTGATGCTGGTGGAGTTCGCATCTTCATACTTTGTGGGTGTGCTCAGTGTTATTGAGGATAGGATTTCTCTGAAGTCATGTCTTTTGGTTTGTGGTGTATGGGTGTAGTCCTTCCCGTTCAATGTCCATGTGTGATGATTATTTTTTGTAACTTTGATACCCTTCTATTTGGTGTATCAAGGTTTAGCTTTTCTTTTTGGGGTGCCAATGTACCTAAAGTTTTTGGTTATAGTAATACGCATTTTAGACCGACCAAAAAACAAGTAAAGAAGGTAAGTGAAATACAAGAATAAAAATGGAAGATACAAGAATATGATAATGATCATGATCATGATAAAAAAGTGATGGTGGATACGGTAGGTGATGGTGTGGTCTAGTCTTTCTTACTAAGCAACACTTCTTACTCTGACAATAATATTGATGCTCCCTGGTAATGGTGCCAAAAACTTGTTATCTATGTACACAAGGTTTAATATTTATAAACTCAAAAACTACCCCGCAAGTATACGGGTGCATGTAGTATTATCAAGGTCATCCAAGGAGCAAGGTATTGTTAGGCGCTAGAGTATTAAACTTCAATAATCTAGCTATTTTTTACAAGAGAGGTTTTGTTTAGTTAGCTAAGAAATGAAAAGGAAATGAACTAAAATAGAAATCATTTATATTAAGGATCAAATTAGATTGGATATTCTTGAGAACAAGGTTTCACATCTATATCATAGCACGAAGAACAATGAAGATAAAAAACACTAGTAATAACACAAGGGAGGCTTATATCATGCACCCACCAACCAGTAACGTAGAACAATCTCAACTTTGTATACCACTCATGTGGATATACTTAGATTCAAACTACAAACTTTTGTTCCCCAACACATCCTAGCCACTTCCCTGGCCAAGGTAGTGTAGGTAAGGCACATCTCCTTACTCCTATGCATATCTTCCCAAAAAATACAATGTGGCCAACAAAGCATGTAAGAAGAATCAAACACTGATGAACCTTAGAACATAGAAACAACTAGAATTATATATGAAATTCTTATTCAACAGTACTATAGCATGGGAGTTACTCCCCCATGCCTAAGAAATATAGATCTACTTGTCAATGGATGTAGAAAATATATACAAGCAATAGAGAATAGGGTTAGACATCATAATAGAAGGAAATAAATTTGGATATCTATGGAAAAATAAGATAGAGTTGGAACTCTGATCAAACAGTCAAAAATCTATCCTTTCTGCTGGAAACTCTCCAGAAAGCTTCACGTCGGAGAGAGGAGAAGAGAACAATGCAGATCCCTAATGCAATTGTTGTAGAAGAAGGAAGAAGAAGAAGTTTCTCCCTAGAGAAACCAACTTTTCTCCCTTGGAACACCTCCAACTCCTCCCGGCTCTCCCTTACTTGAGTGCTACTCCAAAAGGTCCAAAATAGTCTGTGGTAATTGTCTCAAGATGGCTAGGGGTCATATATATAAGCATGAAATAGTTATATTCACGCTTGAGTAAAATTTGCAGGAGACATAGTGTGTTGGATGGCCAACACATGTGTTCAATGCGATAACTTAAGTCTGATCCAAGCTCTTGAAAGTCACATGGTGTGTCTAAATATGACATTGTGTGTTGCTGCAATTCAAGGAGTTCTGGATTCAAGTTCTGGTCTGGGATATGGCGTTCCAAAATTTAGACACAGTGTGTCTGTTCTGGATACGGCATTTCTATTCTAGACACAACGTGTCTATGGCGGTTTCAACAACATTGATTTTCATAATGTTTACATGATTGGGGAATGTGTTGATGTATAATATGATGTTGTTTTCTCCCTATTTTGATGCCAAAATGTGGTACCCACAATCCAAACCATAGAGCAATTAAAGATAATAATAAAGTGGAAAAATACAACATGATTAAGAGTGATTATTGGGTGAAAGTAATTTGGAAATGCAAACAAAAATGGTCCAAAATATGATATGAAATACGTACATCAAATCCCCCTAAGTTTAAACCATTGCTTGTCCTCAAACAAAAAGAAAGAAAGATATATAGCTAAAGAAATAGCATGGAACATACATCTTATTTAATGAGATGAAAGAATTTAATCATAGCCTGACAATCATTGTCAAGATATTACAACTAGACATGAATTCATTTCAATCACTCAAAATTTGAAGTTAAGTTCAAAAAGTACATGCCAAAACCCCATCAAACTGGAGTATCCAGGTTTAACATGAAGAATGGAGATGGGAGGATTTCTCTCAGTCCTCATGCAAGACATAGGACACATGTAGAATCCTAAAATAACATACTTTGCTTGAGGTAGAGGTTAAAATTGTAATTCCTCTTTGCAAGGGGATTAGATGAAAGTTGTTTTTTTATATCCGACTACCTACATTTATCAGATGTTGGAAGAAAACCATGTAGAAAGAGTATAAGAGCAAACTTTTATGGAACCACACTTTGATCATTATCTTATTGTGGCTCAAATACCAACTGAAAAATGACGGGCAGTAAAGGTCACTCAACAACCACCTACACCCCAAAACAAGTTGAGAGATTTAACATGTCAAGAGTGAGATTTTCACTGAACCATGGGAAAGGTTACAATATCTAAAATAGAAGGGATCCTCAACACACATAATAAAGGTTCATGTGACATCTCTAGTAAGATTAAAATTATCATTAAGCATTAAGATCCTAGCTACAACACCCGATGTAGTGACAAATGGTGACTCCAAGGGTCACATCTATATACTAACCACAAAGCCACCATTGTTTACCCCTCTATCAGTACCAGAAGATCCTCATGTCAACCATGTAAACCTCCAAGGAGTTATATCTCAAGAACAACTCAAACAAAATAGATAATGTCCACCATTGAAAGGGGTATCACTTCCACATAAGGCTATAGTTTATTATATATCCCCTATATTTGAAGTGCAAACCTCTAACAAATCATCACCTATAGAATTGAAATCTGACAAGGGGAAGAAAAATGTTATCTATATGAGTTTGGCTTTGAAATTGACATTTGACTCTATCATACAAAAAGCTAGGGTGTTCATGCCCAATACATCAACCAAGATATCGGGGTTGTTCAAGTTCTACCAAGAGTCTCCACCTCCTGAGTTTTTATGCTCTTATATCAATAAGAAGGTTCACATCATTATCCCAATTACAATCGACATCAAAAGCAGTTGTTGTAAATGAGTACTATGACATAGTAGGACACATGAAGAATCAATGTACTACATTTATACATGTGACATCATACACAAATCTCCCATGCATCAAGAAGATATTCTAACGACACTCAAAAGTGTGTTCCTACCAAAGAGTGTGTAATTGAAGGATATAGCCAAAACAATTTCCATGATCATCAAGATAAATATCATCACATTCTCATATGACAATATCCTAATTGGTCTTGATTTCTATACTCCATTATACATCACAATTAATCATAATGATATGAAGGTGCCTATGGTTTCCATCAAAAATGATGATGCCTTAATATTTTCACGCTAAGACTTTTGTGACAATTGGGACCTAGTGAATTGGCATCAAGGCCACCACTATAACAGGAATTGTGTTAGATAGTTATCTAGGAGAAGTCAAGGAAGAGATCAAACGACATATCCATGTGGGTCCAAAACTATATACATACTCATTGATCTTCATGGATATCAACTCGTGCTTCAATATTTTGTTGGGATGTCCATGGATAAATAAAAAAAGGCAGTACCTTATCCCTACACTAGTGCCTCTAATCTAGACACGATAATGTGGTAATTGTTGTGATTGGGCATCCTTTCCACAATTAAACGGCCCTTGTTGGGTCTATGTACATAGACTTATGCTTTTATTCCTGGTCAGAGGAGACAATAAATCAAAACTTGAACAATTTTGATTGTGTTTGCATATATACAACATGATCATAACCACTATCTATGAGAATTCATCCATTGGCCCAGAACTGGGTTGATGTTAAGTAAGTTGTGCCAAGGAATTCTTGAAATGTGTTTCCATCCTCAAGAAGAATGACATAATTAGACTCATCTATGTTGGACCTCCTAGTAGAAAAGGGATTCATCTCACATATTGGTCCCCACAGTGGCACCCAAGTAATGTATGGCTTAAGATTATTTCAACGGAAAAATAAAGCAAGTCAATGGACTATTAAAGAATGTTAATTGAATGTAATAACAATAGAGATTACAATCACTTCCACCATGAGATGAGTCAAGTTAAAAACCAAGTCAAACCTATGACAACCAACCAAGGATGGGAGAACTCCAAACACATATCGGTCATCAACAACAAGCCCTGAGACACTACAACTATCATTTCTATGATTCAACAGGGAGAAATCCTCAACAAATACTACACATTAGTGCGAGCCAATGTGGGCCCTACCATGACCAGTTCATCAAAAAAATGTATAGTGATTGAAGTGGAAGCTCCATCATGGTTATTTCTCCAAACTCCTCCTTGGGTCCCACGACAGCCCCAACTCCCTCATTTCTAGAACCTATGCCCAAAGTCCAACAAGGGAAAGTTGGTAGTCTTTTGTTACTAACATGCCATCCAGAGGTAGTGAATGAAGATATAACCATTATTCTTATCAACAAATCTTATAAAGGCATAGTCCTCTTTAAGTATGACAATTTAATGTGATCCATTCTAGATTTAAAATGAAGAAGAAATTGTTTCTATTAGCAAGGGATTACTCCCTCATAAAGTAAAAGTACACACCTCCATACAACCATTAGTAAAATCTGCCTTGATTGATATCCTCCTTCAATACATTAATATCTTTACATGGAGCTATATTGAGATACCAAAACTCAACGAAGCGGTCATTGTACATCAACTCCTGACTAGACTAGGAATGTGTCTTGTCAAGAAAAAGGCTAGGTGTATTAGGCCAGAATGGAGACTAAAGATACATGAGGAAGTACATAAAAAGATGATGTTGGATTCATACACATTGTGCCCCATCCCACATGATTGTCTAACATAGTACCACTCAAAACAATGGATGTTTCCACATGTGTGTCTACAAGAGCAATCTCAATAAAGACATCCTGAAAGATGATGTCACACTACCACATATTGATGTTCCCATGGACAAATCAGCTAGACATGAACTCCTCAATTTCATAGATGGATTCTCATGATACAACTAAATAAATATGTTGTAATCAAACATGGAGAAAACTTCCATAATCAATGAATGGGGCATTTTATGTTATGAAGTTATGTTGCTTGGGCATAAAAATGTAGGTGCAACCTATCAGTAGGTCATATAGCTCTCACCTTAAACTTATTCATTGAGAACTCAAATTCTATGTAAACAAAAGGATCACCAACTCAAATTAAGAATAAAACCATGTATCATGCTTAGACTATTCCAAAGTCTACAACAATTTTTCCTACAATTGAGTCCAACAAAGTGTCGCCTTGGTGTATCATCTAGAAACTTGTTTGATTATATAGTTAGCCAATGATGGATTAGGTTAGTTTTGGGAAAGCTTGATTGATTACTAAGTTGTTTGCTTCTTATATAGAGAAAGAAATCATAGGCCTTCTCAAGAGTCTCCAATAAATCATTTAGTTCATGGACAGGATGACATCAATTTGCGAACTGATATTCAACTTTTACACAAGAACTTTGACAGCATTTAGAGAGATCAAAGGCAAGATAATTTTGACAAAATAAAACAAAAACTACCCAGTCAACATGTGCTCAAGCCTTCAATCTAAAGTCACACGTTGATATTTGAGGCTCTCAGTTATTGTGGCAACACATCCCGCTATCATACAGACAACGAGGTGTTATGCGAAAACGTGCGGAAATCACCATAAACCACGGATTACCAAAAACACAGGTTAATTAAAACCGATTGCGGAAAGTAGGTAAACTGAGAAAACTATTACATTTAAGTCCACATCCTGCAAAGGAACATGTTATGTAAACATTTACAAGCTGGATATGTGTCCACAACTTAGTGGAACAGTTGTTCTGTCATCACCGGTTATATATACATAAAGGCCCACATCCGGACAGCAGCAGGATACATAAAACATCAGCAGTTATACATCGTGAAACAATGTCAAAACACCTCCAAGGACCTTAGAGTACATGGATGACTCTAGGACTCTACTACAAAACATCCAAAACAGTAGCATGTCCATCGCTTGCCTTCTACTGCTCTTCTTGCTGCTCGGCCGCAACTTCGCGACCACCACCATGCCTAGCTCGACCACCTAAAAAGGGTGTAAAACAGCGGGGTGAGACACACAGTCCCAACGAGAAACATAACTCCCCTCCGAAACTACAGAACCTCAGAAAGATAAAGCAACAACAACAGATAACTGATAAGAGGTATAACGAGAGCAGTTATGTAAAGTAAAGTTATTTGTACCGTCAAGCTTACCAGATGTACGGAAGGCATATATCCTACTATTTCTCTATGGAACATGATTAACAAGATAAGATTTATAAGGTATTACCACATAACATGAGGAACATATAAGTAACTGCAAGTTATAACAAGCTTAACTACACAAACAAGGCCTCAACCAATGTTCCGTATTTTGCCTTAAGCAGTAAATACTATACGGATGGATTACGTATTATTATGCCCTGAGGAAGTGAGCCGTACCGCTCAAATCCAACCTTCGGTTGCAAAACCCAAAGCCGGTGCCATACAAGGTCAATGGAAGAGCCAGACTCCACGACCTTTCCCCTCGTGGTCATTGCACGAGAACCAAAGCAGGACCGCAATCTCGTTCTTAAGTGGCCTCAGCCACAGGGTCAGCTCCATGGGCTACCCTTCCTCTAGCCCGCCTCGGTACAAGTCACGACGCTAGTATATCTGAGCCATGGGCCTGATCACCGTGCTCTGAGCCATGAACGCATTCAAGCTCCATATCACACATCCTGAGCCATGGGCCTATTCACCATGCTCATCACATATTCCGAGTCTGCAACTGCAGCTGCACTCGATTCCCTCTCTATTTGAGGCTAGGAGAAACCTCACATATTCAATAATATGCACTCTGGGTTAACCCGTGGGAGAACCCATTTCACCATCACCAACTCCTGACGATGATGGATCTATGGCCAGGGCAACTACATGGTATATTCCACTGTGATTAATTAGTATCTTTTATATGGATGGAAAGATTCTACCAAGTTGTATAACATGCAAACTATAACAGGAAATAAACAACATAAACTCAATGTTATGCTTTTATTGTAATCACATCATCCTGATCCATCACAAGGATCCAACATTACATGTTATCACTTGGCCTCTTGCCAATCATCCAGACCCATCTCAAGGATCATCACATACCATTGGATCTCAATCCTCATCATATATTGCCACTGCCTCTCAAGGCTTACATCATCATCATGAGATAGCAATACAACACATCATACATGTGATCTCATCATCAAGAGTAACTATCAAAGCAATGTTACTCATCATATATACCTCATAGCCTTTTTCTTGGATATGCATCACCTGCATGGTTAGTATACACAATAATCATAGGTTTTATAGAAAGACCATGTTATTAATATAAGGTCACATTAATTATTATCTATGCTTATCATTATCTCAGCTTTATACAGATAATCAAGATGATTACATACATGGGTAGAGACATGTACGTTACATAAGCAAGCTTTACCATAATAATTACCATTAAGAATATTAAGGATCACCATTAAAAGCCAAATGTGATGAATACACAAGGGTTATCATAGATACTTTGCGGAAGGAGCAAGAATCTTACTATAAGTACCCTCTACCCTCACCACAAGTGGTATCGGGCAGGGCACCCTCATCTATAGTTGATATCGGACAACATAGAAACCAACCCATCCGTTCACTTCAAGGGTAACGGGCAACGCATGCCGTGCACGTCTGCAACGCTACGTCGTATACAAGAATGACAGCCAAGGGCCTGCCGTTCAGCTAGGTATATCGGGCGACAGGGTGTCGCACAACGCCCATCAGAGGTAGGGCTGTCGGCCGACACACACAAAGCTAATGTGACGCCCGTCATAGAACTACTACAAATGCCTACCCCAGGTGTATATCGGACAAGGCACTCCTTAAGGGATATCGTCCAGAGGGTGTATCTCAACCAACCAACAGGGAACCTATTGTTCAACCCACCAACCCATGGCCTATCGGCCGTCATAAGGCAGGGTGGTAGTGTGACGCCCATCACAACCTCAAGATGTGTCATGCAAGACCAGACCAAGGGAAGAGTATCGGACGACAAGACCACCAACACCCTAACGGCCAAGAAACCACTCCACAAGGTTGTCATAAACCTCGAGCACAAGGGTACCAAAACCCCAATGGATCAAGAAGATGGCTCACCTCAATCAACTAAGAGAGAGGGGTCTTGCTCATCATCTGTCACCAAACGGGCAACACAAGGATCAACCCTAGCAAGGTTCACAACCATAACAAGGCTCACCCTTCAAGTCCATGGTGAGAGGAGGGTGTTGCTCAAGCTACTAGAACACAAGCTCACCTCTCAACTTAAACGAGAGAGGAGTGTTGCTCATGAAACTAGAAATCAAGCTCACTCCTCAAAACCTAAGAGAGAAAGGAGTATTGCTCACCAAGAAACCCTAGATCATATGGTTCGGCCAACAAGAAGAAACTAACAAGAAACTAAGCTAGCAACATATAAGGACATAGAAAGGGGGTAGTGTAGTTAGGGTTAGGAGTTATGTAACCCGCCTTAAGCAAGATCCAAGCTCCAAGAACCACCAAAGAAGAAGGAGACTCCAAGGGTATCGACCACCAAACTTGTAAGAAAGGGAGTGTGTCGTGCACCAAGGTAGAGGAAAAACTAAGGAACTAAAGGGATCCTTAGCAAGGGAAAGGAACCACATATATAGGAGGGAAAGGAGGAGAAACCAAGGTAGAGCCAGGCAAGGTGTTGCCCACCTAGGGACACTTGTCCATGTGCAAAACCCACCACTCTAGCATGCCCTACACACATGTCCAAGGCCATTGCTACATGCAAGAATCAAGCACCAAGTGTCCACTAGTGGTGACACAAACGAGGTCAACGCTTGGTCAAAGGTCATGGGCGACACACTTCCAACATGGGTGACACAACCCCCTTGCCCGACACAAGGTCCAAAAGAAACAAAAGCAAGGCACCACAAGGCCCGACAAGATCAACCAAGCCCAAAGGAACTCAAGCAACGAGACCAAAACCTTCCTCTCTACTCTAGAGGTAGCAAGGAGAGAGAGGAACACCTCACAAGGTGACAAACTTGTCCAAAAACCCTTGACTTGGGTTAATTGCACGTAGCACCTCCAACTCTCAATAAGGCACAACCAAACCCTAATCACCACTAAAGGTGATTAGCAAGCAACAAAGCATCAGGGTTAATAAAAACAAATAGGGTAAACCCTAAACGGAGGTCAGGGTCCTTACAAGCTAACCCCCTACAAAGGGATTTTGTCCCTGAAATCCGAAGAGAAGAGCGAGGTATACTTCCTCCTCATCTCTTCCTCAAGCTCCCACGTGGCTTCCTCAATGCCACGATGATGCCAAAGAACCTTCACAAGAACCAAGTCCTTCTTCTTCAACTTCTTAACCCTTCTGTCAAGGATCGCCACAAGACCTTCCTTGTAGGTCACATCTTCATCAAGCTCAACTTCAACTGGTTGTATCACTGTTCTCGAATCAGGATGACTTTTCTTCAGCATACTGACATGGAACACCGGATGTAACCTGTGCAACTCTGGCGGCAACTCTAACTTGTAAGCTACCTTGCCAACACGTGCTATGACTGGGTAAGGCCCCATATACCTGGGTGCTAGCTTACCCTTCCGACCAAACCTCAGCACACCTTTCCATGGTGAGATTTTAAGATACACTTTGTCTCCTACCTGGAACTCCAAAGGTCGTCGACGATTGTCTGTGTAAGACTTATGCCTGTCATGTGCCACTTTTAACTGTTGTTGTATCATTTTGATCTTTTCTGTTGTCTGCTGTACTAACTCAAGACCCAAAAGATGATACTCACCAGACTCGTACCAACATAAAGGAGATCTGCACTTCCTTCCATACAAAGCCTCATAAGGAGCCATGTCAATGCTCCGCTGATAACTGTTGTTGTAGGCAAACTCTATCAAACTGAGATGCACATCCCAACTGCCTAGGAACTGCAAAACACAAGCTCGAAGGAGATCTTATAAAGTCTAAATAGTTCTCTCAGACTGTCCATCGGTCTGCGGGTGGAAGGCGGTACTGAACCTCAACTGCGTTCCCAACGCTTTGTGCAACTGTTCCCAAAAACAACTCATGAACTGAGGACCTCTATTAGAAATTATCGTCACTGGCACACCATGCAAACGTACTATCTCATCCACATATACTCGAGCAAGCTTCTCAGCTGTATACGTTGTCTTTACTGGTAGGAAATGGGAAGATTTCGTCAATCTTTCCACTATAACCCAAATGGAATCATGATTCCTAGTTGTCTTGGGTAGACCAACTATGAAATCCATGGTTATATGATCCCATTTCCATTGCATTATTGGTAGGGGTTGCAACGTACATGCCATCTTCTGATGTTCAACCTTGACTTGCTGACAAACCGCACATCTAGCCACAAACTCAGCTACATTTTTCTTCAAGCCATGCCATCAATACAAGTCCTTCAGACTATGATACATCTTGGTGACACCTGGATGCATAGCATACATCGACGTGTGTGCTTCCTCGAGCACTAACTTCCTTAGATCACCAGCATCGAGAACCACCATCTTATCACGATAGCAAACCAGCCCATCCTCGTACTCATGGAACCCATCACACTTTTCATTGCCGAACTCTGATCTGATCAACTATACCGCATCATCTGTTTGTTGTGCATCTTTGATCTGCTGCCTCAGCGTAGTCTTGACTTGCATCTGTGCTAAAAGTCCAGCTAGCAAGGAAACTTCCATCTGTACATTCATCTGCCGCAAGGAAACAAACATATCTCGTCTATGGCATATCAGGGAACTCAATTGTGCCTTCTTTGAAGAAAGAGAAGAAGACTTTTGACTAAGCGCATCAGCTACCACATTTGCCTTACCAGGATGATACTCGATAGTGCAGTCGTAATCATTGATTAACTCCATCCATCGACACTGTCGCATGTTCAACTCATGCTGCGAAAAGATGTACTTCAGATTCTTATGATCCGTAAAGACCTGACATACTTCCCCATAAAGATAGTGTCTCCAAATATTTAACGCATGAACTACTACTGCCAACTCCAAGTCATGAGTCAGATAGTTCTCCTCGTGTTTCTTAAGCTGTCGCGAAGAAAAAGAAACCACATGATCTTCCTGCATCAGCACACAACCTAAACCTCTCTTTGAAGCATCGTAGAAAACAACATAGCCTTTTCCAGGCTCTGGCAGCACAAGCACTGGAGCACTGGTCAGCTTCTCCTTCAAACTCTGGAAAGCTTGCTGACATCGATCATCCCAGACAAAAGGTACATCCTTTCTAGTCAACTTTGTCATCAGAAACGCAATCGCACTGAAGTCCTTGATAAACCTCCGATAGTAACCTGCTAAACCAAGGAAACTACGGACATCTGTCGGTGTCTTCGGTTGCTCCCAGTCTACAACGGATTCCACCTTCTTCGGGTCCACTTTGACTCCTTCAGCAGATATCACATGACCCAAAAAGGTTACTTCTTCCAACCAGAACTCACACTTACTGAGCTTAGCATACAACTGATGTTGGCGAAGAAGAGTCAACGCTCGTCGAAGATGTTGCACATGCTCTTGCTTGTCCCGGCTATAGATCAAGATGTCATCTATAAAGACTACAACAAATTGATCTAGAAACGGACGGAACACTCTGTTCATCAAATCCATGAAAGCAGCAGGTGCATTGGTTAGCCCGAACGGCATAACCACAAACTCGAAGTGACCATACCTCATCCTAAAAGCTTATTTTGGTATGTCATCCGCCTTTATCCTTAACTAATGATATCTGGACTGTAGGTCAATCTTTGAAAACATTGTAGCACCACGCAACTGATTGAACAGGTCATCTATCCTCGGCAACAGGTACTTGTTCTTGATCGTAACCTTATTCAACTGCTGGCAATCTATACATAGCAACATCGATCCGTCCTTCTTCTTGACGAACAACACTGGAGCATCCCAAGGCAAAGTACTCGGTCAGATGAAACCTTTCTCTAGCAACTCTTCCAACTACTTCTTAAGCTCTGCCATCTCTACTGGAGCCATCCTATACGACGTCTGTGCAACTGGCTGCGTTCCTGGTACCAGATTGATCTCGAAATCAATCTCTCGGGGTGGAAGAACACCAAGAAACTCATCTGGAAACACATCAGCAAACTCTCAGACAACTGACACCTCTTCGAGGCTAGGACCCTTCACCTTGGTAGCTACAACGGTATCCACTACGTGAGCTAAGAACGCCTCACATCCTTGTCATAGCAACTTCTCTACCACCATAGTTGATACTAAGCATGTCAGAAGAATCTTCCTTTCTCCCTGGAAGATCCACTTCTCTCCACCATCATCGAACACTGCCTGCTTGGAACCACAGTCCAAAACAACCTTATACTTCTCTAAGGTATCCATCCCAAGGATAACATCAAAACCATGCATATCAAGTGGTTTAAAATCCACTTGAATGTTGTGTCCTAAAAAAGTCAAGACACAAGATGGACACTCTTCTCGAAGCATCGAGGAACCAGCAAGAGGGGTTTCTAACAACAAACTATCCTTCTTACAACTAACAAGTAAACGACAGTTTTCAAGCATACTATAGGCGATAAAAGAGTGTGTAGCACCTGGGTCAACCAGAACAGATATAAAGCAAGAAGAAGACATAGCAGAATGAAATAACTCCATCTGAGATGTCACCACTCGCGGGTTGACTATCGCCTCCGGCTGACTCATAGCATAGAATTGAGTCGTTGCTTTCTGTCCACGTCCTCTGCTTCCTTGACCAGACGATCCCGCTTCTGACGTTTGACCACGTCCTCGCCCTCTGCTACCACTAGGCTGCTGTGTCACTTCATCATCTTTGTTTGGGCAATTCGACTTGATATGCCCCATATGACCGCAGGTATAGCATGTCCTAACCTCAAATCGTGGCCTAGATGGCCCTGCCACTGCCACTGATGTTGTACTATGTGCCCTAGACGGCGAAGAAACATATACTCTTCCCTTACTCGGAGACCATTGCGACGGTACACTGGAACCTCCCATAACTGAAGGTGATGAAAACCTGGGCTTCTTGAAGCCACCAAACCTCTATCCCTGAAATTGAGCAGGCCTTTTGTGAGACATGGATTCTCTTTTCTCCCTTACTGACCTTTCAATTCTCCAGACAGATTCCACAAACGTAGCAAACCGCTCTCTATTCTCCAACGCAGAAACATGTGTTGTTAGCTCAGCACTCAGACCTTTCTCAAAGTGTTTGATCTGCTCTTCATCTATCGCTGCCATATGAGGACAAAACCTCAGCAGGTCCATGAACTTGGCTTCATACTTGGTGATGTTCATCGTTCCTTGTCACAAGCTCTCAAACTGACTGATCTTCTCATCCAGACACGTCTTCGGGAAGTATCTGCTAACGAAATCGTGCCGGAAAACTTCCCAACCGATCACCTCACCAGGTCGCTTCTCCTCCTCGATGGTCCACCAGTGACCAGCACTACCTTTCAGAAGGTAGACAACGTGCTTTACTTTGTCTTCTTTGGGGATGTCGAGGATCTGGAAAGCCTTCTCAAGACTTGTCAGCCACAGATCTGCATCCGCTGGATCAGCCGTTCTAGCATAATCTGAAGCTCCGACTCGGCGAAGCCGCTCGAAGGTCTTCCCAATACCCATTGTTTCATCATCGGGAGCTTGTACTCTCGGTGGAGGCACTGGCAATCTTTCTACCATGAGATTCATCGTAGCCATCATCTGCCCCATAAGTTGTTGATAGGCAGGGTGTTCAAGAATGGCTGGGTTAGGTTGGGGGACCTCACGCACTCGATCTTCACGTGCCCACCCTAAAGCTCCATCAAATGATACAACATCGCTATGCTCAGGAGAATATTCTTCATGGTTTCCAGACATCTTGGCTTTTCTTCCGCTGAGGGCAGAAGACGATCGTGAGAAAATCTAGAAAACTCACAAGAATAGACTCAGCCTAGTCCTAATCCCTGTAGACTCAGCGAACCAAGAGCTCTGATACCAAGAGTTGTGGCAACACATCTCGCTATCATATAGACAATGAGGTGTTACGCAAAAACGTGTAGAAATCACCATAAAACACGGATTACCAAAAACACAGGTTAATTAAAACTGATTGCAGAAAGCAGGTAAACTAAGAAAACTATTACATTTAAGTCCACATCCTGCAAAGGAACATGTTATATAAATATTTACAAGCCGGATACGTGTCCACAACTTAGTGGAACAGTTGTTCTGTCATCACCGGTTATATATACATAAAGGCCCACATCCGACCTGCAGCAGGATATATAAAACATCAGCAGTTATACATCGTGAAACAACGTCAAAACACCTCCAAGGACCTGAGAGTACAGGGATGACTCTAGGACTCTAATACAAAATATCCAAAATAGCATCATGTCCATCACTTGCCTTCGCTCTTCTTGCTGCTCGGCCGCAACTCCACGACCACCACCACGCCTAGCTCGACCACCTAAAAAGGGTGTAAACCAGTGGGGGTAGGACACACATTCCCAGCGAGAAACATAACTCCCCGCCGAAACTACAGAACCTCAGAAAGATAATACAACAACAGCAGATAACTGATAAGAGGTATAATAAGAGCAGTTATGTAAAGTAAAGCTATTCGTACCGTCAAGCTTACCAGATGTACGGAAGGCATATATCCTACTATTTCTTTATGGAACATGATTAACAAGATAAGATTTATAAGGTATTACCACATAACATGAGGAACATATAAGTAACTGTAAGTTATAATAAGATTAACTACACAAACAAGGCCTCAACCAATGTTCCGTATTTTGCCTTAAGCAGTAAATACTATACGGCTGGATTACGTATTATTCTGCCCTGAGGAAGTGAGCTGTACCGCTCAAATCCAACCTTCGGTTGCGAAACCCAAAGCTGGTGCCATACAAGGTCAATGGAAGAGCCGGACTCCATGACCTTTCCCCACATGGTCAGTGCACGAGAACCAAAGCAGGACCGCAGTCTCGTGCTTAAGCGGTCTCACCCACAGGGTCAGCTCCATGGGATACCCTTCCTCTAGCCCTCCTCGATACAGGTCACGGTAACAGTATATCTGAGCCATGGGCCTGATCACCGTGCTCTAAGCCATGAACGCATTCATGCTCCATATCACACATCCTGAGCCATGGGCCTATTCACCATGCTCATCACATATTCCGAGTCTGCAACTGCAGCTGCACTCGATTCCCTCTCTATTTGAGGCTAGGAGAAACCTCGCATATTCAATAATATGTGCTCCAGGTTAACCCGCAGGAGAACCCATTTCACCATCACCAACTCCTGATGATGATGGATCTATGGCCAGGGCAACTACATGATATATTCCACTGTGATTAATTAGTATCTTTTATATGGATTGCAAGATTCAACCAAGTTGTATAACATGCAAACTATAATAGGAAATAAACAACAAAAACTCAATGTTATGCTTTTATTGTAATCACATCATCCTGATCCATCACAAGGATCCAACATTACATGTTATCACTTGGCCTCTTGCCAATCATCCAAACCCATCTCAAGGATCATCACATACCATGGGATCTCAATCCTCATCATATACTACCACTGCCTCTCAAGGCTTACATCATCATCATGAGATAGCAATCCAACACATCATACATGTGATCTTATCATCAAGAGTAACTATCAAAGCAATGTTACTCATCATATATACCTCATAGCCTTTTTCTTGGCTATGCATCACCTGCATGGTAAGTATACACAATAATCATAGGTTTTACAGAAAGACCATGTTATCAATATAAGGTGACATTAATGATTATCTATGCTTATCATTATCTCAGCTTTATACAGATAATCAAGATGATTACATACATGGGTAGAGACATGTATGTTACATAAGCAAGCTTTACCATAACAATTACCACTAAGAATATTAAGGATCACCATTATAAGCCAAACGTGATGCATACACAAGGGTTATCATAGATACTTTGCGGAAGGAGCAAGACTCTTACTATAAGTACCCTCTACCCTCACCACAATTGGTATCGGGCAAGGCACCCTCATCTATAGGTGATATCGGGAAACATAGAAACCAACCCATTCGTGCACTTCAAGGGTAACGGGCAACGCATGCCGTGCACGTCTGCAACGCTACGTCGTATACAAGGATGATGACCAAGGGCCTGCCATGCAGCAAGGTGTATCGGGTGACAGGGTGTCGCACAACAACCATAAGAGGTAGGGCTGTCGGCCGACACACACAAAGCTAATGTGACGCCTGTCACAGAACTACTAGCAACGCCTACCCCAGGTGTATATCGGACAAAGCACTCCACAAGGGATATCGTCTAGAGGGTGTAGCTCAACCAACCCACAGGGGACCTATCATTCAACCCACCAACCCATGGCCTATCGGCCGTCACAAGGCAGGGTGGTAGTGTGACGCCCGTCACAGCCTCAAGATGTGTCGTCCAAGACCAGACCAAGGGAAGAATATCGGGCGACAACACCACCAACACCTTAACGGCCAAGAAACCACTCCACAAGGTTGTCATCAACCTCGAGTACAAGGGTACTAAAACCCCAATGGATCAAGAAGATGGCTCACCTCAATCAACTAAGAGAGAGGGGTCTTGCTCATCATCTGTCACCAAACGGGCAACACAAGGATCAACCCTAGCAAGGTTCACAACCATCACAAGGCTCACCCTTCAAGTCCATGGTGAGAGGAGGGTGTTGCTCAAGCTACTAGAACACAAGCTCACCTCTCAAATTAAATGAGAGAGGAGTGTTGCTTATGAAACTAGAACTCAAGCTCACTCCTCAAAACCTAAGAGAGAAAGGAGTATTGCTCACCAAGAAACCCTAGATCATATGGTTCGGCCAACAAGAAGAAACTAACAAGAAACTAATCTATCAACATATAAGGACATAGAAAGGAGGTAGTGTAGTTAGGGTTAGGAGTTATGTAACCCACCTTAAGCAAGCTCCAATCTCCAAGCACCACCAAAGAAGAAGGAGACTCCAAGGGTATCGGCCACCAAACTTGCAAGAAAGGGAGTGTTTCGTGCACCACGGAAGAGGAGAAACTAAGGAACTAAAGGAATCCTTAGCAAGGGAAAGGAACCACATATATAGGAGGGAAAGGAGGAGAAACTAAGGTAGAGCCAGGCAAGGTGTCGCCCACCTAGGGACACTTGTCCATGTGCAAAAACCACCACTCTAGCATGCCCTACACATATGTCCAAGGCCATTGCTACATGCAAGCATCAAGCACCAAGTGTCCACTAGTGGTGACACAAATGAGGTCAAATCTTTGTCAAAGGTCATGGGCGACACACTTCCAACATGGGTGACACAGCCCCTGGGCGACACAACCCCCTTTCCTGACACAAGGTCCAAAAGAAACAAAAGCAAGGCACCACAAGGCCCAACAAGCTCAACCAAGCCCAAAGGAACTCAAGCAACGAGCCCAAAACCTTCCTCTCTACTCTATAGGAAGAAAGGAGAGAGAGGAACACCTCACAAGGTGACAAACATGTCCAAAAACCCTAGACTTGGGTTAATTGCAAGTAGCACCTCCAACTCTCAACAAGGCACAACCAAACCCTAATCACCACTAAAGGTGATTAGCAAGCAACAAAGCATCAGGGTTAAGCAAAACAAATAGGGTAAACCCTAAACGGAGGTCAGGGTCCTTACAGTTATAGAACAATCCATAGGAGGGATCCTTATGCAAAAGGTCAATGATGTTGAGCACACCATCTACTACATGTCCAAGAAGTTCACAGAATTAGAGGGCAGATATACCGTGGTGGAGAAACATTTTCTCACTTTAGTTCAGGTTCCAAGAAGTTATGGCATTAGTTTATTTCATATGTAGTGCTTCTAATAGAACGCCATGATCCCTTGTGCTATCTATGTGGTTATGCTTCCCTCATAATACGATGTGCCAAATGGCATTTTTTCTCTCTTGAAGTTATCCATCACTTGTGTCCCCTTGAAGGTAGTCAAAGCCCAAGAATTGGTAGATTAGTTAGAATAAAATCCCTTACTTTCCTCCATAGAATAGTACTTCGACTTACGAGGCAATGACATTGACATAATCAATGTCACAAATTTTACCACATTTGGTCAAAATAACACATAGACCATATTATTTTATTGCATTTCAAACCAGCACCATAATGAAATAAGAGTTGTTCTCATCAACTTCGTAGGAGAATAGATCCCTATCACACAACGACTACAATTCGAAGCCACCAATATTTTCAATGAGTAATAAGCATGCATTCTAGGCTTACAAGTGACTAAAATGATGGGGATTCAAAAAGTCAATCTTACTAGTGATTCCTTTCTCATTGTGTCTCAATTTAACTATGAGAGGAAGTTCAAATAGGACTATCTCAACCCCTAGTAGTACTTCTTCTTGAATTTAAATTAAGTTTTTATGAGATCAAATTAACCCACAGTAAGAAAGATTTGAATGCATAAGTCAACATACTATAAACCATGGCATCTTGAGTCGACTCCAAGATACATACAACTTCTCCATTGAGGTCAAAGCTCTTCCTCATACAATCTTTTATTTGTAGATCCAAGTTAACTCTTAGTCAAATGAGGTGACGTGGTTCCATGAGATCAAGCAATTTCTCAAAGGATAGCCTTTCCCAAAAGGTACATCTGGATGTGATCAGCAAACCATTAGGAGCCCGGTGATCAATTATGTATTATGAGCTAGCACATTGTGTCAATGTACTTCCATTCACATGAGAATGTGATTACTAGATGAAGGAATCTAAAGATGTCATGTGCAAAGTCCATGAAGGAATGTGTGGTAGTCATATGGGAGCCATTTCCATCACTAAGTGCATACACTCTTTAGTTATTATTGGATCATAGTGGAATCTGAATATACCTAGTCAAATTGCATGTCCATCATATCCATGTGCTTAACACCCATGTATCCAATATGGCTAATATTTGGTCATTCTAGTATGAAGAGTGGATATTATTGGAAAATTACACCTAACGACCTCTGATGGTCTTTCTTCATACTAGTTGTAATCTCGTATATCAATAAAGGTATGGAAGCAATTTTTTTGTATGTCACCTTTACCTCACATGTAATCAAGTTCTTTAGTGACAATATTATCAATGTACATGAAGTTCCTAGTGAAATTGTGCCCAAACAATGGAACCAACTAAACCCAAATATGGGACAAAAGGATCTACATTCTTACAGTATAAATCATCACATAACATTTCCTTATCAACCTCAGATGATCATATCAATAGAAGTAGATAATAAGATCCTCATCATGATACTCAAGAACACTATTGAACCCACTTGATAATGGAATGACCAACTTCACATGTCTCTATTGACATACATAACTTCTATTTATACTTAAATATGTGCAACATCCAACTCCCTCATCTACGGGACTGAGATTGTTTTACCATTAAAGATCAAAATGTCTTCCCTGTGATTAATGTAAGAGGTGGGAATTCCAAGGAGTATTGGGTCCAAGATCATATGTACAAAAAAATGCAATTATAGAATAAAGGCCCAAGTCCTTACACCACATGGAATGATACCAAGACTAAATGTCTCAGTCCTTTTAAAAGAAGGTCCATCCCCAGATGCTTCTAGAAATGGCACTTGGTTCTACACATGCATATTAATGCTGACACTAATTTAATTTCAACCGAAATGGGAGGGACCACACACCATCCATGAAGTATACATTAGTGGAGCCATGTGAATCTAGGATATGGATGGCAATGTCCATCTACAACTGATCAATGCTCGCCATGTCAAGATGTAGTATTTGTGATGATATGGTGTTTGCACATGGGAATGTTCCAAAACATTACTCTAAAACCCTTCTCGCCTAAGATGGTGATAGTCATGGGCCATTGGAGAAGACAAAGGTGAACTTATTAGAATGTCAAGGCTTATGAGGGACATTCAATGACTGACCTCTTTGACATATTTTCCTTGCAAAATATGAATTGATTAAAAATTATCCATTTAGTTGATTTTACCTTAATCTATGAAATGTACCAGGATTACATTTTTACTTTTTGTAAAAAAGATGATCCCTAATAAGGAATAAGATGAATGTGATCCAATCGCTACCTTTCACATGGGAAAAATGATTCTAGTTCACCAAAGGGACCTCTATTAGGAATCTCTTTATGTGTATGTTAAATCTTCATACAAGGAAGATTCTCGTTCCACCTCATCCTCCAACCAAAGTATCTAAAGGAACAGTGTGCACCTAAAAACAATGTCCTTCACGCTAGTGTTGAAAGGAAAAATGCATGCATAACCCTAACTTTCCAAAAAAAAATATGAATTTTAATATGGGAATCTCCTTGCGTTATGCACATTTCAAACATTGCCTCCACCCTACGACTCTAAGCACCACTATTAGAAACATATGTACTAGTGACAAAGTAGCCTATTAAACATAAAATGGAAGAAAAATGAAAATATATCCAAACACATGCATGACCAAGGATGAACCAACCTCCATTATAAAGTTGTAAGTGTCAAGGTTAAAATTTATCAGCTCAAGATGATATAAAACATCCCAACAAGTTCTTGTTACCAATTGTAAAATTAAAATGAGACCCTTAGAATGTCCAAACATATGGGGTAATAAATAGTTGTCTAAAGTTTGTGGGTCATCGAGTCTTAATTTCTCCCCATAAACAAATATTCTTGGGAAAATTTTAGGGAGATGCATGCATCGTCCCTCTGTATACCCAGTACATGTTGAGGATGTTGGGCATAGGAATAAAAGTGAGAATTCCCAAGATACATACACATGTATACAATGCTTAAACCATTTAATCACTACATACCATATGTGCTTGTCTAGAAAGTCTATTTACTACCTCAATAAAGAGATCAAAGCCCATACATGAAAAAGATCAAGATCTCCAAGTCCAACATGACACATACAAGGAACATGTCAAAACAATAGGATATAAATTTATTTCATTAAAAGATTCATGGATAAAACCCCATAAAAATAACTAGAAAAGATAAAACATTAAGCAAAAACACAAACAAACAAAAACTAAGGACCTACTCATTCCAATAGTTGCCCTCATCAGTACATGGAACCACCAAGGAAGGACACCTTTGATGATGTAGTTTGTTCTCTACATCAATCTTATAGCATTGAGGATTGGCTTCCATGATTAACGTCATGCGAGGGATCCATCACTACTAAAAACAATGAATGCCAAATATATTTTTATTGTTGGGAATCCCCTCGTACCACCTCATGGTGAAATCATTTAATAAACTAAATTTTGTTTGATGCTTCCCAAATTGATGTGGAAACACCACCATATAAGGCCACACAATGTCTATTAATTGGGAGTATGATAAAGTTGTGGAACCCCTCCACAAAAATGTGACTCCATGCTTGTACCTAATGTCACTCAATGCTAGAAAAAATATTGGTCAGTTAGAGATGTCAATTAGCATACCAACCGGTACTGATCTCTAGGAAGCCCAACATTGAAAGTTTGTGAAGACCAAAATATAAGTGTTCTATGTCTGCATCCTTTCTAAGAGGAGCATAAACATGGAGCAGTGAAGATGCATGGCCAATGAACTTGTAGTGGACAGATAGTTTCACCCTCTATCAGGCTGTAGTGTTTCACATTGTCATCCACTATAACAATTTGGAAAAGAGCAAGGGAAGGATTCACTTTCCTTGTATGTTGGCTTGAACGACTGTAAATAGTCATGTAAAACTTTCTCTACAAGATTTCAAAACAATGCATACCCTAAGATTGTTATAAGTAATGGTGCCAATCAGACTCTCAAGTGACAATTTTCTAGATGGACACCTATGTTATTTAAATAAGTCCCACAACTTTTGTATTTGCACCATATCACCTCTCTAACATAAGAAAAAATGTCCATGGTCTTCTTCAAGCCCAATAGGGAGGATAGAAGATGCATTGGGGGTTAATGGATGCATTGGGTAAACTACCTATTATGCAATGATAGGCTCATAATGAACATCATCACCTCCAAGATTGGCAAGAAGTTTTTTCAAATTATGAGATGTTGACCTCTGGGTAAATAATTGTCTTGAAACACTCATCAGTTTAGTGTTCACCAATATGTAGGGAAGTTTGAATAGTCCTTGCACATGAATACTAGCCAAATGAACCCTATCCAAATTAGTCAACTCTTCCATGGCAGCCATATCCCAATTTAAAAGGGACAAGAACAAAGATGCCTAAACTTAGTTACATACTAAACATCCCCTATGCCATCAACTGACAACTTACATGTGGGGAGAATGACATATTAAGAAGGATGAGATAATATCAAGAAAGAAAAGGTGGTTTTCATGTCCTTAAACAAAGTTTGGAAGGCTCCCCACCTTCTATTCATCGTGAATCTACAACAACAACATTAGACGTGAAGCTTTGAGGTTACAAGAGCCAAGGGGACACACTTTTAAAGACAGTTGGGAGGGGAGAAAATGTGATTTTTCCCTATGTGCTAGGGTGTGTGGTGGCACAAAACCTCCTCCATCAAACCTCCTCCCACCTCTTAAACCCTCTCATTTCCTCCTAGCAGGTAGCATGGATCATGTGTGCCCCACACAAGTCTAGTTACCCACTAGAGCCACATGTCAGACACACGTGGCCCATCCAACCATGTCAAATTTTTAGGCTAGATGGCTACTTTTGTAGCATGTTTAGCACTTTTTGAAGGAATTTAGAGCCATGTATGTTTCACCAAGATAGGATTATTGAAAATCTTAGAATTTGGCCTCTTGTCCATGATTACCATTGTCAATAACCCCACTTGATTTCAAGATACTCATACTACAAGTACCATATCTAAAGCTTTTCTTGTGCAAGAAGTTTTTTTCTCTCTCAAAGTCTTGAAATAAGAAATAATAAAACCACACATGCATGTTCCAAAATATTACCCATAGAAGCAAGTGCACAACTATTTGAGTCAATCCTATTCCTACTATGAGTTTGATGGTACCGAGATGTCATCACATACATGATGTTGTCAAACTAAAATAAATAACCAAGACATCATTGTTTGTTGGTCTTGAGACTTCATCCCTTATTGTGAACAAAATTATTGTCCATGCTTCATATGTTTTAATGAGAGGGGAAAACGGATGACACTCAATTTTTGAGTTATCCTAAGTTGGTTGCCCATTGAGTTAAAATGTGACAATTTTCTATTGATGAAAATTGATGACACTCAATTTTTGAGTTCTCCTAAGTTGGTTGCCCAGTGAGTTAAAATGTGACAATTTTCTATTGATGAGATCAATTAAACAAAGACATATATGTGATAAAACATTGAAATTGAAATAGATTTAGTAATGGACTATTGGTGTAACAATAGACACCAAAATCTAACCAAAACATACTAATGATCTCCATGGAGGAATAGAAATCATTAAGAATGTCTAGAATACATTAGCAACTTACTGAGGTATGTTATGTTGCAAAAAGATGATTCAAATATAGTACTCAACATATTCAACCAACAAGTAGAGCTCTGAATACTTCATGATCCAATATTGAAACATGATTTGATGACCAACTCAATTGACAAATTCATCAATTGAATTAATGAAATATAGACAATATCCCTCATAATTATTGGTCATTTTAGTAGATTAAGATATTAAATTCCCTCAATAGGAAGGGCACTGACTAGAATGAACTTCCAATTCATGAATGCTTCATTTCATGTTACTTTAGTTGATCTTGTAACCACGGTCCCAACTCAAGACAATCTCGTATCTTGGTTTCCAAATATACAAGAACATCACTAGACATGCAAATTAGGGACAAAACCCACATGAACCTAATGCACAAGCCCACTATGGTCAAAGTTAGGTTGGGGGCCTACCAAAATATGCTCTCCTCCCTGGGAGGCTAAATACTACCTCAAACATATTGTGGATTTAGTCAGATTAAGTCAAACAAAAGTTTCAAAGGAGGGGCGCCCATGTGACCAACACCCGCTCTTTCCCACCCTTATTTGTCCCACCAGAGTGTTACATGTGTGTGTTATGAAGGCTACAGAAATAAGGATTCCTATTTGTCATGTGCTCCACACTCATCACCCTTCCTTATTTATTAGTCAACTCCATGTCACCTAGAAAATGCTATGGATGACTCTACAAAGTAGGGTGCCCATTGATCACATGCTACACACTCCTTGCCCTCTTGTGTTGACTAGTTCGCTTTGTGTCCATTAGAAAATGCTCTGGTAGGCTCTAGAAAATGAGGCACCTATTGGAAACACCTCCCCTTGTTTATCTCTTTTACCAATAGTCAGGCCACATCTTAAAGACTCCATAAAGACGCCAACCATGTATCTTATGTCCATACTCCTTCTATACCTTATGATATTTGGGAAGCACTCCAAACCACACCCTAACCTTAGGGAATCCCCTAGGCACAATAAATATAGCACCCCACATGCCATTTTTAGAGGATAACATGTCATATCCCTGAGGATAGACCTTCAACAGACCTCCTTGAGTAGTCCTTTTAAGAGACAAAAATTTAAACATGCTAGTTTTTTATAGGAGGATAATACTTATGTTCTATCATATGCAAAAGGTTACTAGAGTGGATATGCCCCTTTAACAAAATTATCTTTTTTCCTCCTAAAGAACAATCAATCCAGGTTGAGATGTAGACCAATCATAGTGTGATTTATCCACTTCCTCCCCCATTTCCAACCCCTCAATTGTGCGGGGATATGAGCACACAAGTTTGATGATCAGTCATATGATTTATATATTACTAACATTTTTTATGTTTGGTATTTTTTGGTTCTTGCATCTCCCCCTTGTCCACCTCCCTTCCAACCCTACATTGGCATGAATACATGAGTAATTAGGGTTGATGATCACAGATATAATCTTGTTATTTCTGACAATTTATTTTTAAATGGTATTTTTTTCATAATATCTTTCACACACAAACCCTACTTTAAAAGAAAACAAAATGTCATAATCTCATTGATATTTATGATGTTGCAAGGGTGTTGTGTAGGTGTATGACATTGTCCTCACATGTCAGTTGAAACCTTGTACTTTTTCTGTGGTTTTTCTTATCCACAAAATTTTCCAAAGTACATCTTCAATGGGTTCTTCAATTTTCCATAGAAGAGTGCAAGAGACTCTATTCTTTTACCCGTACATTGGATACCACCCCTAGTTTCCCTTGAGCATAAAAACCAAACTCATGAGAGAAGCTCTTATTGATATTTTTCACTACTCTCTTCCTAAAGTAGTCAAAATTCTAATAAAAGATACTATTTGTCGTTATTGATGAATTATACATTAAAATAGAGGAACTTTAATATGGTGATCTTTTCTCAATATAATATATAGAAGAACTTTAGGAGATTAACATGGATCTTGAGTTGAGATGTAATCGTGTAGATATTGAAAATATCTTCTATCTTGAGCAAAGAAAATGATGTTAAGGATGAAAATCAAATTTACATTGATGAGCTTATAACCTTTAGGACTAAAAATTCTAAAACACTTTTTGTGATAAATGATCTTGAATCAAGACAAATTTTGCCTAGTAAACAACTTTCTAGTCTTCTATCAAAAATGATTAGTATATGACTAAAGTCCTCTACTTGGTGGTTGACTTGCTACATGCTAGAGATGGTTTGAATGATTAATATACTACAATTGCACTCTTGACTATGATGATAATTCTCCTAGATCATCTTTGTAAAATTTTCTCAAGGGTATGGAGTAAATGAATCAAGTGCTTGACCATTCTACCCAAAAAAATGGTACACGAGGAACATGGTATGTTGAGAGCCAAGTGAAGAAGAAAATGAAGGGAAAACGACCTCAACTATTCAATGCAGAACCATCCTCCAGTTCTAAATACAAAATTATTTATTCTGCATGTAAGAATGATGATAAGCATGCCTCTTTATATTCTTCTAGAAGAAGGTAACCTAAATTAAAATGTTTTGGGTTCTCAAAATAACCCCAAACCCAAAAGCTGAATTGGGAAACAACCATTCTTCTTTTGTAGGTTGACGAAAAATGGGTTGCTAATATTAGTTTCCCTAAACACATGACAAGAGAAAAAATCCACGTTAACTCACTTAAGAAGAAGAAAGGGTTCTTGCTGACCTTCTGGGACAACAAGACATGCAAAGTCATAGGCGAGAGTAATGTAGGTGATTCACTATGCATAATATTATTTTGTGCATGTCCGACATCATGTATTAATTCGTGCAACCCAACTATGTGATGGTAAGTACTTAGTGTTTTTCATTACCAATCCTAGTTTGTTATTAGATTTTGTCACCTACTATGTTGTTTATATGGGAATTAGTATAGAAATTCATATTTTCTAAGCCATGCTATTCTTATATGCATGGTTGTTGAAAAAGTGATATATATATTTATATATATTCATATATATATGGAACCATAGGCTTGTTCATGTAATTATGCATCAATTGAAAATATGAGTAAAAAGGAAGTGGTCAAAGGACTTATCGAATTGGATTTTGAATTGATGAAAAATTTCAATGTTGTACCCAAATAAAGAAAACCAAATCCTTCTTCAAGTCTAAGGTAACCTTAGCACTAAAAGAGCACTTGATCTTCTTCATGTTTTTCTATTTGCATTAATGTGTACGCAATCACTTATGGGTAGTAAATATTTTTTTTGTATTACCTGGACTTTCTTTTTTGTTTCTAAAAGTTATACTCTCAAGTTTCTCTCATCTTTCTTTAAGCATATTTAAAAGGAAGCCTCTTGCTAAATCATTTCTATCTAAAGTTACCATGGGGGAGAGTTTGAGAGTATTATTTTTGAATCTTTTTGTGATGAATCAAAATACATGCACAACTTCTCTCCTTGGAATCATGTAAACAAAATGAGGTCATAGAGAGAAGGATATATCATTACAAGAGATGGAATGGACCATTTGTTTGGAATATGACACTCCAAAAACCTTTTGGTATGAAGCTATAGATACCTCTTTCTTTGTGAATGACTAGGTTTTCACACACACTCCCTATGATTTATGGTGTGGGAGAATTCTATTTAAAGGATTCTTACATGCTTTTGTATGTCCTTCTTCTGTTCTTAATACAATTGATTTTTTGATAAATTTGATGCTCAATCATACGTGGATATTTTTCTTGCCTATAGTTCTACGAGTAGAGACTTTTGTGTCTACAACAAAGATTTATCTAAAGTAGGAGAATCAACTAATGTTGAATTTATTAATATTAACCCCTCTCAGAATAAAAATTTTGGTTGTTAAATGTTCTATGTGAGGTAACTTCGAATTGTAAGAACTAGACATCAGCAACACTGAAAAGCAAAATAAGGTAATTTAAAAAGAACAAAAGGCAAGCTTCCAATACAAAGCAAAATAAGGATCGTATCCCCTCCTTTGCTGAAGATCATCTTAAAAAGCTCATTATAGGTGATCCTATTGATAAAGTTGTAGTGGAACATGCTTACTTCTTATCTCTTCTGCCCACATTTTGACAAGATTTGTAATGTATCTCACTTATATGTTCTCAATGAGAATTTATAGATATCGTACATTTTTTATCTTTTAAACCTTGTTTATTTGAAAATATCTAAATTGTGAAGATATTTCTATGAAGGTTTCAAACTCCAAAGTATAGTAGTTGAAGAGTAACATTAATGAGATCGTAAAAATTCTCAAGAAATTATGTACGTACGAGATTAATTTGGAGCTCAATATGAGATGCTACAAACCTACCACTCCACATTCTTTAAAATTTGGGGGTCAAAATCTTTTCTAATGGGTGGAATGTTGTAACCTACCAATTATAGGTATGATTTTTGTACCAACATAATTGAATAATAATAATCATATGTTTCTGTTCACTTAATTATATATATATATATATATATATATGAACCTTAAGGAGGTAGTTATTCTAACTAATATCCATGATTTAGTGGTTTAATCTATTAGGAGAAAGTATAGTCTTAGAAGGATTTTAAGTGAAATTTTGGTAAAGAATGTGTTTTAAGTGGAATTAGTCCATATAACTTCTCTTAGGAATTAATAATGAGTATCAATACATGGTATGAAATATATATTTTAATGGATCAAAGACATACTATTCAGGTTTACCATATATTTAACTCATAGTTTGTCATAAGGAAATAATAAACAACCTTAGAAAGAATAACTATCCTCGAATTCAAAATAGCTACAATGCACTATTTTCCTTAAACTAGACAATTGTATATTCCATAGGCGGTTGAAAATTATATAAATAGGAAATATAAAATCCTAATTCTTGTAAAACAAATTTCAATGTGGTTTGTTCTTTATATTCCTAAAATTTAGTTGTCACGTTGTCTGGTGAGATTTTAGCCAACCCTGGATTTATTTTATCTTGTTAATCTGAATTGATGGTGTGTGGGTTGTTTGTTACTCAAATAGGGTATTGAGGAGGGAAACAATACCTTAACCTTTTTTTGATTAGTTCTCTCTCATCCTTATCATTATAATATTATTTTATGAATGAATCAATCATTTTCCCCATCCAACAATCCCTTACTTGATAATTTCTTGCCACATAAAAATGCTCATGTTTGTGGAATTTCCTTGTCCACCATGTTTAATTTCCATATCCTTATTTGAAAGGATGTTCCTTTTGCTTCTATTATGATGTTTGAACTCACCAAAAATAGTGGTGATTGAGTTCCATTTTCTTTAATCAATTTAGAGAAATTTCTCTTGGGGCAAGATTTTCTAGGACTTACTCTTTTGGTTCTGGTCATTTGTAGGATGTGCAGTTAACTGGTTGTTTTTGGCCTAATTGAGTTGTTTATCATTTATAGGTCATCATAAATAGATTTTCCCAGTGGATCGTGGTTGGGGAAATTTTAGTCATGTTTCTTTTGCAATAATAAAGCTTTTCCATCCCCTAGTTTGTCATAATTTGGTATGCATTCTTGATTTTATATATAGATTTTTTAACATTGTTTTGGTTTCAATTTTTATTCTTATGGGCTTTAATGTTCATTCACATTATGAAGATTGTACCAAGGATCACTTTGGAATATTTAAACACTCCATGAATGCATTTTTCTTTAGCAAATTACCAAATTTTTTTATTGTGCTCATTCTCCCTGGTGGTAGTGATAGAGATGGGCAAGTGAGAATCCTACCTATATATCACCTCATAAGGGTTGTTGAAATTTGGGGATCCCATAGGGGTTCATTAGGCTTACATAGGTCTCTAGGCCTTTAATTATTACAATTTATTTTTGAGCTCTAAAGTTAGAAGGCGATAAGAAATTCTTTACCATGATGATCTTGCATGGATTTTAGTAGATAATGTGAAATCAAGGGAAAGTGTCTTCACAACTGTATTTTTAGTGTATTTATGGTTGTAGATTTGATCTATGTGAATAACCTAGGTACTATCTCATGCATCTATAGTCCCTAATGTGATGTGTGGGTACCTGGTTCATCTACCAATTGGATTTCAATTTTTGTGGTGCTATATTAAAGTTGCAAAAATGATAAGTGATTATATATACATATATATATGTATATTTATATATATATATATCAGAAGAATAAAGTAAAAATTCATCCCTATTGATCGGGATAGCTTCCATGAGTTAGTTTCAATAAATAATAAAGTGCATTTATCATTTTACATAATTGGAACTTAACACTACATATCCAAAAATTATTTGAGGTGAATTAAGACCCTAAAACCTAGAATCAGGAATGCTTAGCATTTGACTAGATTCATCTACTTAATGTATATTTCATTTATATTTTTAATTTGGTAATTACATTGTTCACTTGATCCAATCTCTTAATGATGAGGTTTATTTTATATGCTATGTTAAACTAGGGTTTGTGTTGGTGGTTCCTCTTTTCTTTGTTTACAATGGATGGGTGTGTCGACCTTGACCTTCCTAAGTGGCCAAGTGGGTGATACATAGGTTCTATCACCTTGTTGCATGGCGTTGCATGTGTCCCTTCTTCTTGGACAAGTGTCTTCTTGGGTTCTAAGGTGGTTACACCTTCCCCTTGCTCTCTCTCTTTGGCCATGTATATATACCTCTTCCTTCTCATGCAAGAGAACCCTTTTAGCAATCCTTGCTTGCTTGCCTTGGTGTCCGACCTTGAGCTTGAAGAACCCTCTCCCTTGGAGCTTGGTGGGTGAGCCAAGATCTTATGGTGCTCTCTTTCATTTTCTTCCTTGGCAAGTCATAGTTTTCTAGCTTTCCTTCTCTTCTTCTTTCTTCTTCTTGGTCATGGACCTTGGTACCTTCTTTTCTTCTCTTTTTCTCTCCCTTAACCTTGGTTCTATCTTCCTTCTTGGAGGTGTTTTGGAGATCAATCTAGGAGGATCTTCTTCTACCTTGAGCTTTGGGAAGCTTGGAGCTTGACCTTGGAGGTAAGATCTTGGTGGTTGTTCTTGAGGAAGGTTATATAACTCTAACCCTACTTTGCTATTATCACCTTTCTACTTGTTATCTTTCTAGTTGCTCCTAGCTTATATTTTCTTGCATGCTAGTAGCTTTAATGGTAGCTTTACAACCTATTTTTTAGAATAGAACTATGTTAATTAAGTTTCTGCCATGAGACACACCTTTCTTTTCCTTGGTAATATCGTCATCTTGAGGTTGAAGATGACCAAACGGATATGCTAGGTGATATGCTCTTATGTAAATAGATATGGTGTGCTAACCGAAGTGATGTGCAATCTGACAAACAAACTAACATGCCTTGTCTAGATCGATATACCTAGTTGATGGGGCTAGTCATGATCTCGTAATGGCTAGTGAGAAAGGGTGTTGAATCTCCATGTTTGTAGTTGAGCATGGAAGTTGACATGGGTAACCCTAACCCAATACATGTGTAACCTGATACACCTTGTAAATCGGTACACCCTAGTCCAACACACCTAGGGTTGATGAAAGAAACATCTTCCTTTAAGGTTCAACCAATACAACCCAACCCTAATGGCTGATATCCTATGTAGGTCTATGTGGCTGATACATAAAGGGGTACATAGGTTGATACCCTAGTTGAGTGGGTAGGCTGATACTGTGGGCTCCGATATCCAAACCACGAATTAATCTCGATTTAAACATGTGCGGAAGCATTCGGTAAACAGCGGAAGACCAAAAATCACGAGAAATTAAAACTTTTTGAGACAAGAGCTTGAAACCACAAACCTTTTCTATAAAAAGGATTTAACTGTTTACATCACTAACAAAAACTTCTTGAGTGATTATATACAACATGATACAAAACTTCTCAAGAGTTCATACTCAAAACACTCCAGGACCTGAGAATACAGAGGACACATAGGACAAACTCTATACTACATCATGAAGCAGGTTGGATCTCCACCTGAGATAACTACTGCCCCTGATGCTGCTGGGATTGGTCACCTGAGTTCTTGTCCCTCCATCTTCGACGACCACCTAAAAAGTAGAAGTCTACGGGGTGAGACAATTATACGTAATTGCCCCAGCGAGAGTTATAACTCTCCACTAGAAGCTTTATAAACAAAGCAGGGAATAACTAAAGCAATAATAGCCTTCAAGATATTCACTAGCAGTTTTAATGATAAGCAGAGTTCAATCAATATCAAAATATGAGAACCTCTATGCTGTTTAAAGTAACATCAATCAAATAACTCGTAGATAACTCTAACAGATATACTACGCTGTTGATTATGTTTTTAAGGGAGTGCAGGGATGCATCTCACCTCTTCGACTGTGCGGTGGGGAATGATGGACTACATGAATCTACATCAACTCCTCTCACCATTTCTCTTTTAGTGAAGGAATGACGGACTACACGAATCTACGTCAATTCCTCTCACTAATTCTTCTTAATCAGTTAGGTACATTCAGTATTCTTATCATCTTACAATAACACAGCTATATATGAGAATACTTAAAATGTAGCAGGCCTAACTTTTCACAATCATCAGTTATTTCATCTCAAGTCATCTGTCAAGCATGACTTTGATAACATTTATGGCTCTTACAGCCCATAAATTATAAAAGATGTCACTCACAGTGCATCAACAAGGTTTACTATTCATAAAGCTTAAGACATGCTTTCAATGAATATATCATGGCATTCCATACCTGGATATGCCCATTATCTTATAACAATATGCAAAGCTCATTAGTATAACATGGCATTCCCTACCTGGATATGCCTATCATCTCATAACAACCTGCATGGTTCATTCAACAGACAATAGTAAACAATTCAACAATTAAGGATGCATTCTCAATTATGGTTTCACATGAGATTACCCTCAACTAGGGATTCACATGGAATCACCCTCAACTAGGGATTCACAAGGAATCACCCTCAACTAGGGTTAAAAACCCAAAAGTCTTGACAATAGGGGTTTATATACATGTTTAGGGTTTCATGATCTCTCTCTTCCTAAGGATCATACCCTTAAACACCACATGAATTATATTCAAATATGAATTCATGTTAACATCATCTCAAATTGATTAGGTCATATCAACCCTTTAATCAAGAGTATACAACTCTGTTTAACATAGTGTATCAGGTCATTGGTTCAGTAAGCAATTAGGGATTCATTCCTTAATTGGTACTAGTCCCTTAGATACTTATTAGGGTTCCAACCTTTGTACCTTATTTGTTTATCATTATTATTCACCATTGGGTCGATGGATCATTTATCATCTTGATTCTCAAGATATTCAATCACATTAGACCTCCTTTACATAAAGCACCCAAATGAATTAGAGTTTCCAATGTTGGTTCCTTCAACCATTGAATTCATGGAACCATTCATCAGTTGGATCTACCCTCATACTTCAATTGAGTTAAATAGGTCAACCTTCAACTGATTTGACCCTTAGTTAACCCTCAACTGGTCATTAACTAGGGTTTTATTCAATTGAATTAGGGATTACTATTCATTTTTCATGTCTTCACCCTAAACTTAGGGTTTACTATTCACTCCATGGTGAATTGTACTCATTACATCATCATGTAAGAGAAACATCATCATTAAGGCTCTTACTTAGGATTAAGATCCATTAGATATCATAATTAGGGTTTCCATGACCTCACATAGGTGGGTCATTCCCTAATCATGCACATTCATATGTATACGAAGTATCTTACTAGAGTTTCCTCCTAAAAAGGGTACTTTCTCTCTCTAGGATACTTCCTCTCTCTAGAAATACTTCCTCTATCCTCTCACTAGTAGATGGTGACAACACCACTCTAGATCAGGTTGAGATAAGTTTCCATTGGCTAGCATAAGCCGAAACATCAGCATCATGTGATTAGGGTTTGCTTAGAACAAGGTTTTACCCTTTTAGACCCCTCAAGGGTATTTTGGTAATTTGCCACATGATCACCATCATGGGTTAACTTACTAATCACATAGTCCCTTAATGACCTAGGTTACCATTAGGGTTGAATCCTTCTCAATTAGGGTTTCAAATCGGATGGTCATCAATATTCAACAATGTGAATCATTTCAAGGTTGAACCTATCAATTGACCTCCAATTGGGCTCAAACTTGGACCAAACGGTCTTGAGGTCATTTGGATATCCTCCAAACGGTCTTGAAACCGTTTGCCCAAAGTTTGACCAAGAACCAAGTCGTTTGGACTAGGGTTGAACTCCAATTAGGTCTAAAATCAGTATTTGTATCAATTCATCAACTTATTGCAATTGGTCCTTCAAACCATTAGATTATCTCAACCCTAGACCTCCAAACGGTCTTGGGTTGTGCCCAAACGGTCTTGAGACCGTTTGGAGGAACCCCCAAACGGTCTTGAGACCGTTTGGGTCCTTCAACCCAAAACTCAACAAGATCTATACTTAGAAAACAACAATTTGATTGTTTCACTAACCCACTGTAATTGGGCCCTCAATTGGTCAATTACCTTAACCCTAGACCTCCAAACGGTCTTGGGTTGACACCAAACGGTCTTGAGACCGTTTGGATGAGTTCCAAACGGTCTTGAGACCGTTTGCCCATCCATCCTTTGGACTCTAGTGAAAATTCATCAAGGTTTGATCTATAGAGTTGATCATCACATCAATACTTAATTGCAATATGGTTTGGTGCCTTTGGACCTTCAATTGATCAACTATACTTGACCCCAGACCTTCAAACGGTCTTGGGGTGACCCCCAAACGGTCTTGAGACCGTTTGGGTGATTCCCAAACGGTCTTGAAACCGTTTGGGCTAAGCAACCCAAAATCTCAACTTAACAAATTGGAGATTCAGCACTAATTTCAATTAGGGTTTGCCTAATTGAATAGCCTTCAACTCATGATTCCTTGGGAGTTAATCCCTCAAATTCGGTGAGTCATTATATCACATCATTAGGAACAGTAATCCCAAACGGTCAATGCTTGGTTAACACACTCAAACGGTCTTGAGACCGTTTGCCCAAAAAGTTCAATTAAATCAGATTGAAAATCAGCACTTAATCCAATTAGGTTTCCCTAATTGATTAGGCTTCAACTCACGATTCCTTTGGAGTTAATCCCTCAAATTTGGAGGGTTATTAATAAACATAATTATGAACAGGAATACCAAACGGTAAACGCTTGGTCAACCATCTAAAACGGTCTTGAAACCGTTTGCTCAACCAGGTCAAGTTAATCAGGTTGAAAATCAGCACATAATTCAATTGGTTTTGCTAATTGATTTGCTCATAACTCACGATTCCTTTGGAGTTAACCTCTCAAATTTTGTGGGTGATTAACCTACATAATTATGAACAAGATTCCCAAACGGTATTCGCTTGGTCAACGGGACCAAACGGTCTTGAAGACCGTTTGCCCTCAAACGACCCTGAAACCGTTTGCCCACCAAACGGTTTGAAACCGTTTTGAGCAATAGGTGGAGGTCGTTTGATAAAGTGAAAATCTGTGGATAAGCATAGGAATTAACGCCCTTATCTTCCACCTTAAGAACAGTAGCAGTTCTTCACGTTTTTGCTTGCAAGGATGCAAGGGAAGATAGGGAAGAAGAAGATCTATCAACTATATGCATAGAAAAGATGTATATTCAAAGCATAAAGTTTAGAGTTATAAAACCCGCCTAAAGCTTGCTCCTTGAGCTCCAAGCTTTCGAGATCCAAGCCTTTAATGGCGTCCTAGAAGCTCCATAGGTCGGCCAAGGTTAATCCTCCAAGGAAGGTTGAGAAAAGATGGCTAAAAAGATATATTTAAGTAAGCTAGCCATGAATTTGCCCTTGAATCCGAATTCTAACCATGGAATTTGGGCAAGAAGGGGAATCCAAACCTACCTTGCACCCTTGGTCGTTTCTCCTGAGCTCCAGAGCAAGGCTTGGCCGTTTGAGAATGAGAGGGAGTGAATGAAACAGGAGCAAGGTCGTTTGCTCGTTTGCAAGGGAAAGAGCTTTTATAGCTTTAACCTATTTTCTATTACAAGGACCTTTCAAACTCAAAATTCACATCTAGATCCCTCCTTGCTCAAGGGCACGTCCAGGCCCATCTAATCTTATGCAAATCTCAAGAAAACTCAAGATCTAAGGGTAAAGGAATCCAACCTTCAACTAGGGTACATACATGAAAGGGTTTTGTACCCATTTTAGGTGATTTCTATCACAAAGATCATTTTTCTCATCTGATTAGTGAATGATGTATCTCCTTCATCATTTCTACTCTAAATGATGACAAGAGTCATAAAAGATGTTCTAGATGGTGAAAATTACAAGTTGGACCCCTCAATTTGGGTAAATTGCACTTTACCCCAAATTAGGGTTTCTGAGCATGGGGATTGCTTCCACAGCTGCACCTTGGTGCTCAAGCTTGGGAAATCCCTCAAACTTTATCATAGACATCTTCATGATGTCTTAACATCAAAAGAACATCTTATCTTGTGAAATTTGCAAGTTCAACCCTTAAACTGGGTAATTTGCACATAGGTCCCTGCATACAACACAATGCTACAACTTTATACAAAAAAGGAGCAAAATTGAAAGTAAATGTTCCTGAGGAACTTAATTTCATGCCAGGGAGTGTTCGCAAGTATAATAATTACATATTTAGGCAAAACTTCTAGGGTTAGTTCATAACCCAGGTCAGGGGTGTTACAGATACCCTAGATGATAGTGAGGCTGATACCCTATGGGATGGGTAGGACGATACTCCAAGGGATGGTATGGTCGATAAACTTTTCTATGTATCTCTAAATCGATATCCTTTGTTGTGCCTTGGCCGACACCCTCTCATTGAGGTGATGATCCCGATATAAAGTGGTGATAAATCAATACTCATCTTTGAGTTGGTAGGTTGATACCCTACATTAGTGTGGTGGCTGATACACTACTTTAGTGTGGTGGCTGATACCCTAACCCTAATCGATACCCCTATGTGGTGTAGTAATGCATCTTATTGATGCTAGAGTTACATGGTGTGATGCAATACTATATGGTGATGGTTGAGACATACCATTTTGATGTTGGTATCTCATAGTGATGGTGTGGCATCCAACAGAGAAGTTGTATGTATGACGTGAGGGTTATGTTTCTAAACCCCATAACATGTTAATTTTGATAATGAGAAACATGCTCTTATGATGAGGAAAGTGATAACCTAAGGGTGGTTAGTAATCTAACCTTGTAAACCCCAATTAGGTAAAGTGAAACCCTAATTGCTATGATGCAAAGTGTGTGATGTGAATGTATGGAATGAGATCTATGAGATGATGATGATGCTTTGCCTTGTTGTTATCATTTCTATCCATGCAGGTGATACAAATTGATGTACATTGCCAGGCATGAGATATGGTGATTATGATGTGATGGACATTGGTCCTTGTGATGGACATTTCGTCCTTGTGATGGACATTTGGTCCTTATGATGGACATGTGGTCTTTGTGTTGGACACATGGTGAATAATAAGTATAAAGAGACATGATGTGATGAGATCACACTGAATATGAATCAATGTGTTCTGCTGATGAGTCATTCCCTGTTTATGTAGATCTTTTTTAGAGGTTATACGTTGTAACTTAATTGATGCTTTAAGATGTTAAATTGACCTAATTAATCAAGAGAAACCTAATAGTGTAGTTTGCATGTGCCATAGATCCATTCTAGTGTCATCTTTATTTTTGGATGGTGAAATGAGTTTAAACTCAGAGCGCATATTTTTGAATATGCAGGGTACAAGTCGAGTGATTCGTTGTATCCTCAATACATGATGTGTGAGACAGCCATGCGTGAGTCGATCTCAGTGTGATATGGTTGGCCATGCATGAGCCACTCCTTTGTTAGAATGGCCATGCGTGAGCCTATTCTTCGAGTGTTGTACGTACCAAGGTGGGCTAGTTATGATTTTATATGTGGATGGAAATGTGTGAGCCAATCCCTGATCTTGGCTATATGCCAATGTTGCAGTTGACTGATATGTCTCTGCGGTGGTTTCTCTTATGCTAACCAAGAGGTGTCGTGAGGTCATGGATTTTTTATCATCCATTAGACCTTGTGTGGCACTGACTTCGACTATATATATAGTGGTCAGTTGGATTTGGATGGTACTATTCAAATCCTCAGGGCATAATAAATACATAATTTGTCGTGTAGTATCATTGTACTGGATCAAATATGAAAACATTGGTTGCGGCCTTGCTTGATCTTTATACAATGTTATTGATAGAAATTATACATGTTCTTCAAATTCCTTTTAACGATTCAGATGTTTCATAATTCAATAGTAATTGCCCTTTCTATAGATAATCATTACATGCTTTATCTTAGTTGAAATCATGTTGATGTTCAGTTTATCTTATCTGTGATAATAATAGAGTTTGCAAAGAGTTATATCTCTCACTGGGACTATGTGTCTCACTTTGTTGGTTAACAACCTTTTTAGGTGGACGAGCACGAGGAGGTAGAGATCGTGTATAGGAGGTTGAGTAGCAGCCAGTGGAGCAGTAGCTAATAAGGTTGAAAGTGTTGCTGGTTGTCCTTTTTTGGTAGAGTTCTAGAGTCATCCTTGTACACTTGGGTCTTTGGGAACGTTTTGTAGATGTTTTGCGGTCATGCTATCCTTATGTGCTTTGTATATCAGATGTGATGGGATCTTGTATATATGCTCTAGAACAATACTTTCGTTACAGGTTGACAACATGCTTTGTGGATGCTTTGAGGCATGGAAGTGCTCATGTGTAAAGGTTCTTGCTATGTGGCAATTTTATGCGACGAGGTTTTAATTTTTAGCATTTTCTGCTAATAAGTTTGTTAATATCTTTTCGGTGGTTTGTTTTGAGTTGTCCTATTTTTTGTTGCGCGGGGCGTCACAGATTTGTTCTTTTATCGAGTGTCTTGGACAGAGAGAGTGAATTTTTTTGGTATTGTATAATACTTATATGTTTGTGTGTAAATTGTTTGTAACCAATATCCTTTGTAATAATAATGTTGTGACTGGCTCTTTGTGCTATTAGTGCTTAATGATCTCCTAGTGCTTCCTTTGTAATAATAACCAAGCATGCTTTCTGATATTGGAATATAATGAATATTCAAAGGTAGAATTAGCAATGTGGGTGTTAAGTATACCTTTCTTGGTATTTATTCCTAATAACATGGTTTATGAGGGTTATTTGGATACTCATAATAACCTGGTTAATGAGGGTTATTGACAGCGAGTTCTAACCATATAATTAGATAACATATTTATAGAAAACTTGTACATTGGTTGAATGGGTCATATGGATGTATATGTAAGGAATCTAAATTTTTGACCATGTTGTTGTTGTATAGTTGTCAAAACCCAATGGAAAACCAAAATTAGGGCTTAATATTAGTATTTTATGAAGAGGTAATGGCTAAAATAATATACTTATTAGATCTTTTTTGACAACAAAGATATTTTTAATTAAAGACATGTATGGGACAACCCACAATTAAATATGTTGTGTGAAAATCATAATTAAATCCTTAGTGCAAAATTTAAATTAAGCAACTAAATAGTTGATTTTCCAATCAAATAGTCAAATATGTTATTGCCTTGTGTCCACATGTTTGACTAGCAACCATGATGACTACTGACCTCGACTTTTATATGAGACAACCCACAAGCCTGATCACCAGTGGATATAGGCAACGACCTACCAAAATGGCGTGACATCAATAGTAAAGTCAATTCAACTAGTCAGCCTGACTAAACATATATTTAGTTGATCATGGTCCCAACACCAACTATGCTAGGGAAATTTATTCATATTTTTTTTTGGTCGGTCGAAAACTCGTGTTGCTTTTTTGTATTTTTCTTTTTGGTTTCTGTACAATGCATTCCATCTTCAACTGAAAATGGAGAAAGAAAGAAAACAAAAGAGGAAGAAAAACTATACAGTGTATACTAAGAAAGAGAGGAAGGAGGAGGGAAAAAACTGAGTAACAGAAACACTCCAACTCCTCTAGATAAAGAACCTTCAGCAGATCAGCATAAGAACTTCCGAGGGGCAGAGCATCACAGATCAGCATAATGACTCAAGCATCATTACATAAAGCAATGAGAGGGGAGAAAGACATCACCAGAAGGAAGAAGAAACGATCATAGCAAACGAACAACACTCCCAAACCACCAGCCAGACAGCCATAGCAGAAACACCAAAGAGAATAGAATAGAGACAGAAGATATCTCATCACAACTCAAACTTCAGCAAATTGTCTCATGTAAAACTATCCATCAAACAAATCAACACAAGAGCAGCAAGAAATCGAACTAAGCTGATCCACCATCATGACACCAGCCATCAAACAACAAGCATCCAGAACCAGCCAATCTTCAACAAGAACAAGGCTAAAACTGTAGAACATAGAGCTACAGCAGCTAAAAAAAAAGGCCAGGATCAGAAAGACCGACCACCATGATAGGAAAGGAGGGGAGCGTCGACATCCACGCAGGATGGTGACTCGACCCTCACTTCAACCATCAAACTTCAGCAAACAGTCTCATGTAATACTATCCATCAAGCGAATCAACACAAGAGTAGCAAGATAAAAAAAACTAATCTGATCCTCCATCATGACACCAGCCAGCAAAAACAACCAAAGCATCCAGAACCAACCAACCTTCAACAAGAACAAGGCTAAATCTATAGAACAGAGCTACAACAGCTTTAAAAAAGGTCAAGATCAGATCATCACGCCCACCAGCAGCAAAACAACAGCCATAAGGCACCAAGAAGTCCTCATCACAGAACTGAAGACAAAAGATCTGCTAGAGCAACTGACAACCACAACAGCAAACACAAAAGCAAAGTATTCTATACTTCCAAAGCACGCTGAAAAGAAACTACACAGATCAGAAACCAATATGGTCAAGAACAGACCAACCACCATGATGGAATGGGAGGGGAGCGTCGACATCCATGCAGGATGGTGACTCGACCCTCTCATCAACCATCAAGAAAATGGTGAGAGGGGAGCGTCGACATCCAGTGTAGGATGGAGACTCAACCATCACCAGAAAGGAAGAACAAACACAAGAGAGCCTGCAGCCATTCAAACAGAAATATATGCATAAGAACACAGCCAACGGACAAGCTACCACAGATAAAGCTGCCAAACACCAACTCCATAAGAAGAACGCCAACAGCTCCTTGACCCAAAAAAATGAACAGATTGGAAAGCAAGGAACTCCAAAGGAGAAAACCCAAGCAGACTTCAGCAGATCACAAAGCGAAAACTCCCTAACCAGGAAGAGAACAGGTCAGCAGACCAACAGCACAGCCATAAGAACCAAGAAACTCTGGACAACAACCATCTTCAGAGAACCAGAGAATCAATGAAGAATTAGGAAAATATCATGCTCAATGATCTTCCAAGGCGTACTCACAACCTTCCAAATATTATCATGAACCATTCTGTTTCGTTCAAGCCAAGCATGATATAGAATAATGGGAATAGCAACACCCACATTAGTACTCTTCATATCAACAATACTCTCCCAATTCATGGGGATAGAACTGATTAACTCTTTGTCCAGAGCAATATTCCATAACTCCTTCATGAAACTACAGCCAAAACAAATGTGAAGAGTGTCCTCATAATCATTCATGCATAGATAACAAATCGAAGTAACAGGAATCCCCCTCCTTCTAGAATAGTCAGTAGTAGGAAGCTTATTGTGAATAGCTTTCCACATGTGAAACTTTGAATTCATACTGGCCTTAGTCTTCCAACGCCACAAAAAATATCTTTCTTCTCTCCCCTAGTTCGAATATGGTCCCATATCACCTTCAGTCTAACCTCTATTTGCCCTTTGAAATGATATCTATCATCTTGCTCCTTATCAATATGCACCCTATCCAGAACATCCAGCAAGTTCTTTGAGCACCTCGTATCCTTGATATTCCAGCAGCCATTTTTGATAATAGAATTCAGCTTAGCACCATTAGGTAAACCAGCACGAACAGAATAACTATGCTCAAAAAAATCATGAAGGAATCTCCCATTAAGCCAAGGATCTTTCCAAATGTCAACACTACCCCCTTTGTCAATTTTAATCTCATAGAATTTCAGCAACTCATCCTTAATACGAATGAGATTATTAAACATCCACAATAAATTAGTAGAAACATCCACACTCCAATAAGTTTCCTTCCTTAAATACTTCTCATTCACCCATTTCACCCACAACGAATCCTTTTTCCGTGCCACATCCCAAGCATTCAGAATAATGCAAGCTTCAGTCACCTCTTTACTCTTCCTTAAACCAAGCCCACCTTCAGCTTTAGGTAAAGTGATACTCTCCCACTTAAGAAGGTGCATATTGGATTTTAACTCTGAATCCCCCCAAATGAAATTGCGACAAATTCTATCAATATCATCTAAAACAGAGCTAGGCAAGGGAAAAGATAAAATCCAGTAAAGATGTAGGGTAGATAGAGTAGACTTAACCATCTCTACCCTACCAGCCAAGGACAAGGTCTTCGATTTCCAGCCTTCCATTCTTCTATTGATTCTATCAATGAGCCTACCACAGTAATTCTTATTGAGTTTGCCAGGAAAGATAGGAAGACCAAGATATTTAGCATCCTCTAACTTACCAATCTTTATACCCAAAATATTAGAAATATCATCCTCATCTTTGGTAGAATTCATAAGAATCATACTCTTGCTTTTATTGATACATAAGCCAGATAGAGAAGCAAAATTATCAAGCAAGGACTTCATATTCTCAGCCTTATCTTTACCAATCTTAGAGAACATCATAAGATCGTCTGCAAAAATAAGATGGGAGCAGCTCATATTCTTAGACATCTGAATAGGGGCATAGTTAGAATCATTCTTAATCATCTCAGACAGACCCTGCATAGCAATGGTGAAGAGATAGGGGGAAATAGGATCGTCTTGTCTAACCCCATTCAGAGGGAAAATATTTCTTGTTACCTCTCCATTAACAAGAATTTGATACGAGGTAGTGCTGAAAATAACTTCAATCCATCTAATCCACTTACAAGCAAATCCCATTCTTCTCAACACAGAATAAAGAAACTTCCAATTCACTGAATCATAAGCCTTCGAAATGTCAACTTGGACACACATATTCTTACCACCTTTTTTAATCACATCAGTCATGATCTCATTTGAGAGAAGAATAGCATCCTTGATGTTCCTCCCTTTAATGAAAGCACATTGATTGTTATCAATGATGGAAGAGATACAGCTCTGCAATCTATTGGCTAGAATCTTAGAGATGAGTTTATAGAAAACATTACACAGAGCAATAGGCCACCAATTAGTGATTAACGATTTATCATCTCCTTTAGGCAGAAGAGTAATGTAAGTTCTATTAGCTTCCTTTAGCAGTGAACCATTCACAAAAAATGCCTTCACAGCTTCAAAAACATCATCTCCAATAACCTTCCAAACATTCTTATAAAAACAGCCATTAAAACCATCGGGACCAGGACTTTTATCCTCACTCAGATTAGAAACGACATCATCCAGATCCTTTCTAGTAACCATTTTAGTAAGAAGCTCATTCTGACTTGGGTTAATCTTGGCACCATTCCAATTCCCTTTCCATACTCCTCCAGTATTTATCTTGCAGAAAATATTCTCATAATGATCAGCAATAGCATCCTTTATCTTTTGGCTATCCCTAACAGTAACACCATCAACATTGAGACTTTTGATATTATTCCTGCTCCGTCTAGTTTTCATAGAATAATAGAAGTACTTGGAATTAAGATTTCCTTCCTTCAACCAAATCTCCCTGGACTTTTGTCTATACAAAGCTTCTTCTCTGATGGACGCAGCATGAGCTTCTCTTCTCAAAACATTAGCTTGTAACCTTAGATTTTCATCTTCAGGGTTCAAATCAGATTTCTTCTGAGCTTCAAGGGCAGTAAACTTAGCTTCAGCAGCCTTGTCAAACACATTCCCGAAATTAGAAAAGTTCCACTTTTTTAGCTAAATTTTCAGTTGTTCCAGGTTTCTAAAAAATCTAAACATAGCATGACCATGAACTTCATTATTCCAACTCTCCTCAAGAATGTTTCCAAAGTCTTTGTGAGTAACCCAACTGTTGATAAACCTAAAGGGAGAGTTTCTTTTGATAGGTTCACCAATCTTCGAGAAAATCCTACAGTGATCACTGATGGTATTAGAAACAGTCTCACCATGAAATTCATCAAACCCGGCTTGAAAATCCTGGTTATACAAAACTCTGTCGATTTTAGTATATATAAAGTTATCCCCATCTTGGTTGTTTTTCCAAGTGTATCGAGGACTAGCAAGGTTCAAATCTAACAAGCCACTGAACATCATAAAATTATTAAAGTCTTCCATGGACTTCTTTGTGGGGGGAGAATACCAATTTTCTCATCATTCCTCCGAACAGCATTAAAGTCTCCGATAATAACCCAAGGATCAGAAATAGAGTTACTATAATGCTTCAAATCAGACCAAATCCCTTCTCTATTGTAATCCCCATTATGACCGTAAATAGTAGTAACATTCAGGATAGCATCATCTTTCTCAAGCAAGAAATGCAAAGTTTGATTGGATTCAGAAAACTTAGTAATAGTAAAATTATCATTCTTCCACAGCACAATAATACGACCAAGCGCATGAGACGCGCTATTAGATATCCAATTATAATCAGCAAAAAACTTTCTCATCGACTTATCCAATCTATCCCTTCTTAACTTTGTTTCAACCAGGACAAACACATCACAGTTTGCCCTCCTTATCTCCTCTTGAACGCTAAGGATTTTGTTGATGATTCCTCTAACATTCCAAGAGGAGATAGTGCACTGAAGAGTCATTTAATCTTTTTGGCTGTTGAACTGTCAGCCTCAGTTTCAGAAGAAATTGAATTCAGTTCTCTAGGAGTCGGGGCAGATTGGAGATTTTCTAACCTCACATTGACATTCAATTTTCCTTGGCATTTGGGAGGCTCTTTCACCTTTCCTTTCCCTTTATCATAACTAATAACACTCGAAGAAGTCTGCGAACTTCCTTCACTAACAGGTGAATATTAGGAAAAGCAATGACCGAAGATGGTGTACCAGGAACAGACGTAACACCATTGATACAGCTAATAACATCTCCACCAGATTTTTCAACTTGGACATCATTAGGATTCACACTAACAAAGCCCTTATTCACCTGTTCAGATAGGAACTCATCTTCGACTATGATTTCAATGGGATAACTACTGGCATTGCCCTTCCTTATCTCCTCCATATCTTCAATTTCCTCCAAGACAAAGTTATCAGCAACACTAGAATCCTTCTCAGGAATTCTGTCGAGCACAGAAACAGCAGCCATCTTCTTTACTTTCCAGATCTGCTCACTCAGATCTTTGTATCCTCGTCCAAACGATTTGTTCAGAACAGAGCAATCATCATGTCCTAGATAACCACATTTGCTGCAGACATGAGGAATCCACTCATAATCAATCATAATACGATGCTCATTCCCGTACTCATCCTTCATAATAACCTCATCTGGATACTCAATGTTTCTGTTCATTAGGACCTGAATTCATGCTACATCAAGCCTCTGAAGGTTCCGAGTCGACTCATCCATTCTTAACGACGTCCCCAGTACGGATCCAATCCTGCTAAACATCCTTTGATCCCATAGATCTATAGGAACCTCCTTCAACGTAACCCAGACTGGAACATCCAGCAGCGGCATCTTCACCTGTTTCTCGCCCGGCTTCCATTTCTTGAGAATGACAGGCCTGGCCAAGACATACCAGTCACCATTGAGAATCCTCTCAGGTCCTCCGACAGCTCAAACCTGATCAGGAAGAAACCGTCGCCTCTATTGAACACCTCAAAAAATCCGTTAGTGCCCCAGATATTGCTGAAGTGATTCGTTAAGAATGGAATATGTGGGCGAAAATCGATCACATAGCCTAAGAGACAGTTTCTCCATTTACTAGCATTCTCCACTGCCTCGCTTCTCGGATAGACAACCTTCTTGTCCAACATAATGACGTCAACCTTCTCCAGGTCCGTAGCATAGCCACCTCTTCTCGGCTTGATGCTTTCCCAGTTCAGAGGCTTTTCCACTTGATCTGATGATTCTTCCGCGCCACTGATCGTATTAAGAATCGGTTCTCTCTCCCTTCTTCTCAGATTCGACCAAGGACGTGGCCGGCGAGAAGCCGTTGTGCCTCCAGTCGCCTCTCCAGTTGCCCAGACGGGAGCATGGCAAGCCTCCATTCTCTTGTGGTTGTTTCAATTCTTGCATTCATTAAAGACCTAATTTATTCATATTTTAATAATGTAAAATAACTAAAATATCCCTTGAACCTACAAACTTGGATTCCACTCAAATCAAACCCCAAACTAAGCATGTCATAAGTATTTCAAGCATGCATATGAAGAATTAAACATTGTTCATTTAAACTAAGTAAAAGCAAAATATATAATTAAGGCGATAAAGCACAACAAGGTTTTAGCATGAAACAAGGTCTCTCAATAACCCTTATGAGAAATCAACAAGGAACAAGGAAATTAAGGAGATATTTGTTTATTTTAGTGAAACCTTAGCTCAGATCGAGACCCGGTAGGGCCCCTCATAACAAAGGGAGTGGATCATGCAGAGAGTATAAGCAATAAATGTTGTATTTAATTGATACTTGATTCCATTTTGCAAATGTTAAGATTTGTGTCATCTTTTTAGTTGATTTTTTAAAATATCATAAAATGAAATAAAAATGATATTATGATTATTATTCTTCATATTTTAAGTACATTGTTTCCGTCATGTCAATTTATTTAGGAACAATCACTTTCATGTTTATATATCATGAATTATAAAATAATATTATTTCATTGTTCTTCCTCATCTTTTGAGCCTTAACAAAACTTATGCACAATGATTAATTGAGTTGACCCTTGGCCAACCTGATGAGCAAAATGGTGCATTAGAATGACCCTTTAAATGCTTTATGATCACAATGGCGCATTGTGTTGATGCCTTATATTCCTTGCGAGCACAATAGATCATTTATATTGAGCCTTAACATGCCATATAAACACAACAGTGCATTATATTGAACCTTCACAGGCCTTAAGAGTTACATGGGGAATTACGTTGAGCCTTAAGGTCTTATGAGAATACTAGTGCATTACATTGAGTCTTTGTAGAGTTTATGAGCAATATGGTGCATCTATACGGAGCTTTAGCATGCTTAATGAACGCAATTGTGTATATCACATTTGAAGGACAATAAACCAAATTAATTAAATAAATAAAGATCATGATTGTTAAGGAAATTCAATTTAGTGCTGAAAATTTTCCTATGACTTTTAAGTCAATTTAGATTTGCAAAGAATAGTTCAATTTGGTCATGGAATTCCTAAAACTATGCCATTACAGTTATGGATTTGGAATAGCCGGTCTCGGAATCCACGTGATCAAACGTTAAGAAACACCCATAGCAAGGAATATCTAGATCTTTTTATTTACTTTTGCATTCACAAAATTAATTAAAAAAGGTAAATCTAGATCATGAACTACGAAATGACGTTCTTTTATTGTTCTTGCTTAAATTTTGAGCCTTAACCCAAATCATGCACAATGATGCATTGAGTTTACCCTTAGCAAACTTTATGAGCAAAATGGCACATTAGGATGAGCCTTTACAACCTTTATAATCACAATGGCACATTATGATGATCCTTCATATGCCTTGTTAGCACAATAGTGCATTTATATTGAGCATTATCATGCCTTGTGAACGCAATGGTACATATTGAGCCTTTACACTTACGAGTTGAATGGTGAATTATATTGAGCTTCAATAGGCCTTATGAGAATAATAATTCATTGTATTGAGCCTCAGTAGAGCTTATGAGCAATATGGTGCATTTCCTCGGAGCTTTAACATGCTTAATGAACATAATGGTGTGTATATCACATTTTAAGGACAACAATCCTAATAAGTGAATGAAAATAAAGAAAGATCATAATTGTTATGGAAGTTCAACTTACATGTTGCGTTTTTGTTGTGATTAAATTTGCTAATAATAATTAAATCTATTCATTAAATTATTGAAACTATGACATTATTGTTATGGATTTGGGTTAATCCGTCTTCGAGTCCACGTGATCATACAAGAGAAGCACTGGTAGCAAAGAATTTTTATTTAATTTCCGCATTCGCGCAATCGATTTAAAAAGTTATATCGCTGCTGAAATGTGTTGACATGACCTAGGCAACTGAAATTTGGGTGATGGAAAGAAGATGATCACAAACTGTAGCTTATGGATACCGATCAATACAAAATTCTGACTCATAAACACGGGGAGTATGTTTACCGCTATACGGAGCGGTTTTGAGATCAGAAATGAGACCAATGTGTCATTTATCACTGCAAAATAAAACACAAACAAATAAAATAGCATATTTTATGTCTGGTCTCTTGTTTTATGTACAAAAAGACAAAATTGATTCCATTGAGGTCTAAAAACTGTCTCCACCTAACATTTTTCATTTTGAAAGAATAATGCTACACGAAATAAGAACATAAATGAGATTCTTTTTGTGCTCACTTATGCATATGCATATGCATATGTGAGGACAAAAAAATCTCATTTCTGGTCTCATTCCTTGTTCCTATAGCAAAACCCATTTTGAAATAGGGATCTACTATCTAGACTCATTTTGGAACTAAAAATGGAACCTCACTTATATTCCACCACAAGTTTGAGGGTATAACAAATAAAATATGTTTTTATTTGCTATATCTCAAATGGTGGAGAATGAGCGGGGTTCTAATTTGAATTTCAAAATGGTGTCCACCTAACATATTCCCTTAAAATATGAATGGAATCTGGCCAAGTGAGATTAGGGAACGAATATCTTGCACACTTTTCACACTAGTACCGTAAAGAATGTGGAATCATGAAAAGTTGCCAACGGAAAGCCAGCATCAAGCCAAAGCGGACGGTGGAAGCTGCTCTCTCTTGCACTCATGGAGCTTTCTTATGGAACTCGGTGGACTTTGTTTTTCCTTGCATTCTTGAAAATTAAGACATCAAGATAAGTAGGGAGAACACACACGAGAGCCAGTTTGGTATTGGTGTAACAAGGCTGCAAATTATTTTACTGTATGAAGTTACACTTCGAATTTATAATTTAAAATCCGATTACATCCAATTAAACTAGCCTATAGAGCAAAGAAATGCATGAAAACCGTTATAGGTCGAGCTGTACACAGTTTCCACCATAAGTCCAGCCTCAGTATATATACAGTAGTCAATAAGACAACGTCCAACTTAAGTACTTCAAGCCTCCATTCAACAGTCTAGTCCCCTTGAATCTCGATCTTATCGACTAAACTCTCCCTTGAACGGGGAAACAAATAATTTTGACCGCGCCAGCCACGGTCGTCGGTGAGGACTTCCTGCTTGGGTCTGACTCAACTACTCCCGCGTTTCAGGCGTGCTCCTTAGGAGTGAGCATTCGATTAATTCGTTACAGTTAATTTGGTTAAGTTAAATGGTTAATTTATGGTTTAAAATTTTAATTGTTAGCCTAATCAAATTAGTGTCGGTTAGTTCGGTTATGGTTAATTGGTTAATAGTTAATTTTATCAGTTAATTTAGTTAACCAAACAACACTCTTATAATAATATTGTATGAAAATAATTATAAAATTTTGAACAATTATTATACTCTAGTGATATTGATATTACATATAAACGTAGTGATATATAGTACAGGATGGTTTCTTGAAATAGAAGTAAAATTATATAGATATGCATATGAGCAAGATGTTTCTTTTTAAATAAACAGTGACTATTCGGTTAATTTGGTTAACCAAACACAAAATATTTTTAACCAAAAAATTAACCGTTTAACCAATTAGCTTAAATAATTTAACCAAATCAACCGAATTAACCAAGTTGTCTAAAAAAATTAACCATTCGGAATTGACAATTCCGTTAATCATTTATTAATTGAATTCTGCTCACCCCTAGTGCTCCGTGTGCCCATTACTTGGCAGCCAAGGGGCGCTACTTTTCTAGTTCTGCTCGCAGATTGCTTTGGCGTCTATTATTTCTTTTTTGATAAACATTCTTAGTAATATATTCATAATGGCACGTTACAAACCGCAAGGTGCTAGAATACAGACTAACATATGATCCCAAAGACGACATAGGTTGACTATAGAGAACGGGTGAAGACGCCAGAGATGTTGGACCCGTTTATCTAATCTCATACATAAGAGACTCCCGGCAAAATGGGAGTTTGTAGAAAGGCTCCATTAGCAAAATGGGTGGGGAACCCTATATAACAATGCCCAAATAGTGACACAAGCAGTAGGTATGTCGTCTCCTACACTGATTCTAATTTTCATTGCTGCCTTCTAAAATATGGTTGATGGAGTGGTTCTTCTACGGTCTGGCTTCAATGGGATCCACATTGAGGGTGTATTGCTCCTTGTGTTGATTTCCTGTCTTGCAACCTGCATTGGAAAAAAATCTCGGTAATAAGCATCCTCCGCTTGAAATATATGTGACAGGGTATGGTTCTCATTATCACAGATGCCCATGTTACGTATGCTCCATATCGTCCAGATGATGGCGGTCAAAGTGGAATGTCTATTGTGGTGCTCGTGGTGACTTCTAGTGTTGTGAAGTCTGTGAAGGATATTAAGTAAGGGGTTAGCAGGGATTATGGTGGTCGTGGTGTAGTGTGTTCATATCTTCCTAGCCAGATGACATCTGAAAAAAGACGTCAATTAGATTCTTTGATGTTTTTGCAAAGGATGCATCTAGATGGCCCGTAAATGCCTCTGGTTCTCTTGTTGAGGTTAGTGGGATTTTGTCATGTCCAATCAACCATTCTAGGATATGGACCTTAGGTGGGCACGGGGTGTGCCATATGATGTTGCAATCCATAATGCATCCCCTGAATGAGAAGAACCTATATTCCAGCTTGGTAGTGTGTTTATGGCCCCAAATCCAGGTGACTTGGTTGGATGTGTTGTTCTCTAAATACACCAATATGTCAAGGTAAAGAGAGGGGCCAATCCATTGGTGCAAGAAGGTTTTCAAGAGGTTACTTCTGTGTGAGCCAAGCTTTCTCAAAGCCTGGTTGTTATTGGTTTTAATGACAGAGTCTGGTATGGTGGATGGGGATAGTTGGATATTGATGGGTCTGAGTCCATGCCACCCATGGGTCTGTCCAGAATTTGGTATTGATATGATGGTGTGGTAGGACATGGATGGTGTTGGTGATTATGTGAAGAGTGTGAGCTAGATGTTTTCATAGGGTAGGTGTTGAGCATGTAGCTTTAAATGACCATGGTGACTAGTGTTTGAGGTATTTATCTACGATCATATTGGTCCATAGTTTATCTTTTCTCTGGCATATGGAGGCAGTGATTTTGTGTATGAGACATAAGGCTTGGAGTTCAAGGTTGATGATACCCCACCCACCCTCTTCTTTCAGACTGTAAATAGTGTGTAATATCCTGCCCTTTTAGGATATGTTAGATAATATGACCTTATTTTGGTAACTAATGAAGTATTGAAAACAATTTACACAGTGTTGATACTTAGAGTGGATATTTTGAAAATAATAATCATTAAGAACATTCAGACACTAAATGATGATCTAGAAATTATCTAGAAGTATAGAGTGAGGGCACGTTTGGTTACCTGGATTTTTCCGTATTGGATTGTATTTTGGACTCCAATTCTATAAATTGTATGTTTGATTTGCAAGATTGGAGAAATGAGGCTAATTCTGGGATTTTTAGACAGAATAGGAACCCCACATTTTGGCCTCCATCAAAATTCTCCCAGACGCCAAAATCCATCATGGACAAGACAGCAGACATGAAAAAAATAAATCCCACACTTATAAATCCAGCAAGCCAAACATAAAATTTTACTTTGCAGAATTTTGAAAATGCAGCATTTCCACAATACAGGATGGATAGAATATAGGATTTCAGTAAATCCATCTAACCAAACGTGAATCAAGAGGATGATGTGAGCCCAAATTATCTTATGACGGTTTTAAATATGGGTGATGGTTTTGATGTGCATTTACATAATCGAGGTTTGAATTCTTGATTTAATGACTATGGTTCCAAATAAGTAGAAGTTAGTATATATTCTATCATCTACACTAGCCCCATGTCACGCAATCTTGATATGGTGGTGACCCCTATAGGCAATCTAATCACAATCTAATGTTTAGGCTCCGTCTTCAATCTCTGCATCCTACGGAGTTATTGGCCATCTGTTCTATTGGGGCCTTGACCGCTTCCAATATGTTATCTTGAGAGGGAGGCAAGATCCGCCGAACCAGGAGTCATACAATGAATTCTCACTTTAAGGGAGAGGTGATGAATTCAGGGACTTGGAACCCTTTCCACTCTCCTTGTCCTCTCCAACTAGATAAGTCTGCAAGGACCGAAGGTGGAGGAATGAAGATACACCTCCAGGGAAATTGGGAAACATAGAAAGTTATGGTTCTTGACTTCACTGGCACGTCTACCCGAATTTGCAGCGGAAGCCGAGTGAGGGGTGTTGGGCATCACCACGACAATAAGTGCCTTTCATTAGTCACTAAAAACCCATCGTCTCCACCTAAAGCTCCATGAAGGGAGGATTTCAGGTCCTAAACTCGCCAAGACCTCTCCAAGTTTTGGGATGAGGATGTAGACCTTCTTGGGTTATCAGGAGATTGAGTCAAGAATAGAGAAGAAACCCCCAAATATCCCATCTGTTGCTCACCACCACAACCTTAACAAACGACTTATGTGGGTCTAGCTTCACATATCCATGCTCTACATGTCTCAAAAGGATAAACCAGATGCCTGTGTTGGTCAACGAAGAAGGTCACTCGTCGAAGAAGATGTAGTTCTCCTACTGTTGTGCTCCGGTGACCGTCTTCAAAGAGGATCTGATCAAGGGCTGCGAGACTCATCTTGCCACATGATGTAGCTTCCTGACATCCATTCATCACCATGAAGGTGATGGATGTAAGGGAGCGAAATCACTCTTTACTAAAAATTTGAAGAATTGACATCACTATGATATGATGGAATGGGCATAAATTTTCCAAATTTATTAAACATTGGTATACAAAAGACCATTAGAAAGCAGCAGAATAAAAAATAACTGACTATATTCAATTTCATAAAAGGTTTATAAAAATACATCAAATTCTCCCATTAGGGTTTACATCAAGACACACAATCATGATCTAGATAGAGGGAAGTCTAGACTACTACAATATTGTCTCCAAGCAACATCTCCATCAACTGAGTCCAAGCCAAAAACTATGATCTTCCTTGTCTTGTCCATCACCTTGATCAACACCTGGGTGGTTGGGAAGGCACCCAGCAAAAAGGGAAAGGGAAGAAAATTATGTGTCACAAAACTAGTCTAGGATATCAAGATAAGTAAAGTAAATAAAAATAGGCTAGGGTTCATCATATGATGAAGATAACAAGAGTATGAGGCTATATTCAAAGAAGCTTGCCATTAACAAATATAATAAAAAGGATTTGCATGTAAGATAATTATGTCTACCTAACTAAGTAGGGTTGAGGCACCTATCAAACCTCTAACCTTCGGTGAGGGGAGAATAAGACATTCCCCAGGGCGATTATTTACATGCCCTATGTGGGTGGTTGTACATAAGTACCACTACTTTATTTTAAACAGAACATAAATCCACACGCTAAAAAAGGTAGTCATGGCAAGAATAATTATATGAATCAATAAGCATGGTAGTGGGGTACCAAGACCCAAGAATAATGTTCCAAAACTGATTTATGAGGCAAGTACAACAAAAGATTCAAGAGTATATGAAATAGGGTTCAATAAAGCCTCATTATAGAAAAATAGGTTAAGGCACAATTATTCCCAACTTAAGGTGTAAATGCACATACCTCTCTTACCGATATCAATTACTAACTTTCACCACTTTAATTGAGTCCAAGTTCCACTTTGCCTATTTTCAATGTATTAACATGTATTAGAGTGCATAGTGCACATTAACGTATAGAAACCCTAATTTTTGATATTTTTAGAAAAAATCAGATTTATCTTTTGAAAATATCACCAATGAACTTATTAGGTTCTCCTGATCAAGAAAACATATTTTTATGTTAATTTTGGAGTTATGATGATTAAGATTTAATTTTTATAGATTTTATGCATTAAATTCGTTTTACAAAAATCACCCTTCATAAAATCATGAAATTATACCTTGAAAATATTTTTATGAGATAGAGATTAATTTTGCAATTCCAAAACATATTTATTTATCAAATTTGGATAAGCGGTTGAGAAGATATGAATTTTTCAATACTGACCAATAGGAAATTGCCACATCATCAAACCGATCGAGATAATTAAAGAGAGAGGGAGAGGGAGAAAATACCATTTGACCCAATATCAGGTTTGAAGTTGCATAGGTAACCAAATTAGAGCTTCTAGAGAAGATAAAACAGCAAGAAACCAAAACCTTAGAAGAACATGGTAAAAAGAGATGGAAATCATCGATTTTCAACATAGAAGCATGGGTTTTAAGCGTGTACTAAGCAATATATGAGAAGGGGGTTAACAAAATGTTCCTCTAGTAAGGTAATAGATTCAAACAGAAAGGATTACGAGATTAGAGGGTCTGGTTTCTCCAAGCCAAGCTCCTTTCTTGAGCAAAGATGACCTTCTCCACTTTGGAGGTGCGAACCCTAACAAAAGTGCATGGAGATGAGATGTTTTAGGGTTTTAGGTGGAGTTTTACCATGTATGGTCATGGTTTAGACCTAGAATAAGGTGTAAGGAATACTAAAAGTATGAAAATAGGGAAGGAAGGGAGGAAACTTACTAGTTTTGGTCAAAATTACCAAGGAGGGGCTTTAGAAACCCTA